>OY728137.1:461896046-463116316 GCA_963277665.1 Viscum album | reverse complement strand
ACTATTATTATAAGAGAACTCAACTAGAGGAAGATGTTGATCCCATCCTCCTTTAAAGTCCATTGAGCACGCTCTCAACATATCCTCAAGTGTTTGGATAGTCCGCTCGGATTGGCCATCAGTTTGAGGATGATAGGCCGTACTGAAGTTCAGTTCAGTATTCAGAGCATGTTGAAGACTCTTCCAAAACTTAGAGGTAAATCTTGGATCTCGGTCAGACACAATAGATAGTGGTACTCCATGCAACCGTACCACTTCCCTAATATATATCCGTGCCAGTTGATCCAAAGAGAAGTCCTCTCGAATAGCAATGAAGTGTGCAGTCTTTGTAAGACGATCCACAATAACCCAGATTGCATTGTTGCTTTTGGATGTCCTTGGAAGTCCAGTGACGAAGTCCATGGTGATGTTCTCCCATTTCCATTCTGGTATGGGCAATGGTTGCATCATCCCCTTAGACTTCTGCCTCTCTGCCTTCACTTTCTGACACACCAGGCACTTTGATGTATATTCAGCGATCTCCTTCTTC
Source organism: Viscum album (assembly GCA_963277665.1). Lineage (NCBI taxonomy): Eukaryota > Viridiplantae > Streptophyta > Magnoliopsida > Santalales > Viscaceae > Viscum > Viscum album. The sequence goes on along the minus strand of OY728137.1, from coordinate 463,115,787 downwards.
ATATTATCCCACCAAAAGTTTTCTCGGAGATCTCGATACATCTTTGTGCTCCCTGGGTGAATGGAGAAATTTGAACTATGTGCATCATCCAAAAGTTCCTTCTTCAGCTCCGAACTTGATGGGACACATAGTCTTTTCCCAAACCGCACAATTCCTTCTTCATTAACATTAAACTCTGAGGATTTTCCCTTTTTGATAGCTTCCACTTTTTCTTGGATTCTCGCATCATCCTTTTGAGCATCCTTTAACCTTTCCAAAAGAGATGGTTGAGCAATCATTTGTGAAAGGATTGATGATGTTCCCTTCTTTATGATTCCCACGTCCATCTTCATCAAGTCTAAGAAGATTGGATCCTTCTCAATTCTCATCATTGATAGAATTGCTGGATCCTTTCTACTTAGGGCATCCGCCACCTTGTTCGCCTTCCCAGGGTGGTAATGTATTGAACAGTCATAATCCTTTATGAGCTCTATCCATCTTCTCTGGCGCATATTAAGCTCTTTCTGTGTGAATATATATTTAAGACTCTTGTGGTCCGTATATATCTCACATTTCTCTCCATAGAGATAATGCCGCCAGATTTTCAAGGCAAAGATCACCGCCGCCAACTCCAGATCATGCGTTGGATAGTTTCGCTCATGGATTTTCAACTGTCTTGAGGCATAAGATATCACTTTATCATTCTGCATCAGCACACATCCTAAGCCCTTCTTCGAAGCATCACTGAATACCACAAAAAGCTCCCCACTTGTGGGTAAAGTGAGCACAGGTGCAGTGATAAGCCTCCTTTTCAACTCCTTGATGCTTTCTTCGCATTCATCACTCCAAGAAAACTTTACTCCCTTTCGAGTTAGCTTGGTAAGAGGGTTGGACAATCGTGAGAAGTTTCTCACAAATCGTCGATAATATCCAGCTAACCCCAAGAAGCTACGGATATCAGTTACCGATGTTGGCCTCGGCCATCCCTCAATTGAATCTGTTTTGGAGGGGTCCACAGATATCCCATTGCTTGTGATGATATGGCCCAAGAATGAGACCTCCTTCAACCATAACTCACACTTGCTGTACTTGGCATAGAGCTTCTCCTTGCGCAAAGTCTCCAGTACAGTTCTTAAATGCTCCTCATGGTCCTCCTTGGTTTTGGAGTATATTAGAATATCATCTATAAAGACTACCACAAATTTATCTAGGTAATCTCTAAAGACTCTATTCATCAAGTCCATGAATATTGCTGGAGCATTGGTGAGTCCAAAAGTCATTACTATGAATTCATAGTGCCCGTACCTTGTACGAAAAGCAGTCTTGGGGATATCTTCCTTCTTCACCCTTACTTGATAATATCCCGACCGCAAGTCGACCTTGGAGAAGTATTGTGCTCCACGCAGCTGATCAAACAAGTCATCGATTCTTGGAAGAGGATACTTGTTCTTTATCGTGATTTTGTTAAGTTCACGATAATCGATGCAAAGCCGCATTGACCCATCCTTCTTCTTGACGAAGAGGACCGGTGCACCCCATGGTGATGCACTTGGGCGTATAAACCCTTTATCCAGATTCTCCTGTAGTTGTTTCTTCAGTTCTTCATGCTCAACCACAGCCATTCTATATGGAGTCTTGGATATTGGTAGCGCCCCAGGTATAAGTTCAATTGAGAACTCAACATCTCTTCTTGGAGGAAGACCAGGAAGTTCCTCGGGAAATACTTCAGCGAATTCCCTCACAATAGGCATTTCTTCAAGGGTGGTTTCTTCCTTGGACTCAATCATCTGAGCCAGATATGCGTGCTCATAAGGTAGTAATATCCATGCTTGAGATGATGGAGTTAAAGGAGATTCATCTTCCTCCTGACACTTGTAAAGAATCGGGGGTCGATTCTCCATATGGAGTGTGATTTCCCTCTCCCGAAAATTTATGTTGGCTCTATATAAGGAAAGCCAATCCATGCCAAGAATTGCATCAAATTCCACCAAAGGGAGTATGACGAGGTTCGCTGGGAAATTCAATCCACAGATTATAACAGGGGAGGACTTATACTCATGGGATGCAATGATTGCCCCATTTGCCGTACTCACTGACATCTTTACTTCCAGGATTTGTGGTGGTGCAGGGATTGTTCTACTAAACTTTTGAGATATAAAAGAATGCGTAGAACCTGAATCAAAAAGTACGTTCGCTTTTCTTGAATGAATAACTAGCGTACCTGTCACCACTTCGTTGTCGGGGTTCACTTCGGCAGAAGTGATGGCAAAAGCTCTTCCTTGCTGTCTTGGAGGTTGTTGATTGCCTCCGATAACCCTTGGATTAGGGCACTGATTCGCAAAATGACCCGGTTCTTTGCATTTGAAGCATTTAACAACGCGTTGAGGTTCGAACGGAGCGTTCCTCCCCTCCGTCGCAGCCGCGGGTCCTTCTTACTGACAGTTAACAGCTAGGTGCCCTTCTCTTCCACACTTGAAGCATTTTCTTGTCCCCCTAAGGCAATTTCCAGGGTGCTTCTTTCCACACTTTTGGCAAGTGGGGTGCTGGAATTTCTTAGCGCCGTTGGATTTATCCATCGGACCACCAGCATTGAAGTCCACCTTCCGCTTCTTGTCCCCATGGTACCCCTGTGATTCTCCGATCTCCATTTCAACCTTGAGGGCACATCAGACAATTTCCTCATAGCTGTCGAAGTCACGGATCGCTAAAGCTTTCCGCAAGCTAGGCTTCAGCCCACCAAAGAAGCGGTCAACCTTGCATTCGGGGGTAACGACAAAGCCGGAAGCGTATCGTGCAAGCCTTGTGAAGTTTGCCTCGTACGCTCCCACAGATTCCTCATCTTTCTGCTTGAGGGAAAGGAAGTCCCTTTCCATCTTAAGACGGAGGGTGCGTGGAAAATATTTATCGAAAAACATCTTCCGGAATACCTTCCATTCCAAAGCCTCGATCTCCTCCTCAGGCTTCGTATTTTTGATCAATGTCCACCATTGATCAGCTTCACCCTCCATACGATAAGTCGCTAGGAGGACTTTCTCTTTTTCAGAGCATTGGAGGATGGAGAATATCTTTTCAATGGAGTTGATCCATTGTTCAGCAATCGTGGGATCGGATGATCCACTAAACGTAGGAGGCCTTTGTCTCATGAAGCTTTCAATAGCGACTTGTTCTTTCTTAGGGGGGGTTGAACGTTCCTCTTGACCAGTGTTTCTATTCAAAACTTGAGTTAGCTGAGAGAGAAGCGTGACAAAGTTCGCGATTCCCGCTCCCATCGGATTGGGCATCTCATTAGTACAATCATCGCACTGATCTTCACAACGGTTGTTAGCCCGAGTTCTCCTATTACCGGCCATTGGCTGGAATAAAAGGAAAGTTAGGGGTAACACATAAAGGGTAATCCAAAGACAAAAGTTGATGACTTATAAATAAACTTTAATCTCTTTAACTCATGAGTCTATAGCATTCAATCCAGGCTTTTCATGATCTTCCTTCTAACATATATTCTTAGGGGCATTTTTCCCTTAATAAGGGTTCATACTAAGATTGTGAATTTATCAAAACATATCCCCCGGGAGTGTCGTAACCAAGAGTGCAGCAAGGCCCGTTGTCGTGCACCAGTTCCCGTTCGAGTCTAGCTCAAAGCGGTGTTTTCGGGTTTTACCCCTAGGATACATCTGTGCCAGAGCCGCCTCTACCTGCTCGTATCCAGACAGGGATGTATTTGTTTGATAAACCACTTACTTAGTACTTACCAAAACTTAGGGGAGTTTTTATTATTCTTAGTCTTGTATCTAAGGTCTTACTAGGGTTTCCTAATCCCAAAAATAACTAAACCTATCCTCTGATACCAACTGTGACAACCCAGCTTTTTATTACAACTTAAACATGCTTTATTACATAAAACATCACTTGATACAACAAAGAAGATCGAGAGGTTTAGTGTCTTTGGGGCTTAGGATCATTACATAAAAACTTTAAACATGAAATACAACATCCTTATTGAAAACTTCCTTTACATGACCACTACAATCCTTCGTACTTAGCATTGCATGGGATAACCTGAGGACATGCATAAGAAAAGGGTGAGCTATAAAGCCCAGTAAGGGAGTACACAATGAATAACATGAGGAGTACAATACATGTTAGGCAATAGGCATATCAATAGAGCATAAGAGAGACATGAACATAAAGGCATGATAAAGCATGATAATCATAACATGGAAATGTGGCAACAACACTTAACATTGAATTAGCATGAGCCAAGGCTCATTGCACATGGAGCATGAGTAAACCCTCATTGCACTTGAAGCACGAGTAAACCCTCGTTGCACTTGAATTAGCATGAGTCAACACTCATTGCACATGACGTATCATGATACTATACTTTACCCAATGCATTGGAGCGCTATCAGGGCGCACCCTTCTTAAACATTTCATTTCATGCATAAGTGTGCCACATGGATCATAAAACATGGATTCATAAAACATAATCATTTCTTCCACGATAAAGGAATGTGGAATTCATACATGAAACTTTACAATCAATACGTATATGTGCATAAAGGTGAATACCCTTGATGGAGAAATGGGTATGGTATTCACTACACAAAGACATTGGCTTAGAAAATTGGTGCGATTTCGGCAGCGTAACGGCGTGACATAAGAATTCATAAAAAAGGATGATGAGAGAGAAAGGGGTTCCTCATCATATTTACATGAAATGGACAGTAAGGAGATCATATATATAAATGTCCCAACAACAGAAATGGAATTTAGATTCATGATACAAAAGTATTGCTTGAATATAAAAGAAGAGAGAGAAGTTCCTTTCGGAATTTCGGCATAGTAACGGGTGTACATGGGAGGCATTTAATGAGAGAGAAAGGGTTCTCCCATCATTCAAACAATAAGAGGGCAGTATGGGGGAGGTGTGAAACCATACCCCAACATTCATAAATTAAATTAAAAGGGAAATACAACTTAAAGAAAATTGACAAAAAATGAGAAAGGAAGAAAAAACCCTTACTTGGAAGTGTGCTTCCAAAGGCTAGAGAGAGGCTTGTGAGAGGCTTCTTGGGAGCTTGGGGCACCTTGAGAGGATTCTAGAGAGAGTAGGGCAGAGGTTGGACGAACTTCAAGGGCTTTGAGTGAGGAGGAAGTGGGAGCTTGGGTGGGTTTATATAGGAAAGGTGAGAGAATTCTTTATTATTTAGGTTTGGGACCCCTTATATTAAAATAATCCAAACCACAAACCATCCCATGGTATTTGCCCATGGTTTCTGGAAAAGGAAAGAGGAAAACAATATTTTACATGTCCAAGGTCCGAACTTATTAAAAAATTAGGGTTGCTTATGTGGAGGTGAGTCACACTCCCATGGAAATTAATTTAAAAAGGCAAAGTGTTGAATAAGTCTTGAGGGCTCCATTAATGCTTTGAAAAGTGAGTCAAACAAACCCAAAACCTCATTATTTTAATGATAAAACATATATTGGCCGAACCTAAGGATTATGGTATTTTATTACATCACCATTGGGTCATTATGATGTCATAAAACACATTATATATTTAAAAGGTATTTAATTTTTACCCAAAAATTGGACTGTCTCAGAAAATTATGAAAAATTCACCGTTGGATAATTTCGACGTCCTGATTCCAAAAATAATATTTATTTTATCTAAATAATTTTCTAAATATGTGAATTTGCACTTTTAAAATAAAAACCGACATTTATAAAAAAATTCACGGGTTTTGACAGAAATGGCTTTCAAACCTTAATAAAAATTTTAATTGCATTCATAAAGTTATAAGATCATTTATATTTAATGACAATTAATTTAATATTAATAATAATATTTTATTAAAATATTATTTAATTCAAAAATCCTCTAATTTAATAAAATATAATTCTTAATTAAATAATAACTAAAAACACCATTTGTACTTTAAAAACTAATTACAATGTATCAAAAATGACTAGAAATTATATTCATTATTATATATAAAAAAAATGTACATGAACATGGTTCTACTTATTTGTTACATAACCCCTTAAAATAGCCGCATAAGACCTAAGGGTAAGGTGCGCGATGGTGACAGACTCTTGGGGCTGCTCGGATAACATCGCTCGAGTGGTAATCTCTATCAACTTCCATTTTTCCCGTAGACGATCACGTTCGAGCTTGACTTGATGAAGCTCAGCTTGGGCTTGGTCAAGGGCAAAGCCCAAAGACGCCACCTCTTTACCGAGCTCCGGCAAATGGGCTTCATAAGGGGCAATTCTACTGGATGAGGCCATCGCTTCCTTTGTCTGAGTAGAAAAATTGGTTCGTTAAAGCCTTATATTTAAACTACCCAGATGATCACTGTTCAACGGCTATAAAAGTAACGGTCACAAATCTTAACGTAAAACTTAAAGAAGTTGACATCTTATAAAAACATAAAGAAACATTTAACTGGATCAAGAGGGATTTTCCATTAATGAAAATTTGGGTCGTTACAGGTTCCACCCGTCACATACAAAGTCCAATGCATTCTTTATATTAAAAGGTTTAAACATATCATAAACCATAACATAATCGTATCACATAAAACATGCATAAAGGAAACATAACATTTCCAAATATCAATCATAAGATATCAATACAACACATTGATATAATAAAACCGTTTTCAATAACGAAATCATTGAAAAGTAAAAAATGGTATTTATTTTTCATTTTAAATAAAATTTATGGCTTGTAGAGGAAGCTGAAACTCAAATAATGGTCACAGTGGCGGAGAAGTCGTTGTCGCCGCATACGTACGACAAAACAAACATTCCCTTTTGTGATTTAGTAAAACTCTTCATATAAAAACAGATTCCTTTTGAATAAATGTAAAATTAAAATGGTTTTATACACCGTATAAAAGAAAGTTGTGTATAAAACAAAATGTGCCTCAATGAAAGGAGATTGAGACGAAGTCCCTTACATCGTGTCCGACTTGACTCGATCGTTCTTTAATCTCCGGAATAATAAACTATAGTTAATTTATACATTCTTAATGAAATTTTTCAGGTTCATTATTCCTTTTATATGACTTATTACCATGTTATGAACATTATGTAATTATTTATGTTAATAATGGTCTTTTTGTTGATCTTTGGTACTTGAGTCAAAAATAAACTTCTTATAATTACAAGTTGTTCATCTGTAAAATATCAATTATATCCAGAATTATATTCATGATTTAGATAACATATATATGATATATATCCAGAATATAAATTCATTTATAATATTACATATCATTTAGAGGTAAGAATTGAAATTCACTATTAATGGAGATGGTAATCCATACGTACGCATGGATGGTACTTCCATTTCTATTACATATTTAATGGACTTAAATCATAATGATATAAATTTATATTATAATTCCAGTATAATATCATATATAATATCATTAACTCAATCCTTTATACATCCCACATATGGCATTAACGATTCAAATCACTTTGAGGGGCGGTAGTCCGCACTTCGTAAAATGAAGATATCACATTTACCCATAATGGAAACCATAAAGGTATGACAAAAATTAAAAATAAAGAATAATAATGAAAACATAAACATAATATATATTATATATAAATATAGTGACATATAAATGGCCACCATGAAAGGTGTTATAATAAGATATGAACAATCATCGTTTCTTGATCCAGTAATTCGCCAACAACAGAAACCGTATGTTCTTTATCCATTAAATGGAGGTGTGTGTAATTTTAAATCAAATCCATATCATAACTACATCCTAGTATAATGAAGAAACTGGTTTTGTTACAAAAGATGGTATTAAAAAGATTTTAGGGGGTTGGAGAAGAAAGATAATACAATAAAACACAAGAGAAGCCATTATCTTTAAATCAGGTAACTTCTCTTGGTTTGAACCAAAAGGATTTCTTGAAGCGATTTATTCCTAAGTTAAGGATTCTATGATGAAGAGAGATATTTGTAGAGATATAATGAGTAGAGTTTTTCCGAGCCAATGGTTTGAGAGGTGTCAATAAGGTGGTAGAGGTGGGTGCCTTTTATAAGAGGAGTGGAGGGACACTCTTGGAAAGTCATGAAATGTTACATTATTATGAAATTATTTTCTAATTTTAAAGGTCCAAAAAAGATATATTTAGAGGATAAGGTGATAAGTGTTCTAAATACACCCATCCAATAGGTTTTTGACAAGTTTAAGTCTTATATTTTACCATATCTTTTAATTTTATTTAAATCGTTCATTAATGAGGTAATCGCGACATCATCATGGTGTGATAAATAAATTTATATATTTAATGGCTAAAAATTATAAAAAAATTACCATGATGTAGGAAATATTTTTAGCTTTCCAATGGATATTTATAGTCTAAATGATAACTGGTATAACCCCTTTTAAATATAGTTTTAGTAAAAGGATACTTGTTTCTGACATTTTTATTTTTACTTTAAATAAAAGGTATTAATGTCATTATCTTTCACAAGTGGCTCCATGGGGTCCCACAAATTGACCCATGTATTCTATTGGTCTTCCATGAGTCATCCAATAAGAGTAGAACATGTGTCAAAGTAATTTTATATTATTATAACATCATTTTTACCTTAAATTACCCCAATTACCTCTAATCACGGTTAATAAAACTCAAAAGTTACTATTCAACAAAAATTATTTTCATCCCATTGAACCAAATTTTACTTCCTAATTATAATCATGAATGTTGTATTTTTGAAATTAAATTCGCTGAAGTGGTAAAATTTCATTTAAACAAAAAATCAGTTTTGTAACTACCACTTAGTGGTTTCACTATTCAACAAAAATTGAAGTTTTCCAGAAAAAAGAAACACCCTAAGCTATATTTGATATTCAAAATTCAAAGACGATTTCTATTTTACCAAATTCAAAACATATATGTTTCAATAATTAATTTTATAATTAAATCCCATTGTCAAAACAAATAGCTTGCTTTTAGGAAAGAATATCAATCAAAAGATTAACAAATTTTTATTTCAGTTTTAAAGTGAAATTAATTCTAGTGAACACCATTGGATAAAATGGTGAAAATATATTATAATTATACTATAAAACCACTAAATAATATAATTTATCACTATAAATAAATTTGATTAAGAAATTTTTTTTAATTAATTTTTAGTATCTTACACTATTCATAACAAATTGGATGTTATCAGAAAAAACGAAAAATTCAACTTAGGTTAATTTAGATATTCGGAATCCAAAAATGGCGTCCAATTTGAATAATAAAATTTATAAAATTTCAAAACTTGGGAATTAATATTCATAACGGCTACTTTGATTGGTCGCGGGGTGTTAGAATCTCGATCTTGCGTACAATGCAAGCTATTGCATTATTGAAAGAGAAGCGTACCATGGTAGCTTGGGGTGTTACAATTGAATTCAGAATATCAAAATCATTTTTGAGTGTTTTTTTGGTATTTTTCGGAAAACGTTTAATTTTTGATGAATACTGAAAAACATAGAGTTATAGTTTAAAACCGAATTTTTATTTAAATAATTATTTATTTTATTTAAATTTATTTTAGGTAAAAATAGATACATAATACCTATATATGTTCAATGTAATTAATTGGAGTCATTTTATAATAATTTTAGATATATAAAACTTTTATTGAACTTTTCACCGTCTTTTACCCACCTCCTAGAAGAATTTGTAAATTCACAAAAAAAATAATTTTACCACATCTATGAGTTGAATTTTGAAAATCCGAGAGACATAGTGAATATCAAGGAGTAAAATATGGTTTAATAAAATAATAATAATTTTTTTGTGAATAGTAACTTTTTACTTTTATTTAACACGGTTAAAAGTAAATAGTGTAATTAAGGGTAAAAATGATATTATTATTACCCTAACACATGTCCTAATTATATTGGATAAGTTTAATTAGAACAACAACAACCTAGGAAAAAATATGACCTTTTAGGACCACATAGAATATATTTATACATTTATTATTATTTAATTTAAAGAAGAGTTAAAAGAGTTGAAATTAAAGTCTAATAACTACAACATTTTTAATATAGAGTAATACATTATATAAATTATACTATAAATATTCATTAGAAAGATAAAAACATTTCCTACATAATGGTATTTTATATATAATTTTTATAGATACAATTATTAAATTTATTAATGACACAATGATGATTTAGTAATTACCTTATTAATGAAATAATAAATTAAATGGTAATATAAATATTAAAATAAATATAATTTCAATGTTTTTATGACATCCACGTATTTTTTAGGTGAATATGACCTGTTAATATTGATTAAATGAATTTTCTTTGAATTAATAATTATTTTATTATTTTATCAAAAAACAAATACCAAAATAGTGTTAAAATTGACATAAAATAGGATTTAAAACAAATATTATATTATTAATTGATATAATTGACTTAAAAATATAAGGTTTAGAAAAAAGACTTATATAATAATATATATGACATTAACTAACCAATTGGGGTTTTATTGGTTATATATAGTATGTTTATTAACCATATAGTGTAAGAATACAAGAATACATTGGAAAAGTTAAATTATTTAACTAAGAGTTAAATCTAAATGATAAGGTTAAAATGGTAACCTAAACTTGTTTAAAACCTATTGTTTGAGTGGTTTTCGACCCATCCCCACCTTAGACTTTAAATAATACAATTTTAAGCCATTATAAACCGAATATGAATTTATTATAATATAATATTTTACGTTTTTCCAAAGGTGCACCTCACCCCTCTTATAAAAGGGAACTTCACCTTTTCTAAAATTCACCCCACCAAAGACAATTTTCTCAGCCAAACTCTTACCGAATTCTCTCTAAACTATCCTAACTGAATCATAGAGGCCATTCTTTAGTGATAAATCCATCTTAAGGATCCCTTTTGATCAAATCAAAAGGAAGAACCTAAAGAAGAGATAATAATTTCACCACCTTCTTTCATGTTCTTTTGTTCTTACACTTCTTATTTCATTGTTATTTCCATTATAAAATATTACTCCAGTGTATTCTATATACGGTGATGTTATTAAAAATTTGGCACAACTCTATTAATTATTCAATCAATCTTATGAATGATAATGTCACCATGCGTGCGTACGTACGGGTTATCGTCTCCCCATCGTGGTGTAATTTGTTATTCAACACTATGTTATTTGGATGGATATAATGATGAGTAAAATGTATATAAATAATAAATATAACATGAAAATGTCTCTGTAAAATTAATATACCATCCAATTCCACACCTTTAAGGAAGTGATATTTTCACTTTTGCGTTTGTACGGATTATCGTCTCCAAGAGGAGAAGAGATTCATTCCCACGTTCATCATTCATAGAAAATTATAAATATATATATATATATATATATTACTAAAAAGTATGTAATATATGACATAATAATTCTACTGTAGATATATATATATATATGTGTAATTACATATATCTTATTCACATTGTTCCGTTCAACATGATATGAAAACAAAAACAGCGTTTATGCGTATGTTCTGACTACCGTCTCCATAAACGGTGTTCTTAATTTCATAAAGATGTATATTATACATATTTATATTCTAAATATATATGATATATAAATCATTTTTTATATTCAGTAATTATATAAATCTTTTTCTAAGTGATACAATCATGAGTAACAAGTTAAAACACGTACGATAAAGAAATCGATTATTACCCGAAAGTTTAATTTAACATAGAAATTATTATTAAATGGGTAGTATAAAGTCATAAATGAATCATTTATGATATCATAAATATTAATATGGTTCTTTTATAATTTAATAACATACTATGATATTCATACAAGAGGTTAAACATACCCTCGACCAAAGGATAGTGCAAGGTAAGGGGTTTTCATCTCACTCCTAATTCCCGTGAGATTCTTGCCAAATTGCCACTATTAAATTTTCTGTGGTGTATGTACTGCCCATAATTGTATTTTTTGTGTAATGAAATTTAATTTATGTGTATTTATATATTCATTGTATGAAACATGTTTCTTGGGTTTTATGTTTCTTAATTTATCAAATTGGTAAGGGTTAATTCCTCAATCTCATTCTTATCAGAGCTTGTTTATATGTAAAAATTTTATGGGACATTTTTATCATCCATTAACATTTTTCATAAAAATGATTTCAAAATAAATATTTTAAATCATTTTGAAAGGTACTCTTTATCAAGATCATAATTTTAAATTTTGTATAATTTTATCTGTCTAAATATTTTTAATTAATGTCCATGTTTTCAAAATGATTTTAAGGATTTATTTAAATGGACATGAATGTTTTGAAATGATAATTCTTTTCAAAAGTATAAAAGTGGTATGGACCACTTTTATTTAAAAATCTCTTTTAAATTACTTACTTTATTAATTTGTGACTTTTAAATGATTTTACAAAAAAGGATATTTCTCTCAAAAAGTTTTACTCATCATTTTCAACTATGTCAGCATCCTTTACCGGATATTATTTCTGATTGAGGTTGATTTATTATAATACAATATTCCATATTGTATTTAATGATTTATGGTATTTTTGACTCTAGATGTTCTGTTTTTATTCCATTTATGGCTTATGGTTAATGTATTGACATTTCTTATGCTAGTTTTAATACGAAAGTTTATGTTATGTTTCAACTATTCATATGAGGAATGCAGTGGACTTAATAAGTGACAGGTGAACCCTTCTATATCTTTTCAATGCATCAGTAGGTATCATGAGACTAACAAGTGTCTTGGAACAAGGCCTTGACAAAAAATTTATTTGTATTCTTGGCACGAGGCCTTGACTATGTGGAAATGATGTCCAGTATTAGGAATTCCAAAATTGTAAAATTAGTCATTATATGTGATTATTCGACTAGTAGAATATTTATGTGCATGTTTATATGGAAATGTTTCATTTATTTTTACTCTTTAAGGTTCAATGTTTATGTTTAAAAGTCATTTTTTATTACACATCATGCTTTAAAATTTTATAGCTTTCACTGAATTATTTACCCTTACTTAGCATCTGAGCTCACCCCTTTCTTATGTTTTATTTTCCCAAGATTCCAAGAAGCGTGTTATGATTGATTTGAAGGGTTAAGATAACAGGAAAATTTTAATTCTCAAAGAACTATCTATGCTGTGTATTATGCGTCAAATTGTAATGTAATGTTAATGTATGTAATGTATTTTACAAGACTACTAAACTGATCGGTCTTTTGGGACTTGATTCCATGTAATCGTGCCAATGCATTAAAATAATGAAGTAGCTCTTGGTAACTGGGTTCGCGGTATTATAGTTGGTATCAGAGGAAGTTTAGCAATAAACATGGAAACTAGATTTAGATAAACTCTAATTATAGCACATTACCGTAAGATAGACTTTGAGGATTAGTATAGAAGAACATTATAGAATTTTGGTAATGTAGATATTTTTTGTGTTTGCCAAGAAAATACATCCCCGCCTGGATACGAGCAGGTAGAGGCGGCTCTGGACAGATGTACCTAGGGGTAAAACCTGAAAACACCACTTTGAGCTAGACTCAAACGAGAACTGGTGCACGCCAACATGCCTTGCTGCACCCTTGGTTACGACACTCCCAGGGGATATGCTTAGGATAATTCTCATTTTTCTTTACAAATAATTATGAAGGATTTACGATTATATACCTCACACAAGATAACATTTTTATGGATTATATCCATAAACTATTCAATTTACGTTAGGTATTTTACATGTTTGGAATTATTCATTACAATTCATAAACAGACATAGTATATGCCATTGTATAGCAATGGTGCCCAATACAAGGAATGTGAACTCTGGTAAAACATATGATCCATAGAGTAAGAAGGATTTTATCTTTCACGGTATTAAGCCAACATTTATAATGGAAATAGTCTCCCATGTATTTTAAACATATGAAGTAATAGAATCTTGTGTTAATAAGATAAGTACATTTTTCTTTGAATCCTATGGGTTTGAAGGGAATCCAGAGAAGAAAAGAATGTTAGAAAGAAAGAAGGATAAAGGGAAAGAAGAATTTTCCAATATGTGATAAATTTAGAATTAATCATCTTCATAAATGCTTTAATGGAATGGGAGTTTGATATAAGTGTGGTGAAAAAGGACACCAAGTACATGATTTCAACGGTAAGAAAATGTTTTCAAATGTAAAATGCTTCATCTGTAAGACACTAAGACACTATGAGAATCAATTTCCCATTCATAAGAGTATATTGAAAATGATGTTATTGGATAATAATCATGTTATGATACTATCTCAGATGAAGAATAATGACTAGTTGTCTTATGTTGTTATTATAGAATTATTTAATTTGAGTGTTGTATCAACAATATACTGGTTACATGAATTATGGAGATAAATAAGGATTTTACTACAGTACTATTTAATTGAGAATTTGATATTATATGGTGTTGATACTAAGGTAGTAATTTTGGAGTAAGAGATGGTTGATTTTGGTAATTCGTAATGTTGCGGTGTTGTAAAATAATACACGATGAAGGCGTTAACATGTTATTACCTGGAAAAAAATCCTAATTATGTTTAACATCCTTATAAACATTGGAATGAGAGTTTGGATATAAGTATTTTGGATAATTCTATAGGTTAGAATGGATTAAGTTTGAAATTGGATACTATTGTTAAGGTTATTTTTGGATTTCCATAAAAAGGATAACCCAGAGGTGGGGCGGAAACATGTTACATCTAGCAAGGCCGCAAGACTTGAACCCGCAACCAAAGGGAGGAAAGGGTGTATCACCTTTCAATGACCCACGTGATGTCCTGGAATGAATAATGTAGTTTTTTAAAGGGTCTGATATGTGAATTATAAATTTATTATTTCTGGAACCCTATAAGATTAGGATAAATATAATGTATATTTATTTATTTTGTGAAATCTTTTAGAGTGAAAGATGAGTTTGTGGTAGGAATTAGATGAAGGATGAAACTCTACTTGTCAAGTAGACACATACACACACACATAGATATATATATATATATATTCCCTCTTATTTTATGGAAAAAATAATTATTAAACATTAGGGAAGGGATATTAGAACCAGAAATGTGTTATCATAACACCTTACGTTTTGTTGAACCGATTGTATTTTAAATCATTATAGATTGGTGGCTTTGAGAACCACAATTCTACAATTGTTTTTGATTGATGACCTCAATAACTCCCAATAAATATTTACATTTTTTCCTCCAATTATGTTTCTCTAATTTCCACCAATTTTCTCCTTATAGAAATCATAATTTTGTGGTGACTTTTTCATTCCCCTTTTCCTCTTATTAAGACTAAATTTTATTAACCAATTTTCTATGTGGGTTTTCCCGCAAAGTTATTTTCTTTTTTCAACCTTTTATTTTCTAAGAACAATTTCAAATTGTGAGGATGCAATTTATTGGAGGAGGGAAGAATGTATCACCCTAAGATTTCATAGTACGTTATTTTAAAAAGTAATTCAATAACTAGCATTACACGCAACATCGAGTTCAAGTGCACCATGACATACCAAACTAGTCATTCAAAAGCGGTTATGAATAATATTAACTGAATATTGAACTATATGTAATCCTTATAATTTTTGAATCCATATTATGAGTTTCTTAGACATAATGTATGAACAAATTCATTTTTATCAGATTAAAGAGTGATTTATTTCAAAAAATGCACTTTTACCGCCTTTTATTGAAGAACCCTTTTAAAATCAAATATTTGAAACTTTTATATATTCTATTTGACAAAATAAACTTATTATTTACAATCGGGACATAATAATTTTGTTTAAATAAATTTTTGGAGCTTTTCTGATAAATTTAATTTTTGGGTGAACAGTGAAAAATACTATATTTTAACTGGAAACAACTTTTTTAATCAAAATAATTTATAGTGATAAATTATACATTTTAAAGGTTTGGAATTATAAATCGATTATATTTTTACCATTTAATCCAATGGTGGTCATTGTATGTAATTTTACAATGATATTAGTCATAAATAAGTGTCAATATTTTGATAGTTATTATTTTTCTTAAATATATGCCTTTTGGTTTTGACAACGGGAATTAATTTTAAATTCATAAATGAAACTTATATGTTTTGAATTTGGTAAAATGTACTTAATTATTGAATTCGGAATATCAAAATTATCTTTTTGTAAATTTTTGGTATTTTTCAGAAAACTTTTAATTTTTGATGAATAGTGAAAAACACTGAGTTATAGTTTAAAACTGAATTTTTATTTAAATAATTATTTATTTTATTTGAATTTATTTTAGGTAAAAATTGATAAATAATACCTATATAAGTTCAATGAAATTTATTGGAGTCAGTTTATAATAATTTTATATATGTAAAAATTTTATTGAACTTTTCACTGTCTTTTACCCACCTCTAAATAGAATTTGTAAATTCACATAAAACATAATTTTACAGCTTCTGTTAGTTGAATTTAGAAAATACGAGAGACACAGTTAAAATCAAGGAGTCAAATATGGTTCAATAAGATAATTGTTTTTGTGAATAGTAACTTTTTACTTTTATTTACCACGGTTAAGAGTAAATAGGGTGATTTAGGGTAAAAATGCTATTATTATTACACTAAAACATGCCCTAATTCTATTGGATAAGTGTAATTCAACAAAAAACAACATTAGGAATAAAATATGACCCATTAGGTCGACTTGTATTAGATTAATACATTTATTATTATTTAATTTAAAGAATAGTTAAAAGAGTTAAAATCAATGTCTAATAACTAAACCATTTTTAATATATGGTTACACATTATATAAATTCAACTATAAATATTCATTAGAAATAACAAACTATTTCATACATAATTGAATTTTATTTATAATTAATAGATATTAAATTATTAAAATTATTAATGACACAATGATGATGCAGTAATTACCATATTAATAAAAGAATAAATAAATGGTATTAAAAATATTAAAATAAATATAATTTCATTGTTTTTATGACATACACTAATTTTCTATGTAAACATGACATGTTAGGATTGATTCAGTGAATTTTTTTTATGTAATCATTCTTTATTATTTTAACAAAAAAACCAATTAGTGTCAAAATTGACATAAAATAGTTTTTAAAACTAATATTATATTATTAATTGATATAATGGTCCTAAAAATATAAGGTTCGGTCAAAAGACTTATATAATAATATATATGACATTAATGACCGAATTGGGGGTCAATTGGAAGTATATATAATGTTTATTAACCATATAATGTAAGAATACAGGAAGACATGGTAAAAGTTAAATTATTTAACTTAGAGTTAAATCTAAATGATAAGTTTAAAATGGTAACCTAATCATGACTAAAACCAAGTCGTTCAATATTTTTCAACTAATCACCACCATAGGCTTTATATAATACATTTTAAATTCATTTTAAACTGAATATGAATTTATTATAAAATAATATTTAAAGTTTTTCAAAAGGAGCCTCACACCCTTCTTACAAAAGGGCACTTCCCCTTCTCTCAAATTCACACCTCCAAATCCATTTGGCTTGACAGAACTCTGCCCAAATTCTCTATCAACAATCCTAACATAATCATATAGGTACTCCTTTAGTCATAAATCCAACTTAAGCAGCCCTTTCGATTAAATCAAAAAGAAGAACCCGAAGATAAAGTACTAATTTTAAAAACCTCTTTCAAGTTCTTTTATTCTTCCACTTCTTATTTCTTTGTTATTTACATTATAAAATAATAACTCTGGTATCTTCTATATACTGTGATGTTATTATAAATATGGCACAACTCTATTCATTATTGAAACCATCTTATGAATGATAATTTCACCATGGGTGTGTACGTACGGCTTACCGTCTCCACGCCGTGGTGTAATTTTTTATTCAACACTATGTTATTTGGATGGATATAATGATGATTAAAATGTATATAATTAATGAAAATAACATTTTATTGTCTCTATAAAATTAATATACCATCCAATTATATACCATTATGTAAATTATATTGTCGCATGTGCGTATGTACGGATTATCATCTCCACGACGCGATGAGATTCATTTACATGTCCACCATTCATAGACAATTATAAAAATATATATTACTAATAAGTAGGTAATATATGAAATAATAATGCTACTGGTGATATATATATATATATATATATATATATGTACTTACATATATCTTATTTACTTTGTTCCATTCAACATGATATGAAAACGGAAACAACGTTTATGCTTACGTACGAACTACCGTCTCCAAAAGCGGTGTTTTTAATTTCATATATATGTCTATTATACATATTTATATTCTAAATATATATGATATATAAATCATGTTTTATATTCTGGATGTATTTAAATCTTTTTCTATGTGATACAATCATGCGTACCAAGTTAAAACACGTACAATAAAAAAAGCGATTATTACCCGAAATTTTAATTTAAAATGGAAATTATTATTAAATGGGTAATATAGAGTCATAAATGAATCATGTATGATATCATAAATATTAATATGGTTCTGGTATAATTTAATAACATACTACGATCTTCATACTGGAGGTTAAACGTACCCTCAACCAAAGGAAAGTTCATGGTAAGGGGTTTTTATTTCAGTTCTTATTCCCGTGAGATTCGTTCCATATTGCCACTATTAACTTTTGTGTGGTGTATGTACTCCCCATAATTGTATTCTTTGTTTAATACACATTAATTTATGTGTATTTACATATTCATTGTATGATACGTCTTTCAAGGGGTGTATGTCTCGTATGATACCAAATTGGTAAAGCTTAAATCCTCAATCTCATTATTATCAGAGATTGCTTATGTGTAATTATTTACTTGGACATTTTTATCTTCTGTTACCATTTTTCTTAAAAATGATTTCAAAATAAATATTTTAAAGAATTTTAAAAGGTACTCTCTATCACGATCATAATTTTAAATGTGTTAATGATTTATCTTTATAAATCTATGTAATTAATGTCCATGTTTTCAAAATGAGTTTAAGGATTTATTTTTATGGACATGAATGTTTTGAAATGATAATTCATTTCAAAAGTTTCAAAGTAGTATGTGACACTTTGATTCAAAAATCTATTCTAAATTACTTCCTTTATAAATGTTTGACTTTTAAATGATTTTACAAAAAAGAATATTTCTCTTAAAACTTTTTACTCATCATCTTCAACTATGTCTTCATCCTTTACTGGATATTATTTTTGATTGAAGTTGATTTATTATAAAACAATATTCCATATTTTATTGAATATGTTATGATATGTTTGACAATGGATTTTCTATTTTTATACCATTCATGGTTTATGGTTAATTTATTGGCATTTCATATGCTAGTTTTAATACTAATGTTTATGTTATGTTTCGTCTATTCATATGAGGAATGTAGTGGACTTAGT
The DNA here is from genome assembly GCA_963277665.1 of Viscum album. Classification (NCBI taxonomy): domain Eukaryota; kingdom Viridiplantae; phylum Streptophyta; class Magnoliopsida; order Santalales; family Viscaceae; genus Viscum; species Viscum album. The sequence continues at coordinate 463,096,274 of OY728137.1, read as the reverse complement.
AAGTGACGAGTAGAGCCCTCCATAACTTCTTGATGCATTGGTAGGTCTCATGAGACAAAATATTGTCTTGGAACAAGGCATTGACAAAAAAATTATATGTAGTCTTGGCACGAGACCTTGACTATGTGGTAATGATGTCCTTTATTAAGAATTCCCTCATTGTGAAATTAGTTATTACATGTGATTATTCGACTAGTAGAATATCCATGTGGATGTTTATATGGTAATATTTCATTTCTTTTTAACATATTATGTTCATTTTTATGTTTAAAAGGATTTTTTCATTACACATGTTGCCTTAATATTTTATAGATTCTGCTAAATTATATACCATACTGAGGATCTGTGTTCACCCCTTTCTTATGTTTTATTTTCCCAGGATTCCATTAAATGTATTATGATTGATATACAGGGTTAAGCTAAATGGAAAAATGGAATTCTCAATGAAATATATATGCTGTGTTTTATGTTTCAAATTGTAATGTAAAGTTAATGTATGTAATCTATTTTCTAAGACTGCTAGACTGATCAGTCCTTCGGGACATGATTCTTTGTAATCGTGCCAATGTATTAAAATAATGCACCAGCTCTATGTAACTGGGGTCGGGGAATTACAGTTGGTATCAGAGGAAGTTTAGAAATAACCATGGAAAATAGATTTAGATAAACTCTGATTAGAGAACATTACCCTAAGATAGAATTTGGGGATTAGAATAGAATCATATCATAAAATTTTTGTAATGTAGAGATGTTGTGAGTTTTCCAAACAAATACATCAATGTCTGGATATGATCTGGTAGAGGCGGCTCTGGCACATATGTACATAGGGGTAAAACCCGAAAACATATCTTTGATCTAGACTCAAACGGGAACTGGTGCACGACAATAGGCCTTACTACAATCTTGGTTATGACACTCCCTAGGGATATTCTTAGGATAATTCTCATTTTCTTTACAAATCATTATGAAATATTTATGAGTATATACCTCTTTAAAGAAAATATTTTTATGGATTATATCCATAAACTGTTCAATTTACATTAGGTATTTTACATGATTGGAATTACTCATTGCAATTCCTAAACATACATAGTGTATTCCATTATATGCAATGGCGCCCTATAGAAGGATTGTGAACTCCAGCAATACGTATGATCCAAAGTCTAAGAAAGATCCTATCTTTCACGGTATTAAGCCCACATTAATAATGGATATAGTCTCCCATGTATTCTAAACATATGAAGAAATAGAATCCTTTGTTAATAAGATAAGAAAATAATTCTTTAAATCCTATTACTTTGCAGAGAAGCCATAAAAGAAAAAGATGGTAGAAAGAAAGATGGATAAAGGGAAAGAAGTATTTTCCAATATGTGATAAATTTGGAATGAATTGCCTTCAAAAATTCTGGAAGGGAATGGTAGTTTATTATACGTGTGGAGAAAAAGGACACCAAGTACATTATTTCAAGGGTAAGAAAAAGTTTTCAAATGTAAAATGCTTCATCTGCAAGACATTGAGACACTAAGAGAATCATTATCCCATTCATAAGTGTATACCGCAAATGATGATATTGGATAATAATCAAGTTATGATACTACCTTAGATGAATAAGAATGACTAGTGTTCTTATGTTGTTATTATATAATTATTTCATTTGAGTGTTGTATAAACAATATACAGGTTACTTGAATTATGGAGATAAATATGGATTGTACATCAGTACTATTTCATTGAGAATTAGTGATTATATAGTCCTGATACTAAGGTAGTAATTTTGGAATAAGAGATGGTTGATTTTGGTAATTCAGGATGTTGCAATGTTGTAAAAGAATACATGATGAAGGAATTCACATGTTATTACTTAGAAAAAAGGATCATCATTATGTTTAACTTCCTTATAAACTTTGGACTAGGAGGTTGGATATAATTATTTCGGATAATTCTAAAGGTTGAAGGGATTATGTTTGAAATTGGATACAATTATTATGTTTATTGTTGGATTTCCATAAAAATGACAACCATGAGGTCGGGTGGAAACCCATCACGTTTGGCATGGCCGAGAGACTTAAACCCGCAATCGAAGGGAGGCAAGGGTGTATCACCTATCACTGAACCACGTGATGTCCTGGATTGAATAATGTAGTTTTTTTAAAGGCTCTGATATGTGAATTATAAATTCATTATTTTTGGAACCCTATATGATTAAGATAAATGTAATATATATTTATTTATTTGTTTAAATCTTTTAGAGTGAATGAAGATTTTGTGGTAGGAATTAGTTGAAGGATGAGACTCTACTTGTCAAGTATAAATACAAACAAACAAACACACACACACACATATATATATATATTCCCTGTTATTTTATGGATAAATTAATTAATAAACTTTAGGTAAGGGATCTTAAAAAAATTTGTTATTATAATACCTTATGTTTTGTTGAACTGATGGTATTTTAAATCATCATAAATTGGTGGCTTTGAGACCCACATTTCTACAATTTTTTTTTGATGGATGACCTCAATCACTCCATATAAATATTTACATTTTTTCTCCAATTATTTTTCTCTAATTTCCACCAATTTTATTTAATCGAAATCATAATTTGGTGGTGAAATTTTCATTCCCATTTTCTGCTTTGTAAGACTAAATTTTCTTAACCCAATTCCTATGTGGATTTTCCCACAAATGTATTTTCTATTTTGAACCATTTATTTTCAAAGAACAATTTCAAATTGAAAGGACACAATTTATTGAAGGATGGAAGAATGTAATATCTTGAGATTTTATTGTATTTTATTTCATCAAAATGATTCAATAACTTACACTACACGCTACACCGAGTTCAAGTGCACCATGACTTACCAAAATAGTCGTTGAAAAGCATTTATGAATAGTATTAACTGAATATTGAACTATATGTTATCCTTATAATTTTAGAATCCATATTATGAGTTTCTTATAAATAATGTAAGAACAAATTCATTTTTATCAGATAAACATATTATTTTTTTCAAAAAATGCACTTCTACTGCCTTTTAATGAGGAACCCTTTTTAAATCCAATATTTGAAACTTTTATATATTATATTTCTAAAAATAAACTTCTTCTTTACAATAAGGACATAATAATTTAGTTTCAATAAATTTTTGGCACTTTTCGGATAACTTTACTTTTTGGGTGAATAGTGAAAAATAATGTATTTTAACTGAAAAAAACTTTTTTAATCAAAATAATTTATAGTTTTAAATTATACATTTTAATATTTTGGAATTATAAATAGATTATATTTTGATCATTTAATCCAATGCTGGGCATTGTATGTAATTTCACTTTGAAATTAGACATAAACAAGTGTCAAACTATTGATAGTTATTATTTTTCTTAAAAATACGCCTTTTGGTTTTGATAGAGGGAATTAATTTTAAATTAGTAAATGCAACTTCTATGTTTTGAATTTGGTAAAATAGACTTCATTATTGAATTCGGAATATCAAAATTTTCCTAGGGTGAATTTTTGGTATTTTTCTGAAAACATTTAATTAATGATGAATAGTGAAAAACACTCAGTTATAGTTTAAAAACAGAATTTTTATTTAAATAATTATTTAGTTTATTTAAATTTATTTTAGGTCAAAATAAATACATAATACCTATATAAGATCAATTTAATTAATTAGAGTTAGTTTTTAATAATTATATATATATAAAAATTTTATTGAACTTTTCACCGTCTTTTACCCACCTCCTAGGAGAATTTGTAAATTCACATAAAACATAATTTTACCGCTTCTGTGAGTTGAATTTCAAAAATCCAAATGACTTGGTTAATATCAAGGTGTAAAATATGGTTCAATAAGATAAAAATAATTTTTGGTGAATAGTAACTTTTTACTTTTATTTACGACGGTTAAAAGTAAAAAGGGTAATTATGGGTAAAATTGATATTATTATTATCTTAACACATGTCATAATTCTATTGGATAAATGTAATTCGACCAAAAACAACCTTTTGAATAAAATATGACCATTTAGGTCCACATGGATTAGATTAATACATTTATTATTATTTAATTTAATGAAGAGTTAAAAGATTTAAAATCAAAGTCTAATAACTAAACCATTTTTAATATTGGTTTATACATTATAGAAATTCGACTATAAATATTCATTAGAAATCTAACAATATTTCCTACATAATAGTATTTTAGTTATAATTTTTAGAGACTAAATTTTTATATTTATTAATGACACAATGAAGATGCATTAATTACCTTATTATTGAAATAATCAAATAAATGAGATTATAAATATTAAAATAAATATAATTTAAAAGTTTATAGGACATACATGATTTTTCTAGCTGAATATGACGTGTTAGAATTGATTCAATGTATTTTTTTACGTAATCATGATGTTATTATTTTAACAGAAAAAATACCAAATAGTGTCAAAATTGACATAAAATAGTTTCTAAAAAAATATTATATTATTAATTGATATAATGGTCCAGAAAATATAATGTTCGGATATAAGACTTATATAGTAATGTATATGACATTAATGAACCAATTGTGGTTCTATTGGTAGTATATGGTATGTTTATTATCCATATAGTGTAAGAATATAAGAAGACACGGTAAAAGTTAAATTATTTAACTTAGAGGTAAATCTAAATGATAAGGTTAAAATGGTAACCTAAACTTGTCTAAAACCTATTGGTTGAGTGTTTTGCGACCCATCCCCACCATAGACTTTAAATAATACATTTTCGAGCCATTATAAACTAAATATGAATTTATTATAAAATAATATTTAAATTTTTTTCGAAGGTACCCCTCACCTCTCTTATAAAAGGGAACTTGCCCTTCTCTCAAATTCACTCCTCGAAAGCCATTTGGCTCGGCCAAACTCGGCCCAAATTCTCTATCAACTATCCTATATTAATCCTAGAGTCCCTTCTTTAGTCAGAAATACAACATAATAATCCCTTTTGATCAAATCAAAAGGAAGAACTCGGAGAAGAGGTAATAATTTCATCACCATCTTTCAAGTTCTTTTCTTCTTCCACTTCTTATTTATTTTTTAATTTCCATTATAAAATAATTAAAATGTATATTTTATTTAATTTTAAACTTTATTATTAGTGGTGTACTAAAATAATATTTTCTTCTATTTTATATGGATTTTTTTTACAAATGAAAAAAAGAATATCATATTGTTAACGTACATAATGATAACCAATTTTCCGATCTTGAGAACATTATCTTGTTTCTAATTTTTATTGAACGATTTCATGGTTACTTTAATGGAAAATATATTTTTTTATTTTATTTAATTATTTAGGTATTTAATTTTTCTTAAAATAAAATGACATTTTGGTATGGAAAATTATCATAAAACGGAAATGGTATTATGATATAAAAAAATGAAATGTATATGGGTTTAAAAGTGTTTTCCAAATGTTCCAATTTTTTTTTATTTTACATTCTATTTATAATTGAGAATTGGATGCTCCGAGATAGTTATTGGTGATCACATTATATATTATATGTGGGTTCGGCCTAAATAGCATCAAGTTTTTCTATTAAAGATTATATGGACAAGATTCTCACCTAGCACCAAGTGAGATCGTTATAGCCTAACTAATGGTTTCTCTCATACTATGATCTAATGCATTCATTTCTGAATATATTTTTTGATCGTTCATATTGTTATTCTATTTAATAGGTTTTTGAAATGGTTTTATCAATATGATGATATGTGTCACTAAAAAGTGGTTTTAATTTACTGTTAGGGATTTTATTGATTTCCATTGGGAAAAAATATTGATTTCTTTTCATAAGAAATTTCATTATATGATATGATCAATGAAAATTAAGATAGAGGTAAATTTCACATTATTCTACATGTATTTTTATAATGAATAGTTTCATTTATTTTTACATCCCATGCAAAGAATTTGTGATCATCGGTCATTTTTAAATGATTTTGACAAGATTTGTAGTGGAAAGGATGGAGCCTTGTTGAAATTCATTAATTGTATTTAGGGACAGAAACATAAATTTTTTAAATTTTTTATATGCTTTGAAAATAAGTCACTAAGAAGAAGTGTCTATATAATCTTATTTTATTTTCTAATGCCTGAGATATGTCCTATTAGTATAAAATTATAAGCCAAAATATTTCATCAATGCAAAATAAGTAACATATATGATAAAACATAATATAATGAAATTTTTAATATCAGTCTTTATATTCAGTATATATGTCCCATAAAATAATTTGTTAATGATAGGGACATGTCTTATTGTTTTTTCTTACACTAGACCTCGCTTTGGATCATGATATGTTCCATGAATCACTTCGGAGTATGTACCCACCCGATCCATCTCATGTAATGAGCTTTGAGGGAATACAGATGGAGGATGATATTAGTTAGGGGAAATGATCGGTATAGATTCAATATCAAATAGATAATATTTTATGAAAAAATAAATCTCACATATTCTTTTTTTTTGTTGTAACCACTATATTCAGGATGTTATGCGGGAACCTAAGATTTTAATAAGGCATAGTTATCCCCATTTTCAGATACTAATAAGATAGATTTTGAGAGGGATATTGATTTTAAGGTGGTCTAATGCAACACCATATTATTTTAATGAATTGTGATTATTTTAATAAATTAGTTTTCTCTTATAGATTTCATTACACACAACCCAATGTTATGCTTGTGCTACACAAAACACTATGTTAGCTCATCTTACAAATAATACAAACTTTTAAAAAAATTAGGATATATTATTATTATTATTTAAATTTGACCATTATAACCAATCTGTTAAAAATATTAATAATATTATTTAATAATAATTTTAAAATATTATGAATTTTTTTATAATAATAAAATAATTTTATATTAAAATTTTTATTTTCAATAATTTCACTACGTGTTCCCAAAATTCAATTTTCTAAATAAATAATTTTTTTTCTATTTGTGAAAATAATATTTTTTTCGACACTTATACAAATTAAATTTCATAAAATTTAATTATATATATATATAATGGTTTTAAATTTTATATTAGGGGGAATTTTAAAGAATTTAATGAAGTGTTATAAATTTTTTTGATGAGTAATAAAATATACAGAATATTAATTGAAAATTTATATTTAGTTTAAAATATATATAATGTTAAATTATATTCTGAATTCATTTTAAATTAGAAATAGATAAATTTTATTTATTTTAATCCACATTAGGTTATTAGAATCCATTTCTTATTAAATTTTGATTAAGAAAATTTCATTCTTTTGTAAAAAAATTTAATATAGACCCACATTATCATATTGTCTATTGGATTATTTGTAAATTAATTTTTTTTGTTTATGGTAATGGAATTCAGATGAATGTATTCAAAATATCCAATTATAATTATATATAATTTTTAACAAGTTCAAATATATTTATGAAAAAAATGAATTGTGAATACGGAAATAATAAATTTATATTGATAAGTAATAATTTAGATTATGGGGGGTTAAAGAGTAAAGGATAAGTGTACAAATAACCTATAACATTTATAAAAACTATTTTATGTCCATATATAAAAAATTAAACCTATAAAGTCGTATAATGGTCAATTTTGGACCCCTATGACTTATAAAAAACGTTGGATGTGTCAATTATTTATAAAAAGACCAGGTGTGTCCTCTCCTCCACATAAGAAAGGATACCCCTCATCTATCTTCCTAACACCTTAAAAAATTAATAAAATATATATCCATATGACATCTCAAAATTCAAACTATATACATATATCTATTATTTTGGGAGTAAATAAAATCTCGGAATGCTCTTAGAGAAAACATAAGGAGGATACTCGAACAAGTATAAATATACTTCTATCAGAATATTTATTTTTTTTTCCTTCTCGACATCCTTAAATTCATTTAAACCCATTTTTTTATAATAAATTAAGTATCTTCCATATACTTATTAGTTTTAATAATCAATTAATTACTTAAAACCTCCAGCACCCAATTAAATGGGTTAAGAAATCATTGTTCGTGCATACGGAGGACTACAACATTGTGAATTTATGTAATTCATTTTTCCATTACCACCTCTAAAGGATGGGAAAAGTGATGGATTAATTTTAATTCTATGATATATGAGATATTTTCATGATTCTATGATTTTTATATCACACATTTTTTTATATATATTTTTGGTGATTTTGATAAATTCACTCAGTTTTACAATAGAACGATGTCTTATGAAATGATGTGATTCAATCATGCTTTACATAGAAGGTGATAAGGTTAATAATATTGATTATATTTGATAAAATTGAATAATTTTGATATTAATCAAATATTTTGAACTCAGAATATATAATGTATATCATTTTCTTATTTACCATTTCACTCAATGAATGATGATAACGACGATCATATACCTATGGACTATAGCCATCAAAAAGTGTTTTGATTGTCTTTAATCAAACCAAAAAATATATGATATGATTTAATAATTTAATGAAATAATTTTTTTATGATATTATTATTATTATTATAGAAATTTTATATATTACATAACCACATTCAATAATGATCATTAAAAATAGAAAATGTTACCCATTTGTATGTATGAACTACAGTCTCCACAATGCTAGTATTGGTTATTTTAGAAAAGGATTATTGATTATTTGTATTAAAGTTAAATTTTATGTATATGTATGATAATTATTTAATGATAATTATTCTTGAATTTAGGGAACCATTATCAATGAATGAGAGATGAAATATGACAAATCAAAACACATTTGAAAAACAAATTGGTCATTACCTGAAACAAAATAGTAACATAGAATTTTAAATGAAAGGTAAAAAAAGGGTCATAAGAAAACAATATATGGTATGATATATATGAATATGGATATGAAATGGATTTAAAATTAAAAAAAATTATTTATTAATCACGTTTTTTCAGGTTTATGATGAAATTAATGACTTAAGGTAATTGATTTCTATCTCATATTTATTTTTGATAAGAAAAATCTTATATACACCACATGTTCCATTTATGTGCAATATAAACATGAAGTTAATGTATTATAAGATTTATATTCAAATTTTTTAGGTATATAAATATCCATTCTAGTATCTCTCTTTCATGGGGATTACAGAATCATTGTTATTAATAAGGAAATGGATTTCTGTCTCAATTTTCCATGTTTGCGACATACATTATGTTCTTTAACAAAATTATCTCAGGAGGTACGTATCTATAGTTATTTTTACAATAAATATCATGAATTTATTCATTTTATTGATATTTTTAGTTTCATTTCATGTTATTATTTAAATATTACTATGATTCAATGTTAACAAAGTTGTATGGGGTTTATTTTACAATCTAGTCATTTATGAAGATTGTTTATTTTTATGTCTCTAATGTTGAAACTAGATTATCTTACTCTAATTAATTCACAAGATAATTATTATAATATATATATTTATTATTTATGAATGTAATTATTCCATTTTTACACTATTTAGTACTTTAAATTATCATGAATATGTTTTTAATAAAATCTCATATTATTTCCTTCTTCATTTAGAAATATGTTTTCTTCCAAAATAATGTATTAAATAAATGTTTAAAATATATTCTATTTACATATAATTAATTTTAAAAGTAATTTTAAGCAATTTTTATATTTTTACAATTCATTTTTAAGGGAATCAATCTTTATTTTTCCAAACAATTTTCTTTTCAATTTTAGTAAATATGTGAAAAAAATAATTATTTATAACATACATGACATGAAAAATATTTCCCACTATCATGTATGTAAAATTAATTCAATATACCATTAAATGTTTTAAACGTTCATTTAAAATAATAAAAAATTCCCTATTATTTTGAATAATATATATTTTAAATAGATTATTTCATAGTGAAAGGGTAAACAAAGTGATTATTTGTTTTAACAAGTTTTGTTCAAAGTGGAAATTATATTTTTCTCAAAAAAAATTATATTTGTTTTTGAAAACATTCTTTTACATTTTAGGGTTGTTCTTGATAATATTAACTTGCATACTATATCATGCTTTAAAGAAATTGTTTTCGATTAAAATGTATTTCCCTCGATAAATTTCAATGCAATATTTCAAAATTACTTTCCTTATAGTATGACATTATTTGAGGTCACATGTTATTTATTAGGGATATGATCCTAGTGTACTGTTGGTATTTGTTCTCTTATTTTTTGAGGTGTATGATTAAAATATGTATATGAAACAATGTTCTCTTCCAAAGGTTTTACCATGAGAAAATTCTTTTAAAAACCAATTCTTTTTACACATGATTTCCATTGATGAAATAATCATATGATTATGGATGTAATATATTTTATAGAATTTATGTTATAATGAAATGTTTATTTAACCAATTTAATTTCACGGGTTTTGATATAATGATATTTTTATGATATTGTGTCACACATATATTTGAGTTTCATTATGTGATGATAGTTGTGTTATAACCATGGACTGAGGATATGTTATAACCAATGATGGATAGAACCTATATCTCCCCCCAATGAATTAGGTAAATAATTATATATCATGATATATATAGGACATGAATGGAGAATCAACCATTTTTATTGAGGGACTTATTTTTCTATTATGGTCTTTAAAGTGACTAAAATTTAGATTTTTTATTATCAAAAAAACTTTTTTGAAAAGTAAAAATCTATAAAAGTTCAACAAGAAAAAAAAACTATGAGAAACCAAAATATATTGAAAAGAAAAAAAAGAATATTGGAAAAATTTTCCCCAAATAATTTATAGGATAGAGTGAATACTTGGGTTATTGGATCATCCTTAATTCAGCCTTCTAAGTGATTAGCCAAATTGTCCCATGTTTGTATAGACATCACTTTTTTGATCTTCTAGATGTTTAATTCTTTTATTAGTATATGATATTGATAGTTAATCCATGAAATTATCTATTGATTATTATACACCAGAATACAAAATTATATTATCCTGTTAGCCTCCTCTAGTGTATCATTGAACAAGTATAATACCTTCACAATTTTATCCAGATAATAAATAAGATGCAATACTGTTTTATCATCTATTTCACCCACCATAATTATCTCCTTATGATTTTGAGTACGGAACCCCTTGAGGTGAGTGGAAACATTCTCTATAGCCACAAAATGATACGATATACCTACATTGGAAGAAATATTATACACCAATGATCCTTCAATATTTTAATTAATAGTCTCCAATGGACATCCATCACATTAAATAAATATTGAGTAATTAGAAAATGAAACAGTCATTCCTAAAATATTAGGTACACTATCCATCTTCTTTTTATTTATCCTTTTTGAAGTTATCATCTCCACAAAATAGGGGTAAATTAGAATATTCATTCCACCATTTTTAGGACTGTCTATTGAGTAGGATACAACTCCATGAATACCCGTTTTCACTCTACCACATCCTTATCCTTAGAATTTTTAGCCCTCTGTCTTGAAATTAATCTACATTTTCTCTCAAAAAATCACATGACAACCCATCGTTGGACTATAAAATTGGGGAACCCTTCTATTCAATGAAATTATCTACCTGAGAATATTCATCGACATTTTACAACCCAAAATTCTATAAACCATAAACAATATTTCTAATCTCAATTGTTTCAATGTCCATAATCTGTCTTGAAATGATCAACACCCACCCACAAAATACTACGCTTGAACCATTCCATGTGATGTATCAATCACTCTTTCTACATTAGACAATACTACCTGGCCAAGAACTGGTGGCCCAATCTCTTGATTCCCTATTCATCCAATGGTTCAATTACAAAACTGGACTGCCTCTGTGTAGGTAGCATCCTTGGAAGCTCTTGAACCCTCCTTGATAAAAACCTTAACAAAAGTCTTGTGATTACCTATATCCTCCCTCAACAGATTGATTTTTCCTTCCTCCTTATTTTCATCCTCTTGTGTTTGAAATTTAATTCCATTTTCCCTACCTGGATCTACGAGAAAATCATATTGATTCATTCAAATTGAAACTTCACCAACACTAGGAACCAACCCCTTTTGGATTCCTTCTATGGAAGCATCCATCTTATGAAAAAATTTCATGTGTCAATGCATGAAAACATCTAATATGTCTTTTTATTTCATATAGAAAATGAAAAAAATAATCCATGAATCAAAAAATAGGTTTCTTGCATAGGAACTCTTTCTCGAGTTAGATCAAAAAGTACTCAACTGGCCTTCTAGAAACATCCATTTCCTCAACGATTTTGGGATATAGTGGGTGAAAAAAATTTCTAGTTATATTATATGAAGATAGATATATACCTACGATATTACATAGAAATCACAAAATCTAGTGATTTTAAAACAATAATAGATTATTGTGGAAACTAAACCAAATCACCATGGATGGGGTATCATGATTCATTTGGAGGTCATATTTCAACCTGAAAATGTAGAACCAATATTAATTACAGCAATGGGAAGAACTAGATAACAATTTAACCTAGTCTCTTTCGAATGGAAACAATATCATTATATACTCTTTCTATATAAGACCCAACATTGCATGATCATGTAAACCCACAACCAAAAAATGAACCTATCAAATGAATCCATCAAAGGATAGTAATGTTTTATCAATTTAGTCAACATCAGATCCAAAATATTTGATTCATCATTGAACTATTATGATGAAATTGACAGTTTATGGAATTTACGAATCATATCTATGTCATTAAGGAAAATTGAAATTTTAGAGAAATATGAAAGGAAATAAGAGATGGAAAAGGGGGTGAAGGAATGATATGGGGTCCTTCTAAGGTTAAAAGTGGTCCCTCCTCCACTGAGAGGGGTGGGACATGCTCATCTAAAATCTCCATTACAGGGAATGGGATGACCTCATTGATGCACATGTTTCATTCATTTATACCTGGAAGTGAATGTTCACTACAATAATGTCATAGATGAACCATATTTTCATTATTATAATGTTATGAAATATCTTAATTACCATATCAAACATATATTTTCAAAATTTAATAAGATGATTTGTATTCCAAGAATATTGCTTTCCAATTTTAATGTCCTATGTCTCACGTACATTGATTATATTATAATTCATTTCATGTGAAATGTCAATATTCATGTCATGAACATTATTTATGATATATGAGGTGTTGGATATGAACATCATAGGTTATGTTATTTATAAAATTCCATTACTCATATATTTTTCTATCATATGATCAATGATTAATTTATCTCATTTTTATAATTACTGAGCATCTGATCTCAACCTTTCTTCTATTTCAACTCCACATGTTATGATGATCATATTTATATATGGTATATATATTGATATTACTCAATGGGAAGATATAATTTATAAATATTGAAGATCATTCACTATATTATAGTATTAAGCTACATGTTTCTAATGGAATTAGAAAATTATGGTATTCTAATGTGTGTTTATGATATATAAAGAAACTTCACAGAAAAGATGTAAAATCAATGTATGAGAACCATGGGTCCCTATAAAAAAACTTCCAAAATAAAATCCTCATATACCTATTCTCATATGACATTCCATATTTTTTTGAAATATGTTTCCTATGATGTTTTTGTTGTACACCTAAGGTGGTTACCCAGGGAAGAGGTATCATTTTTCAATGAGGGTATTAATATTATTTCTTCGAGAAAAAAAAAACAATTATTAAACCCCAACAATATAAAAACTTATGCATTTTCCATGTACTATGATTTTATTATTCTATGGTCATTACGTACATCTGTCTCCTCTTACCATATATTATAAATAATATTGTTTCACTTGTGAATGGTGGACTACTGCCTCGTGAACTAATGATAAATTTTTTCTATCCACTCCACTTAATTTTTCACATCATGATAGATATAATTCATGTTTAAGATAATTCTAACTTAAATATACTTGTAGTAATATATTATCACATATGAATTTTTCTCCTTTCATTCTATGGGGTATAAGACCACTCCAATCGTGTGTACAATGAACCAACACTTCAAGAAGAAATATGATAATTTTATAAAAAAAATCAAATTGAAGGTAATATGGGGTGAACATAAGGAATATGTATGGTATATATATAATATTTGTTGTTATTTAATGTTATTATGTTATTAATATTTATTCACATCAACCATTTAGAAAATAGAAACAACGTTCATGTGTACATACGACATAGTGTCACCATGAAAAGTGTTTTTCATTTTCCAAATATAAATTTTATGGATTGCTAAAATACATATATAATGAATTTATATGATATTTATATAATTTTGAAAATTATTTAAGTGATGAACCATGATCAATGTAAGATGAGTTGAGATAAAAAATTAAATCATTTGGAAAAAATGAATCATTTATTTTTGAAAACATATTATTAACAAGGAATTTTTATAAAATGGTAATAAATGTGTATAAGTACATCATATATGAAAAGATATAAATTAATATAAACCTTTAAATTATTTATAAAAATTTAATTTTTATTAAATAGTGGTATATATAAAATTTGAGCAATGAGTTACTCAATATGATGGATTATTATCTCAATTTTATTGATTAGAGACATATGATGTGTTATGAATGAATAATTTATTATGAGCTCTAAATAAATCCCATTATCTATGAAATATATTCTCCAAATATTTTTCGTTTCATTGAATTTTATTATTTCATAGGGATTTCGATTCAACATTACCAAAGTGTTAAAAAAAATTAATAGAATCTAGAAATTTATCGGGATTTATATTTAATATGCTTCTAATGATGAAATATTATTACTTAACTCTTCCTATACTTGTGTATTTTATTTTCCCTATGTTAAATTAATAGAAGTCATTTTTTCCTTTCATATAGAATGTTTTTTTACATACGAGTTAAAAAAACGGATGAAACATCTTTTTTCCCTATTTGGAAAAAATAAAATTGTTATATATATATATATGTTTCCAATAAACTATATCAAAAAAAAATTATAATTTTTACAATATTTTTTAATTCATTTTAAACCTTATCTTAGTTTTATCTAAATTTTTCTAATGAAAAAATCATGCCCTTTTAAAAAAAATTCAACCTTTGCTTTTATGAAAAATATGAATGGAATATTTTTTTAACATCTATGAAATGATTTGAATCAATTTTCAATGGGATCATTATTTTATTTCAAGATTCCTTTATAATTTATTATACTTATTTGGATATAATCTAATTTTAAAAATTACTATTTTTGAAATAATTTTTTTCATATTGAAAATTTTATCTTCCTCACAAAATCTTATAAATAATTATTAATGCCACCATTAAAATATTCCAAATTTTTTATCAAATAAAAGGATCAAAAAAATTTACTATAAACTTATAGTTTTTTAAAGTGATTTTTATGAGGAAAAAATATTTTCCCCAATAGATGAAAAATGTGTTGTTTTAAAATCATTTTCCATTTAATATGACATCATTTTATATTATTTATTACTTATTAAGGATATAATCCAAGTATAAAATTGTTTTTCTTTATATAATTGGTTTATTTTTATAATAAAAAGATGTTTATGATTCTATTTTATCATCCTTAGGCTATAACATGATAAAATTCTTATAATGCATTCATATTTATCCAAAATATAATGAATGATGAAAAGAAGAAATTGTTATGAAACATTTTTATCTTCTCTTGTTAGGTTTTGATGAAATTTTTATGAAACACATTTCTTTTCATGTGTTTTGATATTATAATTGTTTTATGATATTATGTCAGATTTATGAATTCCTTTCATTTTACTATTTTTGGGAACTGTATCTCTATCCATTTCATTTGGTAAACTTTGAAATATCATGAGATAAATATTGCTATATTATGGAGAGAATATATTTTTATAAGGGACTATATCAAATATTATTGTTTAGGGATTCAACCATAACTAATAGTATTTTTTGTGGAGTATACCCATTCCACTATGATAGTCTCAGAAATGATCCCTGAACAACAATACGAATGATTTTTCTATGCATATTTGTATAAGAAAAAAATTATTTTTTTTCCATTTTTATATTATCAAGGATTAAACTGTTTTATTCGAATATACATAATGTCTTTTGAAATTTCAATATTTAACACATGACTCATTTTTTTATCTATGACATGAACATTATCATTTTCAAATGTTATTCACATGATCTCATTCCCTTGTTCTCCTTTATTTATAAATATCTATATTTTAACACTTACTAAGAATTTCAGATATCCCTTTTGGTTTCCATTCCCCATTATATGATGAAATGTATTATGATTTACATGTATAAGAAGGGTGTTAGTTATGAATAACATATAGGGAGATGATTTAACTCACTTATGAACCAGTTATTAATATTTCAATCATTCCAATGCAATCAGACCATAATGATTATATAATTGATCATTATGTTATGTATATAAATTCATCTATAAAGATAAAGAATCTATTTAGGATATGTTTTTATATTTACATATATCATTGGGAGGGGATACATGTCCCTTTCATGATTTTTTCATTAAAGGATAATAAATAAAGAGTCATGTTAACCCATTCTTCTTCATGATGAAGAGGAGTGAAACACCCCACAGTAGTTCACTCAGGAACATAAAAATATTATATAAATAATATTATAACTGAATTCTTCATTTTTCAAATTGAAAAGTTCCCACTAACTATGGATTAATTGATATTTGTAGAGATCCAGGTACATATTTGATTGATAAATCAACCTACCAACCTGATTGTAAACCAAGAAACTCCATAGAAAATACATCTATATAATCCTTCAAAAAGGGAATGACTAGAAACATGGTTCTAACATTTGATTCCTCTATTTGAGTAATATATGTTTTCTCATAATGCAGTATTATTTATTTTGTTATAGAATATTTGTATGGAGATGCTTCCCCCACTTACACATGTAATTAATTATAGGAATTTGGACTTGAATGGTAATTTCTTGATCTTAAATGTTTATGTTGGATTTATTTAAGGAAAAAAATCATTTCCCGGTATATAATTAACTCGAATAAAAGAAAATATGAAAATATTTTATGGATGGTTTACTCTACAGTCATTGATTGGAGGGGATTTACATTATTTAGATACAACCATTAATCAATCTTATGTTATCATATATAGTTCTACCATATGTTTTGAGTTGTTTCTTGATTAGTTCTAAAATACATGAATGATATGAAAGAATTTGTGGAAATAGAATTAAAAATTATATTCTCTATTATTTCCTGAATAAAATTCATGGTTATCCCCATATTGATTTGAGAATCCACCTTAGGAATAGTGATAGATATCTCCTTCAATTCCCTATAGGCTAATGAGGTGGTTATGAATTATTTTCTCTAACAATCCATGACTTGAGGAATTGTATTTCACTATTCTATTGTCCGTTATAGTTGAAAAACGATGACAATTAGAATAGTTTTGATCTGAACCATCTATTCTTCAGCCAAATTAGATTGCTTCATAATTTTATTTTGTACGTGATTAGTCTTATTCATATCTTTTTGTAAATTCAATCATCCCTCACTTCAAATCTGAAAATTTCCATTATAATTCTCCCAACATTTTTGAAATATGGGATTTTATGTTTTCCTACAACAATATAATTAATATATTTATACTGAAGAAGAAAAATATATTTTATTCTTTTTTTAGAATTCCTGGAGAACTAATATGATCCACTTATATCAAAGTATATAATGTATAAATAATGAACAATCTCCTCATAACTATTAATGTCCAAATTCACTAATGGTTTTGAAATACTCTACTTTATCAATGTAAAATAAATGGTCCTCTATACATCTGTTATTTATGAAAAATATAAATGAATACAACTCATTCATGTTGATTTTTTCCTCAAACACACTGATAGAGTCAGAATTATTTTATATCATACCAATTGAACACTTTATACATTTTAAGGTAGAGATATTGGTGAAAATAATTATTGAAAAATATTTTGTTGAAGTCTTATAATTACATGGAGTCAATATCATATATTTACATTGTTTTCTTAATGAGTTCCAACTACTAATAATATTATCCCGCTATGTGACAACCAATCAACAAAATAATTCACCTTTTTTAGAATCAGAGGGCAGAAAAATATCTTTTCCATGGAGTTATTTCATTGATCCATGATGAGGGTGATTGTATATAAACTATATATTGGTGGGATTTTTCAAATAAATGTATAAACTATATATTTATCCATTATAGGGGTGGATTTTCATTCTTCATGATTCATGTTATTATTCATTATATAAGCTTGTTTATCCAATACTAAAATTATGTTCTCAATTCCAACATTCATATGGATAGTATAATCATTAGGGTAAATCATCACATAGAGTATCCTATTAATTTTTGGTTTTTTTCTCTTATTTCATTCCATTAACCAAAATATGTAATACATGATGATAATATATTAACTAATAAACATAAAAGAGGTAAACATATATATCCGTGGGAAATAACTTATAAAAAATATGTATATAATGACATAGTATGCAGTGGGTTTAAATCATGGTTATTAATAATAACTTAATTATTAGGTTTTATAACTTAAATATTTTTTTCATGTCCATTTTAATGGTGAAAAATGAGTTTTGTGAAATTCTATATCATATCCCACAAGGGTGTCAATCTTGGCGACTAACAAGGAAAGTTGTCATACACTACGTGATGATTAGGTATAGTTAAATATTACCTTTGTAGGATTATTACCCATGGGGACCAAAATGATAAATCCATATCATCTTTTACTATCTATATATGGACATGATATCATAGAATCCAGAAGCTCTATATATCAACAAAATTCAAGGATATTTTTTTATACATATTGTTATCTGTATACTTACCCCTGGGGATATCACTATGACATTCGATTCATAGTCCCCAAAAATAAAAACACATTTTTTCAATATCAAAGATAGTGAAACAAATATTTTTGAAATATTATTAGACATTATTTAAACATAAATATTCATCAATTACCACCTTAATGATCAATAAACATGGTTCTTTTTGGAAGACAAGGTTCATAATACATCAAAAGAAATATAAAACAAGAAAAACTCATTTTATTCCCTATAATTAGATCCTAAATGAATTTTATATCCTAACACTACATAAGATAACCTAGGGAATACAGAAAATAAATGATTGATGTATACATCAATGTAAGGTAATAAATATCAAAATGAGTTGTAACTTATGAGTTACAAGAACAAAATGTTATCATAAAAGAAAAGGATCAATAGTATAAGATGGGAAAATTACATAATGAACATGGTAGACAAGATCTAGAAATGATAGGATATTTTGTAGAAATATATTAAATGATATAAACATTATTCAAGTCTACCTACAATGAAAATATCACATTGTTGGAAAAGTCCCATAATTGGATATGTTCTCTCCCTAATCCCATATCAGAATTCTTATGTGAGTAGATATTTTTTCAATTCATTAAAATGTTCTCAGGGAACACCAATCATCACATGTTCACTATTTATGTGTGAAAAAAAATTTAAATCAATCATTATGAATAAATATAAAATTTTATTATGGAAATAATATTAGTAGCACAATCATTCCTCATTTCAAAATCCAAGGAAATTTCAAAATGAATGAATTTAAGAAATAAACATAAGTTCTGTGTTACACCATAAATGAATGTATATTATGATAAGAATACATATATGAGAACAATATATAAGTTTTTTGTTAGTTCACCACATTAATGGGATATATAATGTAATAAAGAGAGATATTGTCTCGACCAAAAGGATAGTGTGGTTTAGAGAGATTCCTTACCTCGAGTAAGATTCGTCAGATGTCTTATTTATCTTTATAAAAATTATTATTATGATAAATAGTTTAAATGATAAATAAAATAAATTTTGTTTATTATTTATTTTATTTAATTTTTATCATTATATATTCAATTACGTATTCATTTAGGTTAAGCCTTGTTTTTTAAAGATGTTGAAATCATATTTGTAAAATATCATTGGTAAGTTGAACAAGGTAAAATGGATTGTTAATTCAAAATATGTACAATAATATTCAAGAAATAATTATCATTTTAATATTCCATATATAATTTAAAAAACAAAAATTAATGATGGTTATGAAATATGATCAGTGCTACAATCATAGATTTGGTAGGACATATGTCTAGGTGAGTAACATTTCCATTTTTCAATGATTGTGATGGAATGAAATTATTAATTATTTTATCTTGATATAAATAATTATACCATTATATAAAATATTTCATTAAATACAATTTCATATACTATATTAGTGATGTTGTATGAAAAATATTAATCCCCTCACTTCATATGGCTATAGTCTGTGGTACACATTAATATCATTATCATTGTTAAATGAATCACAATGTATGAAGGTATTTGATATGTAAATTTTATGAAATTATTAATATTTCCTTAAAATAGTATATATATATATATACAATAAAACCACCATTATGAATATCCATGAGAGGCAACGATGGAAATATAAATACAACAGTTTCTAAGTTAGTAGTCTTCCATATAAACAAATGATGGATTTGATTCCCATGTGATGGAAGAGAAGATGTATTTTGATTATAAAATAAATATAATAAAATCATATAGTATATTTTATAGTGTTTTTTATATCATCATTGTTGACTAAAATTTTAATAAGTGTTATACGATATAAAAAAATATGCACAATTAAAAATAATACCTCTTCTTTTTACTACTTCTTTTGTATTATATGTAAACCCTTTGAACAATGTATGTATAATCCCAAAATAGAATCCATTAAGTATGTAGATAATTAATGAAGGTATTTGGGATAGTATTTTCCAATAAAAAATATTTTTGTTGTTGAAAGGATTTAATAAGAGATTTCCTTTAATAAGTGACTGGATGTAGCATTATAGAAAGTACTAAAAACTATTCTAGAATGGGAAGGCTCATTAAAAAAAGTGAATAATAAACAGATAAATAAAGTATTAGAGGGGTGATATGGTATTTCCATTCATCTTATAGTTGAAAAGAATATTTTTTAAATAAAATTAATCCATTTATATCTACCATATTTAACTTTTAACATTTTTATCTTCTAACATCGTAAGTAGTTTTTAAATTGTTTCTAATTATAATATATCAGCATAATTGAATTAATATTATTAAATAATACTAATGATTATAATTATAATTTATGAATCCATTTTATGAAAGTCACATATTAGAAAAATAACAATTTAAATAAAAAATCCATCTGGAAATATGTGTCCAAAAATGGTTTTTATTAATTACAATTTTTATGAAATTAGAGATTGTATCTTAACTATATGATTATAAATCATAAATATATCAATTAAAATTCAAATAATAAAAATAAAACAATAGATTAAATAATAAAACAAAATAATAGAACAAAATAAATATATAAAAATAGTAAATAACATGGAATGTTCCTAGAGACATATATACCAATAAATCAATGGCCCCCAATGTGGTAGGTAAAACAATACATTGAAGAATATATGTGTGTAAATAAAAA
The DNA here is from genome assembly GCA_963277665.1 of Viscum album. NCBI lineage: Eukaryota > Viridiplantae > Streptophyta > Magnoliopsida > Santalales > Viscaceae > Viscum > Viscum album. Next base: position 463,074,539 of record OY728137.1, on the reverse strand, counting down.
ACATTAGAATCAACCTAGAGTTCACCATAATACTGCCTCTGAACACTATTATTCAACACCTAGCTTCCTATTTTGGGGGAATTTCCTTTTATGGAATTCTACATGTAAATGTTTTCATGCACATTGATAATAAAATCCGTGTGGGGAGTATTAATAATTTATTACCCCAAAAATGAATCCATGACATGAGTTCACATAAATAAGACTCTATGTTCTGAATATTAATAAATTTCAGAGATTATATTATATAATAATATACAGATTAGTTATGTACTTACGAAGTCATAACAAAACCTTGACCATACATTCCAAAAATATAGTCTTAACAAAATTCCTGAATAGGGTTCAACTATATAGTCAAAACATATTCACCATAGTATCACAATGTCTATTTATTCTTAGGGTTGAGCCTAAGGATATCATGTCTGGACTCTCTCACATGTTAGGCTATATGGTTATAATATCCCGACTCTATCTCAAGTCAGGATACTAGAAAAACATATCCAAATACTATTTCATGGTTCAAGTCACCACATACTATCACTCGCCATGAATTCCTTTGTGTTTAGTTAATATGTTACTATCAAGTAAAAAGATCATTCCACATAAGGCCATCACACACTATCATATAACTTTGTCCTATCATGATCTCACATGCATTATCTCATCCTGCTCCACCTATGGGGCTGTTTAGCTATAAAAGGTTCTTTTATACCATTGGCACCATGTATGTAACTACAATATAGAATATACCAATTACATCAATCCACTACAATGTCATTATTTCAAAGACCTATATCCATAGGCATAAGAAAACATTTATGAGTAAATATATCCAAAAACACATATGTGATCAAACATATGCAAGGTTCTCATGGGATAAACATATATAAACATGTGATCATAAATTAAAAATATACTCATAGGTTACCCACATAATACGAAGTGATAATATAAATAATTGTCTAAAGAATATAAGTATAAAAACATCATATCATTCATTCAGTCATATTAATGGACTCTATATGATAAGTAACATCATACCTCAAACATGTCAATGTGAAGACCATGGTTCACCAAGAGTTTCATCATCCGAACCACATTTTCAAAACAACTAGGAAAAGATTTCATGTTATGAACTCCTAAAACAAATTCTATTATGGAATTATAATGTCTATATAATGAAACTCAATAAAAAATAAATAACAAGGTATATTAACACATAAAAGACCATAAAAATCATCAATGTCATAATTTGAGTATGCTTACAAATGAATAAATAATTCCCTAATGGAACATTGTAAAAATAAAAGTGCCAAGGATCCTAAAAATGTGATTCAATGAGAATAACTACAATATTTGATGGTTTTATATTATGATTACATCACTTGGGTATCATTGAGGATAATTGGGGCTATCAAATGATCGAATCACATAATATAAGGGTATCCAACTATCTATAGGTCTATAAAGAAAATGTCATCAATTATCATAGATGAAAAATAATTATATTTTGTAGGGATGTGTTCATTAATAGGCATAAAATAATTCAATGTCACATTTAATATCCTAAATAATGTTAACATGTGTTTCCCATTTTAAACATTCATTATCTAAAAAATAATTCACTAATGTAGATAATTTCAAAATCTATGTGATTGACCCCATTGCATCCACCATGACAATAGTGTAATTAAACACACCATACAGAAATTGAATGTCCAAAAAATATTTTTCAAAGAACTTGGCCATTCCCCCCACCCATTACAACAACCACTATGGTCACGGTGAGTTTTTTATTATCATGGTTAATATAAGAACCCCATGATCTCTACCACTTAGGAGAAACCTATTTCCCCCTTTCCCATAACTCACATGACACAACATGAGTTTCCAAATCCTATAACACAACTTTGGTGTAGCATTTTGTTGATACAAAATGTCCCTAACCCACATAGATTATATTCAATGAAAATAATTCACTACCTAAGAATTGATAATACAAAAATAATAAAGAATAATAATGAAAAAATTATTATTATTTTGGAGAAAAAAATTTTTCTTTATAATATCCCCCTTTAGGGATTTTCATACTTGTGTTTCATCTCTATTGGTCAAACTAAAACAAGTCGGGCTGCTCATATTTAACCTCTAACTACCTATACTGGGTTTCCTACTAGATCTTTCAATTATAACATATGACATGAAAAAGTGGAACCATATTCCCTTAAACACCTTATTTTCACATCATATAATCAGCACCTATGCTCCACAAAAGATACATCTAGTTTTAACCCAATATTCTTGCATTAAATAACATTCACTATATTAATAATGTTATTTTGAATAAAATATATGTGGATGAAATTAGGAATAACTCAATAATGGAGATTAAATTATAATTGATATGATACTAAAAAAATACATTAAATGGTTACAAATTTTCATAAAAACCTCATCACCAGCTTCTCTTAGTTATATAATCAATGATTCTCAATGGAGGTGAAAAATGAAAAAAAATCATGATCACTTATATTGAAATCCAAATTTCATCTCCTCTATTTAGAATAAGATCACTACCTACTCCAATGGATAACGAATTTGTTCCAGATAAACAACACTCTATCATAGTTCTCCAGTAACATAGAAAGCGAATCAAATCAAGTGATTAACCTATCTATACAATGAAACCCAAACTAACATATTATTTCATGGAATATTAACATAAAACCTAGATTCACTACCCATATTAAAAAAATTCTAGTATATCATTATAAACATTGTTATAGAAGTTGGAACAATAATTTTCTATTATATAAAGATCACATCCTGAACTTCTATTGACCATCCAATGACAACATCATTCCCTATTAAGAGATCCCACATAACTATACACTCTATGTTCAAATCAAAAATCCCTATAAATTGGTCCAAATAATTTGAAATTGGAACCAATAGATCACATTTCATAACACCATGATCCTTTTATGCATCCATAATCCACTCATAGATCATGTTTACTAGGATGAATTCCCCCAGAAATTGCCACACTCTAAACTCATGCATATCATGTGTTATCCTACAATGTGAATCTCAAATGACAATACATTTTCTCTATGCGTAAAAAATATAAAATTGTAATTATTATATATACTCCACCAAATTACTCTAACTCATATTGTAATTCCATTAAGAGAAGATATATCAAATTCTCTTGTGGTATGTATAGAAAATAAACCTATCACCAAAGAGATTTTTCCACTAACACATCAACATGTGGCCCAGAAACTCCAACTCCACAGAATTTGTTAGGTAGTTATTCTTATGGGGTCGAATATTATGTGAATATATGAAACTACAAGATCTATATACATCGACATAATACCAAACCCAACACTCGTGGTTTCAAAATACTCTATTTTTCCACACCAAGGCCTTTGATGGATCAAAACTGTGGTTGTTTGGAATATTAAATTCATCAATGGCTAGGCATATTCCCCAGGATATATCAACTCAGACTTCATTCCATTATTGTTAGCATGTTCATAGGAACCAAAATATGTGAGAAATAATATATAAAAAACTAATTGTATCAATATAAATTGAAACATATCTTGAACATAAACACATTATAATGGTGTTCACTAGACATCACCAAATCTTCCTCATCTGGTTCCCAAAAAATACCACAATTGAAATTAAATTAATAATTAATTTCACCTCATAATTCACAATATAAGACTTTTTCATCATGTTTAAGGATGATGTTCTTGATGTGTACTCATAAACATTACAAGTAATTTAACATGTAAATAATTAATCTGTTAGTATATAAGAATATATTCTATTATTAAAATTATGAATGATTCATGTTATATATCTGTAATAATATTAATTAGAGAAATACTGATCAATAATTTTTTTTACCCAAATAACATGAAATGATACTCGTACAGTCCATATTTACGTGTAAATGTTGTCTTGTGGATATTGTCCCCTTTGACCCACAATAGATGGTAGCCTGGAGAAAAATAAATATTTAAAAACAATGAGCCTCTCGATAATTAATATAATATATCATAATTATAATTATATGAAGCATGATATTTATCAAAACCAAATTTTATATCCAAGAGGCTATATATAACTGTTTATTACTATATTTCATTTCAAAAAAAACAAATGGGGAACCCCAAGGTGTTGTGTCGAGTCTTACAAATCCCTTCACCACTAATTACACTATTTAAACAATGAGTAATATTAACTATGTCAGAACTATATGATATGTGAGGATTGGTATATGTTCTTCCTCAAGCTTTACTTTAATGAAATAATTCAATCCTTTTCAATAGGACATCCAAATATGTGTTTATGAAATATATACTTACAGAGGTCTACAATATGATTGAAGGAAGATGATACAAATATATATACTATTATTACCAATATAGTTATATACATTTCAATTGATCCAATATTGTTTAAATTCTCTCCCACTCTACTAGAATCCATATCCAACTCACTAGAAATAACCAATATCAAATCCTTTGGTGAAATGACAGATACCCAAATTTGGTAACAATATATGTGAGCTCAATAGATCATCTTGCAGTCCATCCAAATGATAAATAAAATATTTTCATCTAATGGATTATAAAATCCCATAGATCTCAATATCTGGAATCAACTATTGGATAATATAGAGGTCTTTTTAGCTGCCAAGTCTCTTCTATATGGGTTATCTAATAGATAGAAAATCTAGAGGTATTTTAACTGTTAGGTCAATCCCGAAAATAATTTTTACATATCTAAATTATTTAGTAGCACCTAAATCAAAAAGAGTGATATAAATAGTAGTGGCACTCCTAATCTTATATTGAACTGCTGATGGTCCATCTATATAGTCAATAGAAACCTAGTCCATCACGTACAATTAGCCTGTATCAGCTCTATATCCCTGTCCATAATATGAGTGAGTCAACAGACTCACCATCACCATATGGACCAGAACATACAACTGAAGATGATATCCAATCATGTTGCTTAATTCCCCCACATAACTAAAGTACTTACTTGACCTTGTCATCAATTAACAGGAGTTGGATCTCTATAGATTCCCCACCATTCTACAATAATAATAGGTGATCTGAGGATTTATAAAGAAACACAGATAATGCCAACATCATTCCTATTAAAAATAGAAACAACCATTTTCATCAATAGATGTTGTTGTAGATACACTAATATACAAAGGTGTGAATAATATACCTTCTACATCCTATTATCGAATGTATTTTCAGGAAGTCCACTAAATACGAAAATAGGTGCATCATCCATTGATTCCACTAGATCATTCTCAATCGTTAGGGCCTTATAAGGATCTATATAATATATGGTCAGTTCAATTATCCTAACCTGAAATCTGAACTCAGGTGAGAGGTTGATATCTAAAATCATGGAATTCAATTCCTAATTCTTATATAAGACATGACTGAAGCATAGAAACTCCCTTAAAAATGATAATAAAGTAGACCCCTTTATTGGGATATATAGAACCTCTATACAATCCATAGAATAGAATATCATCCTCGAACTAAAAAAGGAGACCTTGATTTATAGGAAATTAATTATAATCCAATAAAACAAATTCACACCTCCCATCGTGGTTTAGAAAAATCAACCACCTTTGGGATGGTCCATGAAGCAATAATGTTGAAAACATCACTGGAAGGTCCAATAGAGTTTTCACTAGATAATATAATCACTAAACAATATTAATCATGTATTAATCATGCTATGGGAAAATAGATCACATGAATGGTAGTGGGTGATTAAGATGAATTAATTTAAAATATTTTATAATTTTCATGAAAAATCATCCACCATGAATAGGAAAATTGTGGTAGACTCTTGTATATTGTGTCTCGTCTATCTGAACACTAGTGATGGTGATAATGAATGGTAAGAAACATTATCCTACATGACTTGTGGTAAAACAAGAACATCCTCTATTGAGGGAGTTCCATATCATGCATTTATAGGTGTTCCCATACAATTTCATTAGCGTGGAACTATTTAAAACGAAAATTTATGGTTATAACAAAGTAAAAAACATTATTACATAAAAACCGAATAAGTTTATAGGAAGAAGGGTTTATATAGAACCTATCCTAGGAGGATATTGGTAGTATGAAAAAAATCCCCCTCATAGTACTCTACAATTTTAAAACCTCTTTCTTACTTTATACTTGTTAGTAAACCTCATATATAAAATATAAAGAGTAATCAATTTGAAATAATCAATTCTATCAATTATATATTATAATGTGGAGAAAATAATATTACCAACCACAAAACACATATCAACAAATTTAATTAAGATCTACCATGCATCACTCAACATGAATCCATAGAAAAGACATGATATTATTAATGGCTAATCATCATTTATGAATGAACATAAATATTATAAAATAGTAACAATACAATATACTCTTTCTAAAAAATATAGCTTACTAATATAACTATAATATTAGTCCACACAATGATCACCCATAGGTTCATTACACGTGTGCTTTATAGACACACATGTGCCTCCCCTATATGATTCACATATAGAATAACTCTTTTCTACCATTCCCCAAGCCCTATTCAGGAAAATGGAAATTGAAATAACCCAATTCTAATACCATATTTTAATTCCTTTGACTAAATCATTAACATTGAGCTACTATTACACAAGGAATCATGTGTGACTCCCCGTATGCATGTGGTTTCTAACTAATAGGGATAGTCTGAATGTCACTAGTGGGGAGAATATACAATCAATATTATTAGTAAATGTATATATAATAACACAAAATATCATATTTAAATAAATAATCAATGATAATACAAATGAAATGGAATGTATCTTATGTTATATAATACAAAATACAAAGGACCCCAAATGTGGTTGTTCATGATAGAGTGTGCAAAAAATAGTCCATTAAATTAAATAGAGTGGAATAACACAACATTATATCCTACTTCCACATTCAAATATGATATTACATTTCCATGATCTCTATTATTGTAGCCTATCACTTTACCTTAGTCATTATTTTGATGATTCAATGAACACGTAGACTCTTATTAAGGGTGTGAGTATAAAACTAATATGACACCACCAATGAAACCTCAAAATGAAATTGAATCAATAAGACTGAATAAAATGTTAATAGTTACAAATTAATCTAAACAATATAAAATCAAGAACCAATCATGCATGAACTAATCAATCCATCAAAAACCCCTAATCCATACATTCTTCGTTTCCATGATAAAAACATAGTCATAATTAAATTCATGAACTAGATTCATCCCCAAGGACACAACATCTGATGCATTGAAGAAATATTTATTATGAGTGTCTAATATAGAAATGAGGCTATTAAGTCCCATATCCTTCATGGTTCATACAAAAAGGTTATAAAATCCCAACCCTTCCTTGGATGAGGATAAGAGTCCATCGTATCTCAACACTATTCCCCAGGTCGGTTTTCCAAATAGATACCTTTCCCACCATCACCTCTTGGGTCAAATCATATATGATTATTTTATTCAGTTAATCTATAATTAAAAAAATTAGACAAAACATTTATTTTATTTTATTATTTATCCCACAATGGTGTTCAAACCAAACTCAAGGTGCATTAAATATTGTGTAACGACTAGGGTAAAACCAACATTCTGGACTCAATGGTGGTCAAAAAAATATTTTATAAGAAACCATTTTTCATTTATTAAATTCATTAAAAATAAATTTGAATTTATGATAAAATATGATAAATTATATTATTATAACCACATTGAGGTTCAACAGAGCTCAAAAACTCATATCTTCGCAGTAGATTTCTATAAAAATAGTCCATATTATTTTTCTAAGTTTTAAAAATGAAAACAAGATTCTAAATTATCCCGATCATAAGTAATTTCAACCCAAAATTTTAAATCCTACTATAAAATATTAAGGTTCTATGATAACATTAATATCTCACTCATATGTGTTCTCCTTCTAATTTGCATGCTCTGACAATACTTACACCTGGGGAATCACATTCCAATAATGGATATCCCTCTACTGAAAAAGATATATATAGTATAGTCTACAAATGTATCTCTCTCATCTATTTCATGCTCACCTCGGATTATAATATATGATGGTTCATAACATATATTCTCAGCTACAACACATGGAACATGTCATGATCCATGTCTAACTACATTGGTAGGGCGATGGAGTATGCCACATCAACAACCCTATGAAGTGTCAAGAATGTTCTAGAGAATCATCGATATAACATTCCACCCATACCAATATACTTAATCCACATCGAGCTGAGACGCCCGGATACCCATGTTCTCCCTCAAAAAAACACAAAAGGCCTCTGAAATTATTCCCCAAAAGACATATGAGGCCTATGGGAAGTATTCAACCTGTCTTTTATACTCTATAACTTTTATGAAATATATCAAAAAATCATAGGGAACATGATTGATGACTCACCTATATCAGGAAACTATAGTGGTGAACTGTTGGGATTCTTAAATGATCCCTCAAATGATGAAATAATGGTGGTGTAATGGTTGCAACTACTACATGCATACTCAGCCAATGGTAGGTGTTCCTCCAAACTATGTCCAAAATATTTCATTCAATGTTAAATTTTATTCTCTAGAACATTAATAGTACTCTATGTATGGATGTTAGATAATGGGGGACAAATGTTTCTCAAATAATAATGAGTTTCAATGGGCCACCCAGTCCAGTCCATAATTGAGATATGAAGAGACAATCCTATTATGAAATATTTCTCATGGTCACTCCATAGAGGTTTAATATATCTTACATGTAATGGAATTTATTGATCTTTACAGTAATATAATATTTTTTATCTTGGATGTGTAATGAATTCATCAGTCACTCTATAATGACCTAGTTGGAATTATTTTCTCAAAACATTCATGGAATATCTTAATGAATTCAATAGATATATCATCCCACTTACAACCATTCACCTGATGGGGATAGCTAAATCAAATTGAACCTAGTTCTCTTACATCACTTATTTATATGTGATTCAGGAAGAGAAAAAATTTTCGAGACACAAAATAACTCTTGGACACCATAACTAATTATTATGTTCTTTGTACATCTTCTCCATGCCAAGATTAACCACCCAGTGGGATGTATAAAGCTACCTTATAACCTAATAATTCAAAATAAAGGATAACATCATCCATAATCTAAAAATTATAACATTTTCACCACCTTATGAGAATATATTAGAGGCATTTATAGTGGCTATATGAGTATGCATGGTGTCAAAGGAAAAACCTCCTTGTAGATTATCCATAAATTCCATGACACCTCATCTAACAACTAGAAAAATGATATCATATTGTGGGAATATAAAAACACATTCCCCATACCATGACTATAAATTTTATCAAAGATAAGATCCTAGGGTTACACCATCCATTTTTTCTTTCTCGTGATATGAAACTTTTGGGAGAATATATATTTATATGCATTTGGACCGAATAGATGAAAAACTTCCCACCATGATGAAGTGTTTCCACATAATTGGGGATAATAATACCACTTCCAACTTTAGATCCTAGTTCGTATATTTATGATCATGTGGTCTCAAATACTGAGACCTATATAAAATATCTTCATAACTCTCTATGATATCACAACCATAACAATTACATAAGGAGTTACAGAACACTATGTACTAGATGCCCACCTTAGATAGTCTCAAAATAGAGGATCTAATCAACCTCTATCACAAATCCACAAATCCTTATACAACCGTTCCATCGACATTAGTGATTTCCCATTTATGGTCGACATAGTCATACTTGATGATATACTAGAAAAATCATGAAAAAAAATCTAAAGTGGTAGACTTCGAACAGAATGAATATAGTATCTAATATCATTCTCTTAGATGTATCTCAAGATTAAACTTCTTTGACCTTTTCGAAGTCCATTACTACATCATGTACATCAATTATTACTCTATTAATGTGGACCTCTCTAATAAAAAAGGCATAATTTAGAAAAATACAATAATGATATTGGTTTTAAATATTTTCATAGACTATCATCCTATTTCATATGTACTCCACCATTTTTACCATGTAAGAATTGATATTATTGAATAATACCACCTGAAATGGTTATAGAAAGGATAAGTATCATTTTAATGAGTCCCATGAACACAACCTGGGTTTTCTTCAAAATATAATTAATCACCCTGAATTTATTCTAACTATATAAATACCAAAATGTCGTATTGGTTATATAAATATCACATAATAAATATTAGTGATAACCTGGTCTATGGTCTATCAAAGAGGACCATGTATCCCCTATAAAATAATAAAATTTGTCTTTTATCATTTAGAGTGTTTACATATTCAAATAATTTAAATGGATCATGCAATGGAAGTATACATATATCGTCATGATCATGTATACCTTATTAGTAAAAAGTGGGGATTCCCTGGGTGACACACTATATTAGATAAATTCCTTCCTCAACAAATCCTCCAACTAAACCATCAAATCTTTTAAATATTGGAATTTCATTTAATATACTAGAGAAAATACCAAGGAATTCCTTTTGTTCATTTCATTGTAGAATTATATCTCTCGATTGGAGAGCTAATCAATGAACATCATTAGAAAATACATACTTATACTCTTCCACCACAATATGAAGAAGAAATCCCCTCGATTACACTTCCCCAAGGTTAATATTGACCAATTGAGGAGTGATCATTTTTACCCTCCTAGGTATGAGCCCATACCACTCTTCCAAGCATTCCTTTTATACCAAAAAGTATCACATAATTTTATCATAATGGATACACCAAATACATAGAAAGATATCTTAAACATGGGAATAAAATATGGATATCAACCACATACCGAAGATATTGTCATAAGGACAACTCACCATAAAAATAAGATCCATTAATATACTCTCTCCTCTATGAGTCAGGCCACACAACTGAAATATGTGTGTGGCCATTAAATCCCCTACATCAGTATCCTATAGGTACAAGGTTTGAGATAATAACTCAATATAAATATATATTTCTCATATAAAATAGGTTGAATGAAAAGAGTATCCCACAAATATGTTAACATGTATTGAAACTAAATTATATTTGAAAAAACATACCGATAAGTTTACATGTAGTCTAAGGTTCATATGTCTTCATGGTTTGAAGTAGTCCTCATACCTTCCCACAATCCCCATATTTCTATAGTGAACCACAATGGGTAGTGCCAGTAATAAATCAAAATGAATTCCACCTCCACCACCTCACCATGGTCCTCTATAATGTACACCACACTATGTAACTTCCTAATCATGAAAATATTTATTCCTCATTGGTCCATAGATCATATATCTGCCACCAACATGATGAGTCATAAATTATTGAGTGAGGTGTCCCTGACCATCACAACATAAACACCTCTTCTATATTCATTAACTAAAACAAAAATAAGATAATTGCATCACAGAAACTATATCTTGATATTTTCTCCTTTTTTCCCATGCATTACAAGACTCATGTGATTCTTTTCATCAACTATATATTGAGGTCATATATCATGTGTGCCCACTAGCAGCACCAACTACTAGCGTATTCTAATCCAGAAAGCTCTCCACCAATAATTCTCACTCAAGAACTCCATCATGGGTGGGAATGTACTAATATTTCACTGTAGCCTTACTATATCTCTATATACACAACTTTGTAATTCATGATACGAATAAATGAGCACTAACAATATCTAGAGATTTTCTCATGAAGTTGGGGAACCAAAAATATATCCCTAATATGGTAATTATACCTTCGGGAAGCAATGAATGCTCCAATACAAGAAAGTCCCACAACATGTCTAAAGAGAACTCCTCATTAAAAGGATGTTTAGAACCTGAATAAGAGAGATAAATATAATATTGTTTCAATATAACCAACAATAATAATAAATAGTAGATCCTAGATTAATTCTTACCATTAGAACCACAATCTAGTCGAAATTTATCTACAAAAGGTGGACGACCAGTGTAACTGCATCTTTCAAATTTTAGATTCCTATGGTTCTGGTGTACCCATGAATCATGGGAGTTTGCTACATTTTTTTATCAATATCATCTTATTTACATCCTCATTTGGTTGTACCATTAAAACATTCTACTCAATGGGTGGTGAAAAAACTATAAGAACACACCAAGGCACCACTTTCTATGCATATCACTACACAAAAGCCTCATCACTAGGTTTTTCATCATCACAATCAAATTATGGAATAATGGTTGGAAAGATTCTCCGTCACAACATAATTTAAATTCAAGAAGATCTAAAATCAATGATTATATTTGTGGAGCCAACATAACAAGGAAATGTAAACCAAAACACAATTCTATAAAATTAATGTGCCTATTTCATCCTTGTAATTTGTGTCTATATGTACGATGTTAAAAAGTGTATTTGTTGAGTAACATTGAAAGAATTAATTGGTCATCCATATAAAACATAATTTCCTAGCCTATGATATGATCTCAATACATAGTAAAACTATTTTCATTAATCACATTTAAAATCTCACAACTAGACAGTCTACAACCTCCCTTCATAAGATAGAACTTCTCTGATACTACCATATACTGAACCAACCCACTGCGTTCCTCCGAGAGAATTAAATAGAAATTATATCACACCATACAAACCTCCAATAGGATTGTGGAGGGTGACCTATTCCAAGAATTCGTATCACATATATGTGTCGCCCTATACTAAGGCACCTCTGGACATAGACCCATCTCCAAATTACCTCAAGATGTTGAATGAAGATATCAAAAATTTCATAGTATAATTCGTGAATAAATTTTAATCCCACAAATAGATTATGAAAAAAGTACTCAAACATGTGTTCTAAATGAAATCCTTCCAAAAATATAAAGATCCCCGCATACTAAAAAGGAGGGGATACCGAAGATGTGAAAATCCAATTAGAACCACAATCATTTTATCCCACTATTCAATTAATTTTATTGTTCCTCCATAGAAACTACCAAATGACCTATATTCTATATAAGTCATGAAATGTATGGGAAGAACCCATGAATGTGTGATTATAAAAATACCAATTATGAAACCCTTAAATCACGAAATATATACATCAAGGGAGTAGTCATAACATCATACGGTATGTCAATATTATATGACACATATAAATAAAAATAAAAATAAAATAGATGTACTTATAATACAATATTAAAATCAAATCATTTCTCAACCATAATAATGGTCATAAGATTCTACATAATGAATTATGATAATGATCATTCTGGATGATAGAGTCTATGAGGCATTCAATAACTAATGGAACTCATCTAAGAGGTTATTATCATTAAGAATCTCCAAATATGTACTCATTATATCTATAGTTATATTGATACACATATAGGGGATCACAACCAGTATTACTGGGCGAATATAAAAACACAATATAGAATTACCCACTATATTGGGGATTATACACCCATGATTGTATGTCGTGATGATTCATAAAACCCCACATAAGAATGGTGATATGATATAGGATCCCACTCTTGGACTCATTGAGGGATTCCTGAAAATTTTATATATGATTAAATAGTAGAGAGGGTCAAAATCCTATTATGAGGCTATTATGTCACATTGTACCCTTATAGAGATAGAATAAGAGAACAAAATCATCTGATATTGGTATAAAATGAAGACACATTGGAATTGAACCTACCCTAGAAAAAGTACAATGCATTTAATGAGAGTACACAATAAGTTTTTATGAGCATGGGTATACTGACATCCCATAGGCTCACGTGATATAAAATCCTCTATAGACATTGCATTTTCTACATGAATACATGTAATATCTTGATCAATACATGGCTTACTACAATCCCATGTCCATATACATCTAGCTATGCTCATGTACATTGGGTTATGACTGTGTACTTGGTCTTATCTTAAAGCATGCTTATTCGCTTTTAATTTGGTCATTCTCATATTAAACTTGGATACATGAAGATCCGCTAGCACTAGTTAACTTGGTATTTGACCTGTGTCATTGAATTGGTGATAATTTGTTCTTCCAAAAACCCATTGGGAAACATATGGTGGATAAATTGTGTGTGTTTGTAGGTCTACACACCATTTTGTTTTAAATTTTCTAATAATATTAAAATTTATGTAGAATAATCTATGATCCAATGCATCCTCATATTCCATAGTGGAACAATAAAAAATTTACAGAATATTTTTCATCCCTGTCTTCCATCAGATGTTGATGGGTCCCCACCATCATATCCACATGGTAATCTTCTCTCATCACCATAAGCCATAGGTTGTTCAATAGACCAAAATCGTGTATCACTGAATTTGATCTTGTCCGCCTATGATCATATACTATTGTCCTAAAACCAATATTACCCTATAAAACATGATCCCAAGAACTCATTATTTATCCATTTCATTAAATAATAATAATATAGTTATAGAATTCCAAGTAAATATCCAACCCCTACAAAAAGTAATTGTTAGTGATGAATGTGCAATGAAATGGGGGAGAAATGAACAAATAAATGTACTAGAATGAACCATGATCATTATTCTGGTTTTTTTAGATTCGTTACATTTAGAATATAGAGTTAAGGAAAAATAAAAAAAATAAATACTTTAATGATAATTAGGATGATAAATCAACAACTGAAATCATCCTTCAATCCATGAACTAATTTCATTAGGTAAATTGGTTCACATTCAAAATGGGATATAAATATAAGATAAATCTAACTTGACACACTAACATGGGTTTGGATTGATTATTGATGAATATTGGATTTACATCATTATAAATGGTGATATTAATGAACTTCATTGGCGGAGATGTCACTTTTTCAATAGATCATGATCTTCGATCCATTTTTATTTTTAAATCACTCCTAAAATGAATCTTCATTCAATACATTGAATTATGTAGCAATAAATTATTAGATAACATGTCAGAACTTTTTAATACGTGGATTAGGTTACTCTTTATATAAAATAAATAATGAAATAATTTAATTTATTTAATTATTTTTCCCATGATGGCGCTAAATCCAAACACCTCTAGTGTGCGTAGATCTTATTACACCTAGGATAAAACCCACATTATTGAATGAAATGAAATATTTTTTTTTGTTTTTAAGTACCTATTTAGGATTTATTCTATTATTTCTAGAAAATCCTTTGCGTGTGATATAATATATATAATACTTTTCTTATATAACCCCCAAGGCTCACACAGCCTCAAAATCTCATAATGTCACATTTTTTAGATTTGAAAATATATTTAATATATATCATTTCCTTACAAGTGGAAATATGAATATGATTGGTAAACCATAAATAGTTTTTTTGAATATCAATATACAACATTCATAATACCTTCATTTATTAATTATCCCATTGAATGAAGTAGGTTTCATGAAAACATATAACGACTATGCTCTTTATTACACACTTAAATGCGATTTATTACAAGAAATCATGTTGATAAAACATATAATATTGAGAGGTCTATATTCTTCAGGGATTTCTAACATTAAATAATGACATAAAACATGAAACACAACATATTTATTGAAAGATTCCTTTACATAACCACTACATTCCATCGTACTTAGCATTACATGGGATAACCTGAGGACATGCATTAAAAAAAGGGGAGATATAAAGCCCAGAAAGGGATTAAAAAAGGAATAACATGAAGAATAAAAAACATGTTAAGAAATAGGAATATAAATTGATCTTAAAAAACATGAACATATAGGCATGATAAAGCATGATTTTCCCAACATGGAATGTGGCAATGACACTTAACATGGTTGTAGCATGAGCCAAGGATCATTGCACATGGAGCATGAGTAAACCCTCATTGAACATGAATTAGCATGAGTAAACCCTCATTTCACATGACCTATCATGATATTATTCGTCACCCAATGCATTGGTGCACTATCTGGGCGTACCCTACTTAATTATTTCATTTCACACATAAGTGTTCCACATGGATCATATATAATGGATTCATTAAAAATAATAATTTATTCCATGATAATGGAATGCAGAATTCAAACATGAAACTCCATAATAAATCATTAAATTTGAATAATGGTAAATACCCTTGATAGAGAAATGGGAATGGTATTCACTACACAATGACTTTTGCTGGGAAAATCATGGGGCAATTTTAGCAGCATAACGACGTGGCATAAAAATTTGTAAAAATTGTTGATGAGATAAAAAGGGGTTCCTAATCATATAAAAATTAAATGTACAGTAATGGTGTCATATAGATACATTTCCCAAAAAATGTAATGGAATTTATGTTTATAATACAAAATAATTGCATGAATGTAAATGAGGAGAGAGAAATTCCTTACAAAATTTTGACACAGTAACAAGTGTACATGGGAGGGTTTAATAAGAGAGAGAAAGTGGTCTCTCATAATATCAGACATAAGAAGGGTAATATAAGGGTGGTTAAAAATAATATCCCAACATTTGTAATTGAATGTAAAAGAGAATTACAACATAAAGAAAATAGGATTAAAATTAAAAAAATGGAATCCCTGACTTGGATGTGTGATCCCAAAGGCATTGGAGGGGCTTTGTAAGATCTTATTGAGAGGTTGTGGATCCTTTAAGAGGATTATAGAGATATGGGAATGGGATTGGTAGATCTCAATAGTCTTTTAGTGAAGAGGGTGTGGGATCTTCAGTGTGTTTATATAGGAAAGGAGAGAGAATTCTTAATTATTTCATTTTGGGACACCATACATTAAACTAATCCAAACCACAAACCAGATCATGGTTTTTGCTCATGGTTTTTTCCAAAGGGGATTGAAAAACAATATTATATAAGGACAATGGTCAAAAATTATAATATAATAGGGTTGCTTTTGTGTAGGTGACTCACACTCTCAAGGAAATCAATTTAAAAAGGTAAAATGTGTTATAAGTCTTGAAGGGTCCACCAAAGAATTTTAAAATAAAAAAAAAACTAATATCAAATTATATTAATGGAAAAAAATATATTCTCTAAACATAGGATTTATAGTATTTTATTACTTCAATTTTGTGCCATTATGATGTCATGAAACAAATTATATATTTAAATGGTATTTAATTTTTACCCAAAAGATGAAATGTCGTAGATTATTATGAAACTTTCAATATTGGATAATTTAAATGTCCTTATCCCAAATATAATCATCATATTATCTGAATAATTTTCTATATATGTGAATTTTTACTTAAAAAAACTGACATTTATAAAAAATTCATGGGTTTTGACAAAAATTGATTTCAAACCATAATAAAAATCAAAATCGTATTCATAATAATTATAGGGTAATTTGTATTATATAAAATTTAATATAGTAATAATATTTAATTAAAATATTATATTATTTAAAATTAAATTAATTCTTCAAAATATATTTCTTAATTGAATATTAACCAAAAATACTATTTTCACATTAAAGACTATTTGAAACGTAGCAATAATAAAATTAGTGTATATTATTTATTATATAAAAAATAATTCCCATAATAATAGTGCTACGGTCTTGTTTCATAACCCCTTATAACACCCACATATGACTGATGTGTAAGGTGTGTGATGGTGATAGACTCTTGGGGTGGCTCAGATAAATCGCTCAGGTTGTAATCTCTATCAATTTCTACTTCTCCCATAGGCGGTTCAGCTTGAGAATAACATGTTAAATCATAGCTTTGGAATGATCAAGAACGAATCCTAATGATGGCACATCCTTTCTGTGCAATGATAAATGGGATTCTTAAGGGGAAATTCTACTATATGAGGTCATAACTTCCTTTGTCTGAGTAAATTGTATTTTTTAAAGACTTATATTTATACTAATCACATGATTACTATTCCAAGACTATATTAGAAATGATAACAATCCGTAATGGTATTTTGAAATCAAAAAACATAAAACCAATGAAGTGGTTATATTTTACATGACCATTAGGCGTAATAAGACATTTAATTGGACAAAGAGAAATTTTCAATATTAGAAGTTTTTGGTTAGTTAAAATCTTCCCCCCTTAAGAATTTATTCAATCAAATTTCCTTTTCCCACACAAAAATAGAGGTGGGTAACTCTACTTCATCATTTCCTCTGATTCCCACTTTCCGTATTAAACCTTGTGGTTTCTCCACAACACATTGATGAGGGGCATTGTCTTATTTATTAGAAATTTTTCTCTACGATCTAAGATCTTCATCAGTTTCTCATCTTAAGAAAGATCATCCTATAACTGTACTACCTCTAAAGAGAGTAAATGTGAAGGGTCTTGTATGTACTTCTTTAATAGGGATACATAAAAGACATCATATACTTTGGACAGGGTGGATGGAAATGGTTGTCGATTCGCCACATCCCAGAAACGATCAAGAATCTCAAAGGGGCTGATGTACCTAGGACATAACTTCCATTTCTATCTGAACCTCATGACCTTCTTCCTCCATGATATTTGTAAGAAATACCATGTCTCCAACATTGAACTCGATGTCTCATCGAAAATTATCTTCATAATTCTTCTGTAAGCTTTGGCCTTCCTTGATATTATGCTCAATGGTTTTCACCATCTCCACCATTTCATTAACCATTTTTTTCCCAGAAACTTATGCTCACCAACTTCATCCGAACACATTGGTGTTCTCCACCTTTTCCTATAACGGTCTTCGAAAGGTTCCATTCTGATTCTTGAGTGGAAAATTTTATTATAGGAGAATTCAAAAAGTGGAAGATGTTGATCATATCCTCCTTATATTTCCATAAAACATTATCTTTACATAACTTCAAGTGTCTGAATAGTTCACTCATATTGGACATCAGTTTGATGATAATAGGCCCTACTGATGTTCAGTTCAGTACTTATAGCATATTGGAGAAATTTCCTGAATTTCAAGGTGAATCTTAGATCACGATCAGATGAATTAGATATTGGTACTCCATGAAGCCTTACCACTTCTTTGATGTAAGTCCATGCATGTTGATCCAATGATAAGTCATATAGAATCGTGATAAAGTGATATGTTTTCTTA
Source organism: Viscum album (assembly GCA_963277665.1). NCBI lineage: Eukaryota > Viridiplantae > Streptophyta > Magnoliopsida > Santalales > Viscaceae > Viscum > Viscum album. Next base: position 463,055,302 of record OY728137.1, on the reverse strand, counting down.
AGATGATCCACAACGTTCCATATAGTACAGTTTCCTCTTGTTTTCCTTTGAAGTATAGTGATAATGTCCAGAATAATGTTTTCTCCCATCCATGTTGGTATGGATAGTGGTTGCAACATTCTATTAGACTTTTTCCTCTCCACCTTCACCTGCTTCCATGCTATGAACTTTGATGTATATCCAACAATCTCCTTTTTCATATTGTCCCACAAAATGTTCTCTTAGAGATCCTGATACATCTCTGTGATCACTGGGTGAATAGAAAATGTTGAGCTATGCAGTCTATCAAAAAGTACATCTTTATCTTTGGATAAGATGTTAAAAATAATCATAACCCAAATATCACAATTTCAACCTTGTCAACCACAAACTCTGAAGATTTCCAATTTATAATTGCTTCAACATTATCACAATTTCTACGTCCTTTATTTGAGCATCCTTTATTTTCTCCATTAATAATGGTTGAGAAATAATTTGAGGAATGATTGATTATGTACTTCCTTTAATGAATCCCATTTCCATCCTTTGAAAATCTACGAATATTGAATCCTTTTCATTTCACTGCATTGGAAACGACTTAAGATCCTTTCTACTTGGAGCATGTACCGACTTTTTTTCCTTACCGAGAGGGTAGTGGAATGAGAAAACATAATCCATGACTAGTTCTATCAGTCTTTTTGGGTGTATTTTAAGAACTTTTTGTGTGAATATATATTTTAGGATCTTTTGATCAGTATAAATCTAACACTTCTCCTCATATAGATAATGCCACTAGATTTTCAATTCGATGATCACAAATTCCACCTCCTAATCATGTGTGGAATATTTATGCTCATATATTTTAAGAATAATTGAAGTGTTGGCTATTAAATAATATTTTTTCATAAGAAAAAAACCTAAACCCCTGTATTAACCATCATTGTAAACCATAATGAATTCTCCACTTAATTGGAGTGTGAGTACGGGCACACCAATAAGCTCCATTTTTAACTCCTGGAATATCTATTCATATTCATCGCTCCAAGATAACATTACTCAATTGAGATTTAGCTTTGTAAGAGGGTTGGAAAATTGGGATAAATTACACATAAATCAGCAATAAAATCCTACTAACCCTAGGAAGCCACGAATATTTGTTTCTGATGTTGGCCTCGACCATCCCTCAATTGTAGCTATCTTGTAGAGATCTACAGATATCCAACTGCAAGTGATGATATGGCCAAAGAAGGATACCACTGTAAACTAGAACTCACACTTTTTTCACTTCATATAGAGATTCTCCTTTGTCAAGGTCTCTAGTATAGTGCGTAAAGGCTCCTCATGCTCCTCCTTGGTTTTGGAGTATATTAGAAAGTCATATATAAAGACTTCCATAAATTTGTCGAGGTAATCTCTAAAGATGGTATTTATCAAGCCCATGATGATTTATGGAGAATTAGTGAGTCTGAAAGGAATTACTATGAATTCATAGAGCATGTAAATTGTGTGAAAAGTAGTCTTGGGGATCTATACTTATTTCACCAGTAATTGATAATATCCCGAATAAAAATCTTCCATGGAGGAGCAATGTGCTCTGTGAAGATAATCAAAAAAGTCATCAATTAATGTCATAAGATACTAGTTCTTTATCTTTATTTAGTTAAACTCACAATAATAGATGAAAAGGGGCATTTACCCATCCTTCTTCTTGACGAATAGGACTGGTGCACCCCACGGTGAAGCACATGGTCGTTTAATCCCTTCATATAGATTTACCTGTAGTTGTTTATTAAGATCCTCAAGCATCACATTAACCATTATATATAGATTCATGGAAATTTGTAATGCAATAGGTTTAAGTTAAATGGATAATTCAACATCTCATCTAGGAGGAAGACCATGAAAATCATTGAGAAACACTTATACAAATTACTTCACAATAGGCATGTCTTCATGGACGGTTGATTCCGTAGACTCAATCATCTGAGCCGGATACGTGTGATCATAGGTCAATAATATCCATGTTTTATATAATGGTGCTAATGATGATTCATCTTCAACTTTTCACTAGTGTAGAATCGGTTGTCAATACTTAACATGAAGAGTGATTTCTCTCTCACAAAAATTTATATTTTCTCTATATAAGGAAAGAAAATCCATGCCGAGAATTGCATCAAATTCCACTAGAGGGAGTATGAAGAGGTTCGCTGGGAAGTTCAATCCACCGATTATGTTAGGGGAGGAGTTATATACATGGGATGAAATGATTACCCCATATGTCGTATTGAAAGACATCTTTACTTCCATGATTATTGGTGGTGTTGCGATTGTTCTACTAAACATTTGGGATAGAAAAGAATGTGTAAAAGCATGGGATATATCCCAAACTTTCACATTTTTATTTTGGTTCTACTATATCTATTATATATGTATAGATGATTATCTTAAACTAATAAACACATAATGTGGAATCCAATGAAAAAAAGTTTTAACTTATAAATTACTTTTATTTCTTTAACATAGGAATTTATAGGCTTCACTCTATGTTTTCCGCGATCTGATTACAAACATATATTCTTAGGGTCATTTTATTAATTCTATTAATAATGGTTCATTATAATCTAGTGAATTTACAAAAATCATATCCCCTAGGATTTTCATAACCAAGACTATAGCAAGGCCCGTTTTCATGTACCATGATAACCTAGGTCAAGCCTGAAATTCCTTTTTGGGGTTTTCACCCCTAGATACATCTGTACCAGAGTTTCCTCTTCCTGCTGTTATCCAGAAAGAAATGTATTTGGTTGATAAAACACATAATAAATATTCACCCAAATTTTTTCATATTATTCATATTTTTATCCCTAAGGCATTCACTAGGGTTTTCTAATCCTCATCCAAAAAATAACTAAACATATCCTCTACTACAAACAATAACGACCATTCTCTTTATTACACACTTAAATAAGATTTATTAATGAAAATTCACATGATACATCATTGAAGATCTATATTTCTAGTGTATTTGGTTCTTTGGAACATTACATAATGACTTAAAACATGAAATAAAACATTTTTATTGAAAACTTCCTTTACATTACCACTATATTTCCTCATACTTAGCTTTGCATGGGATAACCTGAGAACATGAAAAAGAAAAGGGTTTGTTATAAAGTCCAATAAGGGAGTAAAAAAGGCATAACATGAAAAATACAATAAATTTTAGGCAATCGGCATATCAACAGAGCATAAATGAAATAGAAAATAAAGGCATGATAAAACATGATTTTCACAACATGGAAATATGGAAACAACACTTAACATGGTATGAGCATGAGCCAAGTCTCATTGGTAATAGAGAATGAGTAAACCCTAATTGCACTTGAATTGGTAGAAGTAAACACTCATTGCACTTTATGTATCATGATATTAATCTTTACCTAATGCATTGATCACTATTATGGAACACCCTTCATAATCATTTAATATCACGCATATGGATTGCACATGGATCATATAACATGGATTCAGTAAACCTAATCATTTATTTCAAGATAATAGAATTTTTAATTCATAAATGAAACTACATAATCAATAAGTATATGTTCATAATGGAGAATACCCATGATAGATAAATGGTCATGGTATTCACTACACAATCACTTTGGCTTGGAAAATCGTGGTGCAATTTCGGCAACATTAGGGCATGACATATGAATTTTTAAAAATGGTTGATAAGAGAGAAAACGATGCCTCATAATATTTACATGAAATGGGAAATAAGGAGGTCATATAGATACATGTCTCAACATACGTAATGGAAATTACATTCATAATACAATAAAGTTCTTTAATGTAAATGAGGAGACAGAAATTCCTTAGAAAATTTCGTCATAGTCACTGGTGTTCATGGGAGGAATTAATGAGAAATAAATAGGTAGTTTCTCATTAAAAACATAATAAGGGGAATATATGGGTGGTGAAAAATCATACCCCAACATTTTTAGTTGAATGTAAATTGGTATTACAACATAACAAAAGAAGGATAAAAAATTGAAAAGAAGGAAACCATGACTTGGAAGTGTGATCCCAAAGGCTTGGGATTGGCTTGTGAGAGGATTTTTAAGAGAATGGGGAACCTTTAGAAGATTATAAAGAGAGGAGGGAAGGGGTTGGTTTAACTAAAAATGCATTGAGTGAAGATGAAGTGAGAGATTGGGATGGTTTATATTGGAATGGGTAGGGAATAATTTATTATTTAGGTTTGGGTCCCCACATATTTAACTATTTCAAAATACAAATGAGCCCATGGTTTTTTCCGACCGTTTATCCCAAAGGGGATTGAAAAAAATATATTTTATAAGGCCAATGGTCAAAAATATTATAATAATAATGGTGCTTATTTATATGTGAGTCACACTCTCAATGAAACCAATTTAAAAATCTAAAATGGTTTATAAGTCTTGAAGGTCCACAAAAGCATTGTAAAATAAATACAATAAAACTAAAATCAAATTATTTTAATGGTAAAACATATATTAGATTAACATAATGTTTATAGTGATTTATTACGTAACTATTGGCTCATAATGATGTCATAAAACACATAATATATTTTAGCGGTATTTAATTTTTACCTAAAAATTAAACTGTCTCTGATTATTATGAAAAACTATCCATTGGATAATTTCAAAATCCTAATTCAACTAATATTAATAATTTATCAAAATAATTTTTTATTTATGTAAATTTTTATTTATAAAATAAAAACTACCATTTATAAAAAATTTATCTGTTCTAAGAAAAAAATGGTTTTAAAACCATAATAAAAATGTCAATCTTATTCATAATAATTACCCGGTCATTTATATTATATAAAAAGTAATTTAGTAATAATATTTAATTAAAGTAATATTTAATTCAAAAATCCATAAATTCTACATAACATATTTCTTAATTGAATATTTACTAAAAATACAATTTGTTCTGTAAAAACTATTTATAATGTAACCCTAATAAAATGAATATATATTTTTTATTATAAAAAAATAATGCATATAATCATAGTTCTATGGTCTTATTACAAAACCCCTTTTAAAACCCACATAATACTGAAGGGTAAGATGTTTGATGGTGACTAACTCTTGGGGTGGCTCAGATAACACCACTCTAGTGGTAATTTCTATCAACTTCCACTTCTCTGGTAAGCGGTTCCGCTCGAGCTTAGCGTGTTGAAGCTTAGCTTGGGATTGGTCAAGAGAAATGCCCTATGATTCCACATTCTTTTTTGAGATCTATAAATTTGGATTTGTATTGGGAAAGTATACTAGATGAGTCCATTGCTATCTTTGTCGGAGTAAATTGGATTTGATAAAGCCCTATGTTAATATTAATCAAGTTTTTACAGTACAACAGCTATTTTAGCAACAGTAACCATATATAACAGTATTTTGTAATAAAAAAACATAAATCCAAGTAAGTGCATATGTTTTTATGACTATTTTGAATAATAAGACATTTAATTAGACCATGGGGAATTTTCATTGATATATTTTTTTGGTTCGTTACAAAACATCTATATGATATTATCATAATACATTAAGAGACATATGTTAGATGGAATCATTATACAATATAATTAGTAAAGCATAAAAAACTAATTTATGTTCTCATAGATATGTATACTATTATAAGAAAATTTGGAAATTACATTTTGAAAAAAAAAATTATAAATTAATATTAATATATATTATTCTAAAAAATATAAAATTACAAAACAATGAGAATAGATATTAATTTTCAAATAAATGATAATATTGGGAGGAATTTTTTTATTAAAAATTATTTGAAAATCTAGTAATGTTTATAATGTTATATAAAATAAAGCTTAAATGAATTTTTAGATTTCCAAATAAATTGTTGTTAATAGAATATGATGTCACAAGTCACATTATCGAATCCTTTTATTGAATATTATCAAAATAAATTAAAAATAATTGTTTTAATTGAAAAATATCAATAACAGAATCCAAAATTTTCATTCATGTAATGAATATGAAACATGTGGTGGATGATATAATATACCATAATTATAAGAATTTCATTTTTTACATTTCAGATAAATTTAATAAAACCCACATCATAAAAAATAATAATTAAAAATCATTTTAATAAGTTGTTTAGAGAAGTCAGATTATTAAATGGGATGAAATATATATGAATTAAAAATAACATTGTAAAAAAATTTAGATGAATTAATTAGGACATGGAGGAGATATAACCATTAGAGGATGAAAATTATTTTATAAAGTAACAATAAAAAACCATTTAAATAAATATTTTTTATTTTATGATATAAAATACCTAGATAGAAAGTAAAATTACATGATAATATTATAAAAATGATTAATATATAATATTATAAGTACATATTCTATGGTTATAAAAAAGGTCTCAATGAAATAGATTTTATTTGAACAAAACCCACACAAATTTGGTATTAAAGGCATCAATAAAATATAAAGTAAGGATAATGAAAATTCATTGAAAAGATATTTATGTAAAATGAATAACGATTGGATGATCCAATGGGGTATTGGATATAACATATAAAATAAATCATGGTGTACTATATAAAACATGTATCATGGGATGGAAATTGAGTCAATGAACTAATAAATATTATTTTTTATTGGTTCCATGTTATCTAGAATCATGTATATTAATCTAAGAATAATTAATATTCAATTTTAAACCCTTTTTCATCTATATTACCTTTTATACTGTTCTTTGATATTCAGTTACTAAATAGATACTACTTATTTTTTAATATTTTTTATTAGTTAAATGTTGTTTCAATCGTTCCTTATATGACATCAGTGAAATTATTTTTTTATTTTGTGATTAGGGGTCTATCATAAAAAAGATTTCATGATATTACTATAGATTCCATATAAGGATATATAATGTTCGTGGTTCAATTTCTGGGTGTCTCAGGAATGGTTATCCCATATTGCATCATTAAAAAACTTTTTTCAATAATTTTTTGTCTTGTTGAGGGGGTATAATAATATTTAGTTATATGATTAAATTACAATGACACTATTAAGAGAAAAAATATATTAGTCATTATTAAATTATATTAATAGAATTTAAATTTTCACAATCTTTCATAAAATATGAATTATTATTTTGTTTATATTGGGGGTAGAACTACCCAAACAAAATGTACGTTAAACTAAATAAATAACTATGAATTTAGAGTTATGATTTATTTATATCATTTTTTGAGAATCATATTGATGTTAATATAAAATCAATATATTTTTTATTGATGTTTGGGAAGAATGTACGTGATAATGTAAATAAAAATACTAATGGATAACTCAGTACCAATTTCTATAAATATATCATTATGAGGAGAGGGAGAAAAATTTTCTTTGAATGACATCAAGGGAGTAAATAAGGGCATGCATTGAACAGGAATTTGAAGTATAATAGTTTTTTGTAATGGGTATTGGATAGCTCATACTATAGATGAAATGAGGGATTTGTCCTGGGAAAAGTGTTTAGGGAAGGGTATTGATAGAATCACTAGGAAGTAAGGTTATTAAGGTTATTAAATGTTTTTGGAAATTAATTTTTTGACTCAAATAAATAAAAAATATTAATCTAGAAATTTTCTATATATTTTATTTATCAAAATATTGTGTCACTTCTTGTTACCCATTTTTAACATGTTTAATTATTTAAAATTTTAATTATTATTAACATAAAAATATTTGTTGACATATTTTACCTAATTATCACATCTAAATTTAATATATTAATCTTTATTAATCTTTTTAAATTTATAAAAATGAAAAAATGTACATTTATATTAAAAAAATTAAATTATAAAAATATTGTTTTTATAAGAAAAATTATTCAAAAAAATAATTATAATTATAATATAAAGTCAATTACTAATTAATGGAGTGTTATAATTTTTATTTACATATAATAATTACATTTTCAAAATCATTTTAAAGATTTAAATCTATATTATTTAAAATTAGTATAAAAAATACTAAAAAATTTGTTGGAAATAAACATTTTTTATTTCAGTAGAAACAAACATACAGCATGGATAGATACTTTTATGATTAAAAACTAATTTAAAATAATTACCCAATTTGATATTCTTAATTAAAATTATTAAAACCATTTCATTGGATTCAATTTTAATAATTTGTAAAATATTATTAATATAAAGAGTAATAAATTAATTAAAAATTTATTTTACTATAAATAAAATGAATTTAATCTATATTCCTAATAAGTAATCTTATTCAGATAAATATAAATTAATTAATTAATATATATTATTATATTTTTTAATTAATATTCATGTTTAATTGTGGTCAATTAATATATTAATATAAAATCACACAATTCTCAAAAAAATGATCATTAAAATATATCACCTCCTTAAATAGTTCTATCAACAACCTATAAAAGTAATTTAATTATATATTAAACCATTAGAATTTTCTATAAAATGGTATTAAAATATGTATTCCATTTTTTTAAACACAAAAAATGAATATTCATTAATAATATAATTATAATATGTAACACATAAAAAAATTATAACAAAATATTTCAATCAAACATTATATTTACAGTTTTTTCCATAATGAAATTATTTTCAATTTGTTACTAAAATGTACAGAAATTCAATATTCATGTTTTAAACATGTGTATCAAATGACCATATATACTAAAAACATATTTTCATCAACTATAATTTGAGAATGAATTTTTATGATATTCGAATTTCATGTCTATATCATGTGTTACATTCAATATCAATTTTATTCAACTTATTCATCTACTCATTTCTCAAAATATAGATATTATTTATAGTAATCTACATTATTTAAATTATTTTGACTAGGTTTATGAACATTATGGAAAAAATGATATATATTTCTTTTCTGTAGTATATGTATTTATATGTTGTTATATTACACTATTAATTTTCGTTAATTTTTTTTTCATATTTCATAATTATATTATATTTATAATTTATTATAAGAGTTTATATATATATATATATATAATGTATTTATATTTATTTTATTTCAATTATGTGTGTTAAAAAATCAATAAAATATTTTGTAAAGGAAATTAATAGTAAAACCTCATGGTGTTATATTCGAACCCCTCAAATAAATTATATAATCACAATTTTAATTATTACTCCATGATGAAAAACTAAAATGGTTTCTATAAGATAAATAAGGCTGAAAATATAATACCTAATGTGGTATGTATACAATTATATTTAGAAAAAAATAATAAAACACATTTTTTTTCTTCATATTTGGAACATCCCCAAATTGGAGTTCTTCCCTAATCATTTGATGTTAATAACCATACTGATTGGGTATTAAGACCCATATAATTTTTCCAATTCTTAAATAGTGAATATAGTAAATATTTTAATTGTATATTTTCATAGGTTTATCTGGGATATAAAACAGGAAATCAGTATCTAGGAAATTAATATGAAATATTTTTGAAGATAATTAATAATTAACCAGCATCAAATAATCATTGACTAAAGGTGTAATAATGAGATTTTAAGGATTGAAAAACTCATTAACATATATTTGGGATTCTTTATATACTTTCGATGAAATTATGAAACCAATAAGAGTTTGTATGAGTAATTCTATATATACATAGTAATTCTAATAAAAAAATTATAATATATAAATGACTGGATAATACTTTAATCAAATAGTACATTTTTAGTTATTGAGAAGATTATTAGTGTTATATACACCACATTTTCTGCGTCCCACACTAGTATTTTAGATTTAATTTATATTTACTTTTTCTAATATATTATGAGTATTTTTAATCACTGTCCTATAATAAAGTTGTATTGGTGTACATTTTATCATATTGTACATACTGTTTTCAAATAATGCATTTGATTATCGGTGGTTTCTATGGTAATTTCTTGCTAATATCCATTTTATTATTTTTCCTCTTTATATACTATATATTTTCATATACATGATGAAATTCGATTCCACACTAGAATAATTTTATCATTCCATTATATAATTTTATTGTTTTCTTTCTCTCACATTTTAGGAATATTCATGAGTAATATTTCATTCCTTAAAATTATTTATCATTATAATATTCCCCAATTTTAATTTTAAATTTCATATATTGAATCTAGGTCTATAATTAGATTTTCATTTTTCCCATTTCAATTGTTTTTTCACAGAAAAAATGTATACATATCTACTAATGTAACTTAAAAAAGATATATTTCAGATAATTTTTTTTAATTCACAAATGAAATTTCTGATATTTCTTTCATGGTTATTGATAAAACTATAAGAGTAAATTTTATTTATTCTGAATCATTATTTATAGGTATGAATGAATTCTAAAATCCTTTTCTATAACACTAGATATTATCTCATAATTTTATTGTGATGATTTTGGGGAAGCATTTATCTAAAAATAACTGCTTAAGACCTCTTATTTTAAATAAATTTTTTTTTTCTATTGGAATTATTTTTTTATTAAATTTATAAATATAATAGCATCACTATTAAACATTTAAAAATAATTATAATCTCTTAATATCTTGAAAACATGAAAATGAAAAAAATATTATCTATTGTATTGATAAATTGCTTTCTAATTAGTCAATGAAATTTTCCAAGATAGTTCGATGGCCACTAACACATGGATTATCAAATTTTATGATTCTACATAATTAGTGTGTTTATAGGGACACCATTATCCAGGTTATTATTTACAATAATGGATATAATTTTGATTAGCGCTTTCATTCCAATTCACATTCCATTTGGTTTCGCATTTATAAAAGCACGTTTTTTAAATCAGAATCACTATTAACTCAATTTATTCGGGTTGTAGAAAACTAATAAAATTAAAAGTGTAATTATTAAAATAAATAAAAAATAAATTGACTATAAAATCATATAATTATAAAGATCAATATATTTTTTCTAAATTATGACACTTACAAAACAAAAAATATAGTTTTATGTTCATCATTAACCACTATTGGATTCATAAAGATTAAAATTTTTTCTATCCTATTAAAATTAACAATATAATCATATAAGATAACAAAACCAAACGTTGATACCAAATATGATTCCCCAAATATATTTTCGTCATACTTGTGTTCAACTGCATACTTTAAAAATATTCCTTGATTAAAATATAGATTATCTGGGAATAACAGACATATATTTTATGTCATATTCATAATTTATTAATTACATAAAATAGATTCACACATAATCCAAAAATATTATGTTTTAGTTTCATTGGATTTTCAATAGAAAAGCATAATATTTCATAATTAGTACTTATCATTTTCCATTAGATGCTCAATACATTTAATTCTTATATTAATTTCATACTTAATACTATTTTTCATTTTATAGGGAATGTAGAATTAAGATAAAAGTGGTCTCAGATACTTGGTAAGGGTAAATATAAGATGTAACGACCACATATCATCTAGATTAAAAGTAAAATATACATTTATGGAAATTTAATCAAATTGTTTATACCTACCATTGTATAATAAATGTTAATAAGATATGTGTCATCAAGTATGGGTAATGGAATAAGACTTCTACAATACATAATAATAGATTCAATCATGTCTATAAAATAATTAATCATGATTATATAATATAAAAATGTGGTATAAAATGATATTAGTTACCTGTGTTAATGTTAACCACCCAACTAGTACTCAGATAGTATACAAGGATAATTAAATTTCTATAATATATTTGGATTGGTATAATAACCAATGTACCCTCATGGTGTTGGGTTACAATTTTTGTACCCTTTTAGGCTTTGGATACCTTTATGTAGTATTAATGTAAACACCCAGATTTTCCATGTAATTTTTTTAATTAAATGGGAATTTTACGGTTCCACATAATCTAAAGGCACAGGATTCCGAGGCCTAGAGTGACCGAAATGATCTTTAGATGTTTTTTAAGCTTTTGGTAACACACATAAGTAGGTTTCCTAAGAAACTGCAATAACTCTTAAACGGTAACTCGGATCTGAAATTCATGGCACTATTGCGCTTAGGATGGCGAGTTTACCCTATGCGCGACATAATATTAGTCGGCACGGGCCTCCTGTGAGAAAACCCAAATTTGGCATAACCGTAAATAAAATAATAAAATAAATTATTTTATTTTTCATATGTTTATAACTCACAAACGGTAGCTCGGATTAAAAATCTGAGACCACTGCTGAACTCATGATGGAATTCTTTATTTAAGAAAATACAAACTTTGGCTGGCGCAGATCACCATAAAAATTTAGTTTTTTGCCGCAAATAAAATAAGTAAGTGACCATTATTTTATTGCGTATTTCATAACTTCTAAATAGTAACTCGGATTGAATATTTGAGAGTACTGTTGGGTTTTTTTGGAGTATTTCACCTAGGCATAGACTAACCTCGACTGGAACGGGTCGAGGGCGACTGATAATAAATTTCCAATCATTTTATTCGGGTACGTTCAGTAAACGCGTAAGCTGCATTTTATAACTTCTGAACCAGTGCTCGAAATTGAAATACGATGGCACCGTTGAACTCGCAACGCCATAATTCTCATAAAGATACCTTCACTCCAATTGCATTCTAACGATAATGGAAGTTAGATTTTGGGGTTTCTTAATTAATTTAGATAAAAATAAAGTGTTACTTTATTTTTATTTGAGGTGTTTAAAACCTCCAAGTGGAGGTTAGAGGTGGGGCCCACCCACACTTGACCTCCTTTGAGAGGATATTATTAGTTGGGGCCCACCCGAAGTTTAAACATCCCTTACAATCAAAGTGGTGGGGACCAGTTGGGCTTTAAACCGTTGAACTCCCCATAAGTTGTGGAAAACTCTTCAGCTCCCCTCATTAAGGTGCCACTCCACATTAATTAATTAATCATTCATTAAATAATTAATTTGAATTCTTTATACCATCATTATAATAAGATGTGATATTTTATTATTTTCTGGGGTTGTAATAATATTTTTTTGGGAGAATTAAGGAGAGAAGGAGATTTTGGAGAACATCATCCTCTCAATGAAAATGCGAAGAACACCTCTTCATCATCCACCAAAGATCGGCGAACTCCTTTATCGATCTTTAACCATGCCAAGAGAGAAGGAGACGCCCTCGAAAAATTCCAACGTCATCTTCGACTTCGCCACCTCAGATTTCTCGTCCACCAATGGAGAGAACACATTTTCCTTTTCTAACATTAATGAATCGACGCCGCCTTTCCGCGACTTCATCAATGATCGTCAAAAATTGAGGTAGGGGGATTTGAGTTGATTTATTATTCTCTTCTTATGTTGTTGAATGTATGAAATGTGTTTTCTATTTGATAATTCTATAACGAGAAGGCCTCAGACCGAATGAATATGGCCCGACCATCCACCTTTGTTATTATATATTGTTGACGACGACGACGGTGCAACATCGCCACCGGAAGATAGGATCGCAGTGTAGAAACGGGTCGTGACCGAACATGCGGCGAATAGCACCGATCTGGCCGCAGAAGAAGTCGGCGGTGCACGGGCCGCCGAGCCGTCAAAGGGGCGAGGCGCCATCACGCCTCACAAAGAACCAGGCCGCGGCGGTGTCAGAGGAGTGTTGTGTCGTTGCACCATGCCAGAAGAAGGATTTGCGGCCACACAGGACGCGACAGTCGGACGGGTTGGGCATGGAGTTGTCATGTTGTGCTAGAGAAGAACCACAACTGTAGGTCGCGGTGGACAGAGAAGGGCAGCCGGCTGAGCCGGGCGCCACTTCGCACTACAGGAGGGACCCTAAGGGTCCCGCGGTGACCTGGACCGGTGCCACCAGGAACCGGTTTGGGATCCTACCTGAATGGATTTGCAGTTCGGGAGCCTGGGGTGGGCGTTTCACCCTGGTCGTGGCTAAGGTGGGTGCCCTCCAGGTTGCCAGGCTGACCGGGCTGCCAGGCTGTCTGGACTAGGCTGCCTCGGGCCAGTCCACCTTAGTCCAGGCCACCTCCAGTCGGGCTGCCATGAGCGGGGCTGCCTTGGGCCGGGCCGCGCTCGGGCCGGGTCGCGCCTTCAGGTCGGGCCGGCCCTTCGGTCCGGGCCGCTCCCTCTCTTTGGGCCACCCACTCAGGTCAGTGTGACCTCTCGGGCCGTGTCGACCACTTGGGTTGGGACACCCAGTCGGACTGACTGGACTCAGACGCGCTATGGCCAGATTACACCATTTAGCCCGCATTTTAGGATTTGGGTGTCTGAACGATGAACCATCTGCGGCAACAAAATTATTAGAGAAGGACGGTTCTTTTGGCATACCCCACATGAGGTTTGGACGCAGTTGGTGTACGACTGGGTCGGTTTGAACCTAAAAAACCAACTAGGCCCCTGGAATGTAAATATCAATAACTCACCAACCGGGCGTTCGATTGACACGCCGTCTATCACGTTTCGTTCTTTATGATGAGACAGAACTATGGGATACATCAACTTGAGACTTATAGTTAGTTGATGTATCAACACCTGGCTCGAGAAGCGGACTATCCCTGAATCAATCGTGCTGGACCAGGATCCTCCGTGGGTTTGACAGTGACGAGACTAGACCAGGATCCTCCGTGGGATCGACAGTGACGAGACTGGACCTGGATCCTTCATGGGATCGACAGGGATGAGACTGGACCTGGATCCTCCGTGGGTTCAACCTGGACGAGACCTGACCTGGATCCTCCCTGGGTTCGACAACGACAAGGCTAGACCTGGATCCCTTGTGGGTTCGACCACGATGAGACTGGACGTAGATCCTCCGTGAGTTCGATAGTGATGAGACTGGACTTGGATCATCCGTGGGTTTGACAGCGATGAATTTTTTACCGAGATCCCACATTGGATCGACAACTTTGATAGACTGTTATTTTAGGTTTCTACGGATATCTGCCATTCGACAGTGAAAGATGATTCCGTTTTCACACCTAATCACCTCTTACTCTATTTTACATTGTGTATACCTAGTCTGAGCTGAGTCATTGCCTTCATGTTTACCTCATGTATTAGATGTGTACTCTTGATGACTTAGGTTCTGTATGGGCATGTACCTAAGTAAGGGTGGATGTTTCTTCGTGGATGTTTCTTCATGGATGTGTTGTGGTGAATCCCACATGGCTTTCTTCTATGAGATTTACCAATGGGATACACCTTTTGTTTTATATTCTTTGTGGAGTGTTTATACACTTGTGGAATGGAATGTGGTTCGTCTCAATAGTTAGAGCCGGTTTGTGATTGGTAACATAGGTATTTGTATGGGCATATACATAAGTAAGGATGTTTGATACTTTCTGATTTTATATTTCTATTGTGGTTTATCCTTATTGGATTCTATGAGACCGTTGGGGGTCTCGGGGTCCCCTAATTAGTATTGTTATACTCACCCCTACACGGGCTTTGCCTGCACCTTGTTGTGTTCTATGCAGACGACAGTCAGCAGTGATCAAGGCTGAGGGTGATGGACGGGAGGCTGCTCGGAGCTGGACTAGACAGAATGTACCTCATGGATAAGTAGATAGAGATCTGTACCTACCCTTCATATATGATTCCACTGTGGAAGATCCAGGAGTTGTTTTTCCTTTTTACTTGTACCTGTTCTTGTTGTTCAAGTGGGTTTGTATACTGGCCCACTTACTTTCAACACTACCTTTGAATTCAATTTTACTTACTATTTTCCTTCCATTTTTGTACTCTGATTCTGTGTGACTGCTTTTAATAAAGGAAATAACTTCCCAACATTGGGATTTATGCCTTTGGTGCTAGTCGCCAGCCCCTGGCCTATGGATGGTGGGCTTGGGGTAGTCACAACATAGGTCCTGAGGACGGGTCGTGGAAAATTGGTATCAGAGAAGTTGGTTCTACCACATAACATAGGACTCTGATATTCCTTTTCTGTGAATAAATATTGTAAATTGTCCCGAATGTGGTTATCAGTTTTGGGAAACCGGTGTTGGTGCAGTGGCCGACGTATCCATACACTACGACCCTAACTTATGATTTCCAACTCAGTGCACGAAAACACTCATTGGGTGTGTGTTTCCATTGAAATGATTTCTTCGTTATTACTTTGTGGTAGCTCACCAGGTAAATTGTTTTGACCATGGCACACCTGTGTTTTTTAGTATGTCTTTATTTAGTCAGTCACCGTCGGTTTTGAGTGGAGAGTGCGATGGTATCCCACCAAACAATGAGGCCTCGGTGCCGGGCCCCATCTTAGGGGATGCACCAGTGGTACCACTAACTGTTGCGCTACCATTGCTACCAGCCCCAGCTGCAGAGGGTGAGCACCACTTGCGCACATTGAATGGGTTCCTACAGCAGAGGCCTCCAAGTTTTTGAGGCGAGAAATATTTTCAGATGGCTGGTTACTAGCTGGAGTTTGAAGCACGAGTTTTCTACACTGTTGGGACATACACTAAGTTGATGGTGCACCTAGATGTTTGTACCAGCGACTCTACACTCTATGTGTGCCCTGGAGCTGCTGCACTTTCTGCATGGCATTCTAAAAGTAGCCAAGTCATCTGTAGAAGGTAGTAGGAAGATGAAACGGCGGCACAAGAGTGATAAGTCTACTATTATACAACCCCAATATGTGGCATCGTGGGTGCGGGGCACCTGAGGATGAGGGAGCTTTGAACGGATAATGGTCTATTATTCCTGTAGGAAACAGAGTCACAGAGAACAGGGTTGTCCAACTCCCCTCACAGTTGATCAACAGGTGTTAGAGGAGCCACTGAAACAGAGGCAGCGGCTGGATATTGACCATCAGTTGAGCGGTGGACAAGGGAGTGGAGCAGGTCCTTTAGAGGATGGTGTTTAGAGTCATCGGGCACTACTACCCCCACCCCTAGACGGTTCAACTCGACCTACGGGAGAAGGTGGACAGGAGAAAGACTAGATCCATGAATAGATACCTTTGTTCATGATGCTTCTAGCATCGTTGATGTCATTGTTTGTGGTTGCTTTGTGTCTTTTTACTTTGAGCTGCAGTAATAAAAGACACATGTCCTTGTGATGTTGGTTTTCCTGCCTTTCTATGTGGTTGATACTGGGAGGTTTTGGTTAAAACCGTTGACTTGACATTCACATTCGAAATTCCTGCTAGAGGAGACCTAGTGACAACACACTGATTCCGATAGTGTGACTCAACCCTTAGAGGTGAGAGTAATAGTTAGATCTCTTGTTAGTAGCGTCGAGGACTTACAATGTCATCCATGGCATGAATTAGTACCATTCATGTCAGGATTGATTGTATTAGGAAATATTTATGGTTCAACCAGGGGATGTGAATAGATTTCTCTTTTGAGAAGAGGAGGAATCATAGAAGCTCTTGTAGGACTTAGGAGAAGAAGGGTGCGCTCGAGTTCTTTACAATTTTCTAGTCTCACCCATAGTTCGTTGAGAGAATGGTTTACAGTTTACTCTAACCACAAGAGTCTTAGGTATATCTTCTCTCAGAAGGACATGAACCCGATACAACAACGATGGATCATGTTTCTCCAAGACTATGACTTGATGATAGACTATACTCTTGGGAAGGGGAACATTGTTACGGATTATCTCAGTTGGAGATCAGGAATTCAGCTGCTAGGAGAGGTGACAGAGCAACTGGCCATGTTACAGATATCCTTTGTGGATAGGGATGGAGCAACCTAACTACAATCTCTTATAGTCACTCCTCCAATTCTTAACCGAGTTAGGGAGGCGCAACATGGGGATACTAACTACGAGACATGATGTGCTCAGATATCCATAGGGCAGGCACCTGATAGATTTTCTGAAGGTGGGGAGTACGTTATCCTCTTCAGAGGATGTACCATGGTACCAGTTTCACTTTAGGAGGATGTGTTAAGGGTGTTACACACTTCCCCACTTATGGTACATCCATGAGTGGCGAAGATATATCAGGAACATTGATGACAACAATGGTGGCCAAGTATGAAAAAGGCAGTAGTAGAGTTTGTCTCCCGATACCTCACTTATCAGTAAGTGATGGAAAAACACCAGGTACCAGTAGGAGTGGTACAACCTTTAGAGGTGCCAAAGTGGAAGAGGGATGAAATATCCATGGACTTCACGATGGGTCTTCCACATAATTCTAGGGGACGTGACTCAATTTGGGTGATCGTCGACCAACTCACCAAGTCGGCCAACATCATACTGACCAGAGATGGTACGAGCTACCACAGAAAAGGTGAAAGTCATTTAAGAGCAGATGAAGACTATGAAGAGTAGACAAAACTCATATGCTGACAGGATATAGAGACCTCTAGAGTTCATGGATGGGGACTACTTCTTTCTAAGGGTCTCGTCTCGACGAGGTCTATAGATATTTGGCCAAGTCGGCAAGTTATCTCCACGATTCATTGGAACTTTCCATGTCCTCAACAGAGTAGGCGATGTGGCTTACTACTTGGCTCTTCCACCTTAGTTGCACTGGGTGCATGATGTCTTCCATGTATTTTAGAGGAAAAGATATGTGCATGACCCGTCTCACATCGTTGAACATGGATAGCTGGACATCGATGACATGCCGATTTTCTCAGAGGTTCCAATGGAGATTGAGGATCGACAGGAGTGGGTTCTTTGTGGATGGTCGATACCTCTTGTGTGCGTTCACTAGCAGCACGTGAACCTCCATGAGAGCACATGGAAATGGGAGGCTCAAATGCATACTCATTACCGCACTTGTTCCCTTAGTTGTGACTTGTGGATTACGGGGACGTAGATCCCTGAGGTGGGGAGAATGTAAAAACATGTAATTTCCATTTAATTATTTTTAATTAAATGTAAATATTATAGGTCCGCAAAATTTGACGGCACCTGATTTTGAGGCATGGAGTGCCTGGAATGATCCGTCGAAGAATTTGTTAAGCTTATGTTAAGGTGTGTTACCAGTTTTCCTAAAAAAGTGGAATAACCCTTAAACAGTAACTCAGATCAGAAATCCAAGGGCACTATTGTGCTCAGGATTTCATGATTACCCTATGCGCAACTTAATATTTGTCGGTTCGGGCCTCCTATAAGAAAACCCAAATTTAGAATAACCATAAATAAAATAATTAATAAATTATTTTATTTTTCATATGCTTATAACTCACAAATGGTAGCTCGGATTAAAAATCTCAGACCACCGCTGAACTCGTGAGGGCTTGCTTTATTTAAGAAGATACTAACTTTGGCTGGTGCGGGTCACCAGAAAAAGTTCGTTTTTGGCCGCAAATAAAATAATTAAGTGACAATTATTTTATTGTAAAATTCATAACATCTAAATGGTAACTCGTATAAAAAATCTAAGAGTACCATTGGGTTTGTTGGGGTGTATTTCACCTAGGCAGAGCCTAACCATGACCGACATAGGTCGAGGGTGACTGATAATAATTTTCTGAAAATTTTTTCAGGTACATTCAGTAAATGCGCAACAGTAATTTTATAAGTTTTGAACTGGTTCTCGGAATTGAAATCTGAGGGCACCATTGAACTCGTAGCACCAGAATTCACTTAAGGAGACCTTCACCACAGTTTCATTCTAATGATAATAAAAGTTAGATTTTAGAGTTTCTTAATTAAATTAGATAAAAAAAGTGTTACTTTATTTTTCTTTGAGGTGGTAAAAACCTCCAAGTAGCGGTTAGTGGTTTGGCCCACCCGCACATAACCTCCCATTAGAGGATATTATTTGGTGGGGCCCCACCCGAAGTTTAAACATCTCTTGCAATCAAAGAGGTGGGGACCACACATGCATTAAACCTTTTAACTCCTCATGAGTGGGGGAAAACTCTTGAGCTCCCCTCACTAAGGTTCCACTCCAAATTAATTAATTAAATAATTTGAATTCTTTATTCCATCATTATAATAAGATGTGATATTTTATTGTTGTGGGGGTTGACATAATCTTTTGTTAGGAGAATTAAATAAAGTAGGATCTTTTTTCGAACATCATCCTCTCAATGAAGAATGCGAAGAATGCCTCTTCATCATCCATAAAAGTTCAACGAACTCCTTCATCGATCTTAAACTGTGACAAAAGATAAGGATATGACCATGAAGAGCGTTGACATTGTCTTCGACTTCGTCACCTTCGAACCCTTGTCCACCAACGATTAGTACCCTTATTCCTTTTCTGACATTGATGAATCGATGCTGCCTTTCCGCGAGTTCGTCTTAGATCGTCGGCAATTGAGGTAGGGGGATTTGGGTCGATTTATTATTCCCATCCTACGTCATTGAATGTATGAAATGTCTTTTACGATTTGATAGTTCTATAACGAGGAGGGCTCGGACCGCACGAACATGGCTCGACCCTCCACCTTTGCAATTATATTTTGTAGATGACGGCGGAAGTGCAATGACCCCGCCAGAAGAGACGATCGTAGCAGAGAAACGGGTTGCGGCTGATGGGCCACGACAGAACATGCGGCGACCTGCACCGAGCCAGCCGCAGAAGAAGTAGTCGGTGCGAGGGACGTAGGGCCGCCAAAGGGGCACGATGCCGTCACACCAGGAAAAGAACCGAGTCATGGCCAAGCGCATTGCTGCATTGACGGAGGGGAACAGTGTTGTCGCACCATTCCGGAAGAAAGAGTTACAGCCACGTAGGCTACAACAGTCGGATGTACTGGGCGCAGTGCTGTAGCGCCACACTAGAGAAAGACCATGGCCATAAGCCATGGCAGACATAGAAGGGCAGCCGGGTGAGCCGTCCTCCGGTTGGAGCTACAGGCGGGACCCGAAGTGTAACACCCTGAGATTTAATGAAAAATATCATTTTAATTTCATTGATGTATTGTGTTGTATGCTACACCAAAATTAGCTTGTACTATAAGCAACACCGTATTAGCTTGCAGTATATGCAACACTATTCTTGGATCGTGTTACACAGAATTTCAAGTTTGTTTGATAGTAGTTATTCTACGGAACATTGAGTGTGTATATATATATATATACATTCAATGTAAAAATGAAATATGGTTGGATTTTTTTATACCCAACAACAAAGGAGTCTTGCACTACACGCAACCCTGACTTGGCTTACATTACACGCAATCTCAACCTTCCTCGATAGCGTGTGTTGTACGCAATACTAGGTTTCACAAAACAACGATATATGGTTATAATATTATTTTAAACTAGCCGTTATGAATATTAGTAAGTACATTTTGAATTTTATGACACAAAAATTCAACTTACACATTTTAAATAACATGGTATGAGAACAAAATAATTTTTTCGGATAAAATAAGTATTTTTCAAAAAATGATGTTTTTCCACCTTTTGATGGCGCACCCATTTTAAATATAATTTTTGACAAGTTTATAAGTTAAATTTTACAAAATAAACTTCTTCTATTGAATCAGTATATAAAAATTTACATTGGATAATGTTTTGATATTTTTCTAATAAGTTTCATATTTTAATGAATACTAAAACACGCTATATTATAATTAAAAACCTCTTTTTTCATTGTAGGAATTTATATGGTTAAATTATTATATTGAATGGTTTTAAAGTATGAATATAATATATTTTTACCATTTAATATAATGTATGTCATTAAAATAGATTTTACATTGAATTCATTGTCAACTCATTTCAATCTTTTGCAATGTTTTAACTTTTAAAACTCGTTTTATTAACAACGTGATTGATTTTAAATTAATTTCTGAAACTTTTGTGTATTGAATTTAGAAAAATGGATTCCATATTTGGAATCAGTGGGTTCAAATTATGTTAATATGCTACTTTTTATTTTTGGGCATTATGAATAGTAACTACGGTAAATTTTATTTACCATAGTAAAAGGTAAATCGGGTAATTAAGGGTAAATGTAATATTATAAAATTATCCTAACACTTGTATTAATATAATTTGATGCTTATATTTCATCCTAAGGAATATTTGGGTCGAATGGAATCCATTGGAACTCACTTGGAGGTGATTAAGACCTTTAGTTTATTTTATTTAAAGGAAAGTGAAATATGTCTCACTCAACTTGAATAATTAATGTATTTTTAATATAAGTTTATACTGATATTAAATTCGGTTATAAAAACTCATTTTATAGATAAAGTGTTTTTCTTTATCATGGAAATTTATTTATAATTTTTAAGATATATTTAATTACATTAATAGCTTATACATTAATGATACAGAAATTATTTATTTAGTGAAAAATAAGTAATATTGTTTTTATTGAAATAATAATACTCATTAAAAGACTCAAAAACCCAACCAAAACGTATTGGTAGTGTATATATACACCATAAAAACCGAATTATAGAATATATGACTGTTTGGAGTCTTATAAAAGTGATTATGATACATATATTATATTATTTTAAAAGATGTCAATGTTGTCACCTTCATAATTTAATAAATATAACATTTTAAAATATGTGTGTTTTAGAATATAAATCCGACTGAAAGTATTATTATGAAATCTATAAGATTTATCTTCATCCAAGTATTTTATTTTTAATTTTTATGCAACAAATAAGTATATTTAATAATTATAAAATAATGTTGTAGAAATTATTTTATTAAGAGAAGTATCAAATAAATGGTTTTACATATAGTAAAATAAAAATTATATGAACTATTTAATGTGATAAACTAATTTTATAGATGAATATGACATGTTAGGAACCTATTAAATATTTTATTTTGAATATATCCTCTGTGTGTATTTTATTTAATTTCAAATAAATGAATAGTGTCAAAATTGACACTATTGTTATTTTATAAAAATAACTTATTATTAAATTGTTTAAAAATCACAAAAATATTTATAAATTAAAAATTAAAATTTATATAGTATAAAATGTTATAAAGTATGAAATTATGTAAAATTAACAACACATATGTTATTATTTATAACCATCTAAAATTTAGAATTTTATTACCACAAATAAAATTAAATAGATTAAATAAGGATAAATCAAAAGGATTGGGTATAAAATAAAATCAAACCATGTATAAATTTTATTGGTTGATGAGATTACAACACTATCTAATCTAATCGTCAAATTGAGTCATTTTTGGAGGTTTTTATATGGGTTTTGAATTTATATCAAACTAATATTTTTGGGGATTCCAAAGGTGCCCCTCTCCTCCCTTATAAATGGGAACCTCCTCCCTCTCCTCCTCACACCATTTTGAGCCTTGATGCTCGGCCAAAACCTACCCATTTTACTTCCCCATTTCCCTATAAACCTTATAAAGGTTATGGTATTCTAAAAAGGCCAACTCTAGTGCCTTAAGAGGAAGATCAAAGGAGGCACTTCGAGGAAGAGGTAATACCTTCTACCGATTCTTTCAAGATTCTTTCTTCTTCTTCTTCCTCTTATTCAGTGGTTTCATTATGAAGTAATAACATAAGTATACCAAATATACATATATGTTATTATAAATATGAAACAAACCAATTTCACCTACTATCCATCCTACGGAAAACGAAATCACCTCACGTGCGTAAGTACAGAATACCGTCTCCACGAACGTGATAAGATTAATTCGTCATGTTAACCATTCAAGAATGATTATAATGTCTATATAAAGAATAATAATGAAATATATGAAATAATAATACAACTTGATTCATTTATATATATATATATATTTATGACATCTATTTAATTCCATTCAATTCAATAATGAAACGAAAATAGTGTTCACGCGTACGTACGACCTACCGTCTCCATGAATGGTGTATTTCATTCTATTTATCAATCTATCATATATATGTATATGCTGTATATTTTTTATATATAAATCATGTTTTAAATTATGAAATTAAGGATCAGGATATAAGTAATAATATCAAGAACAACAAGTCGAAATAGGTACGATAAATGAAACGATTTTACCCAAAATGCTTCTTTAACATGGATTTACAAAATAATTGGTAATATAAAGTCATAAGTGGTCCATATATGATATCGTAACAATGAATATGATTCTTTAATAAGTCAATGACTTTATTTAAATCATTATACAGGAGTTTCAAATACATACAAAGCATATCAGACCTAAGGTAAGGGATAAGTATTCCAATCTCGCTCTCATCCGAGATTGTTTATTCGTAAGTATTTACTAGGGTTTTTGTTATCAACCAAGTCCTTATTTTCTAAAAAAAATTCATGTATGTTTAATTCCATTTTTACCCATTTTTTAATTTTACCACTTGTTATGAAAATAAATCTTACTTTTGTTTACCACATGAGGATCTTTTTGACTTTTCGGACAAAAGTACGAGGAGAATATTATTTTTAACTTATACAGTTAAAGAGAGTGTTACGGTTTCATAATTCCTCATTTTCATGAATATTCCTCTAAACTATTGCATGATTATTTTCAAAAAAACTCTTTTCTTTTAATATTTCATGGAATTTTGTGAAAGGAAAATTATTTTGAAGAAGAAAGGATATTTTCCTCAAGAATTCATTTCAAGTGTTTTATCAAAAATATTTTCTATCTAAAAAGGACATTATTTAATATGTTTATGTTTCAAGTATAATGTCTCCATTGTTTACATGGATTGATTCTTCTTATGATGAAATTATATCCAGTTTTTTAATATGAATTATGTTATGATGGCATGATGTTTAAGAATCTCATTCTATAACATGGGTTATTCTATGATGTATGATTTATGATTTTGTGGCACACGAAAGAATTATTTCATAATGAGATGGTTGGGACCTATATCTCCCACCAATGCATTGGGTAAAGATTTATATCTCATGAGATAGTCATGGCTTAAACGGAAAGTAAATCTGGTCCAGTAATACATGGCTAGAACGACAAGTAAACCTGGTTCAGTAAGGGACTTTGTCAACTAAGATGGTCTTGGAAGCAATGCCTTGGCTACTATAGAAATCATATCACGAGATTAATGTTTTTCCTCAATTACATGTTTTATTCACATGCTATTTTATCATGATTGATGTTACATTATGATCTATTCCTTAAGTAATGCCATGTTTTATGTCATTTCTCACGATCTTGATGTTTAAACATTATGTTCATATTTATAAGAGCAAATGTATATGGTTTGTTTTATTTTTCCCATTCTTAACCATATTGAGCATTTGAGCTCACCCTTTTTATGTTTTCTTTTCCCCTAGGATTAAAAGAAAGGTTTTAAGTAAGGAAACAAAAAGGGGAAGATCGTTATGGGAGATGTTGAAGATCATTTAACATGATTAATAGTTTATATTCAAAGTTTCCAAAGACACTAAACTATTATGGTCCTTAAGTGTTGGTTTTTGTTATATATTTAGTCATCCGAAAATGTATTCTAAATCTCATGTACGTCAAGTTTTGGGCCTCTACATTTGGTATCAGAGGAAAGGTTTAGTCAACCTTTGGAAACTTGGATGTGAAAACTTTAGTGAGATCCCTAGAGATATTTCTAAGGTATGTATAGGGATGTCCCTAAGGTTAAGTATATGTATATGTGATAGTCCTAGAATTATCTTGACGATCATGAATAACCTAGGGTTAACCTAAGGTGTCATGGATTAAATAATTTTTGATAAGTTAGACATCCCATTAGTGACTTTTTATGATTATGGGGTTCCCTGTTATTTTAACTATTTATTACACTATGGTTTCTGGTCTTAGTCAATTGAGGGAATGAGAAGGAATTCAATTAACATTGATTACATAGGACAAGTTGGTGACTATGATCAATGAAATTATGTAATGTGTAAAGAGAAAGATACCGTGATTATGCCGAATCAGTAATCTCGATATATGATTAACAAGGTGAACTTTAGTTGTATTCCTAAGTCATCAAATAAGAGGAAGATGGAATTTTATGCATGTTCTCATGGTGAGGAGAATAGAAAAAGGAATATTCATATTTATAAAGAAGGGAAGAAGAACTTTGAGGAATACCTCAAATGGAGGGGAAGATATTATCTATGTGGAGAAAAGGGTCAAAGAGTGACAGACTCGTATGGAGTCCAATGTCTTCTCTATGGTGAACATGGGCATTACCCAACTCAATGCCCTCACCTAAGAAGTTACATCTAAATCAAGGAAGGACTTATTCCATGAAAATCATTGAAGATGATGGATTGAAGTGTATTTGTATTGGTATTCAAGAATAATGTTGTTAAGGTAATTTTATGGTATATTGGAATATCTCTGTATTGGTCCATTGTGGTTTTCTGTAAGAATATGGCATCAGTAACCATGAAATGTGATTGTAATATTTTTGGAAAGCAGATGAAATGCACATAATGAAGGGATAAAGAGAAAATAATATGTATAATAGTAATCATGAGCTCAGGACTAATATAAGGACAAAGTGATATCATGGTTTGAGTATATAGAAATTTTGGTATTGTGGTAAGTGGAAATAGTTGATTTTTGAAAACATTCATGATTTCACTACAGTTCTATGATAATATATGTTTCAAGAGAATAAATGATTATGGTATTCATATGATTGGAATGTGACCAACAATATATATGAGGGATAAATGATGGTAATCACATGCTTGGTTGATGAAATTTCTTGTAATCATTTTCTTTATACTACAAGATTGGATAGAAGTATTTTTGATAAGCATAAAGGTTGGAATGAACATAATATAGTATTGGTTAAGTATATAACTTTTTATTTCTGAAATGTTTTGATAGTACAGTTTTAGAAAAAGGAAAACATTCAATGGGTGACAACTCGTCCTATCGGACAAGGATGTGGGAATCAAACCCACAACCAAAGTGCGATAGGCCTTTATCACCTACCACTGGATTACAGGAAGTCCCTGGTTAGTAGAAACTAGTTCTTTTTATTAAGAGGTATGATATATGAAGTATAAGTCCATTTTTTTGGAACCATATACGATTAATCTCACCCTATAATGGAATTATGTATATAAATTTTTCTAAACTTATGTTTGAGACAGATGGAATGACCTATCATTCTATCGCATGATCTGCTAACACGTCATGAATAAAAAATTCAACTTCATTTATTTAAGATATGATATGGAAATTGTTCAAGGCACGAACAACAGTAAGATTGTGCTAATATCGTGTAAGTATTACTTTTAATTCATCAAATTTAGGGAAATGATCTTGAAAACCCAAAATGCTGTCCTAGTGTCCTTATATCCGATGAATCTCATGGTACCTTATATCATCACAAATTTATGGCTTTGTGATTGTTGGATTTTTCATAGCCATTTTCTCTACCACTCTCCATCAGAACATGATGGTTAGATTTATCTTTCATCTCGTTATTTACCCCTATGTTATCATATGGGGAAACCCAGTGACCAGTTAATTTGGGTAACTGTTACATTTCATACTTTAGTTTTTAAAGATAAGTGTTGGTATACGTTTTTACGATGTGGGTTTCTATTTAAGAAACTTTCAAGTAGTAAACCATTTATAACCTCGACGAACTTTGAAAGAAAAATTCATTTTAAGGGGGGTAAAATGTAACACCCCGAGATTTTATGAAAAATATTATTTTATTTTCATTTATGTCTTGTGTTGTACACTACACTAAAATTAGCTTCTACTATATGCAACACCGTATTAGCTTGCAGTATACGCAACACTAATATTGGATCGTGTTACACACAATTTGATGTTATTTTGATAGTAGTTATTCTACGCAACCTTGAATGTGTGTATATATATATATTCAATGTATAAATTAAATAAGGTTGGATTTGTTATATGCAACAACAAAGAAGTCTTTCACTACATGCAACCCTAACTTGGCTCTCATTACACACAATAACAAACTTTCTCGATAGCCTATGTTGTTCGCAATACCGGGTTTCACTAAACAATGATATATGGTAATAATAATATTATAAACTAGCTGTTACGAATAGTAGTAAATAAATTTTGAATTTTATGACATTATAATTCATCTTACACATTTTATAGAACATTGTATGAGAAAAAAATAAATTTTTCGGATAAAAAATGTTGTTTAGCTGCCTTTTGATGGCGCACCCATTTGAAATTAAATTTTTGACAAGTTTATAAGTTATATTTTACAAAATCAGCTTCTTATAATTTAATTAGGATATAAAAATTTACATTGTTTAAAGTTTTGATATTTTTTGATAACTTTCATATTTTAATGAATAGTAAAAACACGCTATATTATAATTAAAAACAACTTTTTTCATCGTAATAATTTATATGGTTAAATTATAATATTGAATGGTTTTAAAATACAAATAGAATATATTTTTACCATTTAATACAATGTATTTCATTAGCATTGATTTTACATTGAATTCATAGGTAAAATCATTTTAATCTTTTACAATGTTTTAACTTTTAAAACTTGTTTTCTTAACAACATGATTAATTTTAAATTAATTTCTAAAACATTTGTGTATTGAATTTAGAAAAATGGATTCCATATTTGGAATAAGTGGGTCCAAATTATGTTAATAGGCTACTTTTTATTTTTGGGAATTATTAATAGTAACTACGGTAAATTTTATTTACCATAGTAAAAGGTAAATCGGGTAATTAAAGGTAAATGTAATATTATAAAATTACCCTAACACTTGTATTAATATAATTGGATGCTTATATTTCGTCCTAAGGCATATTCAGGTCGAAATGGAATCCATTGGAACCCACTTGGAGGTGATTAATACCTTTAGTTTATTTTTTTAAAGGAAAGTGAAATATGTCTCACTCAACATTAATAAGCAAGTATTTTTAATATAAGTTTAGAAAGAATATAAATTCGGTTATAAATACTCATTTGAAATATAATTTTTTTTTCTTTATCATGGTAATTTATTTATAAATTTTAAGAGATATTTATTTACCTTAATAGCACAGACATTAATGATGCAGGAATTATTTATTTAGGTAAATATAATTAATATAGTTTTTATTGAAAAAGTAATACCCATTAAAAGACTCAAAAACCTGTCCAAAACATCTTTTTAATGTATATATACACCATAAGCATACAATTAACTAATATATGACCGTTTGGAGTCTTATAAAAGTTATTATGACACTTATATTATTTTATTTTAAATGATGTCAAAGTTGTCACCTTCATAATTTGATAAATATAACATTTTAAAATATGGGGGTTTTAGAATATAAATCCTATGAAAAGTATTATTATAAAATATATAATATTTATCTTCATCCTAGTATTTTATTTTTAATTTTTATGAAACAAAATAAGTATATTTAATAATTATACAAAAATAATGTAGAAATTATTTTATTAAGAGAAATATCTAATAAATGGTTTCACAAATAGTAAAATAAATTTTATATGTACTATTTAATGTGATCAACTAATTTTTTAGATTAATATGACATGTTAGAAACCTATTAAATATTTTAGTTTGAATATATCCTCTGTGTGGATTTTATTTAATTTCAAATAAATTTATAGTGTCAAAATTGACACTATTGTCATTTTCTAAAAATAACATATTTTTATATTTTTTAAAAATCACAAAAATAATTTAAAATTATAAATTATAATTTATATAGTATAAAATTTTGTAATTTATCCAAATATGGAAAATTAACATCACATATGTTATTATTTATATCCATTTAAAATTTATAATTTTATTACAACAAATAAAATTAATAGATTAAATAAGGATAAATCAAAATGGTAAGGTTGAAAATAAACTCAAACCATGTATAAATTTAATTGGTTGATGATATTACAACCATATATAATCTAATCATAGAATTGAGTTATTTTTGGTGGTTTTTATGTGGGTTTTGTATTTATATAAAACTAATATTTTTAGGTATTCCAACGGTGCCCCTCTCCTCCCTTATAAAAGGGCACCTACTCCGTCTCCTCCTCACGCCATTTTGAGCCTTTAATCTCGGCCAAAACCTTCCCATTTCACTTCCACACTCCCTAGAAACCTTATAGAGGTACTTGTATTCTAAAAAGACCAACTCTAGTTCCCTAATAGGAAGTTCAAAGGAGGCACTTCGAGGAAGAGGTAATACCTTCTACCGATTCTTTCAAGTTTATTTTTTCTTCTACTTCCTATTATTTAGTGGTTTTATTATGAACTAATAACATAAGTATCCCTCCTATACTGATATGTTATTATAAATATAAAAAAGCCCATTTCACTTTCTATCCATCCTACGGAAAACAAAATCACCGCGCGTGTGTACGTACAGAATACCGTCTCCACGAACTCGATAAGACTCATTCTTCATGTTACCCATTCATGAATGATTATAAAGACTATATAATTAATAATAATAAAATATATGATATAATAATGATACTGGATTTATGTATATATATATATCTGTATGAAATCTATTTAATTCCATTCAATTCAATAAGGAAACGAAAACAACGTTCATGCGTACATACGGCCTACCATCTCCATAAACAGTGTATTTCATTCCATTTATCATTCTATCATATATATGTGTATACTGTATATTTATTATATATAAATAATTTTTTACATTCTAAAATTAAGGAAATCAAGATATAAGTAATAATACCAAGAACAAAAAGTCGAAACACGTACGACAAATGAAACGATTTTACCCAAAACGCTGCTTTAACATGGATTTACAAAAGAATGAGTAATATAAAGTCATAAGTGAACTATATATGATATCATAAAAATTAATATGATTCTTTAATAAGTCAATGACATTATTTCAATCATTATACAGGAGGTTCGGATATGTACGAAGAATATTGAACATAAGGTAAGGGATTACTATTCCAATCTCGCTCTTATCCGAGATTGTTTATTTGTAAGTATTTAATGGAGTTTTTTTTTCATCCATGTCCATATTTTCTAAAAAAAAATTCATGTATGTTTAATGGACTTTTTACCATTTTTTTAAGTTTACCACATGTTATGCAAGGAATCTTACTTTTGTTTACCACACGAGGATCTTTTTGACTTTTCTGACAAAAGTACAAGGAGAATGTTATTTTTAACATATATGGGTGAACAGACTTTTATGGTTTCATAACGCCTCATTTTCATGAATCTTCCTATACATTATTTGATGATTATTTTCATAAAAATAATTTTATTTTAATATTTCATGTAATTTTGTGAAAATAAAATAATTTTGAAGTAGAAAGGATATTTTCTGGAAGAATTAATTTCAAGTGTTTTATAAAAACAATTTTCAATCTAAAAATGACATTATTTAATATTTTTATGTTTCAAGTATAATGTCTCCATTATTTACATAGTTTGATTCTTCTTATTATTAAATTATATCCATTTTTTATATGGATTATGTTATGATGGAATGATGTTTAAGAATCCCATTATATTACATTGGTTATGCTATAATGTATGATTTATGATTTTGTGGAAGACAAAAGAAGGATTTCAATATTATATGGGTGGGACCTATATCTCCCCCCAATTCATTGTGTAAAGATTTATATCTCTTGAGATAGACATGTCTGAAATGGCTAGTAAATCCGGTTCAGTAATACAGGGCTGGAACGGAAAGTATACCCAGTTGAGTAAGGGAATTTGTCCACTAAGATGGTCTTGGAAGCAATGCCTTGGATACTATGGAAATAATATCATGTGCTTAATGTTTTTACACAATTACATGTTTTTTCCCATGCTATTGTATCATGATTGATGTTCCATTATGATCTATGCCTTACGTACTGCCATGTTTTAGGTCATTGCTCAAGATCATGATGTTTAAACATTATGTTCATGTTTTTAAGTTCAAATGTATATGGTTTGCTTTATTTTCTCCATGATTTCCCTTACTGAGCATTTGAGCTCACCCTTTTTATTTTTTCTTTTCCCCAGGATTAAAAGAAAGGTTTTAGGTAAGGAAACAAAAAGGGAAAGATCGTTATGGGAGATGTTGAAGATCTTTCAACATGATAAAGTGTTTATATTCCATGTTTCCAAAGACACTAAACTATTACGGTCCTTGAATATTGGTTTTTGTTATGTATTATGTATTCCGAAAATCTATTTTAATGTCCATGTACTTCATGTTTTGGGCCTCTACAGTTGGTATTAGAGGAAATGTTTAGTCAACCTTTGGAAACTACGATGCAAAAACTTTAGTGTGATCCCTAGAGATATTTCTAAGGTATTTCTAGGGATGACCCTATGGTTATGTATACGTATAGGTTCAAATCCTAGAATTATGTTGACGATCATGAATAACCAAGGGTAAACCTAAGCTATCAAGGATTAAATAATTTTTGATGACTTATACATCCCATAAGTGACTTTTTATGATTATGTGGTTCCTCATTATTTTAACTATTTCTTACTCTATGGTTTCTAGTCTTAGTCAATTGAGGGAATGAGAATGAGTTCAATTAACATTGATTCCATTGGACAAATTGGTGACTATGATCAACGAAATTATGTAACGTCTAAAGAGAAAGATATCGTGATTATGTCGTATCAGTCATCTCGATATATGATTAAGAAGGTGAACTTTAGTTGTATTCCTAAGACATCAAATTAGAGGAAGATGGAATTTTATGCATGTTTTCATGGTGAGGAGAATAGACAATGGAATATTGAGATTTTTAAATAAGGGATGAATAACCTTGAGGAATACCTCAAATGGAGGGGAAGATGTTATCTATGAGGAGAAAAGGGTCATATATTGACAGACTGATATGGAGTCCAATGTCTTCTCTGCGGAGAACATGGGCATTACCTAACTCAATGCACTGACCTATGAAGTTACTTCTAAATCAAGGAAGGACTTATTCCATGACAATCATTGAAGAGGATGGATTGAAATGTTTTTGTATTGGTATTAAAGAATAATTTTGTTGATGTACTTTTATGGTATATTGGAATATCTATGTATTGGCCAATTGTGGTTTTCCCTAATAACATGGCATCAGTAACCATGAAAAGTGATTGTAATATTTTTGGAAAGCAGATGAAATGCGCATAATAAAGGGATAATGGGAAAATAATATGTATAATAGTAATCATGAGCTCAGGACTAATATAAGGACAAAGTGATATCATGGTTTGAGTATACAGAAATTTTGGGATATTGGTATGTGGAAAGAGTTGCCTTTTAACAACATTCATGATTTCACTACAGTTCAATGATAATTTATGTTTCAAGAGAATACATGATTAAGGTATTCACATGATTGGAATGTGACTAACAAGATATATGTGGGATAAATGATTGTAATCACATGCTTGATTGATGAAATTTCTTGTAATAATTTTCTTTATATTATAAGATTGGATAGAAGTATTTTTGATAAGCCTAAAGGTTGGAATGGACAACATATAGTTTTGGGTTAGGATATAACTTTTTATTTCTGAAATGATATGATTGTATAGTTTTATAAAAAGGACAACCTGTAGAATAGGTGACAACCCGTTGCATCGGACAAGGATGTGGGAATCGAACCCACAACCGAAGTGCGATACGCCTTTATCGCCTACTATTGGCTTACATGAAGTCCCTGGTTAGTAGAAACTAGTTTTACTTTATTAAGAGGTATGATAGATGAAGTATAAGTCCATTTTTTGGAACCATATACGATTAATCTCACCCTAAGATGGAATTATGTATATAAATTTTGATAACATTATGTTTGAGAGAGATGGAATGAACTATCATTTTATCGTATGATCTGCTAACACTTCATGAATAAAAAAATCAATTTCATTTCTTTAAGAAATGATGTGGAATTTGTTCAAGGAACGAACAATAGTAAGATTGTGCCAATATCGTGTAAGTGTTCCTTTTAATTCATCAACTTTAGGGAAATGATCTTGAAAACCCAAAATGTTGTCCTAGTGTCCTCATATCCGATTAATCTGATGGTACCTAAGATCATCACAAATTTATGGCTTTGTGATTGTTGGCTTTTTTATAGCCATGTTCTCTTCCACTCTGCATCAGAACATGATGGTTAGATTTATCTTTCATATCCATATTTACACCTATGTTCTACTATGGGGAAACACAATGATTAGTTAATTTGGGTAACTGTTAAGTTTCATACTTTAGATTTTAAAGATAAGTGTTGGTATTCATTTTTACGATGTGGGCTTCTATTTAAGAAACATTCAAGTAGTAAACCATTTATAACCCCGATGAATTTTGAGGGTAAAATTTATTTTAAGGGGGGCAGAATGTAACACCCCGAGATTTTATGAAAAATATTATTTTAATTTCATTGATGTCTTGTGTTGTACACTACACCAAAATTAGCTTGTACTATACACAACATCGTATTATCTTGCAGTATACGCAACACTATTCTTGGATCGTGTTACACACAATTTCAAGTTTTATTGATAGTAGTTATTCTACGCAACCTTGAGTGTGTGTGTGTATATATATATATATATTCAACGTATATATTAAATAAGGTTGGATTTTTTATACACAACAAAAAAGGAGTCTTGCACTACATGCAACCCTGACGTGGCTTGTATTACAAGCAATCACAACCTTCCTCGATAGCCTGTGTTGCACCCAATACCGGGTTTCACTAAACAACGATATATGGTTATATTAATATTATAAACTAGCTGTTATGAATAGTTGTACATACATTTTGAATTTTATGACATTATAATTCATATTACACATTTTATAGAACATGGTATGAGAACAAAATAAATTTTTCGGATCAAATAAGTATTTTTCAAAAAATGCAGTTTAGCCGTCTTTTGATGGCACACCCATTTTAAATATAATTTTTGACAAGTTTATAAGTTAAATTTTACAATATCTGCTTCTTCTAATTGAATCAGGATATAAAAATTTACATTGGATAAAGTTTTGATATTTTTCTGATAACTTTCATATTTCAATGAATAGTAAAAACACTCTATATTTTAACTAAAAACAACTTTTTTCATCTTAATAATTTATATGGTTAAATTAAAATATTCAATTATTTTAAAGTATTAATAAGATATATTTTTACCATTTAAAATAATGTATGTCATTAGCATTGATTTTACATTGAATTCATAGGTAAAATCAATTCAATCTTTTGCAATGTTTTCACTTTTAAAACTCATTTTCTTAACAACGGATTACTTTTAAATTTATTTCTAAAACTTTTGGGTATTGAATTTAGAAAAATGGATTCCATATTTAAAATAAATGGGTCCAAATTATGTTAATAGCCTACTTTTTATTTTTGGGCATTATGAATAGTAAGTACTGTAATTTTTATATACCATAGTAAAAGGTAAATCGGGTAATTAATGGTAAATGTAATATTATAAAATTACCCTAAAACTTGTATTATCATAATTAGATGCTTATATTTCGTCCTAAGGCATATTTGGGTCGAAATGAAATCCATTAGAATACACTTGGAGGTGATTAAAACATTTAGTTTATTTTGTTTAAAGGAAAGTGAAATATGTCTCACTCAACATTAATAATTAATGTATTTTTAATATAAGTTTAGACAGAATATAAATTCGGTTATAAATACTCATTTGAAATATATAAATTTTTTCTTTATCCTGGTAATTTATTTATAATTTTTAAGAGATATTTATTTTCCTTAATAGCTTATACATTAATGATGGAGGAATTATTTATTTACTGAAAAATAAGTAATATAGTTTTTATTGAAATAATAATACCCATTAAAAGACTCTAAAACCTGACCAAAACTTATTGTTAATGTATATATACACCACAATCATCCAATTACTGAATATATGACTGTTTGGATTCTTATAAAAGTGATTATCACACTTATATTATTTTATTTTAAATGATGTCAATGTTGTCAACTTCATAATTTAATAAATATAACATTTTAAAAGATGGATGTTTAATAATATAAATCTGACTAAAAGTATTATTATGAAATATATAAGATATATCTTCATGCTAGTATTTTATTTTTAATTTTTATGCCACAAATAAATATATTTAATAATTATAAAACAAATGTTGTAGAAATTATTTTGTTAAGAGAAATATCAAATAAATGGTTTCACAAATTGTAAAATTAATATTATATGTACTATTTAATGTGCTCAACTAATGTTTTAGATTAATATGACATGTTAGGAACCTATTAAATATTTTAGTTCGAATATATCCTCTGTCTGGATTTTAATTAATTTCAAATAAATGAATAGTGTCAAAATTGACACTATTGTTATTTTATAAAAATAACATATTTTTAAATTGTTTAAAAATAAAAAAAAATAAAAAATTATAAATTAAAATTTATATAGTAGGAAATGTTATAAATTATCCAATTATTGAAAATTAACAACACATATGTGATTATTTATAACCATTTATAATTTATAATTTTATTACCACAAATAAAATTAAATAGATTAAATAAGGATAAATCAAAATGATAAGTTTTAAAATAAAATCAAACCATGTATAAATTTATTTGTTTGATGATATTACAACCCTATATAATATAATAGTCTAATTGAGTCATTTCTAGAGGTTTTTATGTGGGGTTTGAATTTATATCAAACTAATATTTTTAGGGATTCCAAAGGTGCCCCTCTCCTCCATTATAAAAGGGCACCTCCTCCCTCTCCTCCTCACACCATTTTGATTCTTGAAGCTCAGCCAAACCCTTCCCATTTCACATACCAACTTCCCTAGAAAGATTATAGATGTACTGGTATTCTCAAAAGAGAATCTCTAGTGCCCTAAGAGGAAGTTTAAAGGAGGCACTTCGAGGAAGAGGTAATACCTTCTACCGATTCATTCAAGTTTATTTCTTCTTCTAATTCCTATTATTTAGTGGTTTCATTATGAATTAATAACAGAAGTATCCCTCCTATACTGATATGTTATTATAAATATAAAAAAAAACCAATTTCACCTTCTATCTATCCTATGGAAAACAAAATCACTGCTCGTGCCTACGTACGGAATATCGCCTCCATGAACCCGATAAGATTCATTATTCATGTTAACCATTCATTAATGATTATAATATCTATAAAATGAATAATAAATAAATATATGTCATAATAATTCTACTTGGTTTATGTATATATATATGTATTACATCTATTTAATTCCATTCAATTCAATAAGGAAACGAAAACATAGTTAATGCGTACGTACGACCTACCGTCTCCATGAACGGTGTATTTCATTCCATTTATCAATCTATCATATATATGTATATGATGGATACTTATTATATATAAATCATTTTTTACATTCTGAAATTAAGGAAATCATGATATAAGTAATAATACCAAGAACAACAAGTCGAGACACGTACGACAAATGAAACGATTTTACCAAAAACGCTGCTTTAACATGGATTTACAAAAGAACTGTTAATATAAAGTAATAAGTGAACTATATATGATATCATAATAATGAATATTATTATGTAACATTTAAATGACATTATTTAAATCATTATACATGAGTTTTGGATACGTACTAAGCCTATCAGACCTAAGGTAAGGGAGTACTATTACAATCTTGCTCTTATCTGAGATTGTTTATTCGTAAGTATTTATTGGGGTTTTTGTTATCATCCATGTCCCTGTTTTCTAAAAAAATTCATGTATTTTTAATGGCCTTTTACCCTTTTTTTAATTTTACCACATGTTATGAAAAGAATCTTACTTTTTTTACCACATGAAGAACTTTTTGACTTTTCTGACAAAAGTATGAGGAGAATGTTATTTATAACTTGTACGGGTGAACAGACTTTTACAATTTCATAATGCCTCATTTTCATGAATATTCCTCTACAGTATTTCATGATTATTTTCAAGAAAACCATTTTATTTTAATATTTCATGGAATTTTGTGAAAATAAAATGATTTTAAAGTAGAAAGGATATTTTTCAGAAGAATTCATTTCAAGTGGTTTATCAGAACTATTTTTCATCTAAAAATGACATTATTTAATATGGTTATGTTTCAAGTATAATGTCTTAATTATTTACATGGTTTGATTCTTCTTATTATGAAATGATATCCATTTTTTATATGGATTATTTTATGATGGAATGATGTTTAAGAATCCCATTCTATTACATGGGTTATGCTATAATGTATGATTTATGATTTTGTGGAAGATGAAAGAATGATTTCATTATGATATGGGTGGGACATATATCTCCCTCCAATTAATTGGGTAAAGATTTATATCTCTTGAGATAGACATGTCTGAAATGGAAAGTAAATATGGTTCAGTAATACAGGGCTGGAACAGCATGTAAACCAGGTTTAGTAAAGGAATTTGTCCACTAAGATGGTCTTGGCAGCAACACCATGGATACTATGGAAATAATATCACGTGCTTAATGTTTTTCCTCAATTAAATGTTTTATTCCATTGCTATTGTATCATGATTGATGTTCCATTATGATCTATGCCTTACGTACTGCCATGTTTTATGTCATTTCTCATGATCCTGATGTTTAAACATTATGTTCATGTTTTTAAGATCAAATGTATATGGTTTGTTTTATTTTCTACATTCTTACCCTTACTGAACATTTGAGCTCTCCATTTTTATGTTTTCTTTTCCGCTAGGATTAGGAGAAAGGTTTTTGTAAGGAAAAAAAGGGGAAGATCGTTATGGAAGATATTGAAGATCTTTTAACATGATTAAGAGTTTATATTCCAAGCTTCCAAAGACAATAAACTATTACGGTCCTTGAGTGTTGGTTTTTGTTATTTATTATGTATTCCACAAATGTATTGTAAAGTCTATGTATGTCAAGTTTTGTGCCTCTACACGAAGGGTCCTTCAGTGACCTGGACCAGAGCCACCTGGTGCCAGTTTGGGATCCTAGCCGAACGGCAAAGCCGTTCGGGAGACAAGGAGTGTGCGTTTCTACCTGGTCATGGCTGAGGTGGATGCCCACCTGGACACTAGGTCGCCGGGCTGACGGGGCCATGAGGCCAACCGGACCGGGCCGCCTTGGGCCAGGCCACCCTCGAGCAGGGTCGCGCCTTCGTGTCGGGCCTCTCCCTCACTTCGGGCTGCTCACTCTGGCGGGGCAGACCACTCAGGTCTGGACCACTACTCCGGTCGGGCTTCCCCCTTAAACCTGGTTGGACCCGTGGACCGGGTTAGACCCCTGTTTGGACCGGGTCGGGCCGATGGGGTCGGACATGACCCAGACCAGCAATGTCCTGATCACACATTTTATCCCGCATATTGGGCTACGGGTGTCCGAACGACGAACCTTCTATGGGGATGGAAGGCTTAGAGTATGACGGTTCGTCTGGCCTACTCCACTTGAGGTTTGGACACATTTGGGGTATGACCAGGTTGGTTTGAACCTAAAAACAAATCGGGCCCCCGGAATGGAAATATCAATAAGTCACAGATCGGGCGTTCGATTGACACATCGTCCGTCGCATTGGTTTACTTATGATGAGACAGAACTACAAGATACATCAAATCGATAATTCATGATAGTTGATGAATCGACACTTGGATCGAGGATTGGAACGTCCCGAAATCGACCGTGTTGGACCTGGATCCTCTGTGGGTTTGACAGTGACGAGACTGGACCTGGATCCTCAGTGGTTTCGACAGTGACGAGATTGGACTTGGATCCTCCGTGGGTTCGACAGTGATGAGAATGGACCTGGATCCTCCGTGGGTTCAACAATGAAGAGACTGGACCTGGATCCTCCGTGGGTTTGACATGGACAAGACTGGACTAGGATTCTCTATGGGTTCAACAACGACGAGACTAGACCTGGATCCTCGGTTGGTTCGACAGTGACGAGACTAGACCTGGATCCTCTGTGGGTTCGACAGTGATGATAAAGGACCTAGATCCTCATGGATTCGACAATGATGACTTTTGTACCAATATCCCACGTAGGATCGACAACTTCGACAAACTTCTATTTTAGGTTTCTATGGATATATGTCATTCGACAGTGAAAGATGATTCAATGGCTACAACTAGTCATCTCTTAATCTCTTTTATGTTGTGTATAACTAGTGTGAGCTAAGTCATTATCTTCATGTTTACCTCATGTATGAGATGTGTACTCTTAACGACTTAGATATATGTATTGGCATATACCTATGTAAGGGTGGATGTTTCTTCATGGATGTGTTGTGTTGAAGCCCACATAGCTTTCTTCTATGAGTTGTACCGATGGGATACACCTTTGGTTGTACTTTATTTTTAGAGTTTATCAACACTTGTGGAACAAAATGTGGTTGGTCTCAAGAGTTGGAGCCAGTTTATGATTGGTAACATATGAATATGTATAGGAATATAGCTAAGTAAGGATTTTTAATACTTTTTTATTGTATGTTTCTAATTTGGTTTATACTTAGTGGATTCTGGGAGACCTTCGAGGGTCTTGGGGTCCCCTACTGAGTATTTTTATACTCACCCCTACATGGGCATTTCCCGCACCTTGTTGTGTTCTGTGCAGATGATGATTAGAAGTGATCGAGGCTGAGGGTGATGGACGGGAGGCTGCTCGAAGCTAGACTAGACGGGACATACCTCAGGGATGAGTTGTTTGATATATGTATCTACACTTAAAGTATAATTCACCAGTGGACGATCCAGGTGATGTTTTCCCTTTTTTAATTGTACTAT
The DNA here is from genome assembly GCA_963277665.1 of Viscum album. NCBI lineage: Eukaryota > Viridiplantae > Streptophyta > Magnoliopsida > Santalales > Viscaceae > Viscum > Viscum album. Next base: position 463,014,601 of record OY728137.1, on the reverse strand, counting down.
TTTTTGTTGTTCAGTTGGGTTTGTATACTGGCCCAATTACATTCAGCACTACCTTTGTATTCAGTTTTACTTAGTGTTTTTCTTCTAGTTGTGTACCCTGATTTTGTGTGACTACTTTTTATAAAGGAAATTCCTTCCCATCTTAAGGATTTATTCCTTTGGTTCTAGTTACCAGCCCTTGGCCTATGGATGGCGGGCTTGGGGTAGTCACGACAAGGGTCCCAAGGACGGGTCTTGACAATTATATATTGGGGCTACTACATGTGTGCCATTTTATTCTTGGGATAATATATCTATACCCATTTAATATCAAGAGATATGAATGTGTATGTAAATATTAATAAACAGACATGATTCATGATAACATCTATAAGTTATTATAAGAAATAGAGTTTATGGTATCATTATATAATTTATCTTGTATAGAATAAAATAATTAAAGTATATTGATGTAGATGAAAATGACTTTTTAAAGTCAGTAAATATTTTAATTATTTAAAATTGAGAACAAAATATATTTTATTGTGTGAAATTTTATTTTCAAATATGATATTAAAAAAACAATGGGATTCAATGTTACATGAGAAAAAAATGAAATCATTTAGAGTAATGTTATTTGTGAGGAAATTTAAAATTTATTAAAATTTTTACATGAAACAATAATTAAAACGTAAGATTCATTTATGTTTTTAAAGAATTTAATATTAATAGAAATTATGTCAATATACAAATTATAAAATAATATTTATAATTATATAAATATATATTTTTTTATAAAAAATGGAATCATAATATGGGATAAAGGTAAATAAGAGGAAAAACTAATTGGAAGATTTTTTATATGATCATTAGAATAAATACTTTTATATCCTTAAAAAATAAATTAATTATGAATGATAATTTAGAATGGATGAAAAATCCATTTGAAAATAGTTATAGATAAGTCTGAAAATTAGAGTGGGTGAAAAATATTTTGATTTATTATTAATAAATTTGGACATTTATTGGAATAATGGATATGTGAAATGAGGAGACATATCCATTAGGGAATATGAGAATTAACAATATATGATTAAAAATGTTATAATTATTAAAATTCAAAAATTAGATGATTTAGAGGTGAATATATAAATTCCTTATATATAATAATAATTTAACATATCAAATAGAGAAATTGATTAATATAATAAACATATAATAAAATATAATAAGTAAAAATGTTAAGAATTGATGAAATGAACATTGAGTCCAAAAAACTATTACAACATTAGTATTAAATGAATTAATATAACATATAAGGGTTTTAATGAACATATATTTAAATACAATGTTTTAAATATTAATAATGATATAATAATAAAATTTGGTAGCAATTATTCCATATCAAATAATTTTTTTTGATTGCATGAAACTTTTATCATGGAATGTAAATTGGCTTAATAATCCCTTAACATAGATTATATCATTGTTGGATGCACATTGACATCGTATATAATGATATAGAGTATATGTTATAATCTCACTGAAAAAGTTATTTACGTATATTACCATTTATATTTATAGTTTATCATAACTATTTATGTAATTATTAATAATTTATATTTAATATTGTTTATTTATTATTTGATGTTTCAACCGATACTTGTTGTTCTTTGGTATAAAAGTGTTATTATTCAATCCGTATTCATCAGTTAATAATATCAGTTATATTATTTGTAATAGAAATTATTCTCTAAAAATAGGTATAATTTTCCTAATTAATTTCATTTTAGTTTTTGGACCATTTCCCAAGGATTAAATCCATAAATCAATTGTCTCTATAATTTAAGTAATAGAACGTGGTAAATTAATAGTCATTTAAATAAAAGAATATTATATAATATTGAAAAAAATTATAAAATCGACATTATTAAATTATATTTCCAAAATTTAATTTTTCTTAATCATTTATGATGAAATTATTACAGCATAATTCATTATGAGGTAGAAAAAATCCAAATGATAACACATTATTAAAAATGAATGGGTTTTTTGTTACATTAATGCTATAAAAATATCAATAAAACATTAATGTCATGATATTAATAAAAACATTTTATATTATTAATTGATATTTAATATGATTTTTTAGAATGTAAATATAAATAAAGGATAACTCATTATAGGAATTGTTGAAATTGTTCATTCTTGCTATGACTTCTTTAAAAGGAATAGATCCACATTAATAATTACATTAGAGAGGACTCTATTGGATGAAGAATTATGATTGAATCAATGATAGTTTTTAGAATAATATAATATTAACATGCAAATAAATTACAAAAAATTTCAACATTTTTCATAAATTACAGAAAAACATGACCAAAGAAGATATTAGTTTTGTTCATTTGGAAACATAAAACAAAAAATATTTTCTACTAGAATATCTTCAATGCTTCACATAATGATCTTCCCCTATATTTTTCCGATATATAGCCCTTGTTTACATCATTGGAAAAGATATATATTTTATGGTTGATCTCAGATTTCTAGTAAGGGTATACAAGTGATAAATCAATCATAACATAATAATAATGTGGATGTGTATAATTTTATTTGAAAATCATATCCGGAATATCAATGAAAGTGATATCATGTAATTGACTAAATCATAGAAGTTTATAAATAATGAATGAATGTATTCATTGTGAAAATAAAAAATAAAATTAATGTTTCTAATACATTTAATTATAGCAAATAATTTTCATATTAGTCCAGGCTCATTTCCTAGACCTTTATAGTGGACAAATTTCTTTGTTAAAATTAGATCACTCCTCATTCTAGCCCTATGTTACTAAACTGGGTCCACATATCGCATTTTTATTATCTATCTCAAGAGATATAATTATTTACCTGACGAATTTATGTAATGTATATGTCCCACCCATCATATAATTAGAAATATCTATATTTTTACCCAAGTATATAATTCATTCATCAAATCATAATTCATCTAATGATATTATATTCATAAAAATCATTCCATCATAACATAACCCCTAGAAATGTAACGGTTTTTAAAAATCTCAATCCTTAACAAAAATAAAACAACTATAGGGGAAATATGAATAGTGTCCTTGATAAATATCCCCAATAAAGATAATCACTCTAAAATAATATTACTGTAATGGGAAAATAATTCGGAGAGACCACATGAAAATAATTTTTGAGAAAAATATCATTTCTAGTTATTTTTGATAAGTCATGAAAATTTAAAATAGAAAATTTTATTTGAAAATAACATTGTAATATTTTAAGGTAATATTAAAGGCAATATTGATTTTTGAACGAGAAAAAATTGACTAATTCTGTATAAGTTAAAAAATAGTACTTCTATTATTTTTTGAATAAAATAATTACGTACATTGTTTGGAAATTTGAAAAAAGATTCATTTCAAACCATTTAGTAAAAATCCACACATGGGTAAAAAAGAAATTAAATACTACAAAATAATGTTAAAATTATTTTGGAAATAAACATTAAGAAATAATTTCATTGAAGATAAATATTCCCTAGTAGATACTTGAAAATAAACAAGCCTAAATAATAATGAGATTGTGTAATTAACCATTTCCTTAGGTCTGATTTTATTTTTGATAATATGAACAACCAATATAATGGATTAAATAGTGAAAATAATTTAATCCATATTCAAATTAATAATTTTGATACCATATATAATCTTCTTGTTTCATCTTATCACTTATTTTTCATAATATTTTATTATTTTTATTCCTTCTTATGTTAAATGCTTCATTTTTATATGCTTGCTTGGTCTGGTAAGGCATAGTTTATGTGAATAAGTTTTAATTGCGTCTTCTCTAAATTGATATTAAGGTAATATATGTAATATATATTCATTGTATATATAAATAAACATTATTTATTGTTTAACGTTTAAAATAAATCTCATTATGTTGTGGAGACAATAGGTAGTATGTACGCATGAGCAATGGTATCATTCCCTTAATAAGAAATGCATAATGAATTAGATGGTGTATATTTTTTTTCAAGAATCAATAAATTTTTATAATTAATATATATATATATATATTATATCAATTTTAATACCCATTAATATAATTTAGTGATGAATAACAGATTACGACACACCGTGGTGTTAGAAATGTTTTAGTATGAATGCGTGGTGATTATGTATCTCATTTTATCGATAGAATGTGGAATTTAGATTTTTCATTAAAATTATAAAATCTTTGAAGATGGTATATACTATATTTATGACATTATTATTGAAACAAAACATGAATAAGAAGTAGAAGAAGAAATAATTTTGAATGTGTCACCAAATATTATTACCTCTACTTCAAAAAACATATATTAGACATCATCATAGGTATAATGGGTTTGGAATTTAGAGAAGAAAAATATATATATAATGAGTTTATGGAAGACAAGAAAATAAATTTTCGGGTGATGTTTGAGCATGATGGCTTATAGAGATGTGAATAAGTGAGGGAGTAAGTGTTCTTTTATAATTGTGGTATGGGGAACTGTTAAAATTTTTAAAAATATTAAAACATAATATAGTTATTTTCTATCAAAATGATCCAAAATTCAATACATTCAAATATAATGTATTAAATGTATTTAATACGACAAACTAATAATTATTTGACCAATATTTGTATCATTTTAAACCTTATCTTTTTTATTTACCATTTGTTTAGTTATTTTGGACCATATCCATATTAAAAATTATTTAATTCATAAATGGTTTATGATGTGACTATAAATGAAAAAATTATTCAAAAATTGAACTTTAATTATTTAATTTGCAATATTCCATTCAAAATGTCAAATATATTTTATTTTAATTTTATATAATTAGTTAATGTATTATATTTACAAATCATTTTTAACTTCTATTTTGAAACTATTATATTAATAGGACATAAAATACATCAATGAAAAGGGGAAATTAAATATAATTATTTTAATCCTGTTAAATATTTCACTTATATCATATAAATTAATTTTAGACCTTAATTAATTGAAATTATATGAAAATTAATATTTTTATCATTATTTATTTTATCTTCTTGTTAATTAAAAAATAATATATTTAATATTTAAATTTAATTTAATTTAATTACATAACTTCTAAAAATAAAATAAAATATATTTATATAAAGAATTTAATTTCAATAAGATCAAAATATTAAGTTATTTTCATTCATATCCATATTTTTTACTATGTGTGAACATAAATTATATTAATTACAAAATAAGGGACATTTTGAAACTATATTTGATTTAAGCAATATGCGAGTCATTTTCATTGAGATGTCTCTATTAAATTACTCACCTAACAGCTTGAGGTGATAATGATTTATTATTATTAATGAAATATTTTTTAAAAAAGTTTTGGTCATGGTTATACCCTTATATTTTTTAAATACATATGTAATCCCTTTAACTAATATAATGATAACATGTTTTTCAACTCATTGATGGTTAATATAGTTCATATAAAATGAAAAAAACCATAAATAGATCATTGATGAAATTTCTAACCTTATCACAATCAATTTTAGGATTTTAGGTGTTTTATGAATTTCATGTCCTTTAATAAAATATTGTTACTTTTAAAATATTATTAATGTAATTTTTGATAATATTCATTACTTTTATTTTTATAAATATTTAAAAAAAGATAAATTACAAAAAAAATTATAACTTTTACATATCAATGTATTCTATGAAATTACTATATGGAAGTAAATTTGTAAAATTATTATTATTTTATTATTAATAAAATTTATTTCATATTCTATTTAATATAATTATTATTGAATTATTGTTTTGTAAAAAATTCCATTAATTATTTTTTCATTAAATAAAAAAAAATAAAATACAATTATTTTGATAAATATTTTAGCTTTAAAAATAATATTTATTTTCAAATATATATTCCATTTACATCTATTTAAAAATATTATACATATAAAAATTATGAGAGTGAAATTTTGTCACACTCTATGGTTATAATAATATATATTTCATTTTAATGGAAATATTCCCTTTAAATAATTAATTTTTTAACCATCTCTATCATGTTCAAATTAACATCATCTAATAAAAGTTTCTCATTTTCTTGTGTCATTTTATAGTCCTTATAACATTATTTTATAACTAAAATTACCTTCTTTTCTCTTTAAGGTGTTAATAAATTTACTAATGATACTATTTATATTGTAAAATAAAAATAAGAAACAATTTAACGATCTATGTTCTTCAGATTAAACTATGAAATTCATTATTCACAATCAATTTAATGAATTTAGGGAAATTAATTAAAAATTGTATCATGCGAGTGGGATGAAACGACGAGTTTTGAATGTAAAAGTAATCTAGTGATTGGTATATTTTTATATCCAATATCAAGTTGAAATTGATTGAAATTACCTAAATTGGAGTAACTGATATATAATTGATCTAAATTTTATTTTGAAAAATAAAAAATAAAATATATCTCTATAAATTATGTTGAATTTAAGATTTTTTTCAATAGAAATATTATAATATTCACTGTTTATCAAAATATAAAACATATCAGAAAAATAATGAAAATTCAACCCAATATAATTTTTATATTACTAGTTCAACTAATATGTTTTTTAGTATAAATATAATTTTTAAATGATTCAAAAAACTAGATTTTTAAAATGGTGTTCTATAAAAATTTGATAAAACTACTTTTAGAAAAAATAATTTTTTAAGAAAAAACAATATTTATTTTTATATCTTGTTTAGAAAATACATTGTATGGTTGTTAAACAATATATTGAATATTTTTTCTGTATATATGTCAATAATATCATCATATAGGACTGATTTATTATTATTGTCTGCATAAAACACACATGTTTGTATTTAACAAGTCTTTCAAAAAAATATTTTACTTTTAATTTTAAAACATGTTAAAATTTTTGAAAACCATAATTTCATAATTAAGTTAATCAAGTTCATCCATATCAATCGAATTTCTAGGATCTAATTTTCATATTTAAATTATTATAATAATAAAATTATGTTTCATTGTAACTCGATGTTGTGTGTAAGTCAAGGTATGATGTTGTGGTCTGTAGCGCATTCTTAACATGGTGTAGCGTGAAATTATTTTTTTAATTAAATTATATTATTTTAAAATATATTAATTAAAAATATCATGGATTCACATTCTTCTTTTGATAAAAATAATTTTTTCCCAAAAATTATTTATTAATTCAATATTATAATATTTGAATGTCATTTTCCTTGAATCCCACATCATAAAATGAATTTTACAACTTATTTACAAAAGGAATTTTGGAAACATAATAGTTATCCAAATTAACTCAGAATTAGGTTTTTAAAATGGTGGAATGTGAAATCTTGAAACAGAATGAAATCAAACAATCTTATTCTGGCAGAGAGTATTAGCATACAAAGTCATGAGAATATTGGCAATTAGAAATTCATAAACCAATGATTATCTAAGGGACAATATGACTGATCAGAAAATAAGGTATAAGAATTATTTTTTTGGTTTGAATATCCATTTCCTAGAGTTGATAAAATTCCATGAGAAGAAATACACAAATTATTTTATTACAGTTCATAAGAACAGTCTCATTATTTTATTATGAATTGAACATTTTCTACGTCCTTACTTATTATAAGAAAAAAAGGGAGTTATAAATCCCGAAATAATTAGAAGATCATAACATCTATAAATATTATTACAGCTCATTCCTTACTCATTTTGTAAACATCACAACCAAAAGGTTGACACGGGTTATCCAATATGAATAAGTAATCTTATGGAGGGATAAAACTTTAAAATCTAATATCACCAATGGGTTTTTTAGGTTTTAACACTTTATTAAAGATGATATTTTAACCTTTTATTCATGTTTATTTTGGGATCTCATATTTCCTCTTGAGTTCTAGTGTGATATGATTTAAATTTTGAGGGATTCATTTGTTTAATTTTGACAACATTTTAATTAATTGTTTTTTCCTTGGAGTTTTTTGTGTAAATAGGAATTTCTTTGGATTATAGTAGGAAATGAATAGTAGATGAACAATTTGGAAAACTATGTTCCCTTACCATGAAACTCTATATCCAGATGACATTTTCCGATAGTGGCAAACCGCATGACTTGTTCATGGTTTTCAAATCATGTTGTCTAACCATGGGGTATGTCCATCTTAGTGGATTAAGGGAACACATTTTCCACAATATTTGAAAAATGGTTCTGGAAAACCATTTTCCATGTATTGATCATTAAAAATATTAACATTTCTTTATTTTCTTCATGGATTTTGATCCCAAATCCCGATTTTTACTCCACATTCAACTTATCCAAACTTATTCCCCTCCCTCTCCCCATATTTCCCCCCTTGTATTTCATTACATTATGGGATTCATTGTGGATTCATCTTGGAATCATCAATTAAGTTTCCTCTCACCTAGTTTCTTCCTTCTTTTATGGTTTTTACTCCATTTTTCGATTAGTTTTTAGGTGTTATTTTACCTATGGAGGTTTTCATATTGTGTGGTTGATGAAGATCTTGAATCATGTTGTTAATATTTCCTTGTTAGGATCTTATAGAGGTGAGGTTGTGGTTTCAAACCAATTTAGGGAAGTTTCCAACCATAAGGTATGTTCTTCCTTGACTTCTCATTGTTGGATAAGTTTATCTAACTTGATTGAATTGTTAAATTTTATCTATGGATTGTTTTTGTAGTTTAATCCTTGTTGTTTAATTGAATTGAGATCCTCATGTGATAAAAATTGGTTTTCTAAAGTAATTTTGATTTATCCACGGTATGTCTTGGTGTGTTGTTTCTTAAAAAAAGATCTATGCATTTCCTGAAATGTGAGAAATGTGTTTTCATTGAGATTTAAATGAGAATATGTGTTATGAGTGGGGTTTTGAATTTAAATTTGTTTTTTTAATATTGGATTCCTTATTATTCACCATAAATTCATATTGGAATTGTGAATAATTAATAAAAATGGTTTTAATATGATGGTAAATTTTAATGGACCGTTCCTCATAATTTTTTTGATAATTTCTTCCCTTGTGATGTTTTTAAAGGGATTATTTAATTTTTCATGTGGTATTAAATTTATTGATTAAATGGTTTTAGATTGATTATAAAATTAATGTGGGTTTGTTAATGGAAAATAATTATTTCACTTTTTTTATGATTCGTTAAATGTATATAGAGAAGTGTTCATCTATGTGATATATTGAATATTATTTGAGTACACATGGAATCACAGGTATTGGGGTGGGTAGACTAGAACAAGTATACTAGTGATTCAGAAGTGGATAAGTATATGTTCATCAAGAGTGATTGATTGTAGTAGACTCACAGGTGGTGAGGCTTTAATTCATATTTCCATATTTATGATTAATAAATCAATATATTATAATGACTTGATTCCACTATAACATTTGTTGGTGTCACATATATAAGGGACTCCATGAGAATTATATGGGTTGTTGTTTGTATTCCATGATTCACTCATCTATATTTCTTTTGGTGTTCAACATGTTCCAGATACCCTACGCGATTTACCCGTGGTGCACTCTTTGTGACACGAAACCTAAGAGAAATAGTGTTTTTTGTTGTTATATGTTATGAATTTTATACCATTTTAGTATAAGAAATCATAATTTTGATAAATTATTTTATTTAAAAAATGTTTTCATGAAAATTCCCTTCTTAAAATATTTTCTTAAATTTCTCAAATGTTTTAATGAAAATGATGATATTGATTTTTTCTATTATATTTACAGCATGGAATCTCTCTTTTGCGATGAATCATATTGGAAATTGTCCCAAAACATGCATTCACCATTTGGTGTATGTAGAATTAATTATATATGACCCATGTAACGGAATTATGTGTCTTGGTGGAGGTGGACCCAGTTGCTGATGTTCCACTTCATTCGAGTGTTGGTGGTGGTGACATGGGGGAGATGCTTGTATTGTTTCATAGAAGATATAGAAATAGTTGGGTTTTTACCATTTTTTTGTATCACTCTTAGTTTTTTCATAATGTTATAAACTTCGAATCTGTATATTTTTTAACATCATTTGTTAATGCTTATAAATTATATTGTTAAGAAAGGTTTAGTTATTTATGGTAAGGAAAATGAACGAAATTATTCACAAATAATATCTTTGAAACCCATGTAGTAGTTTATATCACATGGGTATTAGGAACTTCGCTTCGGACATGTGTCATACACGGTCGGTTTTATGGTTTGATGACATCCTAGTTTGGTTTTTGGAAAAAATGGCTTTAGATAAGGTTTGTTCATTAGGTGACCAAGTGTTAGATCATTCTTTGTTTATTAAGATGTCAGTTTATATGGTGTAGTACTATTAAAACCCAGGGTGTTGGTTTAGGGGATTATCTTATAAGCACTTTTTAGAAAAAACCTAGAGTTTCAATGAAAATTTGGGTTTCATTTAGTTTATTTGGTTATTGTGGTTCTTTTTTTGGATATAAAAAGAGAGTTAGGTTAATAGTGTTAGTGAGATCATATGGTATATAATTACATGCATATCTTGGGAGATCATCTTAAAAGAGAATATTTGGTGGTGTGTCAAACATGTGTCCACCAACCATAGCCATGTGACCGATCAACACCAGTTCGGCCTTGTGAGTTTTTTTGGTTCTTCCTTGACTCTATGAATTATTTTGGAAACTCATTTCTTGAATTTTTGGAAAACAATAGTTTTAGTTTTGATGGTTGAGTTTTTTAAAATAAGAAAATAGATTTTCAAACAAATCATTGAGGAATAATATTGAAAAAAATGATTTTTTTTAAAATAAACCATTTGGGAAAAACATGAATGGTTTTATGAGATATAATTTTTTTTATCAAAATGTTGTGTTTGATAAACTTTTTTCATGAAAGTGAAGGTTTTATTGTAGTTTTTTAAGTGCGAATAATTTTTTATATATCAAATCATTTGAATGGAATAAGGTTTTTGAGCTATAAATATATTTCTGAATGATAGGAATTTATTTTTTAAAATAATTTATGGGTTTTTTAATTTTGAAGTTAATGAAATATATTTAATATTAATGTTGAAAATTATATTCAACATGATGTTTAATGGGATTTTAAAAATATTTAATGAATTTAGAAATGAGAATATAATTTGGAATGGGAAGAAATGGGTTGGAGGTCTTTTTTGAAAAGTTTAAATGTTTTCAAGACCTTTAGTATTCCCACGAGTGATCACATGCAAATATAAGTGTGGGAATGTGGATAGTTGATGGAATTAGTGTGTGGGTTATTATGGTGGCATTGGAATTTACATCTGAGAGAGAATATATGGAACATTATTGGGGATTTAGATACCAACCAAGGATGTTTTCATTCAGATGTTTTTTGAAGTGTAAATCTGTGATCTTTTGATACCCAGTAGCTTTGTAGAATATTTTCCAATTATTTTTGAAATATTCTTATGTGGTGTTATTTGTATGATATCCTTTTTGGATTGGTTAGTTTTTTTACTATGATTATACTTTTCTAGTCATGTAGGTTTCTCCCCTAGAATTTGTCAATATATGTAGACGGTGTGGCCATGGGTGGTTCACTATTAGAAAAATATCAAATTAATAAACCAAAGTATTCAATCCATGATTTTAAAAATTTAATTCGAACTCTCTCTTATTTTCAATTATATTCTCTCCATAATAAAGGGTGGATGAGGAAAGATGAAAGGCTATTCAGTTTTCAGGAGTTTCCAGAGTCCTTAAAGGTTATGTTTGCTACTATTATTCTATATGGTCGAATGTGGAATTAGTAGGAGTTAGTTTCCAGATGAAGACCTCATTAAGATCTTAAATTGGGGTTATTGAAGGCTTCATTCATATAGAATTATTTCTCTAAGGTAGTTATGTTTCTAAATGGTGTAAAAATGTGATGTCTACATCAAGGTGATGGAATGGTGCTGGAGTATTTTTATTATTATTTTGACCTTATTTCATATCATTCTAAGGGGGTTGAATATGTTCTCAAGAATGCTTGGTGTTTTGATATCATGATTCATCCTAGCCAATATTTTAAGGGTTTATAGATTTAATTAACCTCTTTTTCTGATTTGTTAATGGAATTTATTCATGTTGAGGATGTTCTATAAGGAGATCTTAATGTAGACAATCTTCTTTAAATCATTTGATCTGGTAAAGGGAATTCGAGTAATGAGATAATGAAGTGTCATGTAGATGTTGGCGATGATCATTGAATTAAAATACCCCTTAAACATTCATTGTTTTCTTCTATGAATGGTATCATGGTGTGTTATCACGCGTGAATGCACTGAATATTTTCCGTGCTTGTGGACTCCTATTTCACATGCATCAAATCAATCAGTATTTTTTTGAAGGTAATTATGAGCTAGTTCATAAGAGTAGTGTGTTTTTAGGCTCAGTTTAGAGTCCCATTCTATGTATGCCTCTTCTTTTGTAATGTTTGTGTTCAATTGTTTTTCTTAGGGTTCTATCACTTTAAATTGTAAATGTTGGTGTTGTGGATATTGTGTGACCCTCTATTTCAATGGAACTATGTTTTTATGAAAAATTATGAACCATTATTCTTTAAATATTGATGTTGTTGGTGAGTGTCTTGAAACATATATTTCTCATTAAATGTGAATGTAGATGAAGAATTTGTTTCTTATATATACATATTTCAATAAAAATAAGTAGTTATGAATGGAGATTTTTGGAAGTTGATAGTGAGGTACTAGATACTTCCAACATCAAGTATCTAGACATATGCCATTGAGTGACACTCTCATATAGTCATGAATTGTAATGATGTAAAGGAACATAGTCTATATTATATCATCATTACATGAATGGATATAGTTTAATATTTTCTTTACACTCATCATACTATTGAAGGTTCCCATTTAGGTGAAATAGGTGTAGCTACCTCATTTCCTAGATTCATTCCTTTTTTATTTAAGAGTTCCACGTTGGTTATAAAGAATTGTGGTCATTCCATTTTCCTAGAATTCAAGTGGTGTGCATTTTTATATGAAGGATTTTTTATTGGATTCCCTTATGTAGTTTTCAAATTGGATTTAGTTTTCATTTTATACCAATGCTTATGTTAGATTTTCCCTTTTCATGTTCTTTCCTTTTCTGTTTTTATTTTTCATGATTGTTTGGAGATTTCTATTTTGACATATGTTGGGTTATTTTTTTGATCTAAGATACTTGGACTCATATGGTTTGGAGACACATCGTATGTGTCATTGTGACTTCATATTGTTTTTATCAATGATGAATAATTTATAATGGTGGGAAGTCTATATTGGAATCTAGTGTTGATAAGAAAGTTTGGTTTCTATGGTTTCTTAAGTGGAAGGAATTTTATCATTGAAAATGGTAAATTTTCAGATCGTCTCCATTTGAGGGAAAAATGAGATTTGTTAAATATGTGAGTCAACCCTTCTTTCATTTTATGGAAGTGATCTAGATTAGTTGGTTTTTTTCATTTGGTTGTGAATGTTGTGTTCTTAGATTGAAGAGTTAGATCATAAAGCTGTGGAAATATTTATACATTCTTTAATAAACAAAAAAATTAGGTTTTATTCATTAGGTAGAATGATATATGGTTGGTAAAATTATTACACATAGGTTTTTGTTTGATTTAGCACTTTGTTTCATTTTGTTATTGGTTCTCTGTTTTCCTCTTGAGGTTTGTTATGATATAGTTTAAATATTGTGGGTTTATTTTATTTATTTTTGATCATATGTTCATTCCTTCGGTTTTCATTAGACTTATTATAGAAAATGGGAATTCTTTGGTTGATTGTAAGTGGAAATTGGTTGTATCTTGGTTTGGAGAACTGTGTACCCTTACTCAGGAGACCGTGCGGGCTAATGGTATTTTTGTATAATGGGAAAAATCATGATTTTTAATCAGTTTTCAAACAATGTGAAACCACTAAGGCATTTGTATCTTATATAGTGACAGGTGCATGGTTTTTTAGGGTTAGTAAATATATATGAGAAAACTCTATAGGAAACTCATGTGTCACATCAAGGTCATAAAAAATTTGAAAATTACCCTTGTGTCCAATCTATATTCATCCCCGAATCCTCCATTGTTCACCCCATTCAAGCTCTCAATCCTTACAAAACTCACTCTCTCCCTCTTATATACCTTATAATTTATTCCTTTTGTGGTTTCCATGTTGATTCATCAAGTAATTGACATGTGTTTTTTTCCATGGGTTCTTCCTTATTTTATGGTTTCTCCTCCTCCAACTTTGGGATCTTCATTTCTATAATGTTATTTAAAAAATGTAGGGCATGATATTTATTTGTTGAATACTATTTTTTTGTTATTCTTGTCTTGTTAGAGTATTTTGGCTATGAGGTTGTTATTGCACAACAATTATTCTACATTTCAAAGATTGAGGTATGTGGTTCAATGATTTTATATTATTTGATGAGTTTAGTTGTCATTATCTAAATGTTAAGTGTATAATATGGTTTTTTTTTTGTGAAGTACAAACCATGTATTTAAAATTTTTTGAGATTCTCCGGTAATGAATTTTGTTTTTCTAAATAAAAGTGGATTTATCTCATGTGTTACCTATTATGGTGTTTCATAAAAATGTTCTATTCCTTTTTTTAAAAGATAGAAACTTTATTTCAAATATATTTAAAGGGGAATATGTGTCAATAGTGGGTTTTCCAAGGGAAAGCAGTTTTTTTTATTATTGGAAACCTTCTTATAAAAATATGTTTATTTTTCAATTGTATCCGATATTTTAAAATTTAGTTTGATTTCATGGTGTATTTGAAAGGGGGTTTCACATAAAAATGTTTGTTTTAATGTTTACTTCCCTTTGGTGTTTTTACAATGGTCATATTAATTTGTTCATGTGTAGAAAGTTTATTTTTTAAATGGATTTGGTGTGCGTACAATATGATATGGTTTTGTTTATGGATAATGGTGATTTACATTTGTGCTTATTATGCATGGAATGTATATTAGTCACTAGTTATCTATGTTATACGTGTAAAACAGTTTGATCACACTAGGAATCTAGGGAATATATGAGGAAATACTAGAACTAGTACCCACATGATTCAGAATGTGGGTAAGCCTAGATTCAACTAGTGGGGTTGATTCGTATTAACTCGAAAGTGGGGAGGCCTAGATTAATCAACCAGGATTTATTATTACAACACTAATTAAATTATAATGACAGGATACCACTATTTCATTTGATGTATTCTATATTAGTGGATCATGAATGAGAACACAATGTGTTATGGTTTTTATATTATGTTTCAACGATGTATGATGTTCTTAGTATTCGACATGTGCTCGCTAAACATTGGGATTTACCTGTGGTTCTCTATGTGTCAATTGATTTTTAAGAAAAATGGTGACATTCATTGGTATAAACCATGAATTATGTTCGTATTAATTCTATGAAAGCATAAATTCAATGAGAGTTTTTCACAAAAAATGCATTTTCTTGAAAAATTTCATCTTAAATGTTTACCTAGAAATGTTTAAATATTTTTAAAGGAAATGAGAATTTTATTTTTCTTCAAATGTTAATGAATGTAATATCCATTTTGTGTGGAATCCTATTGGGGTTAGGATCACATGCTGAATAAAGAATTTGGTGTATGTAGTCAATGGTATTTATAACCTAGGTATTGGAAAGATGATCCATCTTAATGGTGGATCTGGTTTCCTGATTTTCACTTCTTATGGGAGTAAGTGGTGGTGACATGGGGGTGATGGTCCTATTGTTGAGTATATTTTCTTGAGATAGTTTGGTTGTTCCATTTTTTATTTATCCCTATTAGGTTTTTAATAATGTCATAAAATTTGAAAATGGATATTATTCTACCTAATTTTGTAATACTTATCAATTATTGTGTTTATTTTTTTATTAAGATTATGAGAATGGATTTAATCATCACCAATGAATATTTTTGATACCAAAGCTCTAGTATATACCCAATTGGGTTCTAGAACTCCCCTAGGGCCATTTCTCATACTGAGTCAGGCATTAGGTTGCATGACATTCTGACTCAGTTCGTGAAATATAAAACCTCAGCCAAATTCCAACATAAAAAATATCATAAATGATTACCTTTATGAATCAAAAGAAACATTAAAATCCAATATATTAAAAATATTGTCACTAGATTTCCAAAACAAAATTATAATCAATCCCCCAAAATAAATGATAGAGCATTTATTAGTTACACACAAAACATGTGAATACTTTTATCATGTATTCTCATGAAAAATTATAATAAACAAATTATAATTGAACCATAGTAAAACATCGATTATTTCTAAATCGAACTCTTTCCTCATAAAAAATAAAAAATCCTCAATAAACTCAATCCATTATATCATAGCAGTCCCATGTTCATAAATAAACCCCTTTTATTTAATCATAATCAAATATCTCATTATTTAATTATCCAAAAAATGATAAACATATTATGTTTTATGTTAACCTTAATATGATTTTCCCTATAAATATCACCTTACCTCATCAATCAGATTTCTAGGTTACTAGTACCATTCAATATATTCTTTTAAATCCTTGTGTTAAAACGTGTTGTAGAGAAATTCTTAAATGATTCATTATTTAATAATAATATAATTTTTCATCTAATACATCACATAAACACTCAATAAATTAAAAAATTTGTTGTACTCCACATGACCATTAAATATCACATTATATTTCCCTTTTTATGTGACATTAAGAGTATGTTGACATGTATCATCAATATTAACCCTTATATTTGGGAACTGATTAGAATAATACACTTTCTCCATGTACTGGAATCTTTTATGTGTGTGTGTGGGGGGGGGGGTTAATTATTTGTATCCTTAACTCTATTATCATAATTATATATCATATTCTACTTACTCCATTTTTTTAATACATCTCTTTATACATAGGATACATTCATGAGTCTCCTAAATAAAATTTCCACCAAGTTATTCCGCACATTGAGAATATTGAAAATATCATCTCCACCCTACCATGGTTTCTATACTTTCATTTAAAATTCATCTTATATTTCTTATCAACACATTGATATTGATATGTAACTCCAACAGTAATTTTCTCCTTAATATCATAATACCCAATATATTCATAGATACAAATGTATCTTTTAGAAAATTCCCTATGAAGAATCGGTTTAAAGACACTAATGAATTGAACATCCTTACCATTACATTGGATGGTAATAAAAGAATCATACCTATCAAGACTTATAAAATATTTATTTTAGTTAATAATGTATTATTCAACTTTTTGATTAATCTCTTTGAACATTTTATCCATATTCGTACAATGAAAATGAGGAAAGTAATTATTGATAAATAATATCTTGAACTCATTCCATTCTATAGATTCAATTTCAATATTAACTCATATTATTCATGATAAGAGTCAACCACACGTCTTCTTCACCTTTGAAAAGAAAAACAACCAATATTAATTTTTTAGGTTCTGAAAACTGAATGAAATAAAATATCTCGGTAATGGTATTGATCCATTCTTCAACAACAAGTTATTTAGGAGACCCACTGAAATAAGGTGGATGTTAATCTATGATAGACTCAATAGAATATTTTTCCCTCCTCTTCTCATTTGTATTTCTATCATGATTCATATATTCTATGATTATAGAGGTAATAATTTTAATTATATTGGCCATAAGAATTTGTTTTTTAGGAGAAAATCCAATTAAATTCCCAACACAATTACCATTAATGTTTTCTTATTTGTTTCCATCCACTAAAAAATCAACAGTATAGTGTGAGTAACACTAATAATATTGTAAAAAAACTTCATCAAATTAATTTACATTCTTCTTGTAACGTCTTAGGATAATTATGAGGTTATATTTGATCGTTACCAAAATAATTGGATATTAAACTATACATAGAATTATCTATTGGGATATTAATAAGATTTTTTCATACTCAATTCCAATGGTTGAAAAAACATTTTCCCTAATACCAATTATAATGACCCAAGAATATTAATCATAGAAATTACATCATTTTAACTAATTGTTTCATATATTAAAAAAATAGAATCTATGACATAAAATGAAATTATAGATTAATAATTATTCATATTTATTTATATTTTCTAATTAGATATTAATTATAATTTAAATGGGACACTATGTCTGATATCATACCATACACGGAACAATGAGTTCCTCTAAAATCTTACGTTACACCCAAAACAGAGTAATACCAAGAAATTATATATTTTTAATATTATTATTTTTTGTTTTAGTTATCACATATTCATTAGAATGAAATGAATGAATTATAATAATTAAATTATGAAAATATGGTTTACAAATGTTTTTATAATAATTCATTGGTTGAAAAATTAATCAATGATTAAATTAAAAACCAATTGAATATAAAGGATGTGTTTTAATGAAAAATATTTTTATTTGAAAATAATTTTGATTATAAAATAATAAATACAATTTACTTTGATTATATTAATGAAATATAAATTAAATTTTATTTTTATAATTCATGTTATAAACTTTCATAACATCATATAAGAAGAAATTCTCTTTTATGGATACAAGGAGTATTTGTCAAAAAAGGAATTTTTTACATCGTCTGATGGAAACCCCATTATATATATAGTTTTTGAAAATATTAAATTCTATATATGAAAAAAACATCATATTTGGAAGTGGGAAATGAGAATATACTTTGTATTATTTTTTCGTAGTTTTTGATAAAATGAAAATTTTAATGAAATGTGAAAAATACTAAAATTAAATTGAAAACATAATTTTTATATAATTTTATATATTATAAGATAATTATATTTACATTTTCATAGGGTATAATTTGATTTAGTTTTTATCTTGTTATACAATGTAATTCATTGGTTTATTTTTTTGAAATAAAAATTCAGTTGAAAAGCTATGTGACAACATTTTCCATAAAAAAGATGTATTCTCCATCCATCAAATAGATTAGAGTTAAACCAAATTTAACCAAATATATGAATTGAATTTTCAAAAAGAGACATATAATTTGGTACTCATTATAAAAAATTTGGTTCAATAGGATCAAAATACATTTTGAGGAATAGTAACTTTTTTATTTTATTTAACCTGATTAAAGGTTAATTTGTTAATTAATGGTAAAATTAATATTATAATGTTATAACATTACCCAAAAACTTATCCTATTATTATTTTATGAATTATTATTTTCCATTACCATCCTTATCTCAGAATTCTGAAATCTAGATGCCACTTAGAAGTGATTATGACTTTTATTATATTAAATTTATCATGATGGAAAATATGCCATAATTATTTTACATCGCAAAAAAAATTAATATGAGGTTATATAAGAGATATTTATGACTATAAATATTCCATATAAATATAAAAATATTACCTATATAATTTTAATAATTTTATAATTATTAGGTAATTAATAATTAAATTTAATTATGACATATTGAGGATGTGTTTATAGATTTATTGAAGGAGGAGTCAAATAATTGATATTAATAATTTTAAAATAAATATGATATGAAATATGTTTGTCAATAAACAAATTTTCTTATTAATTTTGACATATTATAGACGAGTTAAAGTATATCGTTTGACAGAATCTTGTTGTTATGCTTTTTTAAAATGACTTGTAATGAATTTGAATCAAAATTGACTTAATTCTTATTTGGAAATATAATATATTTCATATTATGATATAAAATTTCAAAAAATCTATGATTCATCAAAAAGTTGAGATTACTCTAATAATTTCTTTAATGACCACTTAATTGGTCATTTGATATTAATTTGTAAGTATTTTAACTCTTAATGTGTAAATTATTTGACAAAATGGTAAGAGTTAAAAAGGGGCTAAAAATGATAAGGATTGGAAAAATGATAATAAAAATTTATTTTCTATTAGATTATTATATTTTAAAATGTACTCATCATATAATATAAAAAAATTCGTTTTGAATCATTTGTAATCGAAGATGAATTTACATTAATTTAATATTTTTATAATTCCAAAAGTACCCCTCCTCTCTCTTATAAAGGACACTCTTCCTCTACATTGCTCATAGTTACAAATCCTTTAGGATTGGAAAATATTTACTAAAACAACTTCCTTTAATACCTACCCACATTATAAATGACTTATATTAGGTAGAACACCCACCATATTAATGTTAATTTGTTATAAAATGTGAACATTCAAATAAAAGTTAATGTTTTAATTTAACTATTTCAATTTCAATTCTTTTTCCACTAACTTAAAATCTCCTCAAATCGTGAAAAGATAATAAATATGGTATAATAATGATAATACGATGTTATTATGTTAATATAATCAACCAAATTACATCTCCAATTTCATCAAATGATAAATGAAAAATTTCGTTCGGGTGTACGGCGAAATATAACCTCGCAAACCGATATAGTTCATTTTTCATTTATTACTATCAAGACTAGTCACAGTGACATAATTAATATTTATATACATTTTTCTTGAAATAATAATCATTATATAATAATAATATATCAATTATGTTCTTACTTTCCATGCACATAAAAAAGATAACATTGTTTGTGCGTACATGTGAACTATCAATTCCACAAAGCGATGTGAATCATTTTTATTCACTATATCACTTGTATGATTTATATATGTATGTATATTTAAATTATTATTAGTATTTTAGTTATTTATTTTCCATTATTTATTGATAAAATAACAATTAACTTATTTATATAATAATAAATCTAAAATGGAAACGGTAATCACACATACAGATGACCTACCATCTCTATGATTATAAAAATATTCCATTTTCATACCATAAATAAATGGTCAGATTTAAATGAATAATTGATATATAAAAATAATAATAATTCAATAAATATTATTCTTGAGATGATGGACTTTTTAACACAAGGACTATTTGAATCATAATATGTTAATTTTCGACTAAAGTGTCGACTGTCGATATAACATTTGATATGAACTTATATAGTTTATTTTTTTTAAGATGGTAATAAGTGATATAAAAATAATAATAACCATGTGAAAATTCCTCAATAATTTAAAAATAATCCTATGTAAATTAATTAGTAATATATGGATAGTACATGATGAGTCAGTCTCAAGGTATGAGACTTTCTCGCAATCTCTATTCATTAATGTATAATTTGATATTACACACCACTTCCTTAAATACAATGTATAATAAAAGCCATTTAATTTTATGTCCATTCAACAGTTTTCAAAAGAATCTTTTTACATTAATCATATTACCATATGAGAGAATGAATGTTTTTTATTATATATAGAGAAAATGACATTTCTTCCACAATGACCATTATTTTGTATTAGGATTCCCCCATATGCCATTATGTATTTAAAATATAAATTAATAACATTTAGTTTTTTTTATTTTGGAATAGAATTTGGTTTTGATAATGGATTTATTATATCAAAATCGTGATGTTTTATCTTTCCATTGCAATGTAGAGATGTTATTTTACTCTTATGCTTGTTTTATATGTTATTATAATGTTAATGTTCTTGTGAATTTATTATTTATATGGGCGATTATGTTATAAAATGGGGGTGGGTGAGACAGTGATTTCTCTCCAATGAATTGGGTAATTTTATGGTGTTAAATGACATAGTTTAACCTAAATCATATTTTTAATATGTTGTTATGGGTATCCCGGACGTAATCATGATGGTTACTCCCCATGATGCTATTAAATATACAATGTTCATATGAAATAGATTCCACATGTTACCATTATAATTTATAATTTATTAGTGGTTTTCCATGAATCTCATGATTTCATGGGTTATTTTAAAGAGTTTATCTTTTATGGGTGAAACATATGAATTCTTGAAAAATATTCAAGAGTATAAAGTATTTATGGACTAATAGTTTCATTAATTATTTTATATCCCTTACTGATATTTTTTGTGCTCATACCTTGTTCTCTAATAGTTATTCCGTAGGGTATAATGATCAGTAATAGAAAAAAATATGAAAAGATGAATGTTATGCAGATATTTTCCATGAGAAAGAAATCATTATTAATTTTAAAATGATTTAGATTTCAAAAAGGTGGATATTGAGAAAACTAGTCAACATTGAAATATTTATGTCGATATGTACGAGTTATGGCCTAATTCAACAATATCATTACCAAAATATTACATCAATGTTAAATATAGTAAAATTATTGACATAACAAAATATTAGGTATTGATTAAGGCTATAACCTTATAGTTGGTATCAGAGTTCAGTTTAAAAAACTTTAGAGGTTATAAGGATATTTAAGTATAAGATACAAGTTATATATAACCAAAATAGTTATCATATTTTAAAGTGTCAATTTTATTTTAGATAATTGGAATAATTTAAAGATAAAATTAATAATTAGATCTTTTTTACAATCTTCCTTATTTTATGACTGTATTTATACACTCACACTATCCATTTTGGTTTTAGTAAATGGATGGATCTAATAGGGAACAATTTAATAATGGTTGTGAAGGAGAATTTGGTGGTTCTTTAAATATGAAACTAAATGAAAAGGGATCCCCAATTAGAACTATCATGGTAATTATAATCTAATTATCAAGAATAATGATTAACCTTTCAGCAGTGGAAATTTTTTTGATGCCTCGTGTATGAGAGAAAATAAACCCCATGGTAGTTTCTGTAATTATAATAATAAAGTTTAGAATATTCATCAATATAAGTTTTAAGGGTGTGGAAAGAAACACCTAGGAAATTTTTTAATGGGACGAGAAGGTGTTTTATAATTCTTAATGAAGGTCACAAATTAATATCCTACCATGGAAAAAGAAATCATTTATTTGAATCATAGAAATAGACTGAATTTTTTCCATGTAGTCATTTAAATATTTTAAATATATATAGTATGGCCATTATAAAAAAATATTTCTTATGAAGATGGTTCCAAAATAGGATCATTAGGACCATACAAATATATGATAAGAAATACTTATTCCCATTTTAATTGAAGATGATGAAACTAAAAACTACATATGAAGGTTATGAATAATTTCTAGACTCATGTTTTGACATTATTGAATCTAGGTACATGATTCATTTTTTTTGGAAATTAGAATTATAAAATAGGAGGGAGAATTTTAGATTAGTTAATAGGAAGAATGATGAATTATTTAGAATTATACATATAAGGGATTCGATAGTTATGTTTGATATCTGGATGATGAAAATTTTAAAAGTATTAAATCTATTTTGATGATGGGAATATATTGGATAACTATTTCCAGTATGTGTAACCCTGATGTTTGTAATTTTAATTGTTTTTCGATTAATAATTTAATTTTATTTTGTATATATAATTATTAAGTTAGTAATATCCTTTACGGTTTATATGATCATTTTTTGAGGTAATTATAGGATATTAAATTTTGTGTTAAAAATGAATGGTATCAGATAACCTTTGTGGTGAAAATATGATTTTGTTATATTCTATGAATTTATCTAACATTGGGAATTTTATAAGATCTATAATAATTATATTGTTTTTGAAAATAGAAAACCCATACAATGGTTAAAAACCTGGCATGTCTAACATGGCTACCAGAATCAAAACAACAAGCGAAGGGTGACATGGATTTATCTCTTACCTGTAGCCTAAATGATGTACCTTATTAGGAAGACTTTTTATTTTTAATTAATAATTTTAATAAATTTGAATATTTTTATTTTTAAATCATATGTTTTTTCAAATTTATATCCCTGATATGGGAAAATGATATGGCGATTAAGTGATAAATGTTATTTTAGAAGATATTCACTACTTTGGGAGATTTATCTCATTAAGGTAAATATAATACTATGAGATTTTATTTGAGGAGTAAATGGTGAATTATTGTTTGGGTGAATATGAGATTTTAATTATGGAATTTTGGGAAATAAGGTTATTTTTTGAAATTATTAACCTATCCTGGATAATATGGGGTTTAGTTAGTCAATCGTTGGTATGTGACGTTAAGAGTTGTTGATGTTATTTTGAGATAAATCATAAATTTTATATTGGAATAATAGGCAGTTAATGTCATCTATATTTTGGGTTACAAAATTGGTTTAGATTATTTTGATTTATTTTAAGGGTATTAGACTTTTTAATGGCGTATGTTGAACTTTTTTTGTTGTAGTTGAATCTTGGATATTAAATGTAGTTTTTCTTCATCTAATGGTTTATTCATTATGGATAATTTTCATAACCAATTAGGTTTTGGTTAATTATTCATGAAGTGATAAATAAATATTTAATCTTCTATGGATTGTTTGATTCTCTAGAAGATGATTCAAATGATAAAAAGTCAATATAATTAGTCATCATTTGGAGAAAAAGACATGTTTATGGTAAATATTGACAAAATTATGAAATTATGCTTCTCATGTGTGAATGTTTCATTATTTTATTAGTAAAGTAAGTAAATTAATTAACAAAATAATCTTAACGTATATTATAACCAAACTTTTATATGTTGACTTTTGCTACTATGAAATCAATGACTGTTTAACACATTACCAGTTTATGGTTTTCTAATTTTTAACATTATCCTGATCATATTTTCTATCACTCTATATCAGACAATGATGGTTAGTGGTTATTATATATCCATGTTCTCCTATATATAATTCTAATACATGTTATCTTTGGTGAATCTTGTACTTAAATTTCTCTCTTTTAAAGTTGATATTTATTCACTCTTTTTTCGATGTGGGATTATAATAAAGTAATTTTGAAATGTGAAACCTTAGTTACCAAGACCAAATATAAAATTGGGAGGATAGAATTTCCAAAATGTGGGAGGGATGTAACATCCCATGTAATTATAGGAAAATATATTTTAATATTTATTAATATTTATGAATTAGATTTTAATTTTACATAAAAAGGTACTCCATATTTGATAACATAACTGACATGTAACAATGAGTTTCTCCGGAATCATACATTACAAAAAATACTGAGTTAGGAAAAAATATATTATTAATATTATTATTTTAACATATAGTTATCAAATATCCATTAGAATGGTTGGAATCAATGATAGTAACTAAATTATAAAAACATGATATACACATGTTTACATAATGATCCATTTAATAGAAAATTAATTAGGAATGAAAATGAAAACCAATTGAATATAAAGGATGTGTTCTTATGAAAAACATCATATATATCAATTATTATTTTTTTAGAATAATAAATGAATTATTGTTGGATTATATTAATGAAATATAAATTAAAAATGATTTATAATTATCAACTTATATACTGTAAGGACCCGACCTTAAACATTTCATAATCTTGAATTAAATGAATAATTCACATTGAGGATATGTTCAGGATTAGAGTTTTAGATAATTAGGTCATAACTAAAACATTTCTTTTCAAAAATTACAAAGTAGAAACTTCTAATCAGTTTCAATTTTTTTCTAAAAACAAAAACTCTTAAAAAAATAGTCATGTCAAGTTCCATGTTTAAGATAGAATGAATTTTCCTAGGTCTCATCCTGGTCCCTATTCTTCTTTATGTCCAGTGAAAAAAATTCAAACCTTGGGATGAACATAGAAATCTCAGTAAGGGATACACAAAGAAAGAAAACTGTTAGTTTTTAAAAATAAAAATTAAACCATGAATAATTTATCATTAGTAATTCATTTCACCTTTAAGAAGGAGTAAATACTCTTAATTGAATAAAAGATCAATACTTACCAATTTGTAACCAAAAGATTACCATAAAACCCACATAAAGAACACGTAACATATAAAGGTATCTTGGGAAATAAACATAATTAAATGGAATAAACATACAGTTTACTTCCACACATATCACAGAATAGAATAGCCATATGACCGACATCCATACCCAATGCATTGGAGTTTATAACGTAACCACCCATCCTGGTTTTCACGGCACCAACCGTCATATGGTTTATCACTTAACCGCCCGTAAAATGTCTATATACTACCATATCACGTAAAATATATCAAATATAAACATTTATGTAATAAAATTTCAATTGAAATCACAAGAAGTAATTTCAAGATATTGAAATAATCATTCAATTTTCAAAAACCATTTAAAAAAAGATTTATGAATCAATGTTTCATATACCACATTGTATATTTTAATGGAATTATAATTTTAAAACATTAATGTCCAAATAAATAAATACTCAAAACCATTTTTAAAAAGTGTACATTAAAGATAAAGATTTAGAATAATGAATCCTAAAATAATTTAAAATCATATTTTAGTTAAATAGTTTTATAAAAATAAGAGACTCTTAAAAACAAATAAATGAGGAATAACATTTAATTAGAACTTTATAATATAAGGATAATATATGGATTCATGATATAATATGACAAAGGATAGTATATACACCATATAATAGTGAATTGGTGCATAACAACAATGAAGTCTCATTGGAAATATAGATTGAAATGAAATCCCTTATAAAGACGATATCCTAAAATTAAAGAATAAATCATTCACATAATTATGTGTGACAAATATAAATACACCCAATATAATTGGATATTAAGTGTAAAATAATAATAGTTCATTCACACATATTCATAGGACGACATATTCAAGAAGTAGATGTTTCTCCCAACGAATTGAAATTGTGTTAAGAAGTTCCCTTGAAAAAATTAGAAAGCCTAACTGTTTCACATTAGAATTAAGAAAATGAGATGATGAGATAAAAAGGATATATAATCACTTTGACATAAAATTTAACTCAATGAGGATATATAATAACATATCCTAACATAATAATATGTAAATTAAAAGACGTAACAAAAAGAAGTCCTTTTAAAAGAGGTGGGTGAAAGGTTCCCCTACAGATTTGGTAACTTTCCATACAAACGAAACATGAAAGAAGGATCATTCAATGAAGATTTAAACACTCATAAATTAATGTATATTACATAAAAGTACAATCATGGACAGTACATACACCAAACAAAATTAAATAGTAGAAAATATAGCATGAATCTCACTATAATAAAAAGTGAGATGAAACCCTTTACCACATTCTAATCAACTGAGTCATATAACCAAAAGTTAATAACCACCAAATGAATCACAGAATACCATGAATACAATGAGAATCATGATAATATATATCAATTTTCAGTACCCAAAACACCACATACAATGAATAAGTGGAAAACAATAGAAATCTCACGGAATTAAAGGTGAGATAAGAAATCTCCTTACCTCATTGTCCAACATGACACGTTCGTTCCATAATCTCTTGAATAAAAAAATTAAGTTAATTTATACTTTAATAAGATCCTTTTTCAAGTTTATTATTCTTTTATATCACTTATTACCATGTTATAATCATTATGTAATCATTTAAGTTAATAACATCCGTTTTGTCGATATTTGGTACTTGAGTAAAACATGAACAACTTATATTTACATGTTGTATATGTTTTCAACAGTACATTATATCCAAAATGATATTAATTATCTAGATATCATATATATCATATATATCTAGTATATATATATATTTATTACAGTACATATAATTTGAGGTAGGAAATGAAATGCACTGTTCATGGAGGCGGTAAGACGTACGTACGCATGAACGCTACTTTCATTCCTATTTATTATTTTAATGGAATTAAAACATAATGATCAATATGTATATTATAATTCCAGTATAATATCATATAAAATATCATTTAATCCATCCGTAATATATCCCACATAAGGAATTAACGAGTCATATCACTTTGAGGGGGTGATAGTCCGCACTTCCTCAAATGAAATTATCGCGTTTGCCAACAATGGAAACCATAAAGGTATGACATAAAATAAAAATAAAGAAGAAAAATAAAAATATAAACATAATATATATCATATATAAATACTGATCCATCATAATGATCACCATGAGAGGCGGTAGGAGGTAATTGAACAATCATCATTTCACAAGCAGTTAGTTTTCCATCCACAAAAAAATTATGTTCTTTACCATTTAGATGGATGTGTGTGTAAGTGTAGTTAGAATACTTCTCATAACAACATATAAGTATATTTAGGATACTGTTATTGTTATCAAATAAGGTATTAAAAGAGTTTAGGGGTTAGAGAAGTAAAATAAAAGAAAAGAAGTTAAGAGAAACCATTACCTTGATTTTTGGTAACTCCCATTGGATTAAACCAAAATGGTTTGTTTAAGTGCATTCTTCTTATGTTAAGACTATTAGGTTGAAGAGAGGGATGTGGGGAGATTAATTGGTAATAGGTTGGATGAGCCAAAAGTTTTGATATGTGTTAGGAACTAGTTAGAAATGGTCTCATTTTATAAGGGGGAGGAGGGGATTTTAGGAATGTGTGAAAATATTATTTTATTATATAATTATATTTAGTTTATAAAGGTCTAAAAATCATTAGAGTCTAATATTATATGACTCATGGTAGAAATAAAATCATCCAATAAGAATAGGAAATGTTTTGGATGTTATTTTAATATTTATAATATTTTTTATTTATATGATTTATTAATGAGGTAAACACTCCATCATTATTGTGTCATAAATAATTTAATTTATTCTATGTCTAAAAATTATAAAAAAATACCATGATATTTTAAATATTTCTATATATCCAATTAATGTTTATAGAAAAAAATATTACTTATATAACACCATATAAAAAATAATTCACTAAAAGATTTTTGTTTATGTCATTCTGGCCTTTAATTTAATTTAATTAATCTATAGTGTCATTATCATTCATTAGTGGCTCTATGGTGTCCAAAAATCTACCCATGGTAGCACATAGTCGGACATGACCCATCCCATAAGATTAAGACAAGTGTTATGGTAATTTGGAATAATTATAATATTCTTTTTACATAGAATTACCGTATTTATCTTTAACCGCGATAAATAAAAGTCAAAAGTTACTATTCAGAAAAAATTATTTCCATCTAATTGAACCACATTTTACATACTAAAAATAACAATGTATTTCATATTTTCGAAATTAAAATCACATAATTGGTAAAATTTCATTTAAAGAAAAAATCAGTTTTTTAAATACTACTAAGTGGTTTCACTATTTATAAAAAATTGAAGTTTTCAAGAAAAATACCAAAACCATAACATAAGATAAATATTATATTCAAAATTCAAAAAAAAAATTATATTTTACTAAATTAAAAATATAGAAATTTTATTAATTAGTTTTATAATTAATTCCCTTTGTTTAAACAATTAGTGTGTTTTTTAAGAAACAATAAGTATCAAATGATTGACACTTGTTTATGTCAAAATTAAAAGTGAAATTAATCCCAATGACCAACATTGGATTAAATGGTACAAATATATTCTAATTACACTTTAAAACCAACTAAAAAGATAATCTAACCATATAAATAAATTATATTAAAACACTGTATTGAATTAAAATATTATATTTTTCTATATTCATTAAAAAAATGATCTTTATCAGAAAAATTCAAAATATTTAAAAAGTAAATTTTCATGTCCCCTTTCCAATAAAGTATTTTTTTTTGTAAAATAGAATATATTAAAATGACCAAATATATTTCAAGATGGTTCGCCATTAAAAGGCAGTAAATCGACCTTTTAATGTAAAGTATGCTTACAATTAGATTCATTCACATTTTTAATGACTATATTTAATTTATTAAAAGTAAATAAATTTAATAAAAATGTATAATAATATTTTAGTTAGTTTTGTTCATTCCCACCAATACAATTACTAGGAGTTAATTTCCATTTAAAATAATAATATTATTTTATTAGTGTGCAACGTAAGATTGCAAAGAAACCCATTGTTCTGTATTGAGTATGCCATTGAACATAGCATCCCATTTAATGTAGAATTAATATTTAATTAAAAAATATTAACCAATATGAAAAATGACATATTCTTTATTTACCTGGGATGTTACATCCTTCCCCCCTTGTGGGAATTGCATCAACGTAATTTTAAAACAGGTCTTGGAAACTTCATTAAAAGCCCCACATCAGAAAAGAGTCAGTAATACTATCACTTTAAAAGAAAGAAAGAGAAGTACAAAGTTCACCCGAGATAAACCATACATGGATAACATGTAGGAAATCATGGATATGGAAGAAAGAAGAAATGGTCAAGTTCAGATGAAGAGTGATAGAAAACATGATTAGGATAAAGTTAACCACCAATAAATCACAGACATGTGATGGTTTAAACGATATTTAATTCCCAAGTAGGAAATGTTAACAGACAATGTTATTGTTTTAAGTTACATTTCATGATGTTGAGGACTTTATTTATGATCTTAACTAAAAACAAAAGGAAACATACATACTTTTCATGTAGACTTTCATACATTACTAAATTTCTACCACTAACAAATCTTTTCTCCCAATGATGAGTATTCAAACTGACTTGGTCACATCAAAATAACATGATTCAACTTATAAAGAATCAAAAAATCCAAAAAACAACTATATATTTCCCTTGTCTTTAGAAATTAACCAAAACAAAAAATGGTTAGTATGAGATCATATAATCCCCAAAAGGATAATCCTTTATAAAAAGAAATATTACTCTTAATCTCTAAAATTAAACAAAAATTACCCAAAGTTCAATAAAGACCATTCAATATACCATTGTCCTTAAGATTAATCAAAATAACTCAAACTAAGATTGTAACCCAAAACATAGAAAAATTTAGTCCCATAGTCTTCCACTGTAAATCATTAAATTTATCTCAAAATAAAAAACAACTACTCTTAAAGTCTCATACTGAAGTGTAATTAACCAAAGAACATATTCCTTATGATAGATTAATCATTTCCATAAAAAACCAAATCACTATATGTCCTTAATAAAAACATAGATTCTCCCAAAATAAAATTCCTCCATTACTCATCAAAAGAAAATATAATTATTCCTTGAATAACATTTTCATATATAAAACATTAGGGTAACACATACAATAAATAGTCTTCCAATATAATCCTATCATCAAAAGAGACATAATAATTTTATGTATTTCATCATATTAAAATATACCATAACACTTGAATCCCTTATATGTTGAATTCTTACTCATTAAACGTTTTTATGATCCATTACAATTCCTTTTTAACATATTCTGAAATAAATCTTTCCTACAAACAAAATCATGAATCATATCCTAAGATTCAATAATGTCAAACCATATGTTAATAAATAATCCATAACATTCATTGGTAATTGTCAGTTTCTTCATCCTCAATTGGAAAGTCATTAGGTATTGGTAAACATATATTTGTATGATCTTGGTGATCACATTCTATAAACAGCTTTGTAGGACATTTGATTGTATAAGGACCATGTACACCACATTTAAAACATTCAATTGATCCCTCAGAAAGAACTTATTTCCATTTCCTATAGTCAAGTAGATGCTTCCTTTTTTCCATGTAAGGTTATTTTTTTATGACCTTTATTCCAAAATCTATAGCATCTTCCCATCCCTATGAAGAATTTTCCTAAGTGTTTCTTTCCACATCCTTGACACATAGGTTTTTTAACATACTTACATTATGGTTATTACCTGAACATCTGTAGGGATTTGTTTCTTTTATATATGATGCCTTATAAAAATCACCAAGGTTCAGGTGGTCAATCATTACTCTAGATAGTTGGTTTAAAAGAACCACAAGAGTCCTCATTGCAGCTCCAATTTCATTCAGTTGCTCGTTCAGAAAACCGTCAATGTTTTCTTCAAATCCATTGTTTCTTTGGTGCCTTCTAGATCTAGCCATTAACTAAAACCAAAATGCTCAGTGTGAGTTTATCAGTAAAATCATCATACGATATCTTAAGGGGAGGGTAAATACTAATATATACTTATTCATGTTTTCTTAAACTCATTAAAATTATCTAAAATAACATTGTCTCTTTCTAAAATCCTAACCATTATGCTAATGTCCCTTATGCTTAAAGAACACCATAACCTCAGAAGTTATTTAAACCGACCCTTGAAATCAACTGTAAGGAACTGACATTAGACATTGAATATTATTGAATTAAATGAATAATTCACATTGAGGATCTTTTTAGGTTTATAGTTTTAGAGAATTAGGTCATAAATATTTAATTTCTTTTCAAAAATTACAAAGTATAAAGTTCAACTCAGTTTCCATTTATTTTCAAAAAACAGAAACTCTTAATAAATGGTCATGTCTAGTTCCATGTTTATGATAACATGCCTTTTTCTTGATCCCATCCTTGGCCTTATTCTTCCATTAGTCCTATGAAAAACATTTCAAAACATGGGATGAGCAGAAAAAGCTCAGTAAGGGATACACAAAGAAGAAAAACTGTCAGTTTTTCAAAACAACAATTAAACCATGATTACTTTATCATAATTAATACTTTTTACCTTTAACAAGTAGTAAATACTCTTCATTGAATAAAATATCAATACATACCATTTTTGTAACCAAAATATTACCATAAAACCCATATAAGGAACACAAAAAATATAAAGGTAACTTGGGACATAAACATGCTCAAATGGAATAACCATACAGTTGACTTCAACACATTTCACTAAATGGAATAGCCATCTAATCGACTTACATACCCAATGCATTGGAGGTTATAATGTAACCACTCATCCTGGTTTTCACATCACCACCCGTCATATGGTTTATCACGTAACCAGCAATAAAATTTATATGTACCATCATTGAACATAAAATATTGCAAATATAAACATTTAATTAATAACATTTCAATGGAAATCACAAGATATAGTTTCACGATATTAAAAATATCAATCCATTTTCATAATCCATTTAAAAAGTAATTTTTGAATCAAAGTGTACCATACCACGTTGTAGATTTAAATGGAATTATAATATTAAAACATTAATGTCCATATAAATAAATACTCAAAACCATTTTCAAAACATGGACATTAAAGATAAATATTAAGAATAATAAATCCTTAAAACATTTAAAATTATATTTTAGTGAATGATTTTTTAACAAAATGAGAGATTCTTGAATACAAATAA
This sequence comes from Viscum album, assembly GCA_963277665.1. Classification (NCBI taxonomy): domain Eukaryota; kingdom Viridiplantae; phylum Streptophyta; class Magnoliopsida; order Santalales; family Viscaceae; genus Viscum; species Viscum album. The sequence goes on along the minus strand of OY728137.1, from coordinate 462,981,330 downwards.
TTAAGGAATCACATTTAATAATAACATTATAATATCGTGAAAATAAAAATATTCATGATATTATATTATAGAGGATATTATATACTCCATATAATAGTTAATTGGTGCATAATAACAATGAAGTATTAATGGAAATGTAGATTGAGGAGAAATCCCGTATAAAGACGATATCCTTAAATTAAGGATAAATCAACTACATAAATATGTGTGACAAATATAAATACACCCAATATAAGGGGATATTATTTTTAAATCAATCATAGGTCATTCAAAAATATTCATAGGCTGACATATTAAAGAAGTAAAATTTTAACCCAAAGAATTGACATTTGGTTAAAAAGTTTCCTTGTAAAAATTTGAAAGCCTAACGGCGTCACGATAGAAATTATAAAATGAGTTAATGAGATAAAAAGGGAATATCATCACTTGGAAATAAAATTTAAATAAATAAAGATATATAATAACAAATACCAACATAATAAGATGTAAATTATAAGACATAACAAAAAGAAGTCTTTTAAAAAGAGGTGGGTGAAAGGTTAACTTACTGATTTGGTATCTTAAAAAACATATTCCACATGAAAAAAGGATCATAAAATGAAGATGTAAATAATCATAAATGAAATAATATTACACAAAATTATAATCATGGGAAGTATATATACCGCAAAAAGGAAATAGTAGCAAATATAGCATGAGTCTCACAGGAATAAAAAGTGAGATGAAACCCTTTACCCCGTTGTAATCAATGGAGTTGTATAACCAAAAGTTAATAAAAACCAAATTAATCACATAATACCATGATTAAAATTAGATCATGGTAATATATATATATTTTCAGTAAAAAATACACTACATGAAATGAATAAGTGGCGAACAATTGAAATCTCATGAAATTAAAAGTGAGATAAGAAATCTCATTAAGTTGTTGTCCGACTTGATCGGTTCATTCTTTAATCTCCTGAATAATAAAATAAAGTTAATTCATACTTTCTTAAGATCCTTTTTCATGTTTATTATTCATTTTATATCACTTATTCCCATGTTATAAACATTATGTAATCATTTATGTTAATAATGTTCGTTATGTCGATATTTTTGTACTTGAGTAAAAAATAAACACCTTATATTTACAAGTTCTCCATGTTGTCAATAGTAAATTATATCTAGAATGATATTCATTATTTAGATAAAATATATATTATATATATCTAGTATATATATATATATATTACTGTACATATCATTTTGAGGTATGAAATGAAATGCACCGTTCATGGAGACTGTAAGTTGTACGTACGAATGAACGCTACTTTCATTTCTATTTCTTATTTTAATGGGTTAAATATAATTATAAAAAGTTATATTATAATTACAGTATGTTTTAAAAATATAATATCATTAACTCCATCCTTTATACATCCCACATAAGGCATTAATGAGTCATATCACTTTGAGGGGGCAGTAGTCTGCACTTCCTCAAAAATAAATAATCGCATTTACCAATAATGGAAACCATAAAGGTATGATATTAAAGTAAAATACAAGATCATAAAGAAAAAATATAATATATATCATCTATAAATACAGATCTATCATAATGTCCACCATGAGAGGCGGTAGGAGGAAATTGAATAATCATCATTTCGTGAGGCGTTAGATTTCCATCAACAAAATCATTATGTTCTTCACCCATTAGATGGATGTGTGTGTAAGTTTAGTTAGAAAAATTATCATAAAAACATCATGGTATATTTAGGATACTATTGTTTTTATAAAATAAGGGAATAAAAAGATTTTAGGGGTTGGATATGTAAAATAATATAAAAGAATTTAAGAGAAACAATTACATTAAATTTGGGAAACTCCCTTTGGTTTGAACAAAAATGGTTTTTTGAAGTGACTTATACCTATGGTAAGGATTATAGGTGGAATATAAGGACTTAGGAAGCTTAGTTGGGCAAGTTTTGGATGAACGAAAAGGATTTAGAGGTGTGAGTAATTTGTTAGAAATGGTCTCCTTTTATAAGGGGGTGGAGGGGCTTTTTAAGAATGTGTGAAAATATTATTTTGTTATATAATGATATTCAGTTTATAAAGGACCAAAAATCATTAGAGTAGAATATAATATGACTCATGGTTGAAATAAAATCAACCAATAATAATTGTACAAGTTTTTTATGTTATTTTAATATTTATAATATTATTCATTTATATGATTTTTTAATGAGGTAAACACTGCATCATTATTGTGTCATAAATAATTTAATTAATTTGATGTCTAAAAATTATAAAAAACTACCATGATGTATGAAATCGTTTCATATTTACAATGAATATTTATAGAAGAAACTATTACTTATATAATACCATATAAAAATTAATTTACTAAAATATTTTTATTTATGTCATTTTGGCCTTTACTTTAAATTAATTAATCTAAAGTGTCATTATCATTCATAAGTGGCTCCATAGGGTCCCAAAATTTACCCAAAGATGCCCATGGTCGGACCCAATACGTTTAAAACAAATTTTAAGATAATTTTGAATAATTATAATATCCATTTTACCTTGAATTACACTATTTAACATTTACCACTGTAAATAAAAGTCAAAAGTTTCTATTCACCAAAAATTATTTTCATCTTATTGAACCACATTTTACATAATAATAATAACCATATATGTCAGATTTTCAGAATTCAATTCACAGAAGTGGTAAATTTTCATTGAAATGATAATATCAGTTTTTTTAACTACTCATATGTGGTTTCACTATTCATCAAAAATTGATGTTTTTCAGAAAAATACCAAAAATTCACCCTAATATAAATTTGATATTCCAAATTCAAAATGGATTTAAATTTTACAAAATTCAAAACATATAAGTTTTATTAATTAATTCTATAATCAATTCCCGTTTTTAAAACATATAGCGTGTTTTTAAGAAACAATAACTATCAAAAGATTGACACTTGTTTATGTCCAAATTCAAAGTGAAATTAATCCCAATGATCAACATTGGATTAAATTATAAAAATATATTCTAATTAAACATTAAAACCAACAAAAAATATAATATTACCATATAAATATATTATATTAAAATGTAGTTTTGAATTAAAATACAATAGTTTTCACTATTCATCAAAAAATGAACATTATTAGAAAAATTCCAAAAAAATTACACAAATATAATTTTGATATCCCCATTCTAAACAATGATATTTTTGACAAATAGAATGTATTAATGTGACCAAAACTGTATGTAAAGAAGGTTCTCCATTATAAGATGGTAAATAAACCTTTTAATGTAAATTATGCTTAAAATTAGATTTATTCACATTTTATCCCTCTAACATTTATTGGATAAAAGTGAAAACATTTAAAAAACTTGTACAAAAATATTTCAGTTAGTTTTGTTCATTCCCACCAATAAACCGACTAGGAGTTAATTTCCATTTAAAATAATGATATTATATTACTGGTGGGAAACGTAAGATATCCAAGAAACCCATTGTTGTATATTGGGTACGCCATTGAACATAACATCCCATTTAAAGTAGAATTAATATTTAATTCACAAATATTAATAAATATGAAAATTTTCATGTTCTTTATTTACATAGGATGTTACATATGCCTTATAAAAATGATACTAGAAGAAATACAATTTTATACATAAAAGGTTTATTTAAAAAAATGAATTTGTGTTGTCTTTTGACTGAGAACCCTTTTAAAATAAATTTTTATGTTATACATGAAAAAATAAAATTCATATTTTAATGAATATTGAAAAATACTACCTTTTATTTCAAAACGGTTGGTTGGTCTAAATTATTTATATTTCAGATTATTATCTAATATGGTTTTATGTAATAATTAAACCAAGACTTTTATTAATTAATCAAATGTAGTTCATTCAATGATTTTTCAACATAAAATTATATATTAAAACTCTGTGAACTTTTGAACGTTTTCCTTAGAAAACCAGTTTTTTTTATATCAATGAGATTAATGTTTTATCTAATTTAACAACATATGTGAATAGAATTTTTGAAAATAAACATACAAGGTGTTTCCCAATATGAAAAATGAGGTTCAATATGATCAAAATAAGTTTTGGTGAATAGTAAATTTAGTATTTTTTACCATGGTTACTGGTAAATAGGGTAATTAAAGGTAAAATTAATATAATAATATTATAAAATTTTCTTATTATTAAACTATTCTTATTTTATGGGTTATTATCAAACACGACACTCTTAATCCATAAATTATGACCCTTGGAATCCATTTGGGTGTGATTATGACATTTATAACATTTAATTTAATGTAAAAGATAATATGTCATTAATATACTTCTTTTTAATATTTTTTAAAATGGGATTATATAATTGATATATTTGAAAAAAATATCCCATAAAACTAGAATAATATTACCTACATCGTGGTAATTTATTTATAATTTTTTAAAAATAAATAATTAAATTTAATTATGAAACAATTATGATACAATCAAAGATTTATTAATGGAATAATATAATAAATTATTTTATTAATATTAAAATAAATATAAAATGAAATATTTGAAGATATAAATGAATTTTATAGATGATTTGAAAATTTTATAGAGGATTTACTTTAGTTTGTTTGAAGGAATCATGTTGTTATTAATTTTTAAAATGTTGTGCAATTAATAATGTCAAAATTGACATAAGAGATATTTTAAAATATAAATTGTTTTGTGATATGATATATTTTTCTTAAAAAATAAAATATTCATAATTTATTTATAATAACTCTTTATTTTCATTAAATAATTATTCAGTGGTCTTTTTTCATGATTGGTAAATTAATTAAACTCTTCATGTGTAAATAACTCGAAAAAATTATTACAGTTAAAAGGGGTTAAAGGAAAAAGATAAGGATTAAAAAAATTATAAAATATGCATACGCTTCATTGTATAATTATATTATTACCCACACCCATATGATATTTCAACTAAATTATTATTCACTCATATTTAATCAATATTTAATTTAAATCAATTTAATTCTGTCAATAATTCCAAGAGTGCGCATAACATCCCCTATAAAAAAGAACTTTTTATCTCTATTCTCACTTTTAAAAAACATTTTTTTTCAGAAAAAATAAACCAGAACACAATCCATAATCCCTCCCCACTTTTTTGAGGGCTTATTTAATGGATAACCCCATCCTTTGACGTGTTAAGGTATTATTAAAGGGCTTATCTGAAGGAAATGCGATGTTTATTTAAGTGTTTCAATTTCCAATCATCTTCCACTTCTTTAAATATCCTCCAACAATGATGATAGAACAAATACAGTATCCTAAATATAATTTGATGTTATTTTGTTAATATTATAACAAAAATCCAAATTTAATATCATCAAATGGGAAATGAACATTTTTTCATCATTATGGTTGACTACCGCCTTACAAACAGATATAGTTTGTTTTTCATTACCAACCCACAAGACTGATAATAATTACAGAATTAATATTTTTTTTTGGATTTTAATGACATATTTATCATTATATGTTAAAAATATATCAATTATATTTTTGAATTCCATGCACATAAAAATGATAATATCATTCATGCGTATGTGTGAACTATCACCTCCACGAAGAAATGTTATCCATTTTTACCACCACAACACATGTATTATATATGGATGTATATTTAAAAAATTATTATGGTTTTAATTATATAATTATCATTATGGAAAGATAAAATAATAATTACCTTATTTCTATTATGATAAATGATAAATGGATATGTTACTCATTATACGCATGGCCTACTGTCTCCATTACTATAACATAGTTTGTTTTTTAAATAATTAATTAATGTATTGATTTAAAAGAATAAAATATTTATAAAAATGATAATATTTAATAAATATAATTCTGGATATGATTTACTTATGAACACATGGACTATTGACATCATAATAAGTTCATTTTCAACTCATGTTCTGAATATCAATAAAACATCTCATATGAACTTCAATTGTTATGTATTTTTTTATAAAATTGTACTAAGTGGTATAAAATGAATAATTAACCTGAAAATGTTATCCATATTATAGAAATTAATATATAATTTTTATTCTAGAATATAAAAATTTTATGTGACATGTGAGACTTAATGTAAATGATTTGTCTCAAGATCCTTTTATTGAGGCATAATTTCAAATTATATCCCACTTTATTTAATTTGTTGTAAAATAAACCAATTTGAATTTTAATTTCATTCAACTATTTCCAAAAGAAATATTTTTATTAGAACAATTTTACTTACCAAAAAAGTAATTTTTCTTAACGTATATTGTAACACCTAAATTTTTTCTCCTTGGACCTTTATTTGGTATTTTTATTCCTCTATAAGTCGAAATGTTAAAAAAAATTAAATACCATTTTCAAATTTTTATGTTTTTTTGTATTGAATATGGTTTTGAGAAATTATTCATTATATCAATATCTTGATATAAAATATTGCGATTGTAATGTGGAAATGTAATTTTTTTATTTATGAATGTTTTATGTGTTATGAATAGGATAAGGTTCAATGGAATTGTTTATGTATATGCGTGGCTCTATGATAAACCTAAGGTGAGAGATCCCATGATAGAACTCTAATTAATTTTGTATTGAGATGTAATTAAACATTAATTTTCCACCTAAGAGATTTTGGGAATATACTATGATGGGCATTCCAAACAAACCCATGAGTGTTACTCACTATGTAGAAATTAATACTATAATTTATGTATGAACCGGATTCCACAAGTTACCTTGATGATTTATTTTTGAAAAGCTGGTTTACATGAATCTTATTATTTCATGAGGTATTTTAATGATTTAATTTTTAATTTGTGAAAATTATTAATTTTTGTAAAAAATTTCATTACTTCAAAGTGTTCCCAGACTATAGGATTCATTACTACTTTTATATCGCGTACTGAGAAATTTATACTGATTATATGTTTTTGAAATGTTTTTCCATGTGTTATAATGATGGGAAATATAAATGAATAAGTAATGGTGAACATAATGATGATTTCTATCAAGAAAATGAAATCATGAATTAATTTATAATTTTATAGATTATGTGAAATGGAAATTGAAAAAATAACTTGTCTACTTTTCCATGTTTATGTTGTTATGTATGTGTAATGGCCTAATTATTTAAATCTCTAAACCCCAAAAGATCCACGATGTGAATTAAAGTAAAATTCTTGACCTAAATAAATATTATGTAATGTTTCAAGATCTTGCCTTATGCACAAAAAAATACATAATATTTTAGTGACTTTTGAATCATTGAACACAACATATATTCTTTAGAAATTACATCAATGTTTTCCACAATGTTCTTCCCCTTATGTATTCTAACCTAAAACCATTAATTATAACCAACATAAAATACACATATAAATTTTGGGATAAGGGGACCAGTAATGTTAAATAGGGGATATATCAATCAAAACAAGAATTTAAAGCATAAATTAAGAAAAATCAATTTAAATTGATATCTTTTTAATAAATATCATGATAACTTATCATAGAATAAATTAGAGATATTCATAAAGAATAATATTATATATTCTATTAGATCATAAAAAAATTCATGAAATAGTGTCATGCAATTAATTATATAAAATCATTTCCATATTAGTGAAGGAAGATTTCATAAACCATCATAGTAGACATAGTTTATTACAAAACTGAGTTCACTCCTTGTTTGAACCATGTGTTACTTAACCATGCTCCCATCACATTACATTCCTATCTATATCATGAGATATAATCCTTAACAACTATATTTGAAGGAGATATATGTACCACTCATAACATAATGATAACCATACATATGTGTTAAAAAAGAGTATAATTTATTTATCATATCATAACCCCTAATATAAATTGGTTTCATAAACATCATTCCATTATAACCAAACCTATGGAAAACAAATGGGTTTCAGAATATCGTTACATCATAACAAAAATACATATAATGAATAGATATAATATCATTGAAAAATATTCCCAATAAAGAATAGATAATAAAAAATAATTTTATTTTAAATTGAAAATATTTTTGATATATCACTTGAACATAATTATTTATAAAAATATCCATTCTTTTATTTAAACAGTTTCTTTTCCAAAAATGTCATGAAACACTAATAAGAAAAATATTATCAGAATATATTTATTTATAATTATAATGGAAGATTCAATGAATTAAGGTTTATGAAAAAAGAAAATTCCATTCATGTATTATAAGTTAAAAAAATAATTCCTTTAATAACTTTCATGGAAAATTAAGTAAATACCTCATTTGTTAAATAAAAAATTGATTCCCTTGAAAATGGAAAGTAAAAAATAACACATGGATAAAAATTATATTTTATTAAAAAAATAGTTAAAATATTTTTGAAATAATTTTTAAGAAAATATGATATTGAATATAAATATTCCCATGTAGGTACGTAAAATTATGTAATCCCCAATGACAATGTGATTCGGGAATTATCCCTTACCGTGGGTCTGATATAATTTGTACATATATGAACATCCAATATAAAGTTTTATAGAATTTTATATATTTATTAAAGACTTATTTTCATACTTTTTACATCATATATTATCCCATTATATCACATTATCTACCTTTTCTAATAATATTTCATTATTTAAATTTTTTTAAATGTGAACTACTACATTCTAATATGCATGTTTTCTCATAAAAAACCAATTTTTTATGGGATTGATTATTTTCATATAAAAACATATATTAATGCAATATATATCATATTTATTCTTTGTAAATATATATAATTATTTCATAATGGTAAAATTGGATAATTAAATTTTTTATATCATTGAGATGTTACATTGTACGTACACATTATAGATGGTATAATTCTATTAATGGTAAAAAATGATAAATTTTAAGGTATAAATATTCATTATGATTCGATATCATGTTATATTTATTATACATCTATATTTTTCCATCAAATGAAGTTGTTATGAAAAACTTATTACACCAAAGAGAAGACACAATATAGCGTATGTATGCAAGTATATTGCTTTTATTTTTCATATGATTGATAAAATATGGGACATTCTTGTTTAATAATCATAATAAAATCTCGGAATCTAGCTGCTACTTGATTTATTAATTTATAATGAAATAAACATTAAAAGAGGAAGTATACAAAGAAATAAGTTTGATAGAATCGGTAAAGTTGATTACATCATTGTTGGAAAACATCCTTTAGTTCTATTAATAGGGAAAATAGGGTTGGTATTTTACGAAAAAAATATCGTATTGAATTTTACTAGGGAAAATTATTTGTCAAATAGGTGGTCATGGTTGATATTTATTTCTCAAAGTGATATGATTATGTGATGGAGGACATGTCCTTTTATTATTTAATCAAATGGTGCTTTTGGAATTTCTCAAAAGATAAAATTATAATACATTCATTTTATATACAAATTCCATCCAAAATATATTTATTCAAATATAACATAGGATATGGTCATAGTACAATCATAAAATACAATTTAGACAAGTTTTTCTCTCACTTTAACCCATATCCATTTTATTTTACCCCATGGTTGGGGATTTTTAACATTAACTATGGTAATCATTATTTTAATCATAAGGTGTTATTAATGTTTCTATAAATGGATCAATTCATCAAAATGGAAATATTATAATTTATATAACTATATTACATTCACATTGTCAATGATTTGATTTTTATTAATTTTATATAATTAAATAATATAGTATTTTGATAAATAATCAATAATTTCAATTTTTATACTACTCATTTAATTTGATTTTTAATACGTAAAAAATTTGGAATTAGAAAATAATGATATGAAAACTCTTTTATTACATCATATAGATCTATTAAATTAAATTAAGACATTATTTAATTCAAATTTTATCAAAACTAATTTTTATAAAATAATGTTTTTATTTAAATAATTATTGTATTTATTATTTCACAACCATTTAAGGTAATTTCATAATATATATATATATAAACAAAACAAACAATTTAAATTTTGAAACTAACTTTTTTTATATCAAAATAGAAATTTAGGATCCTTAATATCCTAACATTATACATATTTTTAAACATATATGAAATTATATACCTATTCAGACAAATCATAATTATCATTGATTTAAATAACATATAAGTAATTTTCATGGAAAAAGGTCTGTTAAATGAATCAAATTAGGGATTTAGTTCATAATGGTAGAATATTATTAATAAAAAAATTAGTATTTTTAGGTGATGGATGTACCCGTATCATTTTGTTTTAATCCTTTTTTACTCCTCTTAACACTTACCATGACAGCATGTTTTTTTACACATTGAATATTAATATATTTATAATAAAATTCTAGAAATTACCATAAATGGAATATTGATGAAATTTTTTACATTAATATAATAAATTTTATGAATTTACGTTTTTCTAAAAAATCATATCTTTAAATAAAATATTATTTAATTTAGAATATTAGTAATTCTAATTATGATAATATTCAATATATTTATTTTAATAATATGGAAACATGTGGATAAATTAGAAATAAATATTTTATTATATCCCTAAAATATCATGGTATTATATTAAATTCGTGTCTCACATTAGGTATGTTAAATTATAATTAATTTAATATATTCTAATATCATAAATTCGATATTTAAATTAATAAAATTATAACGGCTTTAGCGTTGTAAGCATTTAAACTGATTATTCCCTCAGAAAAAATTTAAATAAATTAACACAATGTATGAAAATATGTTTTATTTAGAATCTTAATATATGTTGGAATAGATATTAATTTCTTATCTATAAAACAGGAATATACTATTACAAATTATGATTCTGACAATTTTCACTTTATTTAATTTTAATAATACTAATTTAATATTCAAGGAAAGGTTGAAATTAATCAACTGAATATAAATTCATATGTGTATTGTCTAATATAAATCTACCAGTAATTTTTTTTCATTTTTAGGGTAATTTTATTGTCCTTATCACTTTATTTGTTTAGCCTAAATTACCCAATTTTCCATTTACCATGGTAAGAAAATTACCAGTGTAACTATTCACATGAACCAAAAAAATTACAGGAAATATTTAATACTTTTGGTCCTTATAATTCCAAATATATAATCAATATTTCCAAATCAAATTCATATAATTGGTTTAAATTAATTAAATATTGATCTTGTAGATGAGACAAAACAACGAGTTTTTAACGAAAAAATGGTCTAATGTTTATAATTTTTTATATCCAATTTCAATTCGAAATTGAATATAAATAATTTTATGGATTTAATGATAAAAAATTTATATATTTACACATTAAATAAAATCAAATATATAACTTACCAGTATAAATTATTTATAGGAAAAAGCTTGTTTCAATTAAAATTCAATGTTTATTACTGTCATTAAAACATGAAAATTGTCATTCAAATTACAAAAATTAAACCAATATATATATATATATATATATATATATATATATAATTCAAAAAATATTTTTGATATAGAAATTTTAGAATTTTAAAAATATATATTTAAAATAAGCGTGCTATCAATATGTAATAAAACTACTATTAGAAAAATAATATTATTTAGCATACAACTGGATTTATGATTATATCATGTATAGAAAATACATTTAATTACTGTTATACAATTTATTTATTATATATATATAATTACTATAATCTAACAAGCATTATTTGATTATTTGTTTCATATAAAAAACGTTTGTGCATTTAAATAATTTTTCTATAAAAGATTAAAATTTAATTTCAAAATGGTTTTACATGTTTTAACAATATTTTTATAAATATGTTATTCAAATTCATTCATGTAATTCTAAAATATAGGTTATAATTTTATGCTATAAATAATTTCAAAAATAAAACTATATTTTATAAAAACATAGTGTTGCGTGTAATGCAAGCTAAGTCGGTGTTGCGTCAAACGCATGGCACACATGGTGTATTTTGAAATGAATTATATTGAAGAAAAAAGATTATTTATAAATATTTTTCATATAAATCATTGGTTGTTAAAATTTAAGTGTGAATATTTATTGGTAATGTTATTGAGGATCTCATTTTATATGTAAAAATGTGGTTCATTTCCATGACAATATATATTACATGATGTTGAAATATTTGATCGCAAGGGTATTATGTGACATATGTAAGGAAATTATGACCATAATTTTTTATTTAATACCACTCAAAATGAGGGTCCAATTTAATTTTTTTTACCATTTTACATTTGTAAATTTTAATCTTCAGTCACATTACCCGTTTTTATTAAATTTAATAATTGAAAAGGGTATTTAATTTTTTACATAAAATATAAGATGATATATATTAGATGATTTATAAATGATGATTCCAAATTTGGACACAGTTTTATCCAATTAAATATGTATATATAATGAAGCTATCATTTAAATTAATATATAGTTTATATAGATTATAATGATTTGTATAGAGAAATTACTTTTTAATATTTTAGTATTCTATTTATTATTTAAAATAAATAAATAATTAAACAAATTTTATAATATATGTTTACATATTTAAAAAATAATACATAAACAATCATCTAATTCATTTTAATTTAACTTCAATTATATAAAATTTTATATTAAAATTATTAAAATAACTCATTGAAATAACTATTTTACCCTTATTGTAGTAACTACCATTTTCCATAGAATCATATATTTATACCTAGGGTTGATACTAAATGAATTAGAAATTTTTCATCTTTTGATTAATATAATAAAACTCATTTTATTTGATTAAATTTCAAAATTTATTAATTGTTAACATTATTATAAATTCACAGGATATTTTTTGAAACATTATTTCATTATTTGTGAAAATAATTTATTCTTGTCATTTTTAAATTAGAAATAATTAAATGATTATTAATTTCTTTTATTAGAAATAAAATAAATCTTATTCATTAATATAAATTTTCAACAATTTTGAATGCAAATATTAATATAAAATACATAATTTGTAAAAAAAACTTGGAAATATAACATATCATTATATATTTTTAACCAAATCCTATAAAAAAATATTTCATATTTTAAAATTATAATTTTATCGGTAAATTTGTAAAAAAATATTCGTTTTTATATTACAAATATTCTAAATTAATTTTTAATTATTATAATACTACTAATAATACATTACTTGTAATATACGTATATTTTAATAAGAAAACATTTTAATTCAATATTAAATTTCCCATTCGATAAACATATTTTTACATGTTAAAAAAATCACATAAATTTAATATATATATTAGATACATGCATACAAAATGGCCATATATCTAATGATAATATGTTCAACTACCGTAATTTTTTTGACCATTCATGCAATGACATTATTAATGATGGTCAGATTTCATTCATATATAATATATTGTGTAAATTCATAGAATCAATTAATATATTCATTTTTTTCTTTCTCAACATGAATATAATATTTCTAATTCCATGTATTATTTATATTTTTGTAATCATGGTTATGATCTTCCTGGATAGGCATGATGATAATGATTCCATGTTCTCGATTGTTTTAATTAAATTTGGTTTAATTTCACTTGTACATTTCCTGATTTTGATCCATATTGGAATTTCAATATGAACAGATATATTATTGCACAGTTTTTATATCAACAAAATTTGTCATAGTTTTTCTAAAATTATATTTTCATTTTAAAAATCAATTCAAATTATTCATTTATGTAGTGGAATTAAATATAAAACCTCAATGTGATATATAATTTCTATATAAGACACATTATTTGTGGGTGAAGTCTTTAATTATGGGTTCAATATAGATAAAACCAGTAGGACACCATGTAAATTAAAATTTTAAAAATTAAAATACCAGTTAACTAATCTATAGGGATTAAGGACTTTTCCAACTGATAAGAATAACCAAAATATGTTTTAAAAAAGAAAAATAAATATCTATAAGATGATATTATTCATTAACTACATGTGAAATACACATGGTTATCCAAGAATCATAACTAACTAGATTAACCAAAACAACATATCCTCATATGATTCCTAAAGTGTAATCCACATATGACAGCAAGGAACCTCGGTTAATGGAGTATAACCAATAGATAGTGGATATCTCACCCTATGAAAAAGGGGTTATACCTGACCCTTCATCTATTGAGATATAAGGGATATTTAACTCTATATATCTTTGGATATACCTAACCCAATACATAAACTAAATAATATATAGAGGTTCATATGTCATGGGTCAATAAAGGAATCCTATATGTTGTGATAGAGGATCATGTGGTCATTCTATATGAGGAGGACTCCTAACCGCATATTAAGGTAACAATTAGATAAAGAATATTTCACACCGGGTAAACATGGGGTGTCCTACCCTACCATGAGGATGATAAATCTCTTATCATCATTGTAAATCTTTATCATGGGCTTTAATGTGATAAATTTGATGTAATACTATCATTCCCTAAAAATATCCAGGTATTTCTAAATTATTCACACCATTTTGATCCATTTAGAAAAATTATTACAATATTTTATATATTTTCATAAATGAAGATGCTTCTTGAAAGCACTATAAACCATTCACAAAGAGATTCATGAAATTTGTTGGGATATATGCATACTATATACCATTTTTGTGGGTATTATTGTTTGATGATGTAGTTCACAATTCATTTCTTCATGTGTAGGCACGTATCATCGATTCATGTTTTGAATTTCCCATCACGCATTGGCTCACCCTGTGTTTTGTCATGTTGACCTGACATTGTACATCCATGTTTGCCTTGCTGGTAAATTAACATTACAACTTTTCAAATAAAGGGTGGGCCTCCATCATATATAGAAATGTTAATATGATCTAAATTTTTGGGTGGCCTTAAACCAACCCCCTTGTGTCACATCACACCCACAACTATCATTTTTTTCAACATAGTTTATCTAGTCTGTAGGCCTCCATCCCATAAAATGATTGATGGTCTATATGGGAAGCATGATCCTACTAAATAGGACACATGTCATGAATTTTATATTGGAAATTTGGTTGATTCATGACTTGATCATCTTTACCCATCAATATTTTACTCACAAATATCTCACTAATATTTGGTTGTTGTTTTTTGAGATCGTCGCTACCTCTAGATAAATTCTCTTATAAAAAGAACATCGTAATTTCAACCACCCCCATAATGATTTATTAACTTCCACTCACTACCTCCAGCTAATTATTAGTCTTATTAGTCATCATATAATGTGGTAACAAATATATAGAATACATATATATATATATCTATATGAGTTAAGGTATGTAAAATAAGAATCATCCCTTACCAGTTTCAATCACCATGCCATTATTTATTCTAAATCGACTGATGATAATAAGTAACAACAAATTGTGAAAATATCTATAAAATCAAGGGATAATTTTTAAAAAAATATATAAATACTAATAATGATGAAAACATTACATTTTGAATATGATGTAAATATTTCTAGTATTAAAAATGAATTTAATGAATATTGTGGGAAACCCACAATTTACCAAACATTATAAATGAAAATTCACGAATAATTAGGAATAAGAAATAATTATACCCTACCATAATATATGATTACCCATTGAAGAAATTTGTGATGGCATCTGTAATTATTTTTTATATTGAGGTCTAGAAATTCAATCCCTCTAATGAAACCCTTCATTGGTTGTCTTACCTCCAATGGATCATAAGGATAACTCTTATGAGTTTGATAAATATAATTATACATATTAAATATATTAGATTTGATATTTAAAACATCACAATTATAGTTCATATAATAAAATGTCACCATTATAACATATAATCTAATCCAAAAATGATGGTAAGGACATGGGTGTCCTTGATATATGTTTCATTTATACAATCCTTATGGTAAAACCTACACTCGAGATGAAAATGTAGTTTATATTTCCTTTTGATTCTATAGTTTTTATTTAAATCATAATTCTTCTGAAATTATATAATGATAATTAGTATAATATTTTTATAGTCATTATATTTTTATAGCAGGAAACCATACCCGTAATTGTAGACCTTCAAATCCTAGGTGTAAACCCCCACACATTGAAATCAATGGATAATTATTTCATGGTATTATTCTCCTATAAATTAATATTTTCTACTATAGGTGGTCCAAAAAAACTGAAAACCAAAATAAATTACCATCCATTATTGGGAAGAAACATACACCACTCACGCAAAGATTGGTGATACAGATTATTGGAGCCACTTTAGATTCTAAAATAATTATATTGTCTATAATGGGGAACACCCCAATGTTCTGTGTTTGCCTATTATTTTTATGTCTATTTCAGTTTTCTCTCAAAATAATCTCCACCTCCCCTCCATTTTCGGTTTTATTTATCTTTCTTTCTTCTTACCCTATTATGGGTTTTAGAGACTTTTATTAGATATGTGTATAATTATATCATTAATGTAATATTCCCCTGAACAGGTCAAGGATTATGAAAAATATGGATAATTAATTGGTAAAAATAGTGGAAATCATGTAGGTGGAATTTATTATTAATTCTAGTAGGTAGAATCAGATGATGTTCATATCCATGGATAGTTTATAATTGAGGTATTTTTCCCATATATGTTTTTGGTTGGATTTTCCCTTCGGCTTCATGTGTTTTTAAATTTACAATTTTCATTAGGGTCTATGCAATGTCATTTCATTTTATACAATTACATATTCTTCATGTAATATATATATATATTATATTTAGTTAAAAGAATATTTTTTCATTATGATGTCTGGTATAATGATGTGTGTTGTGAATATAAATATTATATTATGGCCTCCCATCATGTGTGATGTGCCTTCTCGAGGACAATCTACAACCCCTGTCTTATTGGAAGTGGACCTAGGCTAGTGATCTCAACTTAGTACTACTATAGAGAGGTTCGTGTTGTTTAAGACACATTTGATTTTCATTAGAGAAGGTTTTCTAAAAGGAAAATGCATATATTTACATGTATGGGGATTTATTTCTATGATTTTAAATACAAATTGTTAAACTATCTTGATAATGTATTTGTGGTTGTGGATAATAGTTTCTAAGAGGAGGTCTGTTTATCCATTCACTTAGACACTAAATACTATAATCATGAATAAATACACTAAGTAATAAGTAATTATGAAATATAGTAATCATATTATAGGGGAATGATTTATTGATTTACATGTTTTCCTGGGGATATCGCCCTAGATATGTGTTGGTCATGGTTTATCTTGTTCAATGTAATGAATCCAAAATGTTGATTTTTAGGTAGGATCCAGAGGAAGACTGGGGAAATGTATATGATTGTGATTACGAAACCTATAGACAACCAGTTGAGAAATGAAGTCATTGTCTATGGGCTAGATCTTGATGTGTTACCACTGGGCATATAGGGAGGCATATGTTCTCCAATTATTCACAATGAAGAACCACTTCCTATTATGAAAATGAATGTACCCAACATAATTTGACATGATATTATTTAAAGAGTATATTATGAGGATGTTCCCAAGATGAATATATCATAAGATTTATAGTTAAACATATCCCTTATGATGAAATTAAATACTAACAAATTATCCATCACATACTATCTTGAGACAATAGTGTAATTATTTTTCATTTTAATTCTACCGACCAGCAACATGTTAATTAGTACAACTACTCATATCAATTGTAAAATTTCATTCTTATGGTCCAAAATCATCTAGTCCCATAATGGGGTAATAGTCATTGGGCATAGATCAAGTGTATTTTCCATAAAGAGTACTAACTTTTGGCATTGTTGTCAATACACATCATATAGATATTGGATTTACAAAATGTAGAAATGCCTATTATTGAGTATAAATCCATAATACATAATCTTATATGGTTCTCCCTTGATAACATCAAAGTTATATACTCGCAAAAAGTGATGGTTGATGTTGAAAGGAAAAAAAGAAAAACCAATAAAAGTTATTCCCTGCTATATGAAGACACATACAATGATTATTAAATGATATATTGGGATAAAGATATTTTATAAGAGGAATGTTAAGTTGAAATTACTAAAAATTGTAATACAACTAATGATATAATAGATCTAATTATTCATAAATTGGAACTAAGATCATGATGTAGGAGAAAACTGAATTCGTTGTCTTAGACAATTGGATCTATATATTAGGTTTTATTTAAAGGATCAATTAATCCATGAAATGCGATTTGTTATTCAAATATAGAATTGGATTACCTATTTCATGACTATTTACCCTGATTTAATATATTGAGTATGAATGAAGTAGATAGACCCATTTGATGGAGAAATTGGCAAAATCATAGACCTTACATTTAAATAAGATTGGCAGGGATGTCCATCTATCTGATTCTTGGAAAAACTTTTGACACACCCAAAGGAAATTCTAGAATATGTTGTCTAGGAGAAAAAATATGTGCATTATTCAATAGCTTTTTTATCAAAATTACAAATAAAATTGATTAAACTAGTAGGATAAATTAAAAAATTTAAGACCCATACATAAGTAAATTGTTACAAAGAAATATTGAAAATGAAGAAAACTGAAACCAAAAAACTATATATCATTTATAAATAAGAAAATAAATCCCTCCACATTCCCTAGACACCATCCCCAATAGAAATAGATTCCACTATATTCCAATAATCAACTATAGCTATACTGAAATCCAACTAATAGTAGATATATGTAAAATTCCCATATACAATCATTAATAAAAAATCTAGAAAAAAAATAATTTTTAAACTTCCCTGGGACTAAACAAGTAAATTATAATCCCAATCATATGACACTTTGGGAGAAATCAGAAACTATGCCACAACCTAAAATAAAATCTATTTTTAGGAATATGTATACCAATAGATAGTTAGATACCACCTAGACTTCCAAATGTTAGTCATTTGTATAATGAGAAAAATTTTATTTTAAATTTAAGACAAAATCAAATATTGGGATTCCATTTAGATGTCAAATATAATATCACATAATAAATATTTATAAAATCAATTTTAATTTCCTTTTTAAATTAAAAATATCTTTTATAAATCACATAATCAGTATTCATCATTGAAAATGAAAAACTCCAATTTGAGAATGAATAAATAAATTAGTTTGATAAAATAATTTTTTTATAATTCATTTAGAATATTTTTTAAAATTTTAATCGAAACTAGGGGAAAATAAATAATAAACTAAATGATAATTAATGAAATTGAAATAAATAGCCACAACATAAGACGTTATTGAGTAAAATTAAGAACCATGGGAAAACCTATGAATTCTAGGGTAAAAATATTCCAATGATCCAGATACACATAGATATTTGAAAACACATTATATTAATCACGAGTGAGTCATTGGAGGGGGAATCCCCAATGTTTTCACAGAAACCTTATATAAATAGTCAAATGTTGTATTGTTAGTGTTCATATATGTATTAACTATTATTGAAGGTGGGCCTTTTCATTTCATAAATTCTCTTATCATCTGACCTATGAAACCATGTTTCCCATGTGTTGTTCCCATTGCAAAAAAATTATTCTAATAAAGAACATAAAGAAATTTAAAAAAAAACATCTCTCAATCCCAAGGGTAATATTTTAAACTCTTCGGAGATATATAAAAAATATCATTGCAATTAAAACATTATTATATTTATTTAGAAAACCTGTCATAAAACCTGATAATAATTTTAAAATATTGCATAGTTTATTTTTTCATTCCTGTTAGGAATTCTGATAAATAATTTTTTGACAAACAATTCATAAGAACAATATTTAAAATATTTTAGTTTACTGTCTTGTTATATCCATGTAAAATTACACACTTATTAATGCTACTATTTTTTAGTAAAATCAAACTCAACAATGTGAATTAAAGAAAGTATATATATATACTAGTTTAAATTAATACATTTACATCAATTATATAAAATTTATATATTGATACCCCATATTATTAGTCAAATATTTCACGAACGTCATTTTTAAAAATTTGTATTCCAAGTGTCACTTGAAATTCAAGGTAAAAATAATGATTTGATTGAAATTTCATATAAAAGAATATAACAATCCTTGATATTAGTTTAAAGGAAATTTTTTTCTTAATTACAATATATCTCTTAATAATCCAGTCATGCAATTTCATATAACTATATTATGTTAATATAGATGAAAACTAATTTTGAAAACACATGGGGTGGAAAAAAATCAATTTCTATGGGTTATAAAATATTATAAAATTGTCATTGAAATTCACATTAATTAAAAATAATATCATTTGGTATTTAATTCATGAAATAAAGATACATCCAATGATGTGTTCCAAACTAATTTTTTAGAACATGGGGAATACCTATCTAGAACTTATGTGTATTATTAAAACCATTAAATAATGGTGTGTAGAAGGCCCTGTGTAAATATTTAACACCATAATAACCGTAGACAAATGAAATCCAAATATGATCCTATATAGTGTATAGCCTAGTGGAATGCATAGTAATGTAGAAGGGAAAAGCACAACCAAGATGGGGAAAGAGGAGAAAAAAATGAACATGAGAATGTTATACACCAAATCAGTCAAGAAAACATATACTAAATTGGATATAGTAGGATTCCAAGCATGATGAGTGTGAGTTGGATAGTTGTGAATTTCAAATTAGAGGGAGAGGATTTTTGATATATTAGTTGGGATATGGGTTGTGAAAAGAAGATATAAAACAAAGGGCATACTACGAATTATATTTTATTTATATAAATGGGGTACATTGTAAGGACATATTTCGGATTACCAAACCATGTGTTGGTCCCAAATCATACACTAGGAACACCATGAAACATCCATGTTTTTTCTATATTTTTTTATATCATTTAATGACCACGTGAAAATTTATTGTCCAGATAAAGACAAAATTTCATGGTTCTCGAAAAATATATATTAACAAAGTGTAACTCATTCATTTTTTATACAACTCCCCATTATTCCACTTTTTAGTTACAAAATTCTCCAATCTCAAAGAGTAATCTCAAAGTGGAAACTCAATCAAAAACAAAGACATTCCATGACATGATATTCATTTCAATCCCATATTTAATATATCTTAAAAATATATTTATCTCAAATAACCAAAAATTACATTACATTCTACTATAAGAAATAAAAAATGACTGATTCTATGAAATGTTTATTAAACATAAACCAAATGTGGTACAACCAACCATTTTTGAAACTACAATGGAGTATGAGTAAAACAGTTCACTAAAAAATGGGGATCTATCCTACCATATCCCTCAATAGAAGATAATCAATCAATCACATTAATAAAATACACATCTTCATGAATCCCATCCTTTCCAAACTAATGTCGAGAATTGGATTCACCCTAAATTTGAACTCATCTATTAACATTACATAATTATGTCCCCTTAAACAATTACCAACAATTTTTCTAAATCCATAACGAGAATTAATTAATGGAAAAGAACCAACAATAATATTCCATGATCTCTCAAATACTCTCAATGTGACTATGAGGTATCAAGTACCTAAAATTGGACACACCCATATAACAACACTCAATTGAATTTCCATGGATGAGGACTACAAAGAAACTCAATCACACCCACAAATCCTATATAGAATAGGGAGTATGTATCAACAATTAACAACCCCCATCAGAGAAAAGTTTCTCCAAAAATTGATAAATGAAAAAGTGTATCATATGGGAACATAATTGTGTAACCAATCATGGAGACACTAAATATGTTAATCCGACCCAAACCAATATACAAATTAAAATATATCAGGTATATCCAAGTCAACTAAGAACCTCACCCATGAAATTCCCATTCATAGGGATTATATAACAACTATCAACCAAATAACATCTAAAAATAAATTTCAATTACATATCAACATCAACAAGGCATATGAAAAAAATCCAGTCAACAAAATACAAATGAAACTGATCAGATAACTATAGAAACAAAAAAAACGAATATTTTTATGACCAAATTGAACAAAAACATCACATAAAATAAAGTCCCAAGAACAATTGAACTTAATATAATTTTAAGAGTAAGACTCTAAATATTAAAGGATGCTCAAATGGAAATATATAACTATATAAACATAAATCATACCCATCATGATAATACAAATATAGCTCTAAACACTAATAAAACATGAAAAATTAGTCTCCTAATCTATAAAACCACGAAATTATGAAAAATAAATCCCCACCATTTAAATATTATTAAATACATGAGTTAAACTTTTTTAAAAAAAAATTATTTCAAAAATATCTCAAAATCATATTTCAATTATGTATCAAAATTCTCATGTCCCATTAATAAAAATAGTCACCAACTTTTTCACATCAACCTCATTTTAAATCAATTTTTAAAACCCCTACCAAAGAATCTAATTTGTTATTTTTGAATTATTTTAATTATTTATAATTAAACAGTTTACCCTATAATAGTCTTTTAATTACATTATAAAATTTTATCATTTTAATTTTTAATATATTAATTGATGTAAAAAAATATTACCAATAATCTATGTCCCCTTTTTAAATTTAAAAATTACACTTTTATTTTAAAACTATGTTCCGAACACAAATTATCATTGACTAATATCCAAAACAAAAACATAATCATTTATAACAATTCCAAAACTATTTTATTATTGTACCATACCATTTATAATTTTTAAATATCCAAAAAATTCATATAGAAATGTCCACCACTAGATAAATATCACTCAATTGAATTAAAAAACAAAGAAAATATTTCAGGCAGGTCTAGTTATAGGGAATGACTTGTCCACATTGTTTGGAAAACATTGTTTCAATTGATAGCCACCACATGAAGTCATGTTGAACCATCCACTCCAGATCCACATGTTTTTCACACCCGTTAAAGAAACCCATATGTCATCAATTCACTACCATCAACATTCTTTAAGACTTTTAAATCCATAAATGTGAATAAAAATAAAATTTAAAAACATAAATCTTGATGTCCCAAGGAAATTTCATTTCATAAAAATGGTGGGGAAGAGGACCTATCATATGTCTTTCCTCATATGACTATATGATCACCTTCTAATATACATGAGAACCCAAATAAAAGAGGCCATATCTTAAACATAGACCACATTTAAAGCCAGAACTAATTCAATTTTGTGACATACCCAAAAATGGTCATCTAGTTGTTGGATGCAACAGCTTGTCCTCAAAACTACATATGTTCATTCCTAAAACTCATGGGATTTAATCAAACTCATGCTTGTTATGAAAAATCCATCTGGATGATTTCATCCAAAAATTACATTATAAAAAAGGAGACATTTAGATAAAATCATAATGTCACCTATTCATAAGTTGGATTCCTATAAAAAATAAATTGAAAATAAAAATAAAATATATATATCATATGTAGAAATAAAAAAATAAATCCCTCCACTCACCCATAACATATTCCCCTGTAGAAATATCCACCACTAGATTTATATCCTTATCCATGATAACTATAGTACACCTCCATATAACGAACGTTATAAAAAACTAACATGGATGAGGTAATAATATAATATAAATAAAAAATATACCTCCTTGGGACTACACTATTAACCATCCAATACTAAATATATAATTCTATGTGATCGATCATAAATAGAGCCACAACCTAAAAATGAAAGGATATATAGTCATAAACTTAAAAATTCACAAAATCGCACAATCATATTGGACACATGATTACTCATTAATAAAAATCAATTTTTATAGGTTTTTTAGTATACAATTTGGATCATGAATTTTAATTTAAAAAATAATTATAATATAATATCATTAGTAATTATAAAATTTCTTTTATTTTCAAATTAAAATGAAAAAAAACTTATAAAACCACTATTCAGTTGATTGTGTTTTTATTGAAACAATATAATAATAAATATTTTATCTGATTTGATTTAAAAATAAATAATAAATAATGTATTTTGAATATAATTAAAAGAGAAAAAAAAAGATAACAACCTATAATAAGGAAAAAACACAAGGAAATGAAAATAAATATCCACTAATGCATGTGTGCATGCATATATGGATGAAGCATTGGTAATCCACGATTATATGAGGTTGTGGATTGTCCTAAATTCCACTTAATCACAATGACTGAACCATAAAAATTAATTCTCACACATGATCCATTTGAGATGGTAATTACAATGTTCATGTTGTAACTATTGTAGCGTCCCTCTCTGAGTGAATCTGAAAATAGGGCCCGAGATGTTTAGCCACAAGACCTCAAGTGCATTTCCCCAAATACCATAGGCAATTAGTGAGTAGTTACCATTTTTGGTAAGTCTGTGGGAGATAATATCATCACAAGACATGGTATTGTAAAAAAGAAGTTTAAAATATTCAAACATGTATTATAAGGAATATTGAAAAGAAAGCTGGAAATAGAAGAAGCGGAAAAATGATCCAACAGAATAATATATAATAACTATAGAAGAAGTAATTTCATAAATAATACCATGATAATGTCAATGTATATTTCCAAATGAAAATAAATAAAATTTAAAGGTTTGGGGTAAAACCATAGACCTGGTGAAAAAAAGGTAAAAAGGCCTAGAAAAACTTCTACATGGCATCTCAAGAAATGTTCGGTCTGCTTCCCCCAAAACTCTATCAAAAAAAATGTAATCATGCATCAAAAGAGGCAGACCTCTATGTATCCATAACCGCGAAGGTAATATCTACACAGGAACCAAATGGATCTTGAGAAGGGTGTGAGGTATCATCTCAATAGTTTGGTACCCATGCTATCGAGACCATTCCATTTCATGCTATAAACAAATAGATGTGTTCCAATGTCTAAAATATAAAAGCAATTTAATTAATAAATTCATTGTATCCTAGTTCGGGTTTTCAAGAGGACACTCATCCCATACCACCTTCTTCATCATCATTTGAAATCCAGAACAAGATACATGGTAAAGAGGAATAGATATAGAAACAGCTATGAATAATAAAAAACTAAAGAAATAATGCACACCTCATGCTTGTTTATTATCATCGGGACTATTACAGATGTCAAAACTAGGCATACTAAAGGTACAAGAGAGGCCTCACAAATAAAAAAAATCCATTTAATATAAAAAAAATCATCTATAGAATTTATATTAAAATTAAAAATAATATCGGCGGAGTCTGAGTTTTTCCCCTAAAGAATCGATACGGTACATCAAGTCAATTATCCAATGCCACTATGACTATCCATGGAGATCTACTTTAGAATCCATGGAATTTCTTGTTGTTTGGTAACCAAGACTTCATACCCAGAATCACACATACGGGACTGAGTCTCATCGAACGCTAGGCGTAACCATCATTCCAATGGGTCTATCCACAATTTCTATATAGGGAATTTATATAACTCAAAAGTATGTGAAATTCTTCGTGGAGCCCATGATTGGGAAACCTAAAACATATTTTCATGGAACAACATTCTGTAACATATAATGCATGCTGAGTCCAATTTTGGTTTCCTAAAATAGAAACCACATTCTCTCACAATCCTGATTAGAATAAAACAATTATATAGGAACAAATACTTTGTAACACCCTATCTTACATTGTATCATTTCTTTGAACAATACAATAACATGTGATGTATGCAATACTAAGTTAAAGCACACCACGACCTATCATACTAGCCATTTTAAAAGCCGTTATGAAGAGAAATACCCACCTTTTGAAATTTTGTTAATTTTATTTTCAAAATATATTTCAATTTTTTATTAAACATATCATAATTATCTTAGGGTAAATTTTTTGTATTTTTATGGTAAGTTTCATAATTTGATGAATACTGAAAAATACTAAATGTTAATTAAAACCCACATTTTTAATCGAAATAATTTATATTGTTAAATTATAAATTTTTGTATTTTTCAAGTATCTTTATATTATATTTTTATCAATTAATATAATTTAGGCTACTGGATGTAATTTCAAATTTAAATTGTATATAAATACTTGTCGATATTTTGAAATTTTTTATTTCATTAAAACTCGATTTTTGGTTTTGACATTGGGAATTAATTTTTAATTAATTTCTGCAACTTCTTTGTATTTTATTTGAAAAAATTGACTCCATATTTGGAATCATAATGTTTAAATTTTTTATTTTGGAAATGTTTATTTTTAGACATTATGAAGAGTAACTTCATTAGATATTTTATTTACCATGGTTAGTAAGAAAATTCGGTAAATAAGGGTAAATATAATATTAAAATAAAAGTAAATTACCCTAACACATGTCATAACCCTATTTTCGGATATAGGTCAAACCGTGGGCATCCTTGGGTCAATTTGTGGACCTCAGGGAGCAACTACTATGTGAAAATGACACTTTTACAAAATTAATTTAATGTTAAGGAAAATGTAACACAAACATATATCTTTTCGTGAAATTTTTTTATAAGGGTTAATATAAGTTATATTTTAGACTATAAATAATAATGTAAAGTTAAAAATATTTCCTAAATTATTCTATTTTATTTATAATTTTTATACAAAATATAAATATATTGAATTATGAAACAATAATGAAGCAGTATTTTCTTTATTAATTAATGAATAAAATAAATGATAATATAAATAATAAAATAAGTAAAATTATAATTTTTTGAGGACATCCATGAATTATCAAGGTAAATATGAAATTTTAGGGTTGATTCAATATATTTTAGTCAAAGTGAACACGTTTTAATGGCTTTCACAAAAACCTAATAAAAAATCGTGTCAAAATTGAAAAAACATTGAGTTTTTAAAACAAATAAAATTTTATTAAATTACATAATAGTCTTAAAAATATAAGGTTCAGAAAAAGAAATTATATATTTATTGATGTTTCATTAATAAACCACATGATTTTTTCTTGGAATTTTCTTGTATGTTTATTAACAATGTATTATAGTAATATAAGAAGACATTGTAAAATAAAAACTATTTAAAAAAGAGTAAAATCTAAACGATAATGTTAATATGGTGTGATCAACCTATCTAAAAACTATTTTTGAGTATTTTTCATACATCCTTACAATATCCTAGAAATAAATTCTTTTTTTACAATTTTAAACAAAAAAAATTATAATATAATAATATTTCAACATTTTCCTAAACTGACCCTCACCTCTTTTATCAAAGGGTACTTTCCCTTCTCTTAATATCTTACCTCCAAATATATTAGTCTTGGACAAACCCTGATTTAATATCCTCCCACATAACATCCCATAAACATAGATTCCATAATTTTATCATAAAGAAAACCTATGGACCCCTTTTGAAGAAATAAAAAAGAAGAACCCGATAAGGAGGCAATTACTTCATCACCTCTTTCAATGTTCTTTTCTTCTTCCACCTTCAATTTGATTTTTGTTTCCATAATATAATAATAAATCTAGAAAAATCTACATACTGAGATCTTATTATAAATATGGTACAAGCATATTCATTATTTTATTCATCCTAGGAATGATAAAGTCACCATACGTGCATACGTACGGAATACCTTCTCTACGTAGTAGTGTACATTGTTATACAACAATTCATTATTTGGATGGGTTTAATAATAATTATAACTGATATAAATAATAAATATAACATATTAATGATTCTTTATATAGAATATATCATCCAATTACATATGATTTCTCCACTAATATAACGATATTGTTGATCGTGCGTACGTATGGCTTACCGTCTTCACAATGCAATGAGATTTATTTATAAATCTAAAATATTGAAAAATAATTTATATTTTATGAATAAAAATAAAATTTTTGAACTTAATATAACTTTGGATATGAAAGAAATAAATCTTACCAATAACAAACATTACTTACATAATAAAACATATAATGGAAAACGAATCAATTAACAACATAGACAATAATACTACAGAAATATCATTGTCAAAACAAAATTAGAAGATCATATATGATATCATATTTATGTATATGGTTCTTGTATAATTTAATTAAAATTATTTCACCATTATAAAAGAGTTTAACATACCCTCTACTAAGGAAAAGTACAAGGTAAGGGTAAATTTTACTGTCTCGATATTATGAGAGGTTCTTTTTATGAATATATCTATTAGGGTTTCTTTATAATCAACATCCATGTTTCCTAAAAATGTATTTAATTTTTTTCCAATATTTCCTAGAATATGATTTAATGTTATTTATACCTTTTTTTTGAGTTTTTATAAATTGTTTTGAAAGGAATGCTTTCATTGTCTTCAAAATAATGTACTTTATTACCTTTTGAAAAATTAAAGAATGAGTGTTTTTTTAATTATGCGGCGGGTGTGGCTATTTTCCACTATTATAACACCATTAAATCCTCACTTACAATATTATAATAATATTTTCAAAATAAAATTTGTCTTTATTTTTAAATGATTTCAAAATAGAAAGAGATATTTTACTCAAATAGTTTATTGATTGATTTACTCTATGTCGACATATATTTTGTGATTTTACGTTTGATTGAAGTTGATTTATTTTGAAATAGTATTAAATATTATATTGATGGTATTGTGATATGTTTGACTATGGATGTTCTATTTTTATACCATTCTTGGTTTATGGTCAAATCATTGACATTTATTATTCTAGTTTTAATATGAATGTTTATATTATGTTTCTTCCATTTCATATGTGGTTTACATATGACTTAGAAAGTGATGGTCAAGGCCTGCTATAGCCCCTCGATGCATTAGTAGGTCTGATGAGACAAACCAGTGCCTTGGAACAATGCCTTGAAAAAGTCTTATTTGTAGTATAGGAAAAAGGAATTGACTATGTGGTTATGATGTCAAGAATTATGGATTCCATCCTTATAAATTCTTTTATTGATATTAAATTTGATTATTTGACTAGTAGAATATCCCTTTAAATAATTAAATGATATTTTTTATTTATATTTTCCATAATAGGCTAACGTTTATGTTTAAAAGGCTTCTATTTTAGTCTTATACATTGTCTTAAATTTTTATTCTTATTTTCTAAAGTTCCATCTATTTTTCTCATTAATGAGCATATGAGGTCACCCCTTTATATGTTTTATTTTTCCTAGGATGCCAATAAATATATTATGACTAAATTACATAGATATTATATGGGATATGAGTGTGTTAAACTGAGAAACAATGTTTTCTTCTTTATTTCATAATGTAATATAAAAATTTTGCATGTATCTAGTACTTCCAAAAATACTAAACTGACAAATCTTTCAGGATTTTATCTATTGTGATAATGAAAATGTGATGAAATAATGCACTGACTCTGGGTAACTACAGTCAGGGAGTTAGAGTTGGTATAAGAAGAAGTTTAGTACAAACCATGGAAACTAGATTTATATATTCTTTTATTAGAGAAAATTAAACTAAAATATAATTTTATGATTAGAATAGAATTACTTCCATGAATTTTAGTAATATAGATATTTTGTGAATTTTCGGACACATACATCCATGTTTGGATATGATTAGGTAGAGGTGGCTCTAGGATAGATGTATCTAGGAGAAAAATTCAAAAACACTGCTTTGAGATAGACCCGAATGAGAACTGGTTCATGACAATGGGCCTTGTTACACTCTTGGATACAACACTCCAAGTGGATATTCTTTGGATAATTCACATTTTCATTAAAAATCATTATAAAGGATTTATGAGTAAATAATATCCCAAAAAACATGTTTTTTATGATTATGGTTTACATTCATAAATTGTCCAATTTATGTTATGTATTTTACAAGTTGGAAATTATGTATTGTGATTCATAAACTGATCTAGTGTATTCTATTTTTTAGAAATGGAGACTAGTGGAAGGAATGGAAACTGTATCAACACACTCATTCAATGTAGGGATTTCCCTCACACTTAAGATAAATATAGTAGAGCTGGTGATGTAACTGGTGCCAAATAGCTTATAACCATTTTAGGACAACACATGTAGGTTATGAATAATAACTTTACCCATACGAAGAGCCCTGATCCGCAAATAAGAAGATCAATATTAGATATCATCATGAGGAAACAACCACAAAAATTTAATGGGAAAAAATCCATTTTTTCATTGAACAATGGATATGTTTTGTAGAGAAAATATTTAATGATTTGGGGAGTAGAAAAAGGGAAAAATATGTCATGACAATGTATCACCTCATTAGAGATGCATATCATTGATGTTAATTAATTCAAAACACAAAAGAGGATGAATAATTATCAAACATGGAATAGAGGGAGTATAAATATATTTTCATAGAAAAATATTTTCCTCATTAACATCTAGCGGATATCTAAAGGAAATTTTTGACTCTGAGGAAAATGGATGATGAGAATGTATAAATGTATGAGGGTAACATTACATGGTTAGGAAAGCATGCTACAAATTATATAGATAACCCAAAGATTAAGATTGATATATTCTTTGATGGGTGAAAACCATATCTCCATTGGGAATTTGTCTCACAATATTTATTATCCTATGATGATATAGTCTCATGGGATATCATGGTGGAAAAGAAATTCTCTAAGTATTATGAATTTAAATAAAATAAATACAACCATATATCTATTAAACACTCTAGAAATGGAAATAAGGGGAATAAGGGAAAGTTAAATTTTCATCCTGCAGTAAATGTGCGATTAAACACACAGATAAATTCTTGAATGGAATGGGAGTATGTTGCAACTATAGAGAAAATGGCCACCATGAAGTGATTGACAGGTGAAGAAAGAGGCTATCAAGGTTTAATTATACTATTGTAAAGAAATGTGGCATTATGAAAATGAATTTCCTAAGAGTAAAGGAAACTTACCTCAGGAAAGGCCAAAAGAGAAAGTCCAAGCTAATGTGGTAACAACTGTCGAGCATGATGTTCCGAATGACGTGGTGGAAGGTATATTAATAATTTTCTCAAATTTAGCCAACACATTATTTGATTCTTGATCAACGCATTCCTTCATATCTTCTGTTTTTCCCAGAAAATTATATATTTCCAATTTTATTTAATAACGGAGTTGTTAGTCAAAACTCCAAAGAGAAGTATCATTTCTACAATGTTTTGTAAATCAATTACCATTAGGGAATATAAATGTGCATTATCAACTGATCTCTACATCACACCTATGATTAAATTTGATATAATCCTTGGTATGGATTGTATATTGATATATGATGTAAAAATTTATTATAAGAAGAAAGAGGTTTCAATTTTTGATGTTGATAAAGAATAACTTATCTTTAGAGAAGAAACATCACCATCTGATTATTATCTCGATCCACCCATAATAACTCTAATAAATTCAATTATTAGGGAGGAAGAGAGTGAAATAACTATATGTGAGGAAAATATTTTTCAAATAGAGTATATAGCTATTGTACAAAAATATGTAGATATGTTTCCAAAGGATTTACATGGACATCCTCTGGAATGAGAAATGGAGTCCTCCATTGACATAATTCATGGTTCAAGGCCCAAATTGAAGACCCCACATAAAATGACCACTGGGGAATTAGTGGAACTAAAGAAACAACTAGAATAATTGAGTAATAAAGGATTTATTCTCCCTACTGTCTCTCTATGGGAGAGCCTATTCTTTTTTATAAGAAGAAAGCTGGATCTATGAGGTCGTGCATTAATAATAGGGAGATCAATTCTATAATAATATTGAAAAACTAAACTTTACCTTTCATTGATGATTTATTTGATCAACTTCATGGAGCTAAATATTTTTCAGAGTCAGAATTCCAATCCAGATACCATTAATTGTGTTTGAAAAAGTAATACATTCCAATGAAAGCATTTCTAACTAGGTACGAGCATTATGAGTTTGCAGTAATGCCTTTTGGACTAACTAATGCACCCTCTGTTTTCAAATTAACATAGATTTCATGGAATATTTTGAAGAATTTGTAGTTGTATTTATTTATGATATATTTGTATATTTCAAAATCTACAATGATCATGAAAAATAGTTTCACACTATTCTAAAGACTCTTAGATGAAATGAATTATATGGGAAGTTTTGCAAGATTGAATTATTGATCCATGACATTTTTTTCATAATGATATTGTCTATGTGGATGGAATCTCTTTTGATATTTCTAAGACAAGAGAAATAGAGGAATGTACAGAACTAATGAGTATAACCGAGGTACACAAATTTATTGGTTTATTAGGTTATTATCGGAATTTCGTCCTGAATTTTTCACGATTGGCTAACCCTTAAACAAGATCACATGTAATGGGGTTAAATGTTTTTGGAAAAAATAACGTGAAGTGTGTTTTGAATAAATATAGAGAATATTAGTCAATGCTCTTATCTGGACTCTACCAATGTGGAAATATGGGATTGTTATTTATAGTGATTCTTCAAAAAATGGAATTGGTTGTGTCCTTATGCAGAATGGTAGTGTTATTTACTATGCATCAATGTAACTAAAAATTCATGAACAAAACTATCATTATCATGATCTTTAGTTAGTAGCTATAATCCTTTCATTGAGGATATATAGACACTATCTCTAATCTAAAATATTTGATATATATCGATCACAATAGTTTTAAGTATATTTTCTCATAGAAAGAACTCAAAATGAGGCAAAGACGATGACTTTAACTACTCATGGTTTAAGATTGCACTATACACTACCACCCAGGGAAGGAAAATAAAGAAGCTAATGCTTTAAGAAAAACGGATCATGGATATCTAAAAAATGAGAGCGAAAAGTTATCCAATGATCATGGATCAAGTAAATATGGATATAATAATAATCATGGAAGGTGAAACATCTTTAATTTTCAAATGGTTGAAAAACCATTTTTACTGGAAATGATAAAAAATTCACAGACTGATGATGAGGAGTTTCAAATGAAAATTAAAGCTATGAATTAAGGTAGATTGATTGAATTTGTATATGAAGATAGTATTTTGATATTTGGGAGGAGGATTTGTGTTACCGATATAAATTATCTAAAATGGGAATTGTTGGATGATGCTAATATCTCCAATTTACCTATACACACTAATTGCACTAAGATGTACAGATATTTGAAGGAACATTTTTGGTGGGACAACATAAAGAGAGATATTGTGAATTTTGTTTCAATATATATGGTTTGTCAACAGGTGAAGGCAGGAAGACAACATCCCCAATGAATCAGGGAAACTCTTCCCATACCTGAGTGGAAATGGGATGACATTACGATGAACATTGTCACGGGGATACCAAAAACACTTAGATGGAATGATTCAATATGGGTCAATATTGATCGTCTTACCAAGTCAGCACATCATCATACTATAATTGATGATTTTCCAATTTAATGTTTAGAAAGTAATATATTAATGATGTTGTAAGACATCATAGTGTACCCATATCGATTGTGTTTTATCGTGATACCCATTTTATATTAGGATTCTAGAAAAGTATTATGAAAGACCTAGATACTGAATTTGGATTAAGCACAACCAACCACCCTCAAACCGATAGTCAATTAGAATGGACTATTCAAAATATAGAAGACATGTTGAGATTTTTACCATATGACATTCATGGTATGTGGGATCAATATTTAACTATGGTACAATTTTCCTATAACAATAGATACCATCTAAGTATTCATATGGAACCATATGAAACCTTATATGGAAAGAGATGTTTCATAGCATCTTCGTGGGATGATTTTGGTGGAAGAACACTCATAGGCCCAAAACATGTTGAGGAAACAATGTAAAAGGAGAAGATTATCCAAGCCCACATCAAAGAAGATCAATGTCTGAAAATGAGCTATGTCGATAAATAAAGGAATGATTTAGAATTTCAAGTTGAAGATCACGTTTTCTTGAAGGTATATCCATGGAAGGTTTTTGTACGATTCAGTAAGAAGGGTTGAATAGAGTCCCAGATACATTATACCTTTTGAAATTCTAGAATTAATTGGAGTTATAGCTTATCATTTCCCAATGCCGCCAAGTCTCTCCAAAGGTCATGATGTGTTTAAAGTATCACTATTGATAAAATACAAGCCCGACCAAAAGCCTTTACTCACATACGAAGAAATAGAACTGGAACCCGATCTATCTTATTGTGAAGAGACTATCAAGATTCTTTATACCAAATAATATCTGTTGAGAAACTGAATGACTCTTTCGGAAACATTCTTTAGAGAAACCATAAAATTGATGAGGTAATGTGGGAACCTAAGGAGAATATGATGAAGAACCACCCGACTCTTTTTTATGCATAGTATTATAGAAATTTCAAGGATAAAATTATTTGAAGGAGGGAAGGATGTAACACCCCAAGCTATTATGGTTCTTTTCTCTTTGAATAATACAATAACATTCGATGAATGCAACCACGAGTTCAAACACACTGCGAACTATCAAACTAGTTATTTTAAAAGAAGATATGAAATGTAATACCTTCTCTTTGAAATTTTATAAATTATATTTTTCAAATGAGAGTTCATTTTTGGATTCAAAATATCAATAATTTATTAGGATAAATTTTTTCTGTTTTTTCAATAACTTTTCATATTTTTATGAATAGTGAAAAATATTATATTTTAAATTATAAACAACTTTTATAATCGAAATAATTTGTAGTGATAAATTATAAATTTGAGTAGTTTTAAAGTATATTTACATTATATTGTTATTATTTAATATAAATTAGGTTATTGCATGTATTTTTACAATTAAATAGTATATAAACAAATTTATATTTATTGATAGTTTTCACTTCTTAAAAACTCGCTTTTTCATTTTGACAAGGGAAATTAATTTTATATTAATTTATTGCAACTTCTATGTTTCAGATTTGAAATAATTGCTTCTATATTTGGAATCATAAGTTCCAAATTGTGTAAATATGTAACTTTGATTTTTAGACAATATGATTAGTATGTTCAGTAAATATTTTATATACCATGGTTAATGGGTAAATCCGGTAAATAGGTTTTACAACTAATATTAAAATAATATTAAATTACCCTCAAACGTATCCTATCCTTATTGGATAATATATGTCTGACCATGGGAATCCATTGGTCGATTTTGGGACCCAATAGAGCCACATGAATGTGAAAATGACACTTTATAAACATCAATGATAAGGAAAATGTAACATAAAAATATATCTTTTAGTAAAAAAAATATAAGGGTTAATATAAATTATATTTTAGATTATAAATTGTCATTGGAAATCCAAAAATACTTCCTATAGAATTATATTTTATTTATTATTTTTTGTCCCAAAAATAAATATATTTAATTATGACACAATAATGATGCATTAGTTTCTTTATTAATGAATGAATTAAATAAATGATATTATAAATATTAATATAAACATAATCAGAAAGTTTTTATGTCATACACAATTATTATAAGTAAATATGATATTTTTGGATTGATTAAATATATTTATTTATAATTAATCATGTTTTTATGACTTTCACAGAAAAAATATAAAATACTGTAAAAATTGATAAAATGTTTTTTTAAAACAAATACTATTGAATTAAATTATATATTAGTATTTAAAATCAATGGTTTGTCTAAAGGACTTATATAATTATAAAAATGTCATTAATTAACCACACGAGGTTCTCTTGGAATTTTACACTAATTTTATTAACCATGTATTATAATAATACAATAATACATTGTAATAGTTAAACTATTTAACTAATAGATAAATATAAAAGATAAGGGAGATATGGTGACCTAATCATGTGTAAAAACTATTGAATATATTTTTTAAGACCCATCCTCACCATATCCTATATATAAATCCATTTTAAGACATTATCTACCGATAATGATTTTATAATAAAATTATATTTCAAACTTTTCCTAAGGTGACCCTCATCCCTCTTATCAAAGGGTAACTCCAAATATCTAAATTTCACACCTCGAATTCCTTTTGGCTCAGCCAAAAACAACTCCGATATCCTCCCAACATCCCTTAAATTATCATATAGGCCTTACATTGATCATAAATCCACCCTAAGGATCACTTTTTTTCAAATCAAAAGGAAGAAATCGATGAAGAAGAAATTACTACACCACCTCTTTCAACATTCATTTCTTCTTCCACATCCTCTTACATTGTTGTTTCAATAAAAATAATATAATTAAAATACCTTATATAAACTAAGATGATATTCTAAATATGGTACTACCATATTCACTATTATGTAAATCCAATGAATGAAAATGTCTCGATACATGCGTACGTACGGCTTGCCTTCTCCACTTCATGGTGTACTTTGTTATTCAAAACATAATTATTTGGATGGGTATAATAATGAGTATAACTAATTTAAATAATAAATATAACATTTTAATTATCTGTATATATATTATACCAGCCACTTACATACTATTTCACCACTAATATAATGTTATTGTTTCTCGTTCGTACGTACGGATTACCGTCTCCAAGAAGTGATTAGATTTAATTATCTATAGAAACAGTTCAAGAATTATTTTTTAATTTATGATAACAAATAATGTTTAGGAACTTGATATTATTCTAGATATTAATGAAATACATAATATCCCTAACAAACACAACTTACATAACAAATCATATAAAGGAATATGAATAAATTAACTCCCAATACAATGATACTACTGAAATATCATTTACCGAGAAAAATTAAAAGATCATATATGATATCATATTTATTTATTTAGTTATTAGATAATTTAGTAACAATTATATCACCATTATAAAGAAGTATAGTGTACCCATGACTACGGAATAGTACAAGGTAAGGGTTAATTTTATAGTATACTTATTATCCGAGTTTTTTTTACGAAAGTATATACAAGGATTTCTTTATCGTCTACATCTTTGTTTCTTAAAAATGTATTTCAAAACATTTTTAATATATCCATGAATATAGGTTAAAGTCATTTATAATTTTTTTTGACTTTTTATAAAATGTTCTGAAGGGAATCATTCTGTCATTTTCAAATCAAGGCACTTCAGGGCCATTTCGACAAATTATTGAAAGAATGTATTTTTAACTTATATAGTGGGTGCTGCCATTTTCCACTGTTATAACAACATCGAAGCATCTCTTAAGAGCTCATAAGAATACTTTCAAAATAAATGTTTCTTTACTATTAAATAATTTCAAAATAGAGGGAGATATTTCACTCAAATAGTTTTTGAATTGATTTCTTCTATTCCAT
This sequence comes from Viscum album, assembly GCA_963277665.1. Taxonomy (NCBI): domain Eukaryota; kingdom Viridiplantae; phylum Streptophyta; class Magnoliopsida; order Santalales; family Viscaceae; genus Viscum; species Viscum album. Next base: position 462,943,792 of record OY728137.1, on the reverse strand, counting down.
CATCCTTCGTTGGATTTTACATTTGTTTGAAGTGTATTTATTATGATACAATATTCCATATTGTATTAAATGTTTCGTGATATGTTTGACTATGAATTTTTCATTTTTATACCATTCATTGTTTATGGTTAAAGTATTGACATATTGTATGTTTGTTTCAATACGAATGTATATATTATGTTTCATACTTTTCATATGAGGAATGCCTTGGACATAGTAAGTGATAGGAAGGGCCCACTATAGCCCCTCGATGCATCATTATATCTCATGAGAAAAAATAGTTTCCTCCAATAAGGCCTTGAAAAAATCTTATTTTTAGTCATGGAACAAGGCCTTGATTATGTGGTTATGATGTCCAACACTATTCATTACATCATTATGAATTTAGCTATTGATATTATATTGGATTATTAGACTCATAAAATATCCATGTGAATATGTAAATTGAATTATTAGATTTATCTTTTCCATATTATGATACAGATTGGGTTTTAAAGGTTTTTGTTTTAGTCTCTTACATTTCATTAAATGATTATTCTTATTAACAATAGTTTCTGGTGTATTTTTATCCATACTGAGCATCTATGTTCTCCCCTTTCTATGTTTTATTTATCCAGGTATGAAAAGAAGTATATTATGAATAAATTATTGGGATAAGCTAATAGATATGAGTGTGTCCAAAGGAGACACAATTTTTTTTATTTCATAATTTAATTTAGAACTTATTTATGTATCTAGTAATTACAAGGCTACTAAACTGATCAGTCTATTAGGATTTGATCTCTTCTGATCATGAAAATTTTATTTAGAAATGCACTGATTCTGGGTAACTAGGGCTAAGGCGTCACATACATATATCATAAATCAAGCATTCCTAATTGCATCCATTTAGGTAAACTATCAATTCTAATATCATATCTTTAGTTAAAAATAACATGGAATTTATCTATCAATTTAGAGGAAATAACATTAAATAAAATCATGGAAAAACAAACACTATAACCAAATTATTTTGGAAAAATTTTAATCGTACATATTTTTATTAAATTTAAACTTCACCCATTGTATCCAAAAAACTCACATAGACGTTAATTTAAAGGATGAAGGATAACTGTAAAAATATTCCAATTATTTGGACATACTAGAAGGAGTTTCAAATGTAATATAGAGAACCTAAGAAGGGTTCACATAAATTAGTGGTCAAAAGGATTCTCACTAAGCAGTTTAATTAAATTAATAGGCTTGAATTAATAATCAATAGTATGAATTGATGAGCAACATAATGGTGAAAGTTGAATTTCACAATTAAATTATGGGTAATATTATAGAATTTTTACCTTTTAGTCATATTATCTCCCATATCCCATGACATCGATTGATTTGATAAAAAGATGAAATTATATGATTTTAGTATATCATCAATTTCATGTAAAGCCCTTCAAAAGAAGATTTTTCAATGGAGAGTTAACTAAATAAAATGATTCATTGTTAAAATGATTAGACTAACTGATTGAATTTGTTAATTTAATAGGGAATTTATTATGGAAAATAGATATAGGTCTATAAGGCTTTTTAAGTATAAGAAGGTGTGTGCACCACATGATAAAGGGGGTGTGATGCACATAGAGGGAGAGGGAGGATATGAGGAAAAAATAGATAGGAAATAAATAAGGAAATGAGAGAAAAATAAACAATAAGAATAATTGAAAATGAAATGAATAATATAACACATAAAAATAGATGGGAATAGAATGGAAAATAAGGAGAAATAATAATAATGGATAAACCCATTTTTAATTATTTTTTCACTTCTCATGTCTAGTTTTCATTTTATTATATATTTTAATTCATTTTTCATATAATTTTATTTATTTAAATATAATTCTATTCATTTTAATCCTTTTAAATTATTGTTACATGAACATTTCACTAGGGAAAGATAAAATATTATACATAAATCCAGTGAAACAATTTAAATAATTTCATTTGATTCTCAGGACCCACAACATACTACATGGTTGGGCACCCTTGGTCAGTTTAAGGATTTTGAATATCCAAAAATTAAATGGTTTCTACCTAGTTTAAATCCATGATGTTACAACCACACCACCTTAGGAGAACTAATCCATGAGTTTCCCTTTTGAGGGTGGTGGAATGTCATCTGAGAAACCTTTTTTCACTATGCATGTACATCAGTTTATCCCTCCCAGATCTCATCATAAAGGTTCCCATGATTCATGAAAACCTAGGATAAAGGAACTGACCTTCCTCAGATGACCGTCATTCTACGGTTCATAGAACTGATTCGATACTTCTCAAAGGATTCATCCACCTTAAGCTTTATTTCAATAGAAACAATTGAATGAGACTGGTCTAGATGATATTATTGATGAAGAGATAAATGGATGACATCGTATAAGGAATGATACCTCTAAAGTAACTACACCCAATTTTCAACCATCCCATATCTCTCCTCCATATCGAATAACCCAACATATCTGATTGATAACTTTACCTATCTTCTGATTCACCTATGAACAAGACTAAGTGAAACACATAGTAAGACCTGATGTCCAAACTCAAACTATATAGGATATTGATGATGATTAGTATAAAACTTTTGTATAGACTGGGATGTAGCAATACTATTCTGAATTAAACAAACTTTCTTAGATATACGCTGAATGAGATGAGGAACAAATGGAGCTACCTTGACAACTTTGAGCCTAAAAAGAGGTGAATGCCATAGTTTTTAATAGAGGGCCCAATATGGAGACTTTTGAATTGTTTCGTGGAAGTAGTTAAAATACCAAAACTCAACTAGAGGAATATGATTCTCCTAAGAGCCTCCAATATTAATAATATAGTCCCAGAAAATACCCTCTAATAACCAAATGGGCTTCTTGGACTTCCCATCTATCTAGGGGTGATATGAAGAACTCAAAATAACCTACAAAACCAGTTCCTTATACAACCCCTACAATAATATGGATGTGATATATGCATCTCTGTTTGACAAGATAGAACAAGTCATGCAATAAAGTTAAGTTATCTTTTAAATATAAGGCCTCCCCAACGTATCAATAGAGAAGGTCTCCTATAAAATAAGAAAGTGGATGAATTTGTTCAACCTATTGATAATCCCTTATACTACATCACTGCCTTGAAGAGATATTTTAAATCATGTACTGAAATCCATGGTGATATCATTCCATTATCACTAAAGAATAGATAGAGGCTATTGGAGTCTAGTTGGTCATTGGTGATCTGCCCTCACCTACTGACATGTGGAGGATTGAGTAATGAAACCTTCTATTTTCTTTTTCATACATGGCACCCATTACTGATGATACATATCTCTGTACATCTTTTTGAGGACACAAGTAACTGCCTAAAAGGAATGGTATTCCCTCATTAGCTCTTCCCAAATATAAAAAGGCAACCATACAGAACCATGGTAGAGAAGAGTTTCTGTTCAATTAACTAACCAACAAGGATGTTGGTTTTATCCTGTTACTATTTCCCCAAAATTGGGCCTCGTATAATCAGTTAACTATCACATGTGGACACACTCGGTCAAAGAGGAATTAAAATCTAGAGCATCTAGAACTGGTTTTCCTCGCAGGTCCTTAACCACCAGATGCCTCTTAGAAAAAAAATCCATCATCATACACTAAGGGATGACTACCTAGATGTCTTAGCTCTATGTCTGGCATCTCAAAGCATCAACAACAACATTACCCTTACTGGGGGTATAATCAAGATCAATTTTTATTGGATATATATACTCAACACACATGTGCTACATAAAATTCATGTCTTTCTATGTGAAGATTTATTTAAATATTTTATGACCAATGTAAAGAATGATCATATCTCATAACAAGTGGTGTATCCAACCACATAGACCATGAACCATAACATCTAATTCATGATTGTGTGTAGGATAGTTCTGCTCATGAGGCCTCAAATGGAGGGATCTATAAGACATGAATTGATCAACATGCATCTGGACTGCATGAAGTCTGATTCCAGAAGCATCATATTAAAATCTATAAATTTATCCTATCTCTAGATAAATCATGATCAGAGATTTATTGAGTCTCCCATTAATATCCTTAAAAAAATTCAGTATTTTCATACTAGATGCAGTGCAAGGAATTCTTATTCAAAAAGGTAATGGCTGACTATATGTGTAATAACACGAGATTTTATGAGAATTAATATTTTTTAATTTCATTGATGTCTTGTGTTAAATGTGACACCAAAATTATCTTGTTCTACACACAACACCATATTATCTTGCAGAATAAACCACACTAATCTTGGATCGTGTTACACATAATTTCATGTTCGTTTGATAGAATTTATTTTATGCAACATTGATTGTATATAAATATATATATTCAATGTATAAATGAAATATGGTTGTATTATATTATACACAACAACAAATGATTATTTCACTACACGCAACCCTGACTTGGCTTTCACTACACACATCTGCGACCTTCCACGATAGCGTGCATTATACGCAATACCAAGCTTCACTAAACGAGATATTTTTATAATATTATTATGAACTAGCCGTTAGGAATAGTAATACCTACTTTTTGGAATTTTATAAATTTTATCTTTCAAAATGGACTTCATTTTTGGATTCGGAATATCGAAATTAGCCTAGGGTGAATATTTCGTATTTTTCTAAAAACATCAAATTTTTTATCAATAGTGAAAACACTAGGATACTATTTAAAAATCGAATTTTTATTTAAATAATTATTCATATTATTTCAATTTATTTTAGGTAATAATTGATACATAATACCTATATATGTTCAATGTAATTCATTTGAGTAATTTTATAATAATTTTAGATATATTAAAATTTTATTGAACTATTCACCGTCTTTTACCCACCTCCTAAGAGAATTTGAAAATTTACATAAAACATAATTTTACTGCTTCTTTGAGTGTAATTTCGAAAATAAGAGAGACACGGCTAATATCAAGGAGTAATATGTGGTTCAATAAGATAAAAAAATTGGTGATTAATATCTTTTTACTTGTATTTACAACGGTTAAAAGTAAATAGGGTAATTAAGTGTTAAAATGATATTATTATTACCCTAATAGATGTCTTAATTCTATTCGATAAGTTTAATTCGACCAAAAACAAACTACAGAATAAAATATGACCATTTAGTTCCACTTAGATTAGATTTGGACATTTAATATTATTTTATTAAAAGGAGAGTTAAAATAGTTAAAATCAATGTTTAATAACTAACACATTTTTAATATAGAATTATAAATAATATAAATTCAACTATAAATATTCATTAGAAATATAAAAAGACTTCCAACCTAATGGTATTTTATTCTTAATGTTTAGACATTAAATAATTTAATTTATTTATGACACAATGGTGATGTAGTAAATACCTTATTAATGAAATATTGATATAATTGATGTTATAAATACCCAAATAAATGTAATTTGAAACTTTTTATAAATTTAAATAATTTATTAGGTTAATATGACATGTTAGTATATATTTAATTAAATTTTTTCGGACAAATCATGCTGTTGTGATTTTCACAAAAATCAAGTACCAAATAGTGTCAAGAATGACATAAAATAGTTTTTAAAACAAATATTGTATTATTAATTGTTAATCAATTCCTAAAAATCTAAGGTTCGTCCAAATGACATATATAGGGTTATATATATTAATAATTAACCACTTGGGGTTCGTTTTGATATTTATATTATGTTTATTAACCATATAGTGTAAGAAAACAAAAATACACGGTAAAAGTTAAATTACTTAACTTAGAGTTAAATCTAAATGATAAGGTTAAAATAGTAACCCAAACATGTCTAAAACATATTGGATGGGATGATTTAGACCCATACCCACTTTAGATTAAAAATAAATTAATTTGGAGCTATTATAAACTGAATATGAGTTTATTATTGAATAATATTTTAAGTTTTTCCTAAGGTGCCCCTCTCCTCCCTTATAAAAAGGGAACCCCTTCCCTCTTCTCATCACACCATTTTGAGCCTTGAATCTCGGACAACCTATGCCAATTCCTCTTCAAAACCACTATAGTTATATAATAGAGGCTCTGGTCTTCTCAAAAGACCAACTCTAGTGCCCTAAGAAGATGTTCAAAAGAGGTGCGTCAAAGAAGAGGTAATCTCTTCTACCGATTCTTTCAAGTTGTCTTTCTTATTAAACATCTTATTCTTTAGTTTTTTCATTATAAATTAATAACGTAAGTATCTCTTATATACTGATATGTTTTTATAAATATTAAACAACCCCATTTCACCTTCTAGTAATCCTGCAGAAAATGAAATCACCATGAGTGTGTACGTACCGAATATCGTCTCCACGCAGTGGTGTAATCTGTTCTTCCACCACCACCATACTTGGATGGTAATAATGGTTTAAATAATAACTATATAAAGTTATTATAACATCATACTGATTTTGGGATATTATATCATCCACTCCTATTGAATTCAATAATTATGGGAATGATATCATCTCTCGTGCGTATGTACGGATTACCGTCTCCACGACGCGGTGAGATTCATTCTCCATGTTAACCATTCATGAATGATTATAAAGTATATATAATGAATATTAATGAAATATATGACATGATAAAGCTAATTTATTTTTATATATATATATTTCATCTACGTACTTCTATTCAAGTCAATAATGAAAGGAAAACAGTGTTCATGCGTACGTACCACCTACTGTCTCCATAAATGGTGTATTTCATTTCATTTATATATATATTATATATATATATAATGAATATATATATGACATATAATTAATTATTTACATTATAGAAGTAATTAAATCATGATATAATTAATAACAATATCAAGAACAACAAGTCCAAACACGTATGATAAATAAAACGGTTTTACCCAAAACGCTGCTTTAACATATAACTTACAAAAGAACGGGTAATATAAATTCATATGTGAAACATATATGATATCATAACAATGAATATTATTCTGTAACAAGTCAATGACATTATTTTAATGATTATACAGGAGGTTCGGTAACATACGAAGCATATCAGACATAAGGTAAGGGATAATTATTCCAATCTCATTCTTATCCGAGATTGTTTATTCGTATGTATTTACTGGGGTTAGGTTTATTATCCACGTCCATATGTTCTCAAAATGTATTAATAAAATGTTTACTTTTCTTCTATGTATGTTTAAATTCATTTTTAACTTTTTTTTACTTTACCACATCGTATGGAAGGAATCATTCTTTTGTTTACCATATGAGGTACTTTTTGACTTTTCTGATAAAAGTACGAGGAGAATGTTTTTTTAACTTATACGACATGAACATATTTTTATGGTTTCATTATGACTTTTCTTAATAAATACTACACTACAATATTTCATTAAATTTTTTAGAAAAATCCTTTTCTTTTAACATTTCATGGCATTTTGTGAAAAGATAATGATTTTGAAGAAGAAAGGATATTTTCCTCAAGAATTCATTTCAAGTGTTTTGTCAAAAATATTTTTTATCTATGATGAAAATATTTAGTATGATTATATTTCACGTATAATGTCTCTAGTATTTACATGGTTTCTCTTTTCTTATGATGAAATGATATCCATTTGTTTTATATGGATTATGTTATGATGAGATGACTTTTATGAAACCCATTTTATAATTTGGGTTATGATGAATAATTTATGTTTATTTTGTCACACAAGTAAGAATTATTTCATTAGGAGATGGGTGGGACCTATATCTCCCTCCAATTCATTGAATAAGGATTTATATCTCATGAGATAGACATGACTGGAACAACAAGTAAATCTGATTTAGTGAAATAAGACTGGAATGAGGAGTGAACTCTATTCAGAAAGGGACTTTGTCCACTAAGATGGTCTAGGCAGTAATGTCTTGGCTACTATGAAAATCATAACATCTTATTAATGTTTGGCACAATTAAATGTTTTATTCCCATGCTATTTTATCATGATTAATGTTTCTTTATGATCAATTCCTTATGTACTGCCATGTTTTATGTCATTGCTCAATATTTTGATGTTTAGATTTTATTCTCATGTTTTTACATTCAAATGTCTATGGATTGTTTTATGTTATCTCTATTTACCCTAACTGAGAATTTGAGCTCACTATTTTTATGTTTTATTTTCCCCAGGATATAGAGAAAGGTTGTAGGTAAGAAAACAAAAGGGGAATTTCTTTATGGGATATTTTAAAGATCATCCACAATGATTAGAAGATTATGTTCCGAGTTTCCAAAGACACTAAACTATTACGGTCCTTGTGTGATGTTTTTTTGTTATGTATTAAGTATTCCGCAAAAGTAATGTAATGTCCATGTATATCATGATTTGGGTATCTATAGTTGGTATTAGAGGAAAGGTTTAGTTAACATTAGCAAACTGGGATGTGAAAACATTAGTAATATCCCTAGATATATTTCTAAGGTATGTCTAAGGATGTCCCTTAGGTTTAGTATAACTATATTTTACAGTCCTAGAATTATGTTGACGATCATGAATAACCTAGGGTGAACCTAAGGTGTCCTGGATTAACAAATGTGTGATAAGTTAGACATCCCATAAGTGACTTTTTATGACTATGTGGTTCCCCGTAATTTTAACTGTTTCTTACCCCATGGATTTTGGGTTTAGTCAATGGAGGAAACTAGAAGTAATTGGGTCAACCTTACATCCAATGGAAAAATTGGTGACTATGAGCAATGAAAGTGTGTAATGCCTAGAAAGAATGATTTCATGATTCTGCTGAATCAGTCATCGCGAAATATGATTAACAAGGTGAACTTTAGTGGTATTCCTAATTCATCAAATAAGAGGAAGATGGACTTTTATGCATGTTCTCATGTTGAGGAGCATAGAGAAATGAATATTGAGATTTCTAAAGAAGGGAAGGAGAACCTTGATGAATATATCAAATGGATGGGAAGATGTTATTTGTGTGGAGAGAAGGGTCACAGAGTGACAGACTATTATGGAGCTCAATGTCTTATATGTGGAGAACATGGGCATTACCCAACTCAATGCCCATACCTAAGACGTTACTTATAAATCAAGGAAGGACTTATTCTATAACAATAATTGAATAGGATGGATTGAAGTGTTTATATAATGGTATTCACGAATAATGTTGTTGATGTACTTTTATGGTATATTGAAATATCTATGTATTGGTCCATTGTGGTTTTCCCTATGAATATGGCATCGGTAACCATGAAAAGTGATTTTAATATTTTTGGAAATCAGATGATATGCACATAATGAAGGGATAAATAGAAAATAATATGTTTGATAGTATTCATGGGAACATGACTGATATAAGGACAAAGTTATATCATGGTTTGAGTATATAGAATTTTTGGAATTTGGTATGTGGAAAGAGTTAACTTTTGTCAACATTCATGTTTTCACTAAGGTTCAACGGGTATTCATTTTTCAAGAGAATTCATGATTAAGGTATTCACAAGTTTGGAAAGAGATCAACAAGATGTTTCATGTGATATATGAGGGATAAATGATGGTATTCACGTGCTTGTTATATGACCTCATTTGTAATCATTCTCTTTATACTATGAGGTTTTAAAGAAGTATTTTGAATAATAAAAAAGATTGGAATGGATTATGTTGAACCTAAGATAGTATTTTTTAAGGCTAGAACTTTTTGTTATGTTATAATAGTCTGGTTTTAGAAAAAGGGCAACCCGTAGGACGGGCGACAACCAGTCGCGTCAGACAAGGCTATGGGAATCGAACCCACAAATGAAGTGTGACATGCCTTTATCACATACCACTAGCCTACATGAAGTCCCTAGTTATTAGAAAGTAGTTTTATTTTATTAAGAAGTATGATATATGAAGTATAATACCATTGTTGGAATCATATAAGATTAATCTCACCATAGATGGACTTATGTATATTTAATAACTTCTGCTAACCTTTTTGTGATAGAAACAGATGGGATGACTTATCATTATATCTTATGATCCCTTAACACTACATGAATGAAAAATTCAGCTTCATTTATTTAAATAGAGATGATGTGAATATTGTTCATGAAACGACCAAAAATGATATTACACTAAAATCAAGTAAGTATTTATTATTATGTAAAAGTTCATCAATGTTATGGAAATGATCTTGGCAACCAAAAATGTTGTTCTAATACTCTCATATCTGATGAATCAGATGGTACAATAGATCATCAGAAATTTATGGCTTTGTGATTGTTGGATTTTTCATAGACATGTTCCCTACCACTCTCCATCATAACATGACGGTTAAATTTCTCTTCCATATCCATATTTTTACTTATGTTCCCCTATGTGGAAACCCATGGATAAGTTAATTTGGGTAACCGTTATGTTTCATACATTAGTTTTTAAAACTAGTCTTTAGTATTCCTTTTTATGATGTGTGTTTTTATTAAAGAAAATGTCATCTAGTAAACGATTTATAACACCGATGAATTTCGAGGGAGAAATTCATTTTAATGGGGGTAGAAGGTAACAACCCGAGATTTTATGAGAAATATTAATTTTTAATTTCATTGATGTCTTGTGATGTATGCGACACCAATAATAGCTTGTTCTATATGCAACATTGTATTAGCTTGCAGTATACACAACACTAATCTTGGATCGTGTTACACACAATTTCATGTTCATTTGATAGAAGTTATTTTATGCAACATTGAGTGTCTATATATATATATATTCAATGTATAAATGAAATATAGTTGGATTATATTTTAAAAAATAACAAATTAATCTTTCACTACACAAAACCCTGACTTGGCTTTCATTACACGCAACTGCGACCTTCCACGATAGTGTGTGTTATACGCAATACCATGTTTCACTAAACGAGATATTATTATAATATTATTACGAACTAGCCGTTATTAATAGTAATACCCACCTTTTGAACTTTTATAAATTTTATCTTTCAAAATGGACTTCATTTTGGGATTGAGAATATCAAAATTAGCATGGGTTGTATTTTTTGAATTTTTATGAAAACGTCCAATTTCTGATGAATAGTTAAAACACTAGGTTACTATTTCAAAACCAAGTTTTTATTTAAATAATTATTAATTTTATTAAAATTTATTTTAGGTCAAAATTGATACATAATACTTATATAAGTTCAATTTAATTCATTTTAGTCATTTTATAACAATTTTAGATATATTAAAATTTTATTGAACTTGTCACCGTATTTTACCCACCTCCTAGGAGAATTTGAAAATTTATATAAAACTTTATTTTACCAATTCTGTGAGTGGAATTTCAAAAACCCGAGAGACATGGATAATATCAAGGAGTAAAATTTTGTTCAATAAGACCAAAATAATTTTTGGTGAATAGTAACTATTAACTTTTATTAACCACAGTTAAAAGTAAATATAAAAATTAAGGGTAAAAATGATATTATTATTACCATAACACATGTCCTAATTCTATTGGATAAGTTTAATTCGACAAAAACAACATTAGGAATATAATATGACCATTTTGGTCCACTTGGATTAGGTTAGGACATTTAATATTATTTTATTTAAAGAAGAGTTAAAATAGTTAAAATCAATGTTTAATAACTAAAACATTATTAATATAGGGTAATAAATAAGATAAATTCGACTATAAATATTCATTAGAAAGATAAAACGATTTACTACCTAATGGTATTTTATTTATAATTTTTATACAATAAATAAGTTATGTTATTTAAGACACAATGGTGATGCAGTAATTACCTTATTAATGAAATATTAACATAATTGTTGTTTTAAATACCCCAATAAATGTAAATTGAGACTTTTTAAACATTAAAATAATTTTTTAGGTTAATATGATATGTAAGTATTTATGTAATTAAATTTTTTATAACAAATCTTGCTTTTATGATTTTCACAAAAATCAAGTATCAAAAAGTGTCAAAATTGATATAAAATAGTTTTCAAAACAAATATTATATTATTAATTGTTATTATATTCCTAAAAATATAAGGATCTTCCAAATGACATAGATAAGGTTATATATATTATTAATGAACCACTTGGGGTTCTTTTGGCTTTTTATAGTATGTTCATTAACCACATAGTGTAATAAAACAAAAAGACACTGTAAAAGTTAAATTATTTAACTTAGAGTTAAATCTAAATGATACGGTTCAAATAGTAACCTAAAATTTTCTAAAACCTATTTATTGAAAGGATTTAGACTCATCCCCACTTTAACTTCAAAAGTAATCAATTTTGAGCTATTATAAACCGAATATTACTTTATTATAAATTAATATTTTAAGTTTTTCCTAAGGGGCCCCTCTCCTCCCTTATAAAAAGGACACCCCTTCCATCTTCTCTTAACACCCTTTTGAGCCTTGAAGTTAAGAAAAACCCTGCTAATTAATCTTCTAAACCTCTATAGTTATATCATAGAGTTTCTGGTCTTTTCAAAATACCATGCCTAGTGCCCTAAAAATAATTTTAAAAGAGGTGCGTCGCAGAAGAGGTAATCTCTTCTACCGATTCTTTCAAGTTTTATTTCTTCTTCAACTTATTATTATTTAGTTTTTTCATTATAAAGTAATAACATATGTATCTATAATATACTGATATGTGATTAAAAATATTAAAAAACCCCATTTCACCCTTTATCCATCCTACAGAAAATAAAATCACTGTGCGTGCGTACGTACGGAATACCGTCTCCACACCGTGGTGTAATCTATTTTTCCACCACCACCTTATTTGGATGGGTATAATAGTGTAAAGAATTACTATATAAAGTTGTTATAACATCATATTGATTTTTTGATATTATATCATCCAATCCAATTCAATTTAATAATTATGGGAATGATATCATCGCTCGTGTGTACGTACGGATTACCGTCTCCACGACGCGATGAGATTCATTATCCATGTTAACCATTAAAGAATGGTTATAATGTATATATAGTGAATACTAATTAAATATATGAAATGATAAAGCTACTGGATTTATGTATATATATATTTCATCTACTTACTTTCATTAAAGTCAATAAGGAAATGAATATAACGTTCACGCATACGTACAACCTACAGTCTCTATGAACGGTGTATTTCATTTCATTTATATATCTATTATATTTATATATAATTAATAAATATATGATATATAAATCATGATTTAAATTCTGGAAGTAACTAAATCAAAATATAATTAATAATAACATCAAGAACAACAAGTCCAAACACGTATGATAAATAAAACGATTTTACCCAAAACGCTGCTTTAACATGGAACTTACAAAAGAACGGGTAATATAATGTCATAAGTGAACCATAAATGATATCATAACAATGAATATTATTCTGTAATAAGTCATTGACATTATTTAAATAATTATACTGGAGGTTTGGTTACATACTAAGCATATCAGACATAAGGTAAGGGATAATTTTTCCAATCTCATTCTTATCTGAGATTGTTTTTTCGTAAGTATTTACTGGGGTTATGTTTATTATCCATGTCCATATGTTGACAAATGTTTTTCATAAAATGTTTACATTTCTTCCTTGTATATTTAAAGTCATTTTTACCCTTTTTTTTACTTTTACCAAATCGTATGGAAGGCGTCTTTCTTTGGTTTACCATATGAGGTACATTTTGACTTTTCCGACAAAAGTACGAGGAGAATGTTTTTTTAACTTATATGGAATGAACAGATTTTTACGGTTTCATAAGGCCTTTTATAAATAAATATTACTCTAAAATATTTCTTTACTATTTTCAACAAAATCCTTTTCTTTTAAAATTGCATGGTATTTGGTGAAAAGATAATTATTTTGAAGAAGAAAGGATATTTTTCTCAAGAATTCATTTCAACTGTTTTGTCAAAACTTTTTTCCATCTGAGATGAAATTATTTAGTATGATTATGTTTCAAGTATAATGTCTCAATGATTTACATGATTTCAATTTTCTTATGATTAAATGATATCCATTTGTTTTATATGGATTATTTTATGATGGGATGACGTTTATGAAACCCATTTTATTCTTTGGGATATGATGAATGATTTATGATTATTTTTTTGGCACAAGTATGAATGATTTAATTATGATATGGGTGGGACCTATATCACCCTTCAATTAATTGGGTAATGATTTATATATAATGATATAGACATTGATGGAATGGAAAGTTAATCTGGTTTAGTGATACATGACTGGAATGACAAATGAACTCGATTCAAAAAGGGACTTTGTCCAATAAGATGGTCTTGGCAATAATTCCTTGGCTACTATAGAAATCATAACATGTGTTTAATGTTTTCCACAATTACATGTTTTATTATCATTCTATTCTATCATGATTAATGTTTTTTTATGATCTATGCCTTATGTACTGCCATGTTTTATGTCATTGCTCAATATTTTGATGTTTAGATTTTATGCTCATGTTTTTACATTCAAATGTCTATGGATTGTTTTATGTTATCTATGATTACACATACTGAGCATTTGATCTCAACCTATTTATGTTTTATTTTCCCTAGGATATAAAGAAAGGTTTTAGGTAAGAAAACAAAAGGTGAAGATCTTTATGGGAGATGTTGAAGATCTTTCACCATGATTAGAAGATTATGTTCCGAGTTTCCAAATACACTAAACTATTACAGTCCTTGTGTGTTGTTTGTTTTATGTATTAAGTATTCCACAAAAGTAATGTAATGTACATGGACGTCAAGCTTTGGGTCTATACAATATGTGGGATAAGTCCTGGATGACTCATTTATAATTTCCAGAAATCACTACAAAACTCTGTATGTCAAAAACATTCGTGTGCTTCCTACAGGAAATGATCGCATTCAGTTTTTTTAGTTTGACTTATATGCCCACCTATAATATTTTATGACCTAAGAGGTAATCTTTGTTGATATAAAATTGAAATTTACTAAGAATTAAATATTTCTAGTTCTCTCTCAGCAAACTCAACATGATATCATGATGGGTTTCATGGTCTTGTATTGTGTGAAAATACACCACAATGTTCGATATAAAGACTTCCACAAATGAGTCAAGGTACATGTGGAAATCCCCATTCATCAGATCCCTGAAAATATCTAATGTGTTCATCAGACCAAAAAACATAACTAAGAACTCATATAGGTCACTAATGCTTTGGAATTCGATACATGGTATATCTGATGTTCGCATAGACAGCTGATGATTAGCTGACCTCATATAAATTATGGAGAAAATAGTTGCCCCTCAGATTATTTCAAAGAGTTAATCTACATGAGGCAATAGATATAGACTCTTTAAAGTATGATGGTTGATTTGACATTAATCAAAACACAATCTAAGGGTATCTTCTACCTTTTTATAAAAAGGGACCAGTGAAACCCACTGATATGTACTAGGTATAATGAAACCCTTATCCTCAAGATCTCCAAGATAAATCTTGATTTCATGTAGATTTGTTTGTGTCATACAATAAGGAGAAATAGACATTGTAGTTTCCATTAGTATAATCTTGATAGAGAACATGACATATTTTAGAGGAGGTATTCTTAGGATCTTATTAGGTAAAAATTTCATGAAATGAACCACCATAATAGGGAACTCCTCTAACTATAGTTCATGATCATTCATTAGGATACATGATAGCATCGTTTTCACTCTTCCCATTTTAGAATTCCTAGGTCTAGGTTAATCTACCTGGATATCCCATTCCCTATTATTTATATATATGCTTCCCTAATGTGTAGTGAAAGAAAATCGATAATGATAGAAATCCAGTTTGGAATTAAAATCAACTAGTCATTCCATAATTAGTGTGAAAACAAACACAATCATCTCAATGACGTAAAATTCAAGAAGAAATGGTACCCAAATATTTTAATGGGTACTCTTGGAATGAGCATATTCCCTCATTTATGACCCCAAAGATGTGTCGAGAAACAAAAAACTACAAAAGTAATTGATGGAATGACCCAAACATTCTACTATTGTACCAGATTATAATGAATGTGAAGAAAAAATATAAAAAGGGATTAAACTATATTATAGGATAAAATGATTGTACCTATAATTATATATGGTACTAGACTCATCTCTATTAGTGATTACTGCACTGAAAACATATGACATGATCCGTAGCCTTGAGATGCCTCCTGACTATCCTGGGCCAGTCCACACTGCCGACACTAATGTTCTAGAACATGACTTCCTCCGTCATAGTCACTACATCCTTGGCCCGATTGGTCAATGGAAAATGAAATCCATGATAGATGTGGAGTCATATATCCCATACCTGAGAGAGGTAATGGAATTAATTCTCTAACTCTAGTTTCTTATGGAATAGAAAGATTGATATGTGGAAGGTGAGCAATCATTCTACAAGATCAACACTCCAAATGGGTTTTTAGGAAATGGGGATTGTTATGGTCATTCACGCCACGTAGTTGAAAAATAATATTATTTCTCATATGGGTCATCTAGCTACCATTTCTCCCACATCCTAGTTAAACATAATTCTTCTAATTAAATGATGAATCATTAACATGCTTCAAAAATGAACTGCCCTGACACAGAACATTAGCTTTCCAGATATTTTGTTCCATAATAAGGTCTTGATTCGTGATATATATAATAGTTATAAAGTGAAATATTTTCACCTATGAGGGAATAGAATGTCCAATTAAATACTTAAATCATATTGCAATCATCTATGTGTCGTCGGTCAGAGATGGAGAATAATTACGGAGCATAGTGAAATGATTTGAATACTTTAACACCATCAGAGATCCTTACTAAGGATGTTTGAACTTAGTGGAATGATCTTCTATAAGATTCTTTAGAAAGAAGTGGTCATAGAAGGATGTATGAAATTCTAACCAAACCATATCACTCGTTAGATCTTCCTGATTAATGAACAACCTACAAATGCATGGAAGATTCATGATGCATATAGATAGTAAGCTTGACAACCCCCCCCCCCCAATTTGGGAGAATCATAAGATGGTTGAAAATAGTTTTTATATATTCAATCTAAAACTCTTTATCATTGGGACTGTCATCCCCTAAGAAGGTGAGAGGATCATGTCCCAGAAAATACCATGTAATCTCTTCCAAATATAGGTTATTTTTGAAAACACATTGATCTTATTGCATGTACCAGTGAAGATTATCCAAAAATAAGCATCGACGCCCAATTTAAAATCTGAACGAGGTGGAACATGAGGCACTATATAAGGAACTATAGGAAGAACTACATGAGGAACTACTAGAAGTTCAAGACATACCAACTATATAAAGTTCTACTAACTACTCTTTCAGTGGAAAACATGACGACATCATAGAGGAATCTCTCTATAATTGGAAAATTCACACCTTTTATGAGATTCCATGGAAGGGTAAGCAAAAAAATCAAGGATCAATATGATAAGAGAAGGTGTAAGGCCTCCCATTTAAATTCATGTATATTTATAAAATTTCCACACAAGGAGGCCATTTCATATTTACATATGGTAATAACCTTAAATATATAACTATCATGAACTCTATGTTATTTAAACTGAACACTAAATCACTCACATAGAAATAGAATGATACATTCGTAATGTAGATATGGAAAGTCAATTTTGAAGTCATTTTAATCCCTATAGTTCCTAATATGATTAAATGTATTGAAATTACCTCATTTCATCATGCTTGAATTGTGAAAATAATCATCTAAATAATACAAATACAAGTAACAGAAAAAAAATGTGTGTCACCAAATATTCATTTCATATGAACAATAAATGGTATAACAAATAATTGAGATCCCAACCCAGAAAAATTGTGTTTCCCATATACATTGGTTAGCTTGATCCTACCATAGTGAAAGTTCTATATACCAATATATTATCCTCCAATCACACCAAAATAGTAAGACACAAGGATAAATTACCTTTTGATATGACATTATAGGATCCTATAATGAGTGCTTCTGAAAATAGTCCTAGAGACGGTCGGCCTAAAGACATCAAATGTACCTTTCCGAAGGCCATAGGTTTCCCACTTGTAGAGATGGACCTCTGTAAGTCCATCGGGATACTATTACACTATATGAAATGGTATTTCATAGCATAAAGTAACAATATTTGAACAAGTAGCATAAGAAATATATAAATAATGTAGACAACAAAGCAAGAAGAAAAATTACCCAACACCAGAATATATAACAAATGAAAAAGATGAAATACCATAAATGATTCCATGATGATGTAAATGTTTTTTTCCTAATGGAAATAAATAAAATTTTAGTGATATGAGGTACAAAAATAGAATTAATGATAATGAAGTCCCAACTATCCAAAATAAACTGCAACATTTCATCATAATAAAGGATTGGTCCCCTACACTCACACTCCATCCAAAATGGTAAATAAATCATGCATTGGAAGTGGAACAAATCCTTATATCCATACCTGTAAACATAAATATAACTCGAGTACCAAACAATTCTTGAGAAGGTTGTGAGATATTATCTCAGTAGGTCAGCACCCACAGTGTCTAGACCATTCTTGTTCATGCTGTAAACAAATAGAACTCTGCCAAAGTATAATAAATGAAAGTATTTTAATTAATAATATAACTAATTTATGGATTGTGATCCCAAGAAGACACCCATACCATGCCACTTACTTCATCCGGAACTTGATGTCTGAATTAAAGACATAGTAATGATAAGTAGATATAACAAAGACTAGGTAACATAACAACCCTTAAAAAATGTGCACACCCCAAGATTCTGATTTAGGTCAGGGTCTAATTTAGATGTCAAAACTAGGAAATCTAAAGGAACAATAGAGGACTAACAGAGAATAAGGGAATAAATATATACCGCATAAATAAATTTACCTCAACTATTTCTATTAAAATTGACATGTACGGAGTTTGATTATGAGTATGTCTTGATTCTATCTCTGTATTACATTCGATCAATTATCTAATTCCACCATGCCCATCAAGGGTCATCCATTTATAAATACCATGCATTGCATATGGTATGGTATCCAAGAGTCAATACCATGTATCAAACATATGTGACTGAGTCTAAACTGATCCTTGTCATTGCAATAGTTTCATCATAAATGTCCTTAGTTTACCTTTCTTGAACCATTACCACTCAATAGTATGTGAAAAGCCTAGGGGATCCCATGCATGGAGAGCCTAAAACATCTATTCCCCAATGCATCGTATAATAACCTATCGATCAAGATGAGTCTAATAATGTGTTCTTAATATGAAACATGCTTTCTCTAACTGGCCTTATTATCTGCAAACATGAAGAGAAACACATATACATATATCCCAAATCAAGCCTACATAATTACATTCATTTAGGTAATCAATCGATTCCATCATTGTAATTCAGGTAAAATAGAACATGGAAATTATTTGTATAAGCATGGTTAACATCATTTAAATAAATGAATGGAATATAAAACCTTATAAAGAAATTATTTAATCCAACAATTCACCCTAAATAATTTTATTCATTTTAATCATCAACACAATGTATAAAAATAAATACTTGTAGATGATATTTTAAAGAACCGAGGATAATAGTAAATACATGGTGACTTTTCTGGCCCACATGAAGGGGATTCCAATAGAATGGAGGCATCCTAGGAAGGTTTTACATTAATCAAAGCTCATAAGGATTAGACAAAAGAAGTTTAATTAATTTAATAGGCCTTAATTGAGATTCATCAGTAGGAACTAACGAGTAGCACAATGGTGCAGATTGAATAAAAAATTGAAATAATGGGAAGGAACATAAAATCCCTACCTTATAGTCATATTATCTCCCATGATCTTAATGAATCTTTGATTTGACCTAAAATTTTAGAAAGCACGTATATTTTTGAAAAACACAATATTTTGGGGTAAAACCTTCAATGGTAGATTTTTTTTGAGAAAGTGAGGGGTGAACCCCTTTTACTGAACAATGAAAGACTCCATTTGAAGACTGGGAAAAGGACGGACCCATTACAAGAACCAAGTGAGAACAAAAAGAAAACCAAGGGCACACGGCCTTTTATGGACCCAAACGCCAAAAATAAAGAGACATCAAAATAAGAACCAGCCAAGAGTTCCCCCCTATCAGAACCTACAATAGTGGAATTAGTCCAGGATGATGCGCCTCCCCCTTGCCAAGTAATGTATCGTGCTGGAAACATAAATGAGGCAAGGAACTCCCCCATCTAACATCAAAATGAAGGAAGAGGTCAGGATGATAGATGCCAACACACCTATCTTTCAAAAGATCCACCCAACCGACAATGCAAGCGATGAAATCAATGCATTTTAAATCAGATGCAGCACAAACCCAAACATAGAATACCATGCAGAAACAAACAGAAAACCTATCCGTCCAAAAAGGTACTGACAACTGAATGATGGGTGTCAGTACACCCATCTTTCTTGTTAGGCTGCCCACCCGATTCCATCTGTAGGAAACAGACACATATCCCAAATCCAAAGAGACGTTGACCAATTATCACAACAAAATATTCATCTCATCGAACCTTCAAATCCAAAGAAACTCAATGAAAAGAGAAACACAACCCAAAGAAGTGAGAATAAACCAAAGAGGAGAAACAAAAAACAAAAAAAAGCACAACATTAAGAAGAGAAATTGTAGTCTAAGTCATAAATCCCACTAAAGCAAGTAGTGTACAAACAAAAACCTCTCCTCGATATAAAAAACCCAAATCCGCCATCCAAATATTATATATAGAGAAAATGAAGGTGTACAGCTCAAAAAAATCCAAGAAAAAAGCATCCAAGAGCATTTCAAAATGGTCTTGCATCCGGATTCACAACCCCCACCAAACATTGATCCACAAATAGAATCATTCTGAATAGGAACTAGGAGGAGTAAACCTGATGACCGCACCTCACTGTATGAGGACCGGTCAGTGTTGGGGAGGAAAGTTTTGAAGATCAGATCAAACCAAAGGGTGACACTACCAACTGCCGGAAATCTATACCATCAGCTAGAGCAGACCCGAGAACAATTATCCATAGTTGAGATCCCACCGAAAACACAACTCAGAAGGCAGTATAGCCGCCCATAAAGAAGAATCCGAAGAACATCCCGAGCAGGTAGAACAAGAAACGAAGCATGTATGAAGAAACCAACCAAAAGAATCTGCATACCTCCAACGATTCAGAGTCCACCGCTCGAATGATTTCGAGACACTCAGAGATCATCTCCTTCGCACCACCATCGAGAACTGACCAATACTACGTAGCTCCCAAAATAGATCTGAAGGAAGGGATGACACTTCGTCCACTTCAAGAAGATGCACTTCCACCTACAAGATTCTGGAAGCGTGCTTCAAACACGTCAGACCAAAATGAGGATAAAAGTTGGGAAGGGAGGTGGTCACCACATCGGTGGGATCAAAATAGTGTCAAGGTGTAGATGAAGATGAAACAAAGAAACTGACAAAAACTGCCAATGAAGAGAAGCCAAGGCTGGAGAAGAGGCACTGACGCCTGGTTATGGAAGCTGCGGAGTGAGAAACCCTAAAGGTGCTTCCCTCCTGAGGAGTGCGGCACCATTTTCCTACAATGGTAGATTTCACAATAGAGAGCTAATGAAATCACACATTTCTTATTGTATAAGATTAGCCATACCAAGATATTCAATGTTCTTCTGAAAAGGTTGAAATTCAAAATGATATGGATTTGTAGGAAGCTTCTAAAGCGGAAGAAGGGGGTGCACACCACCTGACCAAGGTGGCGCGACACACAGAATGGGGGAGGGAGGGAAAGAGGAATGAAAAACTGAGAAAGGACATAAATAAGTAAAGGAGAAAATAATGTTAAAATAATATAAAAAACAAGTAAATATAATAAAATAAAATAAAATAAAAATAAAAGTGATGATAAGGGAAAATGAAAAAAAAATTAATTTTGGATAAATCCACTTTTTGTTATTTTTACTCAATTCCAAACCACTTTTTATATTGTTATTTATTTTTATTTCTAGTTTAAACTCATTTTATTTAATTAAATTTCATTTTATTACATTTAATACTTTTTTATTATTATTAACCAAACATAGTTCTAGGGTGCGATGTATTATTTTACATAAATCATGTGAAACTATTTAAATAATTTTATTTCTAATTGGGACCCCCAACAGGGTGCATAGGCGCACACTGTTAGAACTAAGACCTTAATTTCAAGAATGGGTTTTCCTTTTCTTGTGTTTTTTAAAATTACATGAGATTCGGTAAATTTAAGAAGTACACATAGTGTAATTTGGAGTACACACCGTGTACTCGGCTACCATAGGTTACCATGTGCAGGCCATGTAATAGCTGATTACATGTCCTTATGGGGTGACATAGAGACCGCCTAAAGTAGAGTCCAGTTAAGGCAAGAACATGATTTGTATCATTAAAGGACATGAAATTTACTTTTCTTTTTAATTGTTATATCAGACTAGGGAAGCATCTAATTGGAAGAGAACCCTTATTTTAGAATTTTCTCATCTGGAAGTGACCAAGAGTGACTATTCTTCACCAAGCCCCCGATCAACCGTCTGTGATATGAATCCATCACCATTGATTGCATTGGAATCACCACGATGAGTTATTCCGTATTCTAGATCCTCTTCTCTTGATTTCTCTCCTTTCCTATGATATCTTTCGTTGATCTTTTTAGACATTTTTTGTAGATCTACATCATTATATGGTGAATCAAGGGCTGACAGAAGAGTATATCGATCGTACAACACCGCGATAGGTTGTTTTTTCCTTTTCATAGTTAGTATTTTAATTTTATATGAAAATGTGCCAAATACCCTTGAATGGATTATTGCATGTTTACTTATTTTATCACTGTTAATGCCTGATATGCCTTATATTCCTGATTAGATGTTGTTTGATTCTGAATAGGGTTATTTGACGTGCTATGGATATGTTTCCCATGGTTGTTTTGATATTGACAATTTTTTCTAACTTTTCCAGTTTTCATCTTGTAATCCATACATTGTTTTGATAGGATGGGCTGATATCATCTGATGTTTTTATATTCTCGTAGTTGATTAGCCAAGTAGTTCTTGAAATCTGTTTGACATGTAGTTCTTATGGTTTACATTTGATGTTGAACATTTTTTTTCATGATTGATTTACAAAATGATGTGGGAACCTGGTGTAGTAGACCATAGACGGAATGGATGCTAAGGGAATTTCATGAGTATATGTTTTCTTTTAGGTTGTGAGACCATAGGGGGGATGGAAATTATGATCACTCAGAGTGTTTTTAGTTCCATGTTGTGAGACCATAAACGGAATTGGACGTTGAGTGCTTTGTCATAGTTTCAATGGATAGCGATATGAGACCATAGGTGAAATTGACAGTGAGTTCTTCCTTGGATAGACTTTTCTAAAGCTAAACTTGAGGGGTTAGACTGTGGGAACTTACCAAAGGGTTTATTGAGTTTATTGGTTGAAACATAGGGTTTTTTCAGTGAATATATCCCATAGGGTTAATTGTTTTGATTATCTTCTTTCTTGATATAAGAAAATGAATGTAAGTGAAGCTGTAAGATCATTTACATTTGAGTAGTTCCTTTTTTACAACATCATTTTTCTTATTGTGTACCATATATATTCACTAACTATGAGGCATAGATATTTGGGTGTTTTCCTACTAGGATTCGTCTCACAACTTATTTGGGTAATTCTATTTCTCCTAAAAAAAATTGTATTGCTGCAGTTATAGATAAGAGAATGCTCCCTTCAATGTCAGTTACTGAACTACATTTGAGCTGTAGAGAATTGGCCCAAGCTGAGACTTGAGATGCTGCAAGAGATCATTTGTTTTCATTTTTTACTTTAGTTTAGTATAGTATTCTAGCTTTGTGACTTGATTTGATGTTTTAAAATACATATGTATCACACATAATTTATATATTTTCTCTAGTTGTTATCTCATTTAGTCTTTCATTGTTTACTTATTTCAATTTATTACTAGTTCCACTATTTTAATCTATTTATTTCTGATGCATTATTCTACCAATGAGAGAATTCTTTCCCCACTATCACACCCATATACCTCCCTGCTAGTCGTTAGCCTCTGGCTTTTGGGGGAATGCGCTCAAGGCCATATGACTAACTGAGTATGGGGAACCTTTGGGCCGTACCCAGAATTGGGGCGCTACAATGTTGTATCAATGGGATTGTATTCTTCTTTACATACTATTTAGATTTTATAGTCGTGGATTGGATGGAATATATAGTTGGTAAAAATTTGTTATCAGGAGTAGCTAACCTGTGTACATGGATAAGATAATTAACTCGATTATTGCAATTTTTCTATATTTGTAGCCAATACAGTTGATTTTATTTCAATGTGCGGTGATTTACATGTTTTGTGTTGTTATCGCTGATGTTGGGGAGGTTATATTTCTATTTCAACTAGATGAGATGAGGGTATGTATTATCATGCATCATATAGGCACTTGTTAGAGATCACATGTCATGCCTTCTTGGGATGCAATTTTGGGTGAATTTTTTATTTCATTTTTTGTGATAGAAGTTGTGATAGATAATGTGGTAGATATGCATGTTGTTTTTGATATATTCCTTGATAGTGTACCTATTGTTTTATAGGGTATTTTTAAGGTTTAAGGATTCATTTTAATGAATGCAAAACCCACTTTCTAGAGGTGTGATGGGCCCTCATGGATCGGAATTTGGGGGATCATTGCGCTGTTATGATTTTTATGACATGTATATGATTCCAATCACTGATTCGTGGAGAGTATGGGTCCTCACAAATCATAATTTTCCACATTAATGTTCATCTCATTGTTTTCTGGGTTCCAGAGTAGTTGTTGAGGCTTACTGTCCAGAAAAACCCCAAATACACGGTCTATATTTCTAAATAAAATCCATGTATCCTTCTGTTCCGAAAGGAATTTTTTTTCTTAAGTTCACGCCTTGTACTATATGTACATTCCGTGTTGTCTCGAACCGTGTTACTACCTATGTGGGATGAGATAGAAGGTTGGGAAATCTTTAGTGGACCACACCATGCACTGGACGTACACAGCATATGTATTGACCATGTATCCAGCTATGTGACCAATGACATAGGTGGATTATTGGTAGTTAGTACATGTTGTGTCTGGTACAAACCCCATGTGTAGAGTCTGCTGTGTAATTGGCTATGTGACTAATGACTCGGGTCGGTGAAATCTTTTTAATACATGTTGTGTCTGGCCCAAAGCCATTGTGTAGTAATGATCTAGGAGAACCATGTGGGATAGTCTTGTTGAAGGAATCGGGCAGTGGAAAACCATTCATGTACATGTCGTGTCCTTGGGAGGAACACGCCGTGTGTTGGGGTGTTACACAACAAGGGTCGGAAAGAGTACACACCCATGTGAAGGCTTAAAAGTGCATATCATGAAGTGGTCATTCACACCTGGTATTCTTGTTTTGATAAACTATAATTATTTCTTTCTCCTTTTCTTTTATTACACTTATATGTTTCATTCATTGATAAACATTAACTAAGGAGTGCACTTGACCATGCAGATTCATGCCTTTGAGACATCCTCTAGTTGTACGTTAGATACAAGGATGTGATTAGACATAGGATAGGTCTGATTAGGGTTTACCCACAGACCATCACATCATGCCTATCTTGGCACATTCCATTATTCGGGACATAGGTGATGATGCATAGTTCCGAGAAAGCTTTATGAGGTTTAGGTAGTCCTTCTAGGGAGCACTGCATCCGGCCACATATATGGCAGAATTGACGTAGGAATTTCAAAAGAAAAATCCTCCCACTTTATCATGGGAAGGAGGACCTCAGGCTACATAATCATGATTATAGGTCATGCAATATATATTTGAGAATCTATAGACGCCTCCAGAGAGTAGGGATAATCTCACTATGTAAATGCTTCGGGATTCCGCCAAGAGATGGTGGGATGTGATCTAACATGAGGGACATCATTAGGTTCTATCTTTGGATGAGTTCCAAAAATCCATCTATGACTTATTCTACCCATAGCCATGAGGGATGATCAAACCCAAGTGTTCCTGAGTTTGTATTAGGGTAATCTTTATGTTAAGGATTATTCTTCTTGCTCCACAGAGCTATAGTGCTTCAACCCCATTCCATGGGGTGATGAGTTATTACATGCAAGGATGTTTAACGATGGTCTTAGAAATGACATCTAATCTCTGGCGAACATCTTTAGGTTGTCTTCCATCACATCTATAGTCAACTAGGTGATGACCATAGAGCAGAATATGAGGGATTATGGAGCTGTGATCTAGGTAGGATTGGCATCCGGAGTTGGTACCCCTGTAATGGATAGCAGGAAGCGCCGTAAAGAGTCAACGCATGAAGATCGAAGGAGATGTGATACTTTTTCTAGTAGCTGGGTGGTGTGATACCAGTGTGGGAAGATTTGGCCTACAAGGCCACATTGATTGAGAGACTTAATGGAGGGATGATCTGGTAGCTAGATGGGACATCTTCATCGGTTCAGTCAGTTGTTTTCACCAGAAACCGGTGATAGAGTGTTTGTTTTCACTCCTCATACTAGAGCACAACCAACAGTTTCTCATTAGTCTCGGAATTGGAGTTATTCATGCTGTTTAGGCCAAGGTGGAGTCATGGAAATGGTCGCTAGTCGGAAGGAATTTAGCGAAAAAAGGGTGGATCAACTCAAGGTGGTCCGGCGGGGACATAAGGCTACATTAGAGGCTAGACTTTTTTAGTGTGGTAGAACCAGTAGGACAAGGATCTCAGACCCTAAATCGTTCTAGGATATGATTATAGCTACCTCTGTTCTCTCTACTGTACATTTCAATACATGGGTATCCCATAGTTACATATCTATTGTTTTTTGTGTAGAGCCTTGGGCGGGTATCTTTTCATTTACTGATTCTTGACTTTTTACACTCTGTTGGGGACTAGAACAGCTACTGTACACCAATGAAAGGAACAACCTCTTGAGGTAGGTGGGTGTCAGTTCATATAGGACCTCTATTTCCTAGAGTTGACATGATATGATATCATTCTGATGGTGGACTGGTTAGTTCTCTTATAGATGTTGTCGACACCTATCAATGTAGGGTGAGTTTTACGTCACTAGAGGGTAGATCCTTTTTACATAATTGAGAATGGGATATCCAGGGAATAAGAGTAGGGTCCAAGCATCATGGGTTGGGAGGAGTTACAACCCAGATTCCTAGTATATATCTAGATGACCGGGGGACTTCACAGTGAGACATTCCTCTAGTGGTGGATCATTTTAGGAATGTCTTTCCAGAGAATTTTTCATGTTTTCAACTAGAGAGTGTGGTGGAATTTTTTATTTATCTTGTTCCAAGAGAGTCCCCAGTGTCTATTTCTCTTTATAGGATGACTATACCAGATTTAAAAGAGATCAAGAAGCAATTAGAGGAGTTATAGGCTAAGGGATTCAACTGAACCAGATCTTCTCATTGGGTTTTGCATGTCCTATTGGTGAAGAAGGTAGATGGTACCCTCAGACATTGTGTTGATTATCGGATGTTGAAATAGCTAATGGTCAAGAACATATATCCCTTGTCTATGATTGATGATCTATTTGATTTACATTGAGGATCTCGGGTGTTCTTAAAGATTGACTAGAGTTACGATTACCATCAGTTGCGCGTTAGATCATTTGATATACCTCTTACAGCATTTTGGAGCAGTTTTTCAATACAATTATGTAGTGATGTTGTTCGGTCTCATGAATGAGCCTACAGTTTTCATGAAACAAATGAACCGAGTGTTCCATATATACTTGGATTCATTTTTTTTAGTTTTTATGGATGATATCATGGGGTACTATCACACTCAACATGACCATGCGACACAGCTTGTGATCATTTTTTGTACACTGAGAGCCTCAATTATATGCTATGATCTCAAAATTCCACATTTTGGATGGACATGATTCACTTATGGGGTCATGTTTTCTCAGAGACAGGAGTATTAGTAGACCCAAAAAAAGTGAGAACAGTAGTTTCCTATGAGCATCCAAAGAACTTCTTTGATGAATGATGTTTTCTAGGGAAGGATAGTTACTATAGACCTTTAATACAGAACTTTTCATGCTTAGCACTACCACTGATGGGCCTGACATAGAAGAGTGGAAAGTACTTATGTTCAGATTCTTGTGATTCCATCTTTTAGGTGTTGGAAGGAAGATTGACTTCACCACAGATACATGTTTTTCAGATCTAGGAAAGAGCTATACTATTTACTCTAATTCATCAGGTAACGTGCTAGAAGTAGTTCTTATGAAGGGAGAATGAGTCGTTCCGTACGGGTCTTGGTAGTTGAGGCCACATGAATGGAATTTCCTAATGCACGATCATGAGTTTTCTTTAGTTGTTCAGGCTTTACACTGTTGGAGACATTATCTTTTTGGGGAACATTGTTTGGGTTTCACTATTAAAAAATTCAAAAATATATCTTTACACAATGAGATATGAATTTGAGACAATAAAGGTGGGTTTCGTACCTTTAGTCTTTTGATTTTGACCTTTCCTACATGCCAGGTAAAGGAAACACAGTAGCTGACATGTTGAGTAGGATGACATAGATACAGGTAGTTCTAGAGTTCAACAGTGAACAACAACTTTTGACTATGTTTTATAGGATGAATTTGGTGGTTCACAGCCGATGTGGGTAGATGTCAATTTCCTCTATAGTTGTTACCTATACTCTACTTGATCGAGTGTGAATAATGTAGCTATCAGATTATTAAGGCCTAGTCGTATGGGGGAGTGTGTCAATAGAGGACCCTATTCCTAGATGGATCATAACCAAGGTTGAGATCTTGCACTTTCATGGGAGCATATGGGTGTTTGCAGACATACCCGAGGAGCTGATGCAAGACTTTAATTCCTTGTTTTGTTAAGTTCATATAGGTGTCACCAAGATGTATTATGTTCTAAACCCTTAGTATTGGTGACCAGGTATGAAGATAGTAGTTGCATGTTTTTTCATGAGCTGTTCCACCTATTAGCCGGTGATGGTGGATTATCAGCGACCAATATGACTTTTACAGCTGTAACCCATTATCGAGTTTAATTAGAACGATGTCACGATATATTTCATGATAGGTTTGTTGAGGTGGCCTTAAAGGAATTATTTGGTATGGGTTTTCATTGACAAACTCACGAAGGTTTCTCACTTTTTTCTTGATCAAGAAGACCATCAATGTTGATGTGTTGAGAAGGATGTACATATGAGAAATTCTACGTCTATATGGGGTTCCTCACTCTATAGTTTCCGATAGGGACACATGTTATACATCTCAGGTCTAGTAGGAATTATAGAGGGATTTGGGTACACACTTACTTCTAAGTATAACTTACCACCCCCAGACAAATGGCCAGTCGGAGCATACTATTCAGGTGCTAGAGGATATACATCGAGCAAGCATCCATGATTTTTGAGGTTCTTGGGACAACCATATACCTCTTGTATAGTATTCATACAATAATAGTATTTACAAAACTATTCAGATGTCACCGTATAAAGATTTTTATGGTAGGCCATGTCGATCACCCCTATGCTCGCTAGAGGCAGGAGAGGCAGCTATGATGGGACTTCACTTTTTTCTCGAGACTAAAAAGAATATAGAGTTGATTTAGACGAGGTTGGATACTCCACAATCACGACAGAAGTCTTATGTAGATCAAAAAAGAAGACCTATGGAGTTCAAGGTCGATGATCAGATTTTTCTACGTGTCACACCAAGGTTGGGACATAGGAGGATTAGGGTACATTGCAAGATTTTGAGAATATATGATGGATTGTTTGAGGTTTTGGAGAGGGTCAGGCTGATTGCATATCTGTTATAGTTACCTCAATGGTATCATGCTATGAAGGATGTCTTCTATGTTTCTCATCTACAACTTTACTTCTCAGGATCGTTTTCTATTTTTCATCCTGAGGAGGTTGAGTTATAAGTGGACTCCCCGTTCAAAGAGTATCTTATCTGGATTGTTGATCGAAGCACAATGGTTCTCCATGGCCGGTCTATTCCTCTGGTACGAGTTCTATGGAATCATGAGCATGTACATGACAAGCTTCAGAGAGGGAGATAGATGTACCATAGTAGTTCCCATAGATGTTTGAGTATTCTTCTTCTATGATTCCCTACTATGGTAATTTAGGGATGAATTTCTTTATAGGGGGAATTTTGTAAGAACATGGAAATTATTTTCATGTATGGTTTTTTATTTTCTTGTGTTTTTTGAGAAAAATAGGAGATTCAATATATTTAATGAGGACACACTGTGTAATTTGAATTACACACCATTTAATCAATTTCCGTGGGTGATGATGTACTGGTTATGTAATGACTAAA
Organism: Viscum album; assembly: GCA_963277665.1. NCBI lineage: Eukaryota > Viridiplantae > Streptophyta > Magnoliopsida > Santalales > Viscaceae > Viscum > Viscum album. Next base: position 462,913,250 of record OY728137.1, on the reverse strand, counting down.
TACATGGTCATGTTTGGTAACCTGGAGACCACCCAATACGGAGCCCAATTTGGGTAGGAACAAATCATGTATCTTTAAAGAATAAACCTTGTAATTTTATTTTTAATTATTTATCAGATTGGGGTCGTGTCTCATTGGAAGATAACCCTTTTTTAGCTCATTCTTGTCCATGAACGACCGAGAGAGACACATATTCTCTAAGCCCCCAATCGACTGTCTGTGATCCAAATCAATCATCGTCGATTTTATTTGAATCTCCATAGTGATTCCTTCCTTCTTCTAGAGAAAATTATATTGATTTCTCACCTTTTATAAAATATCCATCATTGAAAATTTTAGATGTTTTTGTAGATCTATGTCATTCTTGGCCAATTCATGGGCTAACATTGACGTATATTGATCGTACAATGCTAAGGTAGATGGTTTGTTTTCATTTTCATAGTTAGTGTTGGAATTTTATGTAAAAAACGTTCCCAATACATATGAACATGGTATTGCGTGTTTAGTTATTTTAGCCTTATTAATTCTTGTTATGCCTTGTCTGCCTGAGTAGAGGTTTTTTTATTATTAATAGGTATAATTTCCATGATTTGGATGTGTTTCCCATATTTGTTTTCATATTGACCATTTGGTATAGCTTTTCTAGTTAGGAGGCTTGTTTTCCATACATAGTGTTTTTAGGATGGAATGAAATTATATGATGTGGTTATGTTCTTGTAGTTGTTTAGACAAGTAGTTCTTGGAAGATGTTAGCCATGTAGTTCTTAAGATTTACTTTGGCTGTTGAATATTGTTGGGCATTATTGAAATACAAAGGGCTATGGGAACCAGGTGTAGTAGACCATAGGGGGAATGGAAACTGAGGTCTTCTCCAGAGTTTTTGTTTACTTTTGCGTAGCGAGACCATATGGGGGATGGAATTTGTGCCCCCTCAGAGTGACTGTAGTTCCACATTACAACACCACAGGGGAAATTGGACATTGAGTGTTTCTTCATAGTCTCTATAGTTACAGATACAAGACCACTAGGGGAATTAAAGGTGGGTTCTTACTCATAGAGTGTATGTTAAAACTGACCCATATGGGTTAGTCTGTGAGTACTTCCCATTGGGTTTCTTATATTGATTGGTTGAACGATATGCGTTAGGATATGAGTACTTCCCAGAGGGTTAATTTTTTTATTACCTACTTACATGATATATGAAAATGAATGTAATTGAAACTGTAGGATCGTTTACTTTGGAGTACTCCCTTGTTTACTACTTCATTTTGATAACTTGATATTATATATATTCTCTAACTGTAGATATTTGGTTGGTTTACAACTGAGATTCATCTCACACCCTATTTGGGTTATGGTTTAGGCCGAAACATATTATATTGTTGCAGGTATAGATAAAGGAAATCATCATTTTTTATCAGGAACTTCACTACTCTAGAGTTGGATTACATGGGACCTTGTTGAGGCAATCGATGTTGTTGGGGTTCATTTTTTTTCTTTGTTATTTAGATTAGTACTGTATTCAAGAATTTTGACTTGTTTGTCTTATTTTCTTGAAATACGTGTCATTCATTTTTTTACATATGTTCTCCAGTTTGTTAAATCTTTTAGTCTTCCACTATTTACTTATCGCACATTATTAATGATTCTGCTATTATTATCTGTTTATTTTAATTGCATTACTCTTCCAATGAGGGGATTGTTTCCCCACTATCACACCAAATAACATCGCTACTAGTCAGTATCCTCTAGTGTTTTGGGGGATGAAATTGAGGCCATGTGACCAATTGGGTAAGAGGAACCTCTGGGTCATACCCGAATCATAGACATTACCCATGCCCTAGTTCAGTTTAAGGATTTGGATTAAAAAATATAAATTCTATATATCTTTACTAAAACTGTACATTACAACCCCATCCAATTAGACAAATGATATTTAGTTATTCTTGTATCATTATCTCGAGGATATGGATGTTGTAAATTTCCCATTAATGAATATCCTAGTATTCACACCCTTATAGTTAGGGTTACCATATGTTGATTCCATTTAAAAAATATATAGCTAACAAGGCACACAAGACACATAATGAAATTTCATTTATCAACCTAAATAATAACTCCATAAACAACCAAGAAAATTATAAAAAATAATATAATAATAATAACATGGTTTTAATTTCCTAAAACTTTATTAAAAAACATAACATTAAATGCATAGTAGTCCAATAAAGCATTTATTGTTTACATTAAATATTTCCCGATGTACCTTTTTTACAAACAATGTAGGGGGAAAAATTAAAATCTTCACGGTTCCCCTCTCATCATGCCCATATATATGTATAATGATATATATTCCACTTATTGATAAATTTATAAGTTTCCCTATAAATTGATGAATATATATATACACACACATAAATATATATTAAAATTTTCATTGATTTATTTCCATCATGTGATTTTTTTGAAATATCATTTCTTTTCAAACTCATGTGGAAATTATTTGTAAATACATAGTATTTTATGTACTATAAGAAAATCAATCTAAAAAATTTAAGCTCAAATTGTGAATTCATTTAAAATTGAAAACGCATTTTAATATTATTTTCAATGACATGATCACTTTAACTAATTTTTACAAATCTTTTAAAAACCCATTTAGACCACTTCATTAACATTTGATGCACATAGAAAAAGTAAAACAAATATATGACAATTCCTAATATACTAGAATGTTTCCATTTATTTGGAAATAAAAATAAATTATATATGTATATTTATAAATAACATAGATATTAAAAATAATATCTTTACATGTTAAATATGCAGACAACGTTGTTATGTTATTAGTTGTGAAAAAATTAATGAGTCCTTAATTAGGAATACCTCAATAGAACCTATAATGATTAAGAAACCCCTTAAAGAATAGTGATATGAATTCTATAATAGAATATAACACACCGTTGTAATCGAATAAAAACGAAATCAATATATGAAACCACAAAGGGTTTTACCTAGTGTTTTTCATAGTGAGGGGAATAATAAATCAAAAGAAAAAAAGGGATAGGGAGTAGAAGAAACTCTAACCTAATATGATATAATAAAATATAAATGAAGAAAATAGTGTCCATATGGGTTGGAGGAGTATGATATACATGATAATTTGGGGATGCTTATTCATCATGGGAAGGGGGGATGGTTTAGTGTGTTGTGTATCAGGGAGAGGGAGCAGTGATGAAAAGGGGTTAAAAAATAGGGGTAGTAAATGGATTTATTTTAAATACAAATGTACATCACACAAAATGTTCATTATTTAATAAATTTTCCATAAATCATTCACCCTATAATTTTTTACACCTTTTTCTCATATGGTTTCACTAAATTGTCTGGGAAACGATGGGATAACCGTATGATATGAAACTTTTCTACTTCAGACTGAATTGCATGGTTGGTAGATAGTTTCTACAGACCACGGGTTACCCTACAATAAAATCTCATGGTTTTATGACATACTTCATTATAATTATTCATATTATTTTTTATCTAGAATTACATACAATAATGAATTTAAAATAACTAGTATATTCAATAAAAATATTATAGTTTACTATGACAATTATCGTATAGACCATAAATAGTATTTATTTAATATTTGTTAAGGGTTTATTAGGTATATATATAAGAATTAATAAATTAAAATCTATTGATTAACAAGTAAAAATTACTAATTAAACTTTTAGTACTGTTAGATTATTCATCAAAATTATAAATCTTTCAAAAATAATTTTATTTCCTATCATCATAAATTTTATTTCATAATATTTACAACTTGTATAATATTTATTTGATAATGTTATTTTATTTTTTGGAATAATTATATCAATTTTTTCATTAGGATAAAACAATGTATTTTTTAAAAAATATTTATTTCAATGTGAGCACTAAAATATTTTAATTTTTGTTGAGAACAGTCCTTTTTGTTCATGAATGTAATAAAGCATCATTTTATTATAGAAATATTTCAATATAAAATTACATATATTATAGTATTAATAATAAAATTATTTTTATTACAATCTATTGTTTTGTAGAAATTGGTCTAAAAAATATTTTTATATAAATAAATATTTTTTAATGATAAGTTATTTATGTTTTTGTATTATATTTTTAATGAATTAATTTATAACAAGTCTAGTGACTAAATCATTCAAAATGTAACTCATATTTTTATTCATGAGGATAATATTTTTTATAAGGGACCCTTTTATATTTGTTAAATATAAATTGTAACCATATTAATGTTATTTCCACCTTGTATTTGTACAAAAGGTACAAAAGGGATAGAACAATAAGAAAAGGAATTAAATATTTTATAATTGTTTCCATTATCTTATTTTATTTGTGGAGTTTTGACATTTTCATCCATGTATTGAATATATTTTCTCATTCTATTTATTTTATTATTACATTTATATAAAAATTAACAAAATAATAAATTAAAATTTTCACTCTCTTTAATTTGGTATCTCTAATATTTTAACATATTATATGTGGAGGAAATTATGGGTTATAAAATTTATTCGATAGATAAATAAAAAAATTATCATACTTTTTTATAATATTTAGTAATTGAATAGATATATGAAATTGAAACACCAAGCTAACACTATATTTAATCAATTAAAAGAAAAATAAAATAAATGATTTTAAAATTTATAAAATTCATATAATAAAAATGAATTATTTTGATCCAATACTTCTTTTAAAAATATGGACTACCAGATTTGTATGAAAACTTTATGTCAATTTTTTCATTGTATTTGTTTATATCAATCTAATTAAATGAATTGTTCCAAAATTGACATTAGTGGTATTTTATATTAAATAATATATAAATAAATGATATAAAATTTATAATAAGTTTATCTTCATCCATGTGAATGAAATATGGATTAAAATATCAACTTTGATTTATCTATGATTCATTTTTTCATTTATGGAAACACTATTAACCCATTATGATTGAAATAGTTGTTTTGATGGCTATGATCCAAATGGATAATGAAGGGGCTAATAAATACTAAAATGTATATAATGTCACAAAATATAGTATAAATTTTAGTGGATGAAATTATTTTGAATTTATCATATTTTTATTCTAAATTAGATTCATTTAGCAGAACTTTTCACTAAAATTACAATTATATTATAATAATTTTTAAAATTCAAATTGTGTCGTGGCCCTGTCACAAAGAAGAACCCATGATCAATCCCCTTTTTTTACCACATTAAACTTTTTAGATCAACCAATCCTCAAAAAAATCCCGTATAAAAATCCATATAAAAATTTTAGAGTTATTAGATTCCCCGAAAGTCAAACCATAATGTCCTTCAGATGAGATCTAAAAGAGTTCATTCAGTGAAGAGGTGATTTCCTTAATTGATCACATTATTTTTTTTACATTTTCATTTAACTACTATAATGATATGGTATTTAGAATAAAATAATAAATTATGTATCCTAATTATACTAAAATTTTATTGTTATTATGAATCTCCCATTATCAATCCTCTTTATTTCAAATATTAATTTAACATATCACTTATGCAAATGTATGACTTGCCCTCTCCCCATATAGATGAAATTTATTTTCTTCATCAAATTTTCTATAGATTTTATTTATTATGTTTTTAATTATTACATTGAATATTTATGAAAAAATTATAATTTAATAATGATAATATATTTTTTACATTCGTTCCTTCCAATCCTTTAGAAAATTATAACATCACTCATTAATACGTGTAAACTACCACCTGCACGTAGAGATGTGATTAATTTATTTTTTCTAATTTACACTGATGGTAATAAGGATCAATTTAATGAATATATATTATTTATATTATATAATATTGACTCTTTATTGGTGAAATATAATTTACCTTCATTTTTTTCAACGTCTGAAAAGTTAAAACAACAGTCATGTATACGTATGACATATCATCACCATGAATGGTGGGATACGTGTTTTATATCTTATAATTTGGATAAATAATATATATATATATATATATATAGTTTTTATAACATTATTAATTTTCAAAGATAAATGTTGTCATTATTAAATTACATGGTCAAAATTAACAGCACTAAAACATACATGAAAATGATTTAGTAATCACTGGGAAATGTGATTGAAAAAAACTACTAATAAACTGGAGATAAAAGGTTATATGTAAATAATATATTGTATGATATATATGATTATAATAATGGATAATATTTATCAAAATTATATATTTATTATATATGATTGTCAAAAAAGTTCAATGGAATTTGGGCCTGAGGAAAGGGTAATATGTGAGGATCTAATTATTTATTAGGATTTTTAAGGACTAAGTCACAATGATTAAATATTTGGATGAAAATACTATAATAATTATTAAATACATTATCCTATTTTTATTTTTCCAAATTACTTGTTTTGCTTATATTTTTATCTCTTTATGAAATCATGATCCTTGATGAATGTTTTCGAGGATACCCTACTTTATTTCTTTCATTTGTTGAAATTCCTTCCCCTTCCATGTCAAGGAATTCATATATAAAATTCAATAAATATTTCTATATTCTGAGATTATTATTTAAATTTTATTTTACAAATTTTTTATTTTTTATATAATGGTTTAGAATAGATCTTCTTCTTGTTTTCCAAACGTGGGACTTTTGGCCTTTTTTCTAAAAATGTAAATGTAATATTTTCATTAACATATACTACATGAAAAGAATTTCCCACTACCATCATATATCAACTTTTTTTGATTAGCATACAAGTTTTCATGTTTATTTTTGTATGAATCATTTTACATAATATTTTATTATTTATAATTTAAATTATTTATTTCAAAGTGAATAGTTTATTCCTCAAGAAATGTTCCTAGAGATATTTGAAATGAATTTTGAATCTAAAATGAAATACATTGACATTTAATAATTTTTATTATGGATATGATTCATTGATACCAACCATAATCATTCTATGGATTGTTTACAATTATGATGATGTCATACATTTTAAACCAATACCTTTTCCCTGAGTTATTCTATAGAGACCCCATATTTTTATAAATTAATATTTTATATTTTTAGATGGATATTTTTATACATTACATAAACACACCTAAGGACCATAGTATTTTGGTTTATTTAGGGATGATATACATAATCATCTTATTTTTGGAAATAAATTAAACTTCCCCTATAACGAACTTCACCTTTAGTACTCTTTACAAACATACCCAACATAAATCCTTGAATAAAAACATAAGGAAATAAAAAAATAATGGATGAGCTCACTTTATCAATAAGTATATACATGGGACATATAACCCTATGATCATATGAGATTATATGATATGAATAATGGTATGTAATCATGAAAATTTCATTTAAGGTTGATACCCAACCAATAATATATCGTACACATGAGCCATGATATAAAACATTGTCATTTTATAAATCATGATCTCTAAGAGTTAAAATTCATCATTAAATAATCATTAACCATATTATCATGTCTTAAAATATTGTAACCAAGATAAACATAAAAAAAATCATATGTCATTGTAAACTTCCAATAGAATACATATAGTGGATAATGGTAGCCCAGTTATCCTTAGTGGATCAGGATGCAGTAGTTTCCCATAGTGGATTTGGATACACCTATTTGTCTTCGTAGATTAGGATACACATGATTCCCGTAGTGTATTAATATGAACCTCTTCCCTATTCTAGATTAGGATTCACCTATTTCCCATATTCGATCAATCATATAGTCTTTTTTACCATAAATATATAATAATATATTAATTTTTACCTAATTCATGGAGGTAGATATAGGAACCAATAGTATTTGGTTATAATGTTACCCCCATCATTGTTTATGACATATCAGCCATATCATAAGTAAATATATATATATTTGTTGAAATAAATCAAAAAAAAAAAAATTAAGCGTCTCCAAACAAATTAATTGAATCGTATTTCATAAACATTTCATCGTGAATAACTTTTGGAAATGTTTTTGGTTTCATAATAATTACATCATTTCATCATAGAATAACACATGGAAATAGTAGCTGGTTTCATTAGAATTATATCATGGAATAACCCATGGAATAGAAATATTTTTCATAAACAAAATTTCAACCGAATAATAAACTATTTAGATAAATATTAAAAATTCTATCATTTGATCAAATCCGCTGTAATGCATAAGTAACATCATAGATTATCACTTTTTATAGAAGATGGTTGTGAAATTTCCGTTGGCGCATTTTTAAGGAAAATGTATGTTCATTGAAAATGATGTTCTATAAAATATTGAAGAAAAAATTAATTGAAAATAATATACTAAAATATAAATTAAAATTTATAGAAAATAATGGTAATTAAGGGGACAAATTTTGTTGATGTCATAATCATTAAAAAAATATTTATTTGGTGTTTTTGTTAAATCATGGGTAAAAAAGTCTTTAATAAATCATTTGGCGAAAAAAAACATGTTTGAAAACATTTTTATAAATCATGATCATTAATGGAAAATGGTTTTTTAACCAACTTGTTAAATATATATGATTTTTCCAAAATACATTATTTTGAAATCATGAGTACAAAAACAGATGAAACTGATTGGAAAACTAGTATTAACATGAAATAAACAGAGTAGATGAAATGTGAGGAGTTTCATGAGATACAGATCACAATATTTAGTCATTGGATGAATAATCCTAGAAAATCCTGATAAGTGATGAGATTATAGCATATAATTATTCCCACTTTGGAAACATATCGTCGTAATCCCCTAGAAAGAAAAACATTAAATAAAACATAAAATGTCATGCGAATAAATAAATTTACCACATTTAATGTCAAGGAAGATACATATAAATGACATTGTAGAATATGTTTTCATAACAGAAATTACACCTCAAAGACGGAAAATAGCGACAATCTCTTACTGATTAGTTAAATTTTTTTCAAAAAACATGAATGAGAGATCATAAAATTGATATTTAAAGAAAAATAATTTTTAGATAAATAATCCTAAAATAAATTCCATAGTAGTATATTCACAGCATAATAAAAAAATATATTGAATATGGCATGTTCCATAAAGGAAATAAAAGTGAGAGGGAAATCCCTTACATTATGCTACAAATTACTTCATACATGTTAAAATATACTATATAATAAAATAATTTATTATAAATATATTATAGAACATTAATTATTTATTAAAGAACTTCAGTTACCCTTTAATTGAAAATTGCATATGAAATCAGGTTTTTGGAAATAAAACAAATCATAGATGTTTTGATTTATTATTGTTTGTCCCATCATACATTGATCATTTCTACATCATATACATAATCTTAATAATAATGTAGGTATCATAACTATTTTTTATGTACTTATATTATGTTCTTCCATTTCATTAGAAATATATCACCCTTTTGTTATGCCTTGATCAATATACACATCCTAAATTAATAAATGAAATGATGTTAAAAATTTTATCCTCGTAAAAAGAACATATTATAAGATCCATAATATAATGGTATGTGATTCCAAATATCTCTAGATATTATAAAAAAATAATGGTCTTATATTATCCAATACACTTAAATCATTATATAGTGAAAAAATATATTAATCACTAACACCTCATAAAAATATAATCATAAACCATTTTGTAAATATTTAATCTTAAAACCCATCAAAATGATTCCAATATAGATCTTTAGTTATAAGTTCACTAAATTTCCACAATAAACATATCCATATTCCCCTGAACAACATGAAGAATATGTTTAATATAATTATCTAATTATTTCAATATATTTATTATTTATTCTCTTAAAACATGGCAGTAACATGAATTCCCATAAAACCATATTGAAAAAATACATGCTTTCATATTCCATAAATAATAAACATATTATTGAAGATATTCCTCAAATCCAAAAGCTATAAAAAATCCATCAATGATAACATAAACCACATTCCCATCAAATCATTAATTTTTTAAAATGTTTTAAATATTAAAATAAATTACAATATTCATATAAATAACATCATTGTGAAAACTAAACACCATTTTATCAGCATTAGGAACATTTTAAGGGTTATATTCCCTTTCTAAGAATATCAAATTCTAATTAGAAAATAAAGCTCATCCAAAACATTCAACATATTTTATCAAATAATTTATCATAAAACATACTAAAAAGTCATATATATTTATAGATTCATATAATATAATTGTTTAATTACAATGAAGAAATATTTCAATCATCCCACTTAGTTCTCCAAAAATTAATTAGGATTCATATAGTTTTTCCTTAATAACTCTATCAAACAATATGAAATAAAAATCATATACTAAAATTCATAAACCTAAATATATTCCAAATTCATTCATTTATCTTTAGAAAAACTATTACAATAGCTTGTACATTTCAAATGTTATTTGAGGTCTCCTCATAATTAGTAGAATAACCATTACTCATACAATAATGATGATTTTCATCACAATCCTTCCACATATTACATTTATTTGAAACATTCCCATAATTTCTAAATATCAAATGTTTATTTATTGATAACACCTCAGTGATACCATTATTATCACCCATTTCGATAAATGAAATATTGAATTTTCCTTATAAATGTACTTTTTTATTTTTTTCCTTTCAACAATCAATGAAAATTATAATTCATATGATATATTCTTTTTAGTGCATATTTCCAGATTTTCAATATATAAGAATGAAAATCATTTATCCTTCATTATCTATACCATTATAATTCTCTTATAACTCTAGAATCTTATCATTGGTGAGTTCAAGAGTTGGTTTTAATGCATGTTATGTGGAATCTATCTTGATAGAAGTGTAAAAATAATGAAAATATATTTATTCTAATATACATTGAAACTTATTTCACATAATCATTAATTTTTAGGACAATTTATGATTAATATTATCCATCTTTGTTATATCCATTTATTAAAACTAGAAAACATAATTGAAAAAAGAATAATCATAGTGGGGAACTACTTAATCAATAATATTCACTTATATTTTTTCTAAATAATATAACCTTTTTATAATCTATAAAATAGTAGTTTTATCATAATATATTATATGTCATTTTTTAAATCCCACATGATGGTTTGTGATCAAAATGTCATTGAAAACATGTAAAATTTTATATTTTAAAAAGTACTAATAGCTTGAAAATCTGCAGATATGAGTATTGATAGAAAAAGAAGATAAAGTTAATGTGTAACATATTAAAAACATTTAAAATATAAACTTTTCATGGAAAAAATAAAAATGGAAAAAAGAAATATAATATAAGAAAATGGATTAGACAAATGTTTAAGAATGTGGAACAGAAGATGGAAAACCATAAAATATATGATTTAGGGATTCGAACTGCATTGTATTGATAAAATGAATTTTCTACTCTAACATCATACGAGAATGTCTATATCAGTGTTACAGAGAATGTGTACTGAAAACCTAAATATCACTATGTTTTTTACACCATACATTAAAAACTCCATAGTAAATATTTTAAATAAATAACTAAAGATATTAATAGTTCATCAATGGAGAAGACAATCATAAATATTTTATAATTTTTCTTACATCATTTAATGAATAAGGTTAATGTTCCTACTAATGTCACCCATTGGTACATAGAACAATGTAAAAATTATTATCATTAATAATGAAGCTGATATCATAGATAAAATGACACTAAAATATAAGTGATGACATGAGTTGAGAAAATGAATGATTTTAATGTATTAAAATATGAAAAACCTAAAAGTGTTTTAATGATTATCATAAAAGCATAAAATTATATTATTATTAATTAAAAAATCATACCAAAATGATAATAGAAGAATAAATAATAAGGGAATTAATCCTATATATTGAAGTAGATTTCATTTCCATCTCAATATTTGATTATTCAACATCATTGTTTTTATATTTTTTTGGTATTCCTCTCAAACAGTTAACTATATATAAAATATTTTATGTTCCCACATTTTATTTTTATGTATTGATTTATTTTATTTTTTTCGATATCAACTCATCCAAAAAACTGCCTTTATTATAAACAAGAAACCAAAATAATTTTTTTACTTTCTCTTATCACTTCTTATACAACTTTAAATAATTTCTCCAACCAACTGATACCTCTACAAAAAATATTTCTATTTCTAACACACTATAAAGATCCCCAGTTCCAATAATAAATCCACAAGTATGAAATTGATCATTATCTTATTCCAAAAAATTAAAAAAACCAACTTCAACTCATCCAGCTGAGTTACTTTAAATGTGGTTATATGAGAAATCAAATAAAATAATAAAAATTCCTCTAATAACAAAACTATAAATAATTATATATTCAAAATTAAACATAAAACCAAGAAACCTCACATCAAATGATAAAAAAAATTATATATTATTATATCTAATAAGCATCATGGAAAAATTATTATTCATCTAACTATAGTGATTTTATCATCATATTCAATAACAATTGATGAAAAAAATAGAATAGGGTTATTTTAATGAAAATATACGCAGAAAAAAAATATAAAACAACTAAAATAATCCATATGACTAGATCTATAAAATCTAAAAAAACTAACTTTTTGTTCAACCATTGATTATGAGCACTTCTCCTTATCATTCTTTAACTTCAAATTTGGATAAGTTCAAAATCCTAGTTGTGATAGAAGAATATGACATTGTTCTTCTCAATGAATAATTGTCTTCATACATCATTCTATATTGTTCCCTCAGTAACACAAAAAAACTACCAAATTAGGGATTTTAAGTTCATCAATAAAAATTAATGGAATGTGATTTCATCAGTAGGGATCCATAATATGTTACACCATTTCAGCTTCTCAAGAACAAAATAATATTGGTTATACATTAACTTAAACAATAGAGGGTAATCATCCGTCAATCACTTGTCACTGGGGTCCAATTTTCTCTTCATAAATAAATTTTGGAATGGACCCAAAACATGATTCTTCATGGGATTATCTTAATTGTAAAACCACAAGTTATATCAATAGTATTTTTAACACACCCAGTTAACAGATAATCAGCATCTCACATCTTCATTTCTTATCATCCATCATTGACGAATTCATTATAAATGGGAAAATATAGACTTCCTCACAACCCAAGATATTAATCTTCACCCCGCATTCAACATTGGTTATAGAACTCAGGAAAAGTAATTGTCGAGTCACATGACCATATTTCACCATCTTGTATCATCTAGTTGGGGGTGGATTCTATTGGGACTTAGCCATAATCAAATTCGCCAAAATCGAATTCATTGGTGGCTGTTTAACTTCAAAGAAGAAAAATAATCAGTTATTTAATATTGTTTTCATATTATTAAATTAAAAAATATAGATGGATTATTCTCGAGCACCCAAAATCACTCGCATCATTCCATCATTTTTTTATTTGGTCATTAAATGTAGCTTTTCCCCCCAACTCTCCAATAGTTGGAACAACATATTATCATGTTTCCTTAATATAATTATATATCTTCAATACATTTTAATCTTAAATTAACAACATTTAATGAAATTAATTTCTAGGATAAAAATGGAATCCCCAATTTTACATACTTGCTAAATCTCAATTATCTTACACACAACCCGTAAAAATGATATATAGTGGGAAACTATCTGGAACACTTCTATGAATTTTATATAAATTTAACATTAATATTTTTCTTATAATGAGTGAATCCAATAAATGATCTTGGATTCCCTTACCCAATAGTATTTATCTTTCGGCCTATAGATTAAAAAATTATTTACAAAACCTATATATCATATAATATAAATAAAAAATATACTAATAGAATATTGAAATTAATTCATAATAACTATATCAATTCTTAATGACACACAATATTAAAAATTAAAACCAATATAATTTAAATAATAATTTAAATATTTTGTTAAGTAATAAATTAAATTAAATAATTTAACAAATAAATGAATTAAAAATACATATTACAAAGTATTAAATCTTAATATATAAAAAATTAACTATTTTTTTCAAAATATTTTATTAATATATCAAAACTAATTACAAAAAAATGTTATTATGATAAAGTACATAGAATATAATGTTAAACAATATTTCTATAAAAATTATAAGACATCAATTAAAACAGAATAAAAATATAAAAAATCGATAAATAATAATCAAAAGAATGAAAAATAAAAAATATTTAATGCTAAAATATAAAAATAAACAAATAATTAAAAATTTAAATTAAATATATTATAAACTAGTATAAAGTGATAAACTATCTGAATTAATGTTTAATTTTAAATTATAAATATAATTTGTCCACAAAAGGGACAAGGAAAAAATTATTAACTTATGGAAACATACAATTCACCCACGCATAATAATTTTCATATCCACATTCAATCATTAATCAAATTCAATGGTATAAAAATATCAAAAGGGAGAAAAAAAATTCCACTATGATTTCAATTTCAAACTTATTTTACAACATAGACTATCTTTATTCAAATATGAATGATCTATCGAATATAATATCTATAATTAATAATTAGTTAATAGTTTTATAAATAAATTAATTTATAGGTTTAATAACAATTTAACAATCCTTGATTTTCATCAAACGAAAAATCTAAACATCTCTTTACATTTATCCGAACAGACTTTCATGATTTAGTAAGCCATATAAAATATAAATTTAAATATATTTGGTGGATTGATATTTTATTATTGTGATAAATAAACCATCAAATAGTTTCTAGAATGATGACTTAAAATAAAGAATGAATGTGTCTAACTTGTATTAGGATTTTCATTCATAATATACTTGGATGCATATTATATGGATTAAATAAAAATTGAAATTTTTTATGTAAATAAAAATTTTATTACATGTTCTCATGACATAACCAAATGTCATTTTTTCCACTATATCATGAAAAATGATTTTTATAATTAAATATAAGTGGGATTAATGATTAACCTCATAAAATTGGTATCTAAACCCTCTAATTTAAGAGAAATATTCATCCAGTGAAAAATCATAAATAATGCATTAAGAGTAAAATTTTCAAAATCATTTGACAGTTCTTGAATAGATAACGTTGGACACATTAAAGAACTCTCAATTAACAACCCATAACCCAGACATTAACCCCAATAATTCCCATATATATTAGCTCATGGAGGAACAACAAGTAAGACAACCTATATTTAATATGATTTGAAATACCATAATGAATGTATTGTGAACCTTAATTAACATACATGGATATGAAATCATTTTTTTGGAATATATAATAGTCTACAAAAACAGATCCCCTAGACCATTTTAGTTTAGTTTCTATGGAAACATAGAAGCATAGAAATTGGCATATAGGTGATTTACACTATCTCCCCCTAGGTTTATAATGAAAATCACTCTTCTTACTCATAATATAAAAAATACATTACACCATAATCATGGAAAATAAAACATAAAATGTGTGATCACATATGCATATTAATGGTATAAAAGAGTGATATTTATGAATAATCATGAGCATAAGGGTTTGAGAACGTGATCATAACATCAGAACATATTACACTACAATTCAAATATCATAAAATGGAATCATGGAATAAATTTTTCTAGTTCATAAGACTTGAATTATATTTGAATAGGTAGAAGAAGCCATGAAATCGTAACATATGAACAAGATAGAGAGATATTTTGTACAAATAATTATATAAAAAATTCTTTTGGATGTTATGGAATTGACTCCAAGAACTTTTTATTTGAATGGGGTTTTCCCCATGAAATTTGGTGGTCATGGTACTCTCCTATGACCATTATATTAGTAAAGGTTTACTCCCAAAGACAATATTTATGTAAAATGTACATTACTAAAATAAGTACACCCCCTATTCCTTCCATGCCTATATTAGGAGATATAAATATTTACCTTATATATTGGAGTAAGATATAGGTCTAACCCATATAAAAATGATATTATACCTATGTTTGAAAAAATATTATAAATATTAGTCATATCATAACCAATGAAATTTTATTGATATCATAATCATGTTATCATATTATAACATGTAAATAATATATAGGATTCAAAATTACTATTATTAAAATAATAACCCTTGATTGGAAGGGGAATTCATAAGAATATAAGCATTGAATGAGGAACATGGTTCATAAAAATAAATCATTTGAAAGAGAAATAATTTTCATAAACATGTTACATATAAAATAGAAACTGGTTTAATAATCATCAATCCATTAAAACAAAAACCATTCACATAATGAATATGAATAAGATCCCATTTATCATAAACCATTAATGACTGAGTGAAAACAATAATACATAATCATAAATGGAAGATAATTTCTGAGAAATATTTCCAGATTAATTCATGATTGATATATACTTGGTTATTTTAAAAAACAATTATATATAAAACATTAAAAATTATGAAAACAATTTTATTTCATCAATACATTGAAATCAGATAATGTAGTCATGAAAAAGTTTTTAAACCATTATCCTTGAAAACATATAAACAAATATAGAAAATATTTTTAAAACCATTTTTCATATAATGTATAAAATAATATTAAAAAAACATTATGAATTATTATTATCATGAAACTTTTTCTTAAAAAATTTCTCATTATAATGTTCTTTGAAAACCTTTAAAATAATCTTTTACAATAATTTTAATCACTTCTTGAACAAATTTGTTTTTTAAAATAACTATCTATTAATTTTTTTAAAATAATGATTTTTCAGAATATTATGGGAAAAAAATATTCAAAAAAATAAATCTTGAAATCACTCAAAGGAAGGCCCAAATAAACAATGGTCAAGACAACGATTAAATATTTACATTTTGATCATTATGTTTTCACCATAAAAATAATTTTAGTTTTTCATCGATTAAAAAATGACAAGATGATTCCTTTTCCAATATAACATAAATTAAAAAGGTAAAACATGTGTAAAAATTTCATTTAAATATAAATGGATAAACACATATTTTGAGATTTTTTTTGAAAGATTTGTTTCGAAAGAACATATATTTCTAATCGAATAGATGGATACATTAAAATATTCATTACAACAATTTATTAATTATATTATTTACCAACGAGTAGAAAATTTTACCATTACATGATGATATATAAAATTAATAGAAGAGAATAAAACACCATGTTAGTTCATGAGGGTGGATCATGTGATTTAATCAATTAAAGCATAATCACAATCTATCTGGAAAAATGATGATATTGGTGAAATAATATATTACCACTTTGGTTACATTTATTCATAATACTCATGAGAGAATAATATTATATAATAATTAAAATATCGTGAAATAATGAAATTGATGATATAACATGTTGAAGGTAAGTGTATAAAGAATATATAATTAATTTATATCCATAACATGTCATGTATCTCAAAGAATGAAAATTGATAAAAAATATTTTACTGATTTGGTAACCTTTGATCCATTAAACTCATGAATAAAATATCATCAAATAGATATGTTAATTATGTCGTCTCGACATTAAATATTGCCTAATATATCTATTTCAACTAGATTTCCAAAATTATCATTCCCAAATATCATATCAATTTAGAGTTTCAAAAATGTAGGACGTAACTCTTACATACAAACCCATAAGAGAAAAAAGTGGCTACCACTAAAACATTATCTATTTCTTCGAAAACATAATATTTAGAACATGAAACATCAATATGATTTTGTTTATAAATATTCATTACATTTTAATTGACTACTATCTTTATCATACACATCCATTAAACCTGTGAAAAAAAATTAAAAAATAAGATGTGAATAAAAATCTCTGTATGTGATATAAAAGGAATGAAAGAAACCATTAGACCATGAATACTTATAAACATAAAAAATTATTTTCCCAAATGCCTTATTCTCACCCATATATAAATAAATTATTATTCTTGATATTTTTATAAAACATTAGATAGCTAATATGAAACCATAACGATGTATTGTGAAATTACATACTTATATAGTAATAATTATAGATACCTTATGGTTTCTAAACCATTTAGCAACCTTACAATATAACCATTATGGCTACCTTCTAATGTTAACATCCTAGTTACACGTGGTGTAACAATATGGTTGACCTCAAACATAGGCATACCAAATGAATTGGAGTTAGATATAGGTCTCACCCTTCTTTATAAATAATTCCAAATAACTATAACATAACCATAAAACAAGAAGATGTTCACTGAATCATTATTTTTGCATAATTTTGTAAAAAATAGAAATTTAAAAGAGTATTTCTAAATAAGAATCAAATACATATACCATAACATGGAATAAATAATAAATAAAACTAGTTTATTATGTATAATCACAATAAAGACAGATAATAAAACAAAATATACTATTAATTAATTTACCAAACAATCATATCATTACAAAATCAATGAAGTCGACGAATAATACAAAGAATTTATATTTGGTTAAATATTCCCTTACCTTAGGTATTTCTTATTTTAAACATGTTCAAAACACATGTATAATGGTTAAAATAGGGTTATTGATATTTTAAAGAATCCTTTTCATGTTTATAACACCTTATATATTCATTTCAGAACATATTTTTAGCCATTTATTAAAAATATTTTGTTACTTCCATTATTTTGGGTGCATTCATTACATGATCTTCATGGTCAATTTTTAAAGGATATTCATTTTTGAATAGAAGTGAAACTCATGAAATGGAATGAAATTATGTTAAATTTTTTCCAAAATACTAAATTATTCTATAAATAAATTTATTTATATGGTATGAGGATGAATCATTAGATAAATCAATATTGATATCTATTTATATATTTTCGGTGGTTATTTTATAATGAAAAATTGGTTTTGTTATATAATTTAATATGATGCCTTTAAGTTAATTAAAAAACATAAATAAGGATATATCACAAACATAAAAATAATTTTCAACCATTAAAAATTGGTTACAATAATATTTTATTAATGTAATGAAATTTTATACACATCGTCCACAATTTTGGTAAATCAACACATCACCAAGAATGTTATTAATTTTTGAATAAGAAGGAGAGGAGATAATGATTAAAGATAAAATTTTCCAACAAACATGAAAAAATATCAAATATCAAATATTTAATATTAAATTCCTCCAACATAAGGTGAGTTTAAATGATTATAAAAAGAGTAATGAAATGAAAATAAATCAAAAGAAAATGAATGTTGATTTTTACCTCTTGATCTCTTCTCCTTGAGAACCTCTTTAAGGCCTTTTTTATTGGAATTTTCGTGAGAAAACAAGGTCTTCGATGATGGTAAGATCTATGGGAATAGGATTCAGAATAATATATATAATTCTTGAATCTTGAGAGGTGTGATAGGAAGACGGGGTGAGGGATGAATTTCTATATGATGATAGGAAGGGTTTTCCATTATTTTAATCATTAGTTTAAATAAATTTTCCCCAAAGTATATATTTTCTTGATTAATATTCCCCAAAATAGAAAATATAGCATGTGAGTTATAAAAAAGTGTTCTTACATCATCCATTATTCTAATAATTGTGTATTTAACATATTATGTACATATACGATAAATTACTATATCTCAGTATTCATAAAAAATCATGTATTTCATAAAAATCTCCAAATTTCAACCTAACCATTTGTCAATGTGTAGAATTCAAAGAAGAACTACATTTTTTGAAAGAAATTTTCTATAAGAAATGATTTTAAATTTTAAATAAAATCATAATTTATTTGATAAATAATAATTTTAATACTATAACTGAATTTATAACACCTAGAAAAATTAATGACGGTGTCAGAAATTTATATTATTTCCATAAGAAAATAAAACAATAATTTTTAATTACATTTATGAAAAAATATTTCATTTAATTTTTTTTCAAAATCAAAAAAATGTAATTAAATATTTTTGGCATATCAAAATACTAATAATTATATAATGATCATGTTGTCACTTATAAGATGCCTCTTTATTATACATTTATTTGTGAGGATACACGTAATTTCACCATTTTACTATTCTTAAGGGTCATATTACTATTCATAAGTGTAACATTACTATTCATAATTGTATGTTAATATACACAAAAAATTATGTTTCTCCTATCAAACTCTAAAGAACATACTAACCGCAATAGTGTATGTTCGGATTTCAAAATTAAAATCATTATAGTGGAAAATTATATTTAACATCTAGTTTAATACAATCTCCTTAAAAATGTGTAATTATGTAGAGACACACTTTTTAATGCATTGAAATTTACTTTTAAAACATTGGGGTGTTCAATTCTCCCCCCTTCATAAAAATTTATCCTCGCAATTTTAGTTTCTTATTATACAAGTGAGGGTACCTTTCAATCATAACATTATAGGATTTCCATGTTTCTTCTTTAACCGTTTAGTTACTCTAAAAACCGATTACCTAGTGGATTACATTATTTATCAATACATTTTCAATTCAATAAATATTAAGAATAGGTTTATCATCACAAGAATGGTTCTCTTATAGATGAATTACTTCTCAGCTCAAAACATGATATTAATATAGAACATACATTCTCATCATAGAAACATGAAAAAATTGTATTCTTGTGATTACAATTGAGGCAATTTTACTTAGTATGAAATCATTCCAACTTTCACCCAAATTTCGCAAGGTAAAATGAACCGTGGAGTCAAATTTCATTTCATTCAAAAATGAATAATACTTTTCCATAGTGGGATTATAAGAAAAATCTGATCAACTACAAAAAAATTAAATGCCTTTCCTCTTATTATCTACTTTACTTTTCTTCCTGATTTGAGATTTCATCAGGTTTTGCTGCATCATATTCACTTTCTCCGCCACTTCCTCTACTAATTCTATCCCAATAAACTCCTATTTTCGAAATAACATCCCCAGAAGATAGTGTTTGTCACTATTAAAATAGAATTCAGCAAATTTATCCATCTGTAAAATGGAATGAAAACTATTATTATGGGAAATCTCAACTAAAGAAAGATTTTGATCCCATATTCTATAGTACTCCATTGAACAAGACTGAAACATATCCTCCAATGTTTGATTTTTTCTTTAAGTCTATTAATCAGATTGAGGATGCAAAGCAGTGCGGAAATTTATTTATGTGCCTAATGACTTTTGAAGGCCTTTTGAAATGATATAAGTGATCTATGGGTCATGGTCAGATACAATGGAATGTGAAACCTCATGTAACCAGACAATATCTTTGAAATACAATCATGAGATTTGATCCAAATATATATTATCTCAAATAGGAAGGAAAGGTGCAGATTTTGTATAGCAATCTATTAGGAACAAAATAAAATTATTACCTTGAGAAGTCGTTGGTAGTCCCACCACAAAGTATATGGAAATATTTTCTCATTTCCACTCTAGCAATTGGAAAGTTTGAAGCATCCCCTTTGGTGGTTGTCACTCTACATAACCCTCTTGATATTTCAAACATTTCATAGTAAAATATGCAATATATATTTTTATTACTCCGCACCAATAATATTATCGAAGGTATCAGTACATCATAGTATGTCCAGGATGAAAAATAAATGGTACACAATGAGATTCACACAACAATTCTTTCCTCATCTATGAAACACAAGGAAAACACACTATTTTTGAAATTTAAAACACAATCTTTATCAGTTATAAATTCTATAAACATAACCATTTTAACCAAATATACCTTACCTATATCTCCACATATTCCTCCTATTCTTTAGTAATTCCTTCAGGCAAGGATGATTCCACTAAAACCTGATAAAAAATGATCAATTTCTTACACAAACATAATCGATGACAAAATTCATTAAATCATTAATCAAGGGGTCTTGTTACAAACAAACTATGTTTTTATATCAAGGAATTAACCACTATTTTTTAGTTTCTATGATAGTAATGGAACATTAATTCCTAATCCTTTGTCAATTCATGATATCTCCTTTACCTCATGTTTTATTAATTTGGACTGAATATATACTTCATACTTTTATGATCAATATATATTCTACATTTGGCTCTATATTAATTTTTTCTCAAAATATTCAAAGAAAAAACCACAATTTATAATTCCAAATTATGTGTTGGTTAATTTAACACATGAGGGTTCAGTTATCTTGATTTATATGTAATTTCTTAATCACTCGGCATCCAAACACAACCAAGCCCCTTCAATGAATCATCACTATTGAGGAATTACTCACAATTACTACAAGGCAGGTCCAAAACATGAAAATTCACCAATATATAATTCAGTTCAGGAAAACAAGCATCACATTCTTATATCAAAATAAATTTAACCAATTTTCATGATAAATTAATTTGTGTTCAAGATAATCGTGTGATGTTTTTAATAAACCATCGGTAATAAACTACTAATCCAAGAAAAATATGAATTTTTATAATTTTTTTAGGTATGGTCCATTCATCAACAACATTTTTTTTGGAAATATAAATTTTTATTACATCAATATTCATAATGTTCCCCTGAAAATCAACCACTTGCAAAAAAATCACATTTCTTAAATGTTCTGTATAACTTCTTTTCATTGAGAGTTTTCATGAAAATCTTTATATATTTTTCATGATCCTAAAAACATTTTGAAAATACAAAAATATAATCTTTAAAAACAAAAACAAAATTATGTAAATATTCCCAGAATATATTATTCATATGTTCAATGGATAAAAAAATGGCATTTTTCAAACCAAAGGGTATAAAAAAACTCATAATGCCCATATATATTATGAATATTTAATTTTAGGATGTATTCCTCTATCATCTTCACCTGATGGTATCTAGATGTCAACACAATAGTGGAATAAAAACTATTTCCCTAGAGCTGATGAAACATGTGGTTAATATGAAGAAAAAATGTTACATATTCCTAACAATAATGTTATAAAAATACTTATAATAAATTAATACTCATGGAACCATCTTTTTTTAACTAACAAAATAGGAGCAACCCATGTTGAAATTCAAGGAAGAATGATGAATTCATCAAAAAACTCATGCAACTGATTTTTCTTTATCCAAGAAGTTTCATTTGAGATATTTGATAAGGAGGTTTTTAAATTGTATTAGAATTCGGAATGATGTCAATTGTGAATTCAACTTCCCGATCAGGTATAACACCATGTAACTCATAAAAAACATTGTGGTATTCATTTACAATTTGAAAATTATTAATCTCAACAATTTAATTAATTTAAAAAATATGATCAAGATAACTATCATTCAAATAATTCAGTAGTATCACACCTGCATGATATGTCATCAATTTTATGGGCTCATTCTTGTATACAAACTCAAACATTTTCTGAAAAAAAAAATCATCTTTGGCTCTATAATAAATCTTACCATGATAAACAAGAAGCTTGTTCATACCTCTAATGAAATCAAACATTATTAAGGGTAAAAAATAAGGTTTTCAGATAATGTCTTTCAATATATAAGAGTAGTATGATTCTTAATTTTGATTTTTGTTGTATCATTTCCCCATGGTGTTTTAACAATATGTTCTGGACTCATTTTTTGAGGAGTTATTTTTAATTTTCTTAAAAAATTATATGAAATAAACGAATTTGTAGACACCATATCAAAGATAACTTTAGAATAATATGATTAAATGAACAAAGAACATGTTACCACTTCATTTGATGGCCTAAAATCTACTAAAGTATTATCAAAGGATATCACTATACCTTTCTGCATATTTTATGGATTATTTCTATCATTAGGATCATTTTTCGAGATGGTATTTTCATAATGTCCCATATCACCAAATGTAAAACAATTTATAGTTTTCTTGACATGATTATTCTGGGGATCATTTTCAATACAATCTTGGCCTATACGTCCAAACATAAAACATTGAAAAAATATAAAAGTTTTGGTAAGTATTTCTCCATTGTTCCTTCCACCACGCTTTTCCCAATCTGAAAACTAAATAATCTTACCAAATATTTCATTAATTGATTCATAACCATCAGTTTTCAACTGGACTAATTATTTTGTTTTTTTTTTCAAAGTTCAGGGGATTATCAGAAATATCAATTTCTAAAAAATCAGCACATTAGTCAAGTTTTTCATAACAATTGAACTCAAAGGATGCAAATTCCCTTTTATATCATCTATCTTGATTAAAAATGATATATTTTTCTATCAATATCTTGGATAATATTTGGAACATACCTTCCATGTCGAGTGAAGTTTTCTTCATACACAGCCCCTGAATCTTCATCATTTTCCTTCAATTCGACGAATTACTTCTCTATAATATGTCAATACACCTTTTTAAAGTATTTCTAATGGAAAGGTTGTAAAATTAAACCAAAATTTACGTTGAAATCCCCTCTCTATCCTGGATATTCATGATCATTGACCTCCATTGATCAAATTCACCTTCAAAACCATAAATGGAAAAAATAAAATTTTTATTATCTAAACATCCCATAGCTTTCAATATCAGTTTAGTGGAATTAATTCGTCATTCAGACACATTTGGGTTACAATATTCATTGAATGAAAGAGGATGTATCCTCATAAAATGTTCCTCTATCATCATTTTCCATTGTAAGATCTCTATTTATTATCTTGCATGGATGACACCAACATTTATTTCCTACGCCAGCTGAGCCATTACTATCACAATCAACGTCATTCAAAGTCCCTAAATTCCAATTTGTAGATTCAGAAAAAATTGTAGCCTCTCAGTTCCTTCCAACTTTAGTTACTTGTTTATTTTGTGGAAAACCATTATGAATATACATATCATTGATAAAACAACATGGTGATATTTAAATTCTATACCATTTCAACAAAATAATGAGGTAAAAATAATTTATGGTATTTTATTATCATCATAGTAAATAATAAATTTATCTAAACCGTGCTCTGATTCAATCTATAAGACCTGACGTAAAGCATTACATAATATTTATATTTCAACAAGAATTCATTCAATTAAATTACCAAAAAAATAATTTAGATTATATTTTTAGAATGTTAGGAAATTAATGATCCATTTCAAACCACAATAATTAAATGTGGGTACCAAAAAAATAGTTTCCATTAATTCCAAATCATACAATTTTTTACACAAAATAACAACTTGATTACTTTGAAAAATATTAATAACTTTTAACATTAATTCCTTTTTTCTATTATACATAAATATGACATATGAAACATATTTAAAACATGGTATGAGCATAAAAATATTGGTAAGTGACATAAAAAGAAATAAAGAAACCATTATTCCACCAAAACATATAAACATATGAAATCATTTTCACAATGACATACTTCTCAACCATTATATAATTACTTTTTGAAAATTGATATATACATGAAACATTAGTTACTATATATAAAACAATAATGGTATCATAATCCATTAAATAAATATATTGTAACCCTCATGGATACCTTAGGATTTTTAACCCTTATGGATACATTATAATGGAACCCTCATTGCTAGCAAATGGTGTAACCATCACAGTTACACTCGGAGTAACCATATGGTCATCCTCAAACATAACCACAACCAAATAACTAAAGGGAGATTTAGGTCCCACCATTAATCATAAAAATTTAACAAGAACTGTAAAATAATCATAAAACGTGAACACATTTATAAAAAAATTCCTTTCAGATGTTTAAAAATATAGAAATTTAAATGAGTAATTTTAAAGAAGATTCCCTTGAAAATAACATATCATGGATTCTAGAAATAATAAAATGTTAAAAATATATATAATGATTATACATAGATATTATACTACATAATATAATATTAATTTATTCAAAAACAAATTTTATCATCACAAAAGAAATGATGTATAAGGATAACCCAAATAATGGAAATTTGGTTAAGAATTCCCCTAACTTGGGTCACTCTAACATCAACAATGTTTAAAACTCTTTCATAATTGTTTTAATGGTGTCATTAATATATTATAGAAAAATATTATTTTTTTAATAAACTCCATATATGATCATTTTATAACATCATTTTACCAATTTAATAATAATATTTTGTTATTTCCATTGTTTTGGGTGTGTTCCTCACACGATTTCCATGGTTGGTTTGTAAAGGATTTTCTTGTCGAATGGAATCTAAACTCTAAAAGTGGATTAAAATGGGATTCATATGGTTCCAAAAATATAAAATTATTCATTAGATAGCTTTCATTATATGGTATTAGGATGAACCATTAGATAAATCATTAATGAAATTCGTTTAGATCATTTTGGCAGTTCTTTGATAGTCACAAACTAGATTCTTTATACATTTTAATATCACAAATATAATTTAATTTTATAACATAAAAAAGGTTATACCATATAACTTAAAATAATTTTAAACCATTAAAATTGTTTTACATCCATATTTAAATGAATTAATTGAAATTTAAAGCACAATGTCTCTAGTTTGGGTAAATCGACACATCACGAACATTGTTTTAATCAATAAGAGGAAGAGGATAGGAAGAATGATGATAAACATTTACATAAAAAATCTATAATATATATAATAATATAGATTTCATGCCTCTTGGATATAGAGATGGGAATATAGAATAACAAAATATAATAATTGAAAAGAAAACAGAAGAAACAAAAAGAAGATTTTAACCTCCTGGTCTCTTCTCCTTGAGATCCTCATTAAGTCCTTTAGTATTGGGATTTTGGTGAGACCTGAATGTCTGAGATGAGGGTAAAAACCTTGGGAAGCGTATTGGTAAAAATTTAGACAATTAAATAGGTATAATCAAAAGAAGGGTGGAAAGTGGTATTTATAGTGGAGGAGAGGGGGGATTTTTTATTATTTTAATCATTAGTTTAATATTTTTCTTAAAACTATAAATGGTCATGATTATTGTGACCCTAAATGGTAAAGGGTTAATTTGAGTTCGAAAAAAAATCTTATAATATCTAGAATGATTCTAGAAATTGTGTATTTAACACATAATTTATATCATTGTTAAATTACCATATTTCACAAATCATAAAAAATCAAGTATTTCAAAAAAAATACAAAAAAATATTAATAAGCATTTTTTTAATATGTAGAATTAAAAAACTAAGTCCATTTTATCAAAATAACTTTCTAATAATTTTTATATACATTTTATAAATAATATCATAATTTATTTGAAAAATTAAAATTTTAAAACTAACAAAAATTTTATAAGATAATGAAAAACTAATCTTGGTCATATAAAATAATAGTATAACTATAAGTAAATATAATAATAAATTATGATTACATTTTTTGAAATTACAATTTTATTTAAATTTTTTTACAATTAATAACATTTTAATTAAATATATTATTTACAAAAATGCCAACACTAAGATAATGATTATATTTTAACTTACATGATTCATTTTTATTATACATTCATTGGTGAGGACATTATTCATTTAGTCATTTTACTATTTATAAGGGTCATATTAATCCTCAAATTAGTATCATTACTATTCATAAAGGTAGGTTACTATTCACAAAGAAATTATGTTTGTCATATCAGACTCAAAACAACATACTTATTGCAACCGTATATTTTTGTTTTTTAATGTTTAAATCATAGAAGTGGTAATTTTATATTTAACAGCTAGTTTATAACTATATCCTAAAAAAAATTCATTATGTAAAGACTCAGTTTTTTATGAATTTTAATTCATTTTTAAAACCTTGGGGTGTATAATTAAAACCCATAAATTTACATATAAATTTCATATAAAACTTTTTTGGGAAGCATATACAACACATAAAAGAAGTTAGTGGTGAATAAGACATAAGTCTTATTGAAATAAATGTGGGATGATAAAACCATTACATCATTTCTCCTCCTCCAAATTATACTTTTATTAATAAAATAAATTTTATGAAAAAATGGTCAACAATTGTTCATCATCAAAAACCATTATGTGCTAAAAGAACTAACAAAATGATTAAACAACAGGCTGAGATTACTTGACTTAGAAACTCTATAATGTTCCAAGTGCAGTGTGCTAACCTGGGTTTTCAGGTCCTCTCTAATTAGCTCTTCAAAGTGAATGAGCATCCTTTCCATTGTATGAATAAATTCTTCTATGTTGATTTTCCTCTGGTTGAATCCCTCAGCCAGTATGGATTCTTGTTTGTCTATCCACACTTCTTTCTCCTCATTAGCGTCAACTTGCAACCGACGAACATAAATTCATTAAATCTTCATTTCTGAGACATTGGGACATAGACTAGTTTCATTCATTTCTTCAATAGAGTGCAATGTAAGTATCAAGTAGTACCCATCTTCTTCTTCCCTATTTCTTGAATTCCAGCACAATTCATCAATTTACCCTTTCAGAACGTCTTTAACATTCTTTTTTTACCCTTTTGGATTATTGAGTCTCTATTGGTTTTGGAAATTTTGAGTATTCCTTACATCCCAATGGTTTTTACCCTAAGTCACAAATCATTTAACCGAGTCACACATACCTTTTTCCCCTTATTCCTTATAGGGTTGTGGGGTCCTTTTCCTTGAATTTCGTCCAAGCTATCCATTAAGGGGTGGAAAAAACTGTCATCATCATAAGGTTCTTCCTCAAGAGATATTGGAGGATTATGGTCATCCAGACCATGAAAGTAGTTCCCCAACTCAATTACCTCTCCGAAATTGGGGGCCATCAGCATACTCAGAGAAACCTTTCCCAGATTATTCCCAAAACTGGATCCCTTCCCCCATCTCTAGCATTCCTAAGACCTTCAAGGTTGGTTCCGAGGGTGAATGGCTCTAGGGGTCTCAAGACCTTTTCATCATCCAGCCTTACCAGTCAACTTTGAGATCAGATTTCAACTGATATAAAGGATTTATCTTGCATCAACTCCAGTCCCGGGGGCTGTTCATATCCTCTTCCCATAAATTGAGGCTGCCAGTTTGTGTCCATCCAGCCCAGATCCTTGGGACTTTGAAAATCACCCAGTGGTATGTTCATAGCTACAATATCATCCATGGTTTTCTCATGAATTCCCAAGTCCGGCTTTAGATGGGAAAACACATCCACAACCCATGGCTCAGCCTCTTTTTTTCACACGTTTCACTATCACTGGAGGTGCTAAGTAGTGTTGATCCACATTAACCCTAGCCTCCTGACTTGGGCTAGTGAGAGCCCGCTCTGTTGAAAAAGCCACATGCAAATCTACTTTCTCGACCATGCTACCAATACCCCACACCCATTGGTTCATAACAGGGTCAATATTCACCTCATTATACTCAGAATCACTAGGCTTAATCAGCCTAACCCTGTGCCCACGACTACAAATAGGGGTCAGATGTACAAATCGGTGGCATCGCAGGCATAAAGCGGGCCACAATTCAAACATGACCCTTTGTTTCTAGCAGAACTCTTCTCCAACCGAAATCCACATCCACTCCATGGGATCTTATGAAACATCAACCTCGACACATACATGAGGGGAGATAGGATGACAAATCTCCGACATCCAGCTATATGAACATAGGTTTTTTCCAACCAAGATACCAATTATTCAGATAGTTGATGGATTCTAGAAAAGGAGAGGTAGGTCTGGAAAGAATACCCATAACGTGGATGAGGGAGCATCACGATTCTAGTTGAGATCAAAGGACCATCACAGAAGAATGAAGCTGAATCTATTGATTTCATGAGGTTCCCAAGACCAGGCGATATTCAGATCATCCTACGAGGAGAAACATATTATCATTTGACGCTGATCAAATAAACCCACCAGCATGCGATCTTACAGATCCCATGAATCATATGAGAAACGATCAAAATCATCAACTGAGGGACGATGACCCCAAAAATGGGCTATCAAAATCATACGGTGAAGGTCCTAGGCCTCGTTGAACTCCATTGACGAAAATACAAGTTAAGGCTTGCCGAGGGGATGATACAAGACCTTTGGGCAAAGCGGGGTTGATGGAAAGGGGGGATGAAAATCTGGATTTGTGAAAGGGTTGAAAGGCTGCACCGACAAGGGGAAATGAAGGACTTGCCTCCATCCCTCCTCCAGGGAGGAGGGAGCTGGTGTCGTAGGCATCGTTCTAGGTCATCGTCTCCATGGGCATCATGCTAGGTCATCATCTAGAAAGTGTACTAAAATTGCAGATCCATTACCTTGTTTCTATACTCTCATCAAAATGATTTAAAACACTTGTATAATAAATATATTTTTATTTTAAATATACCAAGGAACTATATTATTTCATATAATACCAAATGGTATTTTTATGTTTTTATATTACCGGTTTATTAAGAACTCTATGTTTAAGTTACATTTCAATTAATATCTTCTATGTTTTCTATATATATTTTGATATGTTATTATTCATACTCTTATTTAGATCATGATTTTCATTATTTAATGAATTGAAACAATGATACATATATAAAATATATATTCATTATATTAATATTTATAATAATCAGTAAAATGGTATATTTAAAAAGGAAATACCCCATTCACGGAGACAATAGGGCATACATATACAACAACAATGATTCCATTTAATTGATGATTTAAATGAAATAAGGTAAATTTAAAACACATATTTATAAAATAATAAAATTATAATTATTATCTTATTTATATATAATATGTTTACATAATCCATCCTTAATTAATGTCATGTAAAGGATGAATGAATCAAATCTCTTTGAGGAGATGGTAGTCTGCATTTCTGCAAGCAATGATATCATATATAGAAAAAAAAGAAGGAATAATTTATATAATAATTAATTAAGTTTAATGAAATTATAAAAATAATATATATCCAAAAATACAGGTAGTATCATAATTCCCACTCATGTGAGGTGGTAATGAAAAGACGGACAATAATGTTTCATGATGTGGTCACGTGTTGTACACATGAATGGAAACATTGTTATCTATTTTGATGTATGTGTGTGTAAGGGATGGTAAAAAATTTATAATAACAACACATATGTATATTTATTATAATCTATTTATTATATAATAATGGGATGATAATTTTTTATAAGGTAGAGAATGAAAATAAATCAATGATTTTCAAGGAAGCATATTACCTCTTCTTTGGATAACTAATCTTGGAGTTTATGAAGAGGATTCCTAGGTAAGAATTATACCCAAATAAAAAATATTAGAATGATTTTTGGGTATCTTATAGGATATTTTTTAATAGTTTGTCTCATTTAAATGTCATTAGATGTATGAATAAGTGGGAGGGGTGTGTTCTTTTTTATAGTGGAGGTTGTGTGGCATTCTTGTAAATATTTTAAAGGTGAATACCACCAATAGTCTTCCAATGTTAATTTTGAATAATAATAGTACAACCCCAAGAATATGTATTATTGGGTCAGAATATTAAAAATAATTTCTTTTATAAAATATTCTACTACATTTTGGGCCATACGTTTAATGTTTAGTCCTAAATTAGGATACTTTTCTCATTATCGCTCAAAGTAATTTTTACCAATCACACTAATTTTTTTCCAAAACTATGTTTACATTATTATAAATTATAATTTTTCATGATTAGATATATTGAATCCATCAATACATATTTTATCCACATATTTAGGAGAAAATAATTTAAAATTAATCCCACAGATTGGATGACAAATCGGGTTTTTAATGTAAAAATATTCAAAACATAGAAATGATTTTTATTCCAAAATCAATTAGAAGTTGGTTCAAATGAACTAAATCTAATTAAATTTTTAAAATTAATTTACTTACATTTCAAAAAATTAATATATAATTTATTTTAAAATTAAAATATTTGGAAAAGATGTTTTGAATTAAAATTTAATATTTTTTACTACTCATCAAAATATGAAACATCACAAAAAATACTAAAAAATCACCAAAATTAATTTATTATATTCAAAATTCAGAAAATAATTCTATTTTTTGAATTAAGCA
Organism: Viscum album; assembly: GCA_963277665.1. Lineage (NCBI taxonomy): Eukaryota > Viridiplantae > Streptophyta > Magnoliopsida > Santalales > Viscaceae > Viscum > Viscum album. Next base: position 462,881,052 of record OY728137.1, on the reverse strand, counting down.
TTATTAATTTTTTGTAACATTTATAAAATATGAGTAATCAATAATAAATTCAGTCAAATTAATGTTTATAATAATAAATATTTTTATTCAAAAAAAATTATTTATTCTTATCATAGGTCTATAAAAGAAATTATAATAGAGTAAAAAATTTATTTCATCTATAATATATTTATGTAACACCCCAGAATGAAAAAGGGCTAAATAGGTAAATAATATGACTCATGTCAACATGGTGAACCTTACTTTTTGAGAATCTACCAGATTAGAACTCCACAGTTTAGTGTTCTTGTCTTGGAGTAGTGATGAGGATGGGTGACCTTCTGGGATGTTTTTCAGGGTGTGTGCGAGTGAAGACAAAGCACAATAGAAAGGAAATGTATTGGCCCGTGTGGATAGTCATTAGTTAGATTGTAATGAACCAAAGTTTTTCAATGAAAATTATCTTCTTAAAATTATGTCATAAAACCACATAAATGCACGAAATATGAAATACTAAGTGATAAGTGACCTCAAAACATAATTTTTTCACTTTTGTGTTTGAAATTTTGAAAATCCGACATACACGGTTGTGTTCAAGATGATTTTTAGAGTCTGATAGAACAAACTTGTTTTTTTGGTGAATAGTAACATACACTTCTGAATAGTAAAATGAATAGTAATATGACCCTTATGAATAGTAAATAATAATAATAATTTATTTTCCAATGGAAACAAGATAAAGATATCTTAATTAATTTTTCAATGAGAAATAAAACTAAGTGCACCTTTAAGAATGGTTTTTAATTAACTATCACATTATTTAAAAATTAAATAAATAATATTTAGAAAATTAATTTTGAAAAATAGATTTCATTTTTTAATTCTATGCATTGAAAAATAGTAGGGGTGAATTTTTGGGATTTTTCTAAAATACATGAATTTTTTATTAATAGTACTAATAGAGTTTTGAGTTTTCGGTAGATTAATGACATCATAATGATGTAATAATTAAATATAAATCTATGTTCTACTTGTGTATAGTATCATAAGACATAAGGTGTCCCATGTGGCTTGACCCATGAGAAAATATCATGGGCAATCCCAAGGTTTGGAAAAAACCACAAATGAGGTGTCCCTTTGAAATTATTTAGAAATTACCTCTCTTTTTCTATAAATACCCACTCATCCATTCGTTTTAATTCATTCCAAATACCTCAACCAAGAATATTTGGTGGTTTTACCTCTCTATGAGTACTCCCATGGTGTCCCTTAGCCCCCAAGGACCCATCCTTCAAAATATAGGATTTATTCTACTAGGTAAGGGAATCCTTCACTCTCTTTTTTAAGTCGACACTTCTTTTATGTTAGCTATTTGAAATTACTTTCTCATATTTTGGAGATTGATTTTATTTATTCTTATTAAATTCCATTTGATTTCAATATGATGATATACCCTTTTTTTTCTCATCATTTTATTTGATGAAATTCTTAGTGACGACGTTAGGCTACCGAATTTTCAAAAGGAATCTCTGAACTTTTTTTTATTTTCAAGTTCATGTTCATTTCTTGATCTCTATCCACATATCTTCATAAAAATGGTATTAAAACTCAAATATTATACATATATAGTAATTTTATGATTCTAATGGTATATTTTATCATCCAACCCCCTTTCCCACTTCATTTTTTTATTAAAGAGAATGTTGTGCGTGAGGTGTGAATTTGTCACCTTCAAGAACGACATGATTTCTTCTTCCATTTCTACCTTCAGATCCAGTCATGAAATCATTTTTATTGTTGAACGAAAATATGTTATATGTATTATCTCCTATTTCATGTTCTGGAACAAACTTATGACTGTATTTTTAGAGATGAAATAAAACAAGTCCATTATGATCGAAATATCACGTAAATTTACCCAAATAATCATTATTTAATTCTTATCCAATGATTCATCCACATGGATCTAATATGATTCATTATAATATCATTAAAACAAATATAATCTCATTAATAACATGTAATATCAGTTCTGTATGTTTACCCAAGTTCTACCCGAACATCAATTTATGAATACAAGTGAACCACCCAAGAAAAACCATAAAAATGTACATCCTAGAACAATGTTTTTAAAATCTATAAGTCATCCAAAGGAAAATAATAAGAAATAATTAAACCATAATGAACCTATTAATGTACACATGGTTATTGATTTCTAATTAATGAATATAATGTCATTATACAGGACATTAAAGAGAAGGAGGCATTCAGATATAAGGTAAGAGAAAATTCTTGAACCCAACATTCATCCTTCGGGTTCTCCCTCTTTCACTCCATTTTGATACGGTTACTCATTAAAGATAATTTATTCGAATTTATCTTAACATCTTTGGGATATAACGGTTTTCTAAAGAAGTTTATGTCAAACCAAATGTTTTCCAAAAGAATGCTTCTTTTAAAAACTCAAATTTTACCTCTCATTAATGGTTGATGGTTCTTGTATCAAGTATGTTGTTCCCTATTTCTTTTTGGAACCCACATCATATGGATGTATTCTTATGAGATGAAACCCATTCCAGTACATGGGTTAGTTATGATCAATTTTGATATGTTTTATATGTGAAAATCACAATAATGAAAATGTTATGATATTAAGGGTGCACCCGAAATTATATAGCGCAATATAAATGTTTCAAAGTGACGGGTGCACCCGGAATTATACAGTTCTCCAATGAATTGGGTACTGTGATGAATCTAACGATTAAATGTGAAATGATGTGTGAACAAGATTATATCTTGGTTCAAAATTATGTATGGTAGTTAACAACTAAAACATGATGTTTCGTTTTTATGCATTGCCACATTTCAAGTCTTTTATTTATTTTCCTCTCATGTTTATGATTTCTTTACCTATGTCTTGATTATGCTCACCCCATGAAATATTCTACTTATCTATCCTCTTACTGGGATTTTAGATCACCTCTTTTAATGTATATCCTCAGGTGGATACACATACTAAGGAGAGGACAAGTGATAATAAGACTCTATAGACGAAGAAATTAAATAAAATGTTTATTCATGATGTTGTAATTTCTATGTATGGTCTTAGTTTATCCAAGACACTAAACCATTGGATCTTATATGTGTAATCCTATTATGTTTTTTACCTCTAAAATGATGTAATAGTAATGTATTAAAAGGTCTGGATGTTATAGTTGGTATCAGATGAATGGTTTACTTAATATGGTAATTAGGATTAGTGAACCCTGGAGAAAACATATAGCATGAGACTAAGTACAAATATGCACACAAGAATATTTACATAGGGATCTCATATGTTATTTTTTTGGTATAAATTTTTTAAATGAATAAGTTATTCCTGACATGTTTACTTATGTTTTGTTCTAACCTTTTATATTTTAGAAAATAGTGGGAACCAGGAGAAATCAGGCCTACAACTCGTGCGAGGGCCCATGCAACGATTGCCCGAACGACATCCCCAATGATTAGGGAGGTGGAGTTCAGAACATCATGGCGATGATTACCAAATTATCTCAGGTTATGAACAATAACCATAATAATGGGGAACGACCTCCTTCACCAAATCGGGAGAAACTGGCTATCAAATGTTTTATGTGGAAACGACGACCGACGTTCTATGGATCTTCGGTTCCACTAGTTACAGAACAATGGGTCAACTCCATGGAGAAGATATTTTATGTGCTTCACTATTCTGAGATGGAGAAGGTGACTCTATCTATTTATCGTCTAGATGGGGAAGAATATCAATGGTGGGCTTTGATTAAGAATGCCAATCAAAGGGATGAAATTGAAGGGATGGAATTGGATGACTTTAATATAATGTTTCTTAATAAGTATTTCCCATGAACTCTTTGTACGAAGATGGGGTAAGAATTTATAGAGCTCATGAAAAATGAAAGAGAATCTATCAAAAACTATAAAGAAAATTTCACAAGGCTTCCAAGGAACGTTTCAAGTTTTTTTATCAACAATGAAAGCAAAATTGATAGATTATTTAGTGGATTAAAACCACAACTTAGAAGGGATCTAGAAATACGTGACATTGGGAGTTATGAATATGTTGTTCGATGTCCTCTCAATGTGGAGATGGAGTTTGTAGAATGGTTCCATGACTATGGGGATAAGAAAAGAAAGATGGAGTTTCATGTTGGTGGATCTAATCAAAAAGGTGGGAAGAAAAATCAACGACCCACATGCCAAAAATGTTGGATGTTGCACCATGGGAACTGCCTCAAAGGGATGGGGAAATTATTCAAGTGTTGTAAAGAATGACACCATTCCCAAGAGTGTCGAAAGGACACAAAAATGAAGCATAATGTAGTCTATGAAAGGAGAGAACCTCCCATGGTTCAATGCTACAACTGTTGGGAGCTAGGGCACTATGCAATCCAGTGCACTAAACCGCGATCTCTCGAGGGTAATATGCATTAGTAGCCACTAAAGACAAAGGAACAAATGAAGTCTTATCACATCACTACTATGGAGGTGGATAATGATAATGAAGTCGTACAAGGTACACTTCCTATTCAATCAAGAATGGAAAAAAGTCTTATTGGATTCTGGTTCTACGTATTCCTTCATATCTTGAAATTTTCTAGAACTATAGAATCGAAGACCTGAATCCTTGAAGCAAAGATATCTGTAAAAACACCTAGTGGTGCAATCATTGCAACCCATGTGTTTGACTCTTCTTCTGCTGGCATATGTGGGAAGATTCTTACAAAAAATCTCATAATCCTTACCTTGGTGGAAATCGACACTATAATGGGAATGGATTGGCTCTCATTATATAGAATACATATCAACTTTCGAGAAAAATAAATATATTTTAATTTTCCAAACCAACCCATGATCCTCTACAAATGTAAGAATGATTATAAATCTACTTTGAGAAATCATTCAATGGTGTGGGTTTTGATTCCCTATGAAGAATAATTCCTCTCCCAAATGGATGAGTTGAAGTAAGGTGCCAACTTTGAAGAAATTCCCATCGTGAGAGAATATGGCGATGTATTTCCCGAAGAGTTACCCGGAATTCCCCCGAATCATGAGGTAGTGTTCTCAATTGAACTCATACCTGGAGTTACTACTATCTCTAAGTGTCCATATAGAATGGCTCCTATCGAACTGGAGGAGTTAAAGAAACAGCTTCAGAAGCATCTGGAAAAAGTGTTCATACACCCTAGTGCATCACCTTGGGGTGCACTAGTGCTCTTTATGAAGAAGAAGTATGGAACAATGAATTTGCGTATCAATTATAGGGAACTCAACAATATCACCATAAATAACAAGTATCCTCTCCCAAGGATTGATGAATTGTTCAATCAGTTAAGAGGAGATCAATACATCTCAAAAGTGGATCTTCATTCTAGATATCATCTGGTAAAGGTGAAGAAGGAAGATATTCAGAAGACTGCCTTTTGTAAAAGGTATGGGCATTCTGAGATTTTGGTATGCCCTTCAGAATTACTAATTCCCCTGCAATCATCATGGATATGATGAATATAGTGTTTAGACATTACCTCGACAAATTTGTGGTAGTGTGCTTCGATGATATTTGCATCTCCTCCAAGATCAAGGAGGAACATGAAGAACATCTAAGACTTGTGTTGGTGACATTGAGAAAGGAGAAGTTGTACGCCATGTTCAGAAAGAGTGACTTTTGAATGAAGAAAGTCACATTCTTTGGACATGTGATCACATGTGAGGTAATTTACATGGATCCTTCAATGAAAAAGGCGATTGAGGATTGGCCCAGGCCCTCTAGTGTCACAGAAATCCATAGTTTTCTTGGATTAGCTGGGTATTACCAACGTTTTGTGAGAAACTTCTCACGATTGTCTTCCCACTAACTAAGTTAACAATGAATGAGGTAAAGTATGTTTGGACGGAAGAATGTGAGGGAAGCTTCAAGGAGAAAAAGAGAAGGCCGAACACCTCACCTGTTCTCACACTACCGAAAAGTGTAGAAATATTTGTGATATACAGTGATGCTTCAAAGAAAGGTTTGGGTTGTGTACTCATGAAAAATGATAATGTGATAGCCTACACCTCACAACAGTTGAAGATGTAACACCCTAGGTAAAAAAAGAATATGATATTTTTATATTTATCCATATTTGTGAATAAAATATTAATATTACTTTAAAGGGGATGCTATGCTCGATGGCGTACCCAATACGCAACAACGAGTTTCTTGGAAATCTTACGTTGCACTCTAATAATAAAATAATATTATTTTAAATGGTATTTAATGCCTAGCCATTGTAATGGCGGGAATGAAAAAAACTAACTAAAAAATGATTATATATGTTTTTCAAATATTTTTACTTTTTACAATAAATGTTAGAGGATTAAAAATGCGAATGAATCCAATTTTAAGCGTAAACATTCTAATATTCTTTAAAAGGTCGATTAACAGTCTTTTGATGGCGAACCTCTTTTAAATCCACTTTTTGACAATTTTATGTGTTATATTTGACAAAATAAAATTCTTCTTTAGAATCGGGACATCAAAATTTACTTTGTGTAAATTTTTGGTATTTTCCGTAAAAGTTCAATTTTTAATGAATAGTGAAAAATGTTGTATTTTAATTCAAAACCTCTTTTTAATATAATTCATTTATATGATTAGATTAACTTTTGAATTGTTTTTAAAGTGAAACTAGAATATATTTTTACCATTTAATCCAATAGTGGTCGTTGAATTAATTTCACTTTGAAATCGGACTTAAACTAGTGTCAATCTTTTGATACTTTTTGTTTCATAAAAACACGCTATTTGTTTTTGACAGCGGGAATTAATTATTAAATTAATTAATTAAACTTATATGTTTTGAATTTTGTAAAATGGAAATCATTTTTGAATTCTGAATATCAAATATATCTTAGGGTGAATTTTTCGTAATTTTCTGAAAAACATCAATTTTTTATGAATAGTGAAACCACTAAGTGGTACTTATAAAAACTGATTTTCCGTTTAAATGAAATTTTTCCACCATTGTGTTTTGAATTTCTAAAATCCGACATACATGGTTGTCATTATGAAGTAAAATGTGGTTCAATGGGATTAAAATAATTTTTTGGTGAATAGTAACTTATTATGTTTTTAATCGCGATTAGAGGTAATTAGTGTAGTTTAAGGTAAGAATAATGTTTTAAAAAAATTAAATGACCTAGACACATATCCTACCCTCATTGGATGTGTCATGGACGACCAAGACAATCCATGGGTCAACTTGGGGACCCCATGGAGCCACTTTGGTTGGATAATGACATAAATACCTTTTTATTTAATGATAATGTAAAAATGACACAAACATGAGATGTTTTACTAAAACAATTTTTACATGGGGTTATACAAGTCAGATTTTTGACTATAAATAGTCATTGGAAATATAAAGAGATTTTCTACATCATAGTTATTTTTATAATTTTTATACATTAAATAAATTAAATTATTTATGACATCACGATGATGCAGCGATGACCTCATTATTTAATGATTTAAATAAAATGGAAAGATAATGTAAAATATAAGACCTAAACATGTCCAAAACCTATAGTATGGGTGTATTTCGAACCCTTATCACCTTATCCACGAATTATATCAATGTGGGACCTTTTAAATCCGAAACTCATTTTCAAATAAAGTAACATTTGCTTACTTTCCAAGAGTGCCCCTCCTCTCCTCTTATAAAAGGCCCCCACCTCTACCTCCTCACCCACACCTTAAAAAGCCTTTGGCTCGGCCAAACCCTGCCCATTTTGTCTCTCCACATCCCTCTCTAACTCCATGAATCATCAATTGGGGCATAATCCTTTCCAAGGAATCCTTTGTTCTCAAATCAAAGGAAGTTACCCGATTTAAAGGTAATGTCTTCACTTGTGTCCTTTAGTTTTATTTTACTTCTCCAACACCCCAAACTATTTTTATGCATTTATTTTGTAACAAATACAGTATCTTCAATATACTAGGATGTTGTCATAAGATGTTTTCGAGATACAGTTACACACACCTACATCTAATGGTTAAAGAACATAATGTTTCCGTGGATGGCGAATTTATGCCTCCCGAAACTATGATTGTTCAACATTCCTCTAACACCTTAAAATTTGGCCATTAAGATGATAATATATTTATATATGATATATAATATGATTATGTTTTACTTAATCTTATTTATTTTTCATTTATGGCATACCTTTATGGTTTCCATTATGGGTAAACGTGATATCTTCATTTAAGGAAGTGCGGACTACCGCCCCTCAAAGTGATTTGATTCGTTAATACCATATGTGGTACGTATAAAGGATATATTTAATGATATTATATATGATAACATACTAGAATTCAAATACTATTATTTATCATTATGTTTTAATTCCATTAAATATGAAATAGAAATGGAAGTAGCGTTCATGCGTACGTACGGCTTACCGTCTCCATGAACGGTGCATTTCATTTCATAACTATAAATGTTATGTAATATTATAAATTCAAGAATATACTGGATATATATGATATATATTATATATAAATCATGAATAAAATTCTGGATATAATGAACTTTTGACCACACGAACAACATGTAATTGTAAGAAGTCCACTTTCAACTTAAGAACCAAGTATCGACAAAAAAAACATTATTAACTTAAATGATTACATAATGTCTATGACATGGTAATAAGTGATATAAAAGGAATAATGAACTTGATAAAGGTTATTAAGGATGTATAAATTAACTCATGTTTATTATTCATGAGATTAAATAATGATGGAGTCAAGTCGGACTCGAGGTAAGGGATCCTACTCCTCTCTTTCTTTTTAAGTACACTCTTTTATGTCATTCATTTTAAAGCTCATATTTCTTGTTATTGGGATGTTATTTTATATTACTCTTACTATAATTTTTATGTTCATATGATGAGAGACCCTATTCTCTCTCATCAATCAATTTTGGATGTTTTGAGTGGCGCCGTTAGGCTGCCGAATTTTCTTAAGAGATCTAACCTCTCTGTTTCTTTTTAAGTACTCTCCTTAATGTCACTTCTTTAAAGATCCTCTTTGTCATGATGGGGGATTTTATTTTATATTCCTCTTCATGTAAACTTTATGTTATTATGATGAGAGACCCTATTTGATCTCATCAATCCATTTTTGTAAGTTTTATGTGGCGCCGTTAGGCTGCCGAGTTTTCGTAAGGGATTTTTCATCTCACTTTTATATCCGTGAGATTTATGCTATATTTACCACAATTTCATTTGATTGGTGTATGTACTGCCCATTATTTTACTCATTCTGTAATATACTTTCATTTATGAGTATTCACATCAATGTTGTATTTTCCTTTTTTCACGGGGTGTGTGTCTCGAAAGATACCCATGTCGGTAAGGGAACCTTTCACCCTCCTCTTTTTTTTAAAAAGACTTCTTTTGTTATGTCTTTTAATTCAAATACTATTATGTTGGGATATGTTATTATATATCCTTATTTATGTAAATTTTATGTCCAAGTGATGATATCCCCTTTATCTCTATAATAAACCCATTTTGTAAAATTTTATGTGACGCCGTTAGGCTGTCGAATTGTACCAAGGGAACTTCATAACCCAATCTCGATTTCTTTGGGTTCAACATGTAGTTATTGAATATGTCATCCTTTGAATATGTGTGAATTACCTTTGATTGTTTTAAAATTAATATCCACTTATATTTGGTGTATTTATATTTGTCACACATAATTATGAGATTGAATTATCCTTAATTTAAGGATACCTTCTTTATAATGGATCTCATCTCATTTTACATTTCTTTTGAGAATTCATTGTTGTTATGCACCAATTAACTCTTATATGGTGTGTATAATGTCCTTTGACATATTATATCCTGAATCCATTTATTCTCATGATATTATAAAGTTCGGATTAAATGTTATTCCAAAATTATTTGTATTCAAGAGTCTCTCATTTTGTTAAAAACTCTTTAACCAAAATATCGTTTTAAATGTTTTAATGATTTATTATTCTAAATTATTAACTTTAATGATCATGTTTTCAAAATGGTTTTCAGTATTTATTTATATGGACATTAATGTTTTAAAATTATAATTCCATTAAAATATTCAAATTGTAATGGAACACTTTGATTAAAAAAATCTATTTTAAATGTTTTTTGAAAATGGATTGATTAATTCAATATCTGGGAATTACTTATTATGATTGAAAATGAAATTTTGTTATTGAAATGTTTATATTTTCAATATTTTATGTGTAGTAATATCACTTGGACATTATGACGGGTGGTGCCGTGAATACCAGGATGGGTGGTTACGTTATAACCTCCAATTCATTGGGTATGGAAGTCGGTTGTATGGCTATTACATTAAGTATATATGGAAGTTGGCCGAATGGATATTCCATTAAGTTATATGTGTAGAAGTAGACCTTATGGTTATTCCACTTGCGTATGTTTATGTCCCAAGTTACCTTTATATGTTATGTGATCTTTATATGGGTTTTATGGTAATCTTTTTGTTACAGAAGGGTATGTAATGAACTTTTTTTCAGTGAAGAGTTTTTACTACATCGAAAAGGTTAAAAGTATTACGTTGATAAAGTAAACATGGTTTACATTTTGTTTTAAAAAACTAACAGTTTTCGTTCTTTGTGTATCCCTTACTGAGCTATTTATGCTCATCTCAGGTTTTTGAAATTTTTTTCACATGACTTAATGTGGAGTAGGGTCAAGGATGGGATCAAGGGAAAGTCATGCTACCTAAAACATGTAACTAGACATGTTTCTTTTTAAGAGTTTTTATTTTATGGAAACTTAGTAGATGTTTCTACTTTATAATCTTTTGAGATGTAATAGTTATGTCCTAATTCTTTAAAACTCTAAACCTGAAAAGATCCTCAATGTGAATTATTCATTTAATTCAATATTAAGTAAGGTTTAAGGCAGGGGAATTATAGTTGGTATCAGAGGTCGGTTAAGATAACTTTAGAGGTTAGGGTATTCTTTAATCAAAGGTGACATTACCATATTGGATAGGATTTTAGAAAGTGTCATAGTTTTTAGATAAAGTGAATGAGTAAGTATATCTTAGTGTTTATCTCACTCATTAGTACATGATGGTTATATTGATATACTCACACTGACCTTTCTATTTTCAGTGAATGGATGGATCTAGCAGGCACCAAAGAAACAAAAGGTTTGAAGGAAACTGTGGTGGTTCTCTATTTAAGATACTAGATAAAATGGGGAAATCAATGAGGAAACTCATGGTTGTTCTAAACCAACTATCAAGGAGTCATGATCAACCACTTGAACCTTGGTATGTTCTGTAATGCATCATGTACGAGATGACCAATAAATGTGGAAGTTCAGGTAATAATTATAAAGGTAACAATTAGAGTTTATATGATCCTTGCTTTTGTGGTAATTATGGGTTACTATATGTTATGATGGAAGTGAAAGGCATCAAATAAAATTGAGGTTAAATTATGTTATGGTTATTTTTGATGATTTTATCTATTTTTGGGGAATGATTTGAGAATTATATAGTTTTGGAAAAAGGACAACACGCAGACTGTGTGACAACCCGTCGCGTCGGACAATGCTGCGGGAATCGAACCCACAACCAAAGTGCAACTGTTATTTATCGCCTACCACTGGACTACATGAAGTCCCTGGTTAGTTTTACTAATTTTTTTAGTTAGATGATTATAAGAATTAAGAGTAAGTTGATTTTGGGTTATCTATGGATATTTATTAACCTATCATGGAGGATATTTGATTAGTTTAATTACTTTTCAATACAAGACATTAAGAGAAACTGATGTTGTTTGGAGATAAATGTTACGATTTAACTTGGAAGACTATGTGAATAAATCCTTCAAATATTTGGGTTTCAATCTTAGTTTGGTTTACTTTGAAGAATTTTATGGACAAATTTCTTATTGAATGGTCCTTGTTGAACTTTTGGATTTTTTGGGCAAATTTTGGAGATTAAGCATAGATTTTCTTTTTATAACTGGTTATCCTTTTCTGGATTATCTGATCTTATACTAACCTTATTGGTTTTGGTTTTGGTTAAAGTCTAATGACATGGGAAGTATATAGTTCTCTTTTTTAGATTAGTTGATTCTCTAGAAGTTGATTAGAGTACTCTTAATGTGAACAAGTCTTCCTAAATACTCATCTTTTGGAGAAAATATGAGTTTTTGTAAGGAATCTAATAAAAGTTGAATGTCAACCTAATAAGTGATTATGTTTCCTTATGAATAAATTCCTCAATAAAAAGTAACATAAAACAAAATTTTTGTCTATTAACTTTTCCTACTGGGGAATCGAATACCGTTTAACCCATCACAAGTTTGTGATTTTCTTGTGGTTAACTTTCTCCTAAATATGTTTTCTATCACTCTCCATCAGAACATAACCCTTTTTTTCTCCTCCATGTCCATGTTTTCCTACATGGAATCCTAGTATGGGTTAACTCGAGTGACCTTTGAACTTTCCTTTCATTCTTTTAATGTGATTGTTTAACCGACTCTTGTTCCGATGTGGGACTTTCAAGGATATTTCCAAGACCAATTTTAAAATTGCGGGGACGCAATTCCCAAAAGGTGGGAAGGATGTAACACCCTAGGTAAATAAAGAATATGACATTTTTATATTTATCCATATTTGTGAATAAAATATTAATATTACTTTAAAGGGGATTCTATGCTCGATGGCGTACCCAATACCCAACAACGAGTTTCTTGGGAATCTTACGTTGCACTCTAATAATAAAATAATATTATTTTAAATGGTAGTTAACGCCTAGCCGTTGTAATGGCGGGAATGAACAGAACTAACTACAAAATGATTATATATGTTTGTCAAATTTTTTTACTTTTTACAATAAATGTTAGAGGATTAAAAATGCGAATGAATCCAATTTTAAGCGTAAACATTCTAATATTCTTTAAAAGGTCGATTAACCGCCTTTTGATGGAGAACCTCTTTTAAATCCAATTTTTGAAAATTTTATGTGTTATATTTGACAAAATAAAAATCTTCTTTAGAATCGGGACATCAAAATTTACTTTGTGTAAATTTTTGGTATTTTTCCGAAAAAGTTCAATTTTTAATGAATAGTGAAAAATGTTGTATTTTAATTCAAAACCTCTATTTAATCTAATTTATTTATATGATTAGATTATCTTTTGAATTGGTTTTAAAGTGAAACTAGAATATATTTATACCATTTAATCCTATAGTGGTCATTGGAATTAATTTCACATTGAAATCAGACTTAAACTAGTGTCAATCTTTTGATACTTTTTATTTCATAAAAACACGCTATTTGTTTTGACAGCGGGAATTAATTATTAAATTAATTAATGAAACTAATATTTTGGGAATTTTGTAAAATGGACATCATTTATGAATTCGGAATATCAAATATAGATTAGGGTGAATTTTTGGTAATTATCTGAAAAACATCAATTTTTGATGAATAGTGAACCACTAAGTGGTACTTATAAAAACTGATTTTCCGTTTAAATGAAATTTTTCCACCTTTCTGTTTTGAATTTCAAAAATCTGACATACATGGTTGTAATTAAGAAGTAAAATGTGGTTCAATGGGATTAAAATTTTTTTTTTGGTGAATAGTAACTTATTAAGTTTTTAATCGCGATTAGAAATAATTAGTGTAGTTTAAGGTAAGAATAATGTTTTAACAAAATTAAATGACCTAGACACATATACTACCCTCATTTGATGTATCATGGCCGACCAAGAAAATACATGGGACAATTTGGGGACCCCATGGAGCCACTTTGGTTGGAAAATGACATAAATACCTTTTTAATTAATGATAAAGTAAAAATGACACAAACATGAGATGTTTTACTAAAACAATTTTTACATGGGGTTATACAAGTAAGATTTTTGACTATAAATATTCATTGGAAAGATAAAAAGATTTCATACATCATAGTTTTTTTCATAATTTTTAGACATTAAATAAATTAAATTATTTATGACATCACAATGATGCAGCGATGACCTCATTATTTAACGATTTAAATAAAATGTAATGATAATGTAAACTCTAAGACCTACACATGTCCAAAACCTATTGGATGGGTGTATTTCAAACCCTTATCACCATATCCTGGAATTATATCAATTTGGGCCCTTTTAAATCCGAAACTCATTTTCAAATAAAGTAACATTTTCTTACTTTCCAAGAGTGCCCCTCCTCTCCTCTTATAAAAGGCCCCCACCTCTACCTCCTTACCCACACCATCCAAAGACTTTGGCTCGGCCAACCCCTGCCCATTTTGTCTCTCCACATCCCTCTATAACTCTTTGAAGCCTCACTTTGGACAGAATCCTTTCCAAGGAAGCCTTTGATCTCAAATCAAAGGAAGTTACCCGATTTAAAGGTAATGTCTTCACTTGTGTCCTTTTGTATTATTTTTCTTCTCCATCCCCCAAAACACTTTTTATTAATTTATTTTGTAAAAAATCAAGTATATCAAATATACTATGATGTTGTTATAATAAGGTTTCGAGCTACACTTACACACACTTACATGTAATGGTTAAAGAACATACTGTTTCTGTGGATGGCGAATTTCTGCCTCCCGAAACGATGATTGTTCAACATTCCTCTAACACCATCAAAGGTGTCCATTAAGATGAAACTATATTTATATATGATATCTAATATGTTTATGTTTTACTTAATCTTCTGTATTTTTCATTTATGGAATACTTTTATGGTTTCCATTATGTGTAAACGCGATATCTTTATTTAAGGAAGTGCGGACTACCGCCCCCTCAAAGTGATTTGATTCGTTAATACCATATGTGGTACGTATAAAGGATATATTTAATGATATTATATATGATACCTTACTGGAATTAAAATACTATTATGTATAATTATGTTTTAATTCCATTAAATATGAAATAGAAATGGAAGTAACGTTCATGCATACGTTCGACTTAGCGTCTCCATGAATGGTGAATTTCATTTCTTAACTCTAAATGTTATGTAATATTATAAATGAATGAATATACTGGATATATATGATATATATGATATATAAATCATGAATACAATTCTGGATATAATGAACTTTTGACCACCCAAACAACATGTAATTTTAAGAAGTCCACTTTCAACTTAAGAACCAAGTATCGACAAAAAAAACATTATTAACATAAATGATTACATAATGTCTATTACATGGTAATAAGTGATATAAAAGGAATAATGAACTTGAGAAAGGTTCTTAAGGAATTATGAATTAACTCAAGTTTATTATTCCGGAGATTAAAGAATGTTCGAGTCAAGTCGGACCCGAGGTAATGGATCCTACTCCTCTCTTTCTTTTTAAGTACACTCTTTAATGTCATTCCTTTTAAAGCTCATATTTCTTGTTATTGGGATGTTATTTTATATTACTCTTACTGTAATTTTTATGTTCATATGATGAGAGACCCTATTCTCTCTCATCAATCTATTTTTGAAGTTTTGAGTGGTGCCGTTAGGCTACCAAATTTTTGTAAGACATCTAACCTCTCTCTTTCTTTTTAAGTACTCTCCTTTATGTCACTTCTTTTAAGCTCCTCTTTGTTATGTTGGGGGATGTTCTTTTATATTCCTATTTTTGTAAAATTTATGTTAATATAATGAGAGACCCTATTTTATCTCATCAATCCATTTTTGTATGTTTTCTGTGGCGCCGTTAGGCTGCCGAGTTTTCGTAAGGAATTTTTCATCTCACTTTTATATCCGTGAGATTTATGCTACATTTACAACAATTTCCTTTGAGTAGTGTATGTACTGCCCATTATATTACTCATCATGTAATATAATTTCATTTATGAGTATTTACATCAATGTTGTATTGTCCTTCTTTCACGAGGTGCGTGTCTCGAAAGATACCCTTTTCGGTAATGGAACCTTTCACCCTCCTCTTTTTTTAAAAAGACTTCTTTTTTTATATCTTTTAATTCACATACTATTATGTTGGGATATGTTCTTCTATATCATTATTTATGTAAATTTTATTTCCATGTTATGAGATCCCCTTTATCTCTCTAGTCAACCCTTTTTGTAAAATTTTATGTGACGCCGTTAGGCAGTCGAATTTTACCAAGGGAACTTCTTAACCCAATTTCGATTTCTTTGGTTTCAACATGTAGTTATTGAATATGTCATCCTTTGAATATGTGTTAATGACCTTTGATTTTTTTACACTTAATATCCACTTATATTGGGTGTATTTATATTTTTCACACATAATTATGAGATTGAATTATCGTTAATTTAAGGATACCTTCTTTATAATGGATTTCATCTCATTTTACATTTCTTTTGAGACTTTATTGTTGTTATGAACCAATTCAGTCTTATATGGTGTGTATACTTTCCTCTGACATATTATATCATGAATCCATTTATTCTCATGATATTATAAAGTTCGGATTAAATGTTATTCCGCAATTATTTGTATTCAAGAGTCTCTCATTTTGTTAAAAACTCTTTAACAAAAATATCGTTTTAAATGTTTTAAAGATTTATTATTCTAAATCATTTTCTTTAATTTCCATATTTTCAAAATGGTTTTCAGTATTTATTTATATGGACATTAATGTTTTAAAATTATAATTCCATTAAAATCTTCAAAGTGGTATGGGACACTTTGATTCAAAAATCTATTTTAAATGGTTTTTGAAAATGGATTGATTAATTCAATATCTGGGAATTACTTATTGTGATTGAAAATGAAATGTTGTTATTGAAATGTTTATATTTTCAATATTTTATGTGTAATAATGGTATTTGGACATTATGATGGGTGGTTCCGTGAATACTAGGACGGGTGGTTATGTTATAACCTCCAATGCATTGGGTATGGAAGTCGGCCGTATGGCTATTCCAATAAGTATGTGTGGAAGTTGGCCGAATGGCTATTCCATTAATTGATATGTGTGGAAGTCGACCTTATGGTTATTCCACTTAAGTATATTTATTTCCTAAGTTACCTTTATATGTTATGTGATCTTTATATGGGTTTTATGGTAATCTTTTGGTTACAAAAGGGTAAGTAATGAACTTTTTTTCAGTGAAGAGTTTTTACTACTTCGAAAAGGTGAAAAATATTACTTTGATAAATTATAAATGGTTTAATTTTTGTTCCGAAAAACTAACAGTTGTCATTCATTGTGTATCCCTTACTGAGATTTTTATGCCTATACCAAGTTTTTGAAATGTTTTTCATAGGACTTAACGTGGAATAGGGTCAATGATGGGATCAAGGGAAAGTCATGATACCTAAAACATGGAACTAGACATGTTTCTTTCTAAGAGTTTTTATTTTATGGAAACTTAGTAGAAGTTTCTACTTTGTAATCTTTTGACATGTAATAGTTATGTGCTAATTCTCTAAAACTCTAAACCTGAAACGATCCTCAATGTGAATTATTCATTTAATTCAATATTGGCCTTATAGAAGATCCATGAGCAGAACTACCTGACACATGATCTAGAGCTGGCAGCCGTGATTTTTTCTTTGAAAATATGGAGGCACTACCTTTATGGAAAGAAGTGTGACATATACATCGACCACAAGAGCCTAAAGTGTATATTCACACAAAATGAGCTCAACATGCATCAAAGGAGATGGTTACAGCTAAACATGGATTACGATTTCTCTATTCACTATCATCCTGGAAAGGCAAACAAGGTAGCTGATGCCTTAACCAGAAAAGAACCTACTACTCATTTCATGCTGTGGATTGAGAAAGACCCTGTCTTCATGGATATGCAAATAATGGATTTGGAAATAATAAGGGTAGGGGATAAATCATAACTTTCCCAAATGATTGCGGAACCATCCATATGGGAGAAGACTAAGGAAGCATCGAGGGATGATGTGGAGATACAAAAGAGGGTGAATGCAGTAAAAGAAGGGAAGCTGCAAGACTTCCATATTGACAATGCTGGTGTGATTCGGTTTGGAATGCGACATTGTGTGCCTTCATCACCTGGGATAAAGAAGGAGCTATTGGGCAATGCACAAAGCTCATCTTTCTGTATCCATACTGAGAGTACCAAGATGTATCGTGATCTCTGATAACACTTCTGGTTGGATAACATGAAGAAGGAGATTGTGGAATTTATATCAAGGTTCTTGGTAGGTCAGCAAGTTAAAGCAGAGAGACAATAGTCCAAAGGTATGATGCAAACATTTCCTATACCCATATAGAAATGGGAAAATGTTACTATGGACCTTATCACGGGATTCCCGAAGACGTCAAAGAGAAATAATGTGATATGGGTTGTGGTTGAACAACTCACCAAGACATCCAATTTTATCTCTATTCAAGATGATCTCTCGCTTGAACAACTTTCAAAGATATATGTGAAGTAAGTGGTGAGACTACAGGGTGTTCCAGTCTCAATTGTCTTTGACCGTGATCTGAGGTTCACATCTAAATTCTAGAAGATCCTTCGACATGATTTGAGTACTGAATTAAATTTCAGGACAAACAATCACCCCCAAACTAATGGCCAATCAAAATGGACTATTCAGATGCATGAATATATTATTAGAGCCTACTCTCTAGAATTCAGTGGTGGATGGGATCAGCATCTCCCATTGGTTGAGTTCTCATACAAAATAGCTTCCACTCAAGTATTCAAATGGCTCTATATGAAGCTCTGTATGGAAAGCGATGTAGAACTCCAACCTGTTGGTATGAAGTTGGGGAATGAAATCTACTCGGACCCGATCTTGTTCAAGAGATGAAAGAGAAAGTTCAAGTCATCCAAAAACACATCAAAGCTACTCAAAGTTAGAAAAACTGCTATACTGACAACCATCGAAGGGACTTGGAGTTTGACATTGGAGATAAAGTCTTCCTTCGAATATCTCTAAGGAAGAGAGTAATTCTATTTGGAAAGAAAGGGAAGCTAAGACCAAGGTACATTTTTCCCTTTGAGATCCTTGACTGCATAGGATATGTGCCCTATTATCTTGCACTTCCACCGAATATGGCTTGAGTTCATGATGTTTTTCATGTATCACTCCTGAGGAAGTACACACCTGATCCCTCACTTGTACTAAACTCAGAGGTGGTGTAGCTGGAAGATGATTTCTACTATGCGGAGAAGCCAGTATAGATTCTGGATCGAAGTGATAAGGTTCTATGCCACAAGACAACCCACCTTGTCAATGTGTTGTGGAGGAACCATATGTTTCAGGAAGTAACTTGGGAACCAGAAGAGGTGACGAAGGATAACTACCCTCACCTGTTTTTGTAAAACGAAATTTTGAGGGAGAAATTTCTTAAGGGGTGAAGAATGTAACGACCCAAAGTTTTTCAATGAAAATTCCCTTCTTAAAGTTATGTTATAAAATCACATAAATGCACAACATAATGAACTACTAAGTGATAAGTGACCTTTAAACATACGTTTTTCACTTCTGTGTTTGGAATTTTGAAAATCCGACATACACGGTTGTGTTCAAGATGATTTGTGGAGCCTGATAGAACAAAAATTGTTTTTTTTGTGAATAGTAACATACCCTTATGAATGGTAAAATGAATTGTAATATGACCCTTAAAAATAATAAATAATAATATTATGATATCTTTATAAGGAAATAAGATTATGAGATCTTAATTAATTTTTAAATGAGAAATAAAACTAAGTGCACCTTTAAGATTGTTGTTTTTGAATTAAATATCACTTTATTTAACAAAAAAAATAATACATAGAAAATTAATTTTGAAAAATGGATTTCACTTTTGAATTATTCACGTAGAAAAGTAGTAGGGGTGAATTATTGAGATTTTTTTAAAATACATGAATATTTCATGAATAGTAATAATACAGTTTTGTGTTTTCGGTAGATTAATGACATCATAATGATGTAATAATTAAAAATAAAAGTATTGTCGACTTGTGTATAGTAACCTATTTCATCAAATACCCCATGTGGCATAAACCATGGGCAAATACCATATGAAATCCCATGGTTTGGAAAAAACCACTAATTAGGCGTCCCTTTGAAATTATTAAAACAATTACATCTCATTTTCTATAAATACCCACTCATCCATTCGTTTTCTTTCATTACCAATCCCTCATCCTAGAATCTCTGGTGGTTTTACCTTTATAGGAGTCATTCCAAGGTTTTTCTAAGCCCCCAAGGTCCCATCAATCAAAATCTAGGAGTTATTCTACAAGGTAAGGGAATCCTTCATTCTCTTCTTTAAGTCGACACTACTTTTATGTTAGATATTTGAATTTCCTTTCCCATATGTTGGGGTTGGATTTTATTTATTCTTTTTACGGTCCTTTTGATTTCAATATGATGAGATAATCTTTTTGTTCTCATTATATGATTTTATGAAATTTTAAGTGACGCCGTTAGTCTTCCGAATTTTCATAAGGAATCTCTTAACTTTTCTTTATTTTCAAGTTCAAGTTCATTTCTTGATCCCCCCACCTATCTTCATCAAAATGGTATTCTTAATCCAGTATTATACATATACTATAATTCTATGATTCTAATAGGATATTATATCATCCAACCATTTTTCCCACTTCCTTTTTCTTATGAAAGAGAACGTTGTTTGTGAGGTGTTAATTTGTCACCTTCAAGAACGACATGATTTCTTCTTCAATTTCTACCTTCAAATTGGGTCATGAAACCATTTTTATGGTTGATCCAGAATATTTTATATGTATTATATCATATTTCAAGTTCTGTAACTAACTTATGACCATATTACTAGTGATAAAATAAAATAATTCCATTATGATCGAAAAATTACGCAAATTAACCCAAATAATCATCATTTAATTATCGTCCAACTATTCATACACATTTATGTATTAGGATACATAATAAGATCCTTAAAACTCATGTAATATCATTAATAACATGTAATATTAGTTCTGTATGTTTACCCATGTTCTACCCAAACTTCAATTTATGAATACAAGTGAACCACCCAAGAAAAACCATAAAAACGAACATCCCCGAACAATGTTTTTAATCACTATAAGTCATCCAAAGGAATATTATATGACATAATGAAACAAGAATGAACTATATTAATGTACAAATGGTTCTTTATTTCTAATTAATGAATATAATATCATTATACAGGATATTAAAGAGAAGGAAGCATTCAGATACAAGGTAAGGAGAAATTCTCGAACCCAACATTCATCCTTCGGGTTCTCCCTCTTTCACTCCATTTTTGATATCGATATTCCTTAAATATCATTTACACATATTTTTCTTAAATGTTCTGGGATATAATTGTTTTATAATTATGCTTATGTCAAACCAAATGTTTTCCAAAAGAACTCTTTTTTTAAGAACTCAACTTTTACCTCTCATTCATGGTTGATGGTTCTTGTATCATGTATGATGTTCCCTCATTCTATTGGGAACCCAGAGCTTATGAATTTCTTATTATGAGATGAAACCCATTCATTTAGATGGTCTAGTTATGATCACTTTTGATATGTTTTCTATGTGTAAATCATGATAATGATAATGTTATGATGTGACTGGTGTGCCCAGAATTATATAGCGCAATATGAATGTTTCAATCTGCCTGGTGCACCCAGAATTATATAGTTCTCGAATGCATTTTGTAAAGTGATGAATCTCATGAGTAAATGTGAAATTATTTGTGTACAAGATTCTAGCTTAATTCACAATTATGTGTGGTATTTAACCACTAAAACATGGTGTTTCATTTTTATGCATTTCCACATTTCAAGTCTTTTATTTATATTCCTCTCATGTTCATGATTTCTTTACCTATGTCATGATTATGCTCACACCATGATATATTTTTCTTATCTATCCTCTTACTAGGATTTTAGCTCACCCCTTTTAATGTATATCTTCATGTGTCTACACATACTAAGGAGAGTATAAGTGACAATAAGAAGCTAGAGAAGAAGAAATTAAAAAAAATGTTTATGATTGATGTTGTAATTGCTATGTATGGTCCTAGTTTTCCCATGAAACTAAACCATTGGATCCTCTATGTGTAATACTATTATGATTTTTACCTTTAAAATGATGTAATAGTAATGTTATAAAAGGTCGGGATGTTATACTTGGTATTAGAGGAATGGTTTAGTTAATTTGGGAATTAGGATTAGTGAACCCTAGAGAAAACCTCTAACATGAATCTATGTATAAATATTTACACAAGATTATTTACATAGGGATCACACATGTTTTTTTTGTATAAATTTTTTAAATGAATATGTTATTCGTGACTTGTATACTTATGTTTTGTTATATCCTTTTTTATTTTAGAAAATGGTGGGAACCAGGAGAAATCAGGCCAACAACTCATGTGAGGGCCAATGCAACGATTTCCCGAACGACATCCGCAATGATTTGGGAGGTGGAGTTCAGAACATCATGGAAATTCTTAACCAATTATCTTAGGTTATGAACAATAACCATAATAATGTGGAACGTCCTACTTCACCAAAGAGGGAGCAACTGGTTATCGAATGTTTAATGTGGAAACAACCACCGACTTTCTGTGGATATTCTAATACACTAGTTGCGGAACAGTGGGTCAACTCCATGGAGAAGATCTTTTCTATACTTCACTGTTCTAAGACGGAGAATGTGACTCCAGCCATTTACTGACTAGATGGAAAAGCCGATTAATGGTGGGCTTTGTTTAAGAACATCAAGCCAAGGGAGGAAATTGAAGAGATGGAATGGGAAGACTTTAAGATAATTTTTCTTAATAAGTATTTCGCATGAACACTTTGTACGAAGATGGAGAGAGAATTTATAGAGCTCAATCAGAAAGGAGAATCTTTCAAAACCTATGAAGCAAATTTCACAAGTCTTGAAAGGCACTCATCATGTTTTTTTGTCAACAATGATAGCAAAACTGACAGATTCTTTAGTGGATTAAAACTACACCTTCGAATGGATCTTGCAATCTGAGACTTTGGGAGTTATGAAGAAGTTGTTCGATGTGATCTCAATGTGGATATGGAGTTTCGAGAATGGTCCCATGGGTATGGGTACATGAAAATAAAGATGGAGTTTTAAGCTGGTGGATCTAATGACAAAGGTGGCAAGAAAAATCAATGACCCACATGCCAAAAATGTTGGAAGTTGCACCATGGGAACCGCCTCAAAGGGATGGAGAAATGATTCAAGTGTGAGAAAGAAAAACACCATGCCCAAGAGTGACTAAAAGACAAAAAATGAATGAGAATGTAGCCAATGAAAGGATAGAACCACCCATGGTTTAATGCTACAACTATAGGGAGCTAGGGAACTATGCAAACCAGTGCACTAAACCTCGATCTATCGAGGGTAATTAGCGTCAGTAGACACCGAAGCCAAAGGAACAAGGGAATTCTTATTCCATCACTACTGTGGAGGTGGATCATGATAATGAAGTCGTACAAGGTACACTTCCTATTCACTCATGAATTGAATAAGTCATATTTGATTCTGGTTCTACGCATTCCTTCATATCATGAAAGTTTGCTAGAACTATAGAATCGAATCCACGAAAACATGAAACAATGATATCTGTAAAAACACCAAGTGGTGTAATAATTGCAACCCATGTGTTTGACTCTTCTCCTACTGGTGTATGTCGGAATATTCATCCAGAAAATCTCATAATCCTTCCCTTGGTGGAATTCGATGCTATAATGGGAATGGATTGGCTCTTGTTATATAGAGCACAAATCAACTGTTAGGAAAAGGAAATATATTTTCATATTATGAACCATCCCATACTCCTCTACAAATGCAAGGAATATCATGAATATCCATTTAAAAATAATTCAATGGTGTGGGTGTTGATTCCCTATGAAGAAGCATACCTCACCCAAATGGTTGAGTCGAAGGATGGTTCCAAACTTGAGGAAATGCCCATCGTGAGGGAATATGGCGATGTATTTCCTGAAGAGTTACCCAGAATTCCCTCGGATCATGAGGTAGTGTTCTAAATTGAACTCATACATGGAGCTACTCATATCTCTAAGTGTCTTTATAGGATGGATCCTATCTAACTAGAGGAGTTAAAGAAGAAACTGCAAAGGCAACTGGACAAAGGGTTCATATGCAGTAGTGCATCTCCTAGGGGTGCACCAGTGCTCTTTGTGAAGAAGAAGGATGGAACAATGTGGCTGTGTATCGATTATAGGGAACTCAATAAGAGCACCATAAAGGACAAGTATCCTCTCAAAAGGATTGATGACTTGTTCGATCAGTTAAGAGGAGATCAATACCTCTCAAAAGTGGATCTTCATTCGGGATATCATCAGGTAAAGGTGAAGAAGGAAGATATTCATAAGAATGCCTTCCGTATAAGTTAAGGGCACAATGAGTTTTTAGTGATGCCCTATGGACATACTAATGCCCCTACAATTTTTAGGGATTTGATGAATAGAGTCTTTAGACATTACCTCGATAAATTTTTTGTAGTGTTTATAGATGATATTATCATCTACTCCATGAGAATGGAAGAACATGAAGAACATCTAAGACTTGTGTTGGTGACATTGAGAAAGGAGATGTTGTATGCCATGTTCAGCAAGTGTGACCTTTGGATGAAGAAAGTCACGTTCTTGAGAAATGTGATCACAGTTGAGGGAATTTCTATGGATTATTCAAAGAAAAATGTGACTAAGGAATGGCCCATGCCCTCTAGTGTCACAGAAATCCGTAGTTTTCTTGGATTAGTTGGGTACTACCGACGTTTTTTGAGAAACATCTCATGATTGTCAAGCTCGCTAACTATGTTAACAATGAAATGGGTAAAGTATGTCTGGATAGAAGAATGTGAGGGAAGCTTCAAGGAGCTAAAGATAAGGTTGATCACAACACATGTGCTCACACTACCGAAAAGTGGAGAATGTTTTGTCATATACAATGGTGCTTCAAAGAACGTCTTGGGTTGTGTAGTCATGAAAAATGATATTGTGATAGCCTATGCCTCACGACAGTTGAAGATCCATGAGTAGAACTACCCAACACATGATCTAGAGATATCAGCCATGATTTTTGCCTTGATAATCTTGTGGCACTACCTTTATGGAGATAATTGTGACATATACACCGAACACAAGAGCCTAAAGTATATATTCACACAAAAGGATCTCAACATGCGTCAAAGGAGATGGTTAGAGATAATCATGGATTATGATTTCTCTATTCACTATCATCCTGGAAAAGGAGAACAAGGTAGCTGATGCTCTAAGAAGAAAAGAACCTACTAATCTATCTATGCTACGGATTGAGAAAGACTCTATCTTCATGGATATGCAAAGAATGGATTTGGAAATTATTAGGGAAGGGGATACATCTTACCTTTCCCAAATGATTACGGAACCATCCATCCAGGAGAAGATTAAGGAACCACAAAGGGATGATGTGGAGATACAAAAGAGGGTGAATGCAATAAATGAAGGGAAGCTGCAAGAGTTCAATATCAATGATGATGGTGTGATTTGGTTTGGAATGTGGCTTTGTGTTACTTTATAAAATGGGATAAAGAAGGAGCTATTGGACAATGCACATAGCTCACCTTTCTCTATCCATCCAGGGATTACCAAGATGTATCATGATCTCCGAGAACACTTCTGGTGGGATAACATGAAGAAGGAGATTATGGAATATATATCAACGTGTTTGGTATGTCAGCAAGTTAAAGCTGAGAGAAAGTAGTCCAAAGGTATGTTGAAACCATTTCCTATAACCATGTGGAAATGGGAAATTATTACTATGGCCCTTGTCACGGGTCTCCCGAAGACGTCAAAGGGAAATAATGCGATATGGGTTGAGGTTGACCGATTCAAGAAGACAACCCATTTTATCAATATTACGGAAGATATATCACTTGAAAAACTTGAAAAGATACATGTGAAGGATGTGGTGAGACTACATGGTGTTCCACTCTCAATTGTTTCTCACCATGATCTGTGGTTCCCATCTAAATTCTGGAGGAACCTTCAACATGCTTTGAGTACTCAAATAAATTTCAGCACGGCCTATCACCCCCAAACAGATGGCCAATCTGAAAGGACTATTCAGACGCTTGAAGATATTCTTAGAGCCTGCTCTCTAGAATTCAAAGGTGTATGTGATCAGAATTTCCCATTGCTTGATTTCTCATACAACAATAGATTCCACTAAATTATTCAGATGGATTCATATGAAGATCTCTATGGAAAGCAATGTAGAACTCCAACCTGTTGGGATGAAGTTGGAGAACGAAAGCTATATTGACCTGATCTTGGTCAAGGGATGACAAAGAAGGTTCAAGTTGTCCAGAAACACATCAAAGCTGCTCAAAGCCAGCAAAAGAGCTATGATGACAACCGTCGAAGGAACATGGGGTTCGACGTTGTTGATAAAGTCTTCCTTTGAATATCTACATGGAAGAGAGTCATGCAATTTGGGAAGAAAGGGAAGGTAAGACTAGGTTACATTGGCCCCTTTGAGATCTTTGAACGCATAGGAGTCATGGACTATCATCTTGCACTTCTACCGAATATGGCTCGAGTACATGATGTTTTTCAGGTATCACTCATGAGGATGTTCATACCTGATCCCTAACATGTACTAAACTCAGAGGTGGTGCAACTGGAAGATGATCTCTCCTATGAGGAGCAGCCAGTAAAGATTCTGGACTGAAGTGATATTCTTTTACACAACAATACAACCCACCTTTTCAAAGTGTTTTTGAGGAACCATAAGTTTGAGGAAGAAACCTAGGAACCAGAAGAGGAAATGAAGGAGAAGTACCCTCACCTGTTTTTTTAAAATGAAATTTCGAGGGTGAAGTTTCTAAAGGGGGGAAGAATGTAACGACTGAAAGTTTTTCAATGAACATTACCTTCTTAAAATAATGTCATAAAATCACATAAATTCACAACATAATGAACTACTAATTGATATATGATCTTTAATCATAAGGTTGTCACTTCTGTGTTTGGAAATTTGAATATCTGACATACACGGTTGTGTTCAAGATAATTTTTGGAGTCTGATAGAACACACTTGTTTTTTGGTGAATAGTAACATACCCTTATGAATAGTAAAATGAATAGTAATATGACCATTACGAATAGTAAATAATAATAATATTTTATTTTTATAAGGCAATAAGATAATGAGATCTTAATTAATTTTTCAATGAGAAAGAAAACTAAGTGCACCTTTAAGTTTGTTTTTTTTTGAATTAACTATCACATTATTTAAAAATTAAATAAATTATATTTAAAAAATTAATTTTGAAAAATGGAATCCACATTAAATTCTATACGTTGAAAAATAGTAGGGGTGAATTTTTTAGATTTTTCTAAAATACATGAAATTTTCATGAATAGCAATAATACAGTTTTGCGTTTTCGGTAGATTAATGACATCATAATGATGTAATAATTCAATATAAAAGTTCATTAGACTTGTGTATAGTAACATATTACATGAGGTGTCCCAAGTGGCTTAACCCATGGTCAAATGCAATGGGAAAGCCCATGGTTTTTTATGAACCACTAATGTGGTGTCCATTTGAAATTATTAAAAAATTACCTCTCATTTTCTATAAATACCCACTCGTCCATTCATTTTATTTCATTCCAAATCTATCATCCTAAAATATCTGAAGGTTTTAACCTTCTAGGAGTCCTCCCAAGGTTTCTCTAAGACCCCAATGTCCCATACATTAAAATCATGGAGTTATTCTACAAGGTAAGGGAATCCTTCATTTTCTTCTTTTAGTCAACACTTCTTTTATGTTAGCTATTTGAAATTTTTTTCTCATATGTTGAGGTTTGATTTTATTTATTCTTCTTACTGTCCTTTTTATTTCAATATAATGAGATAAAATTTTTGTTCTCATTATTT
Organism: Viscum album; assembly: GCA_963277665.1. NCBI lineage: Eukaryota > Viridiplantae > Streptophyta > Magnoliopsida > Santalales > Viscaceae > Viscum > Viscum album. Next base: position 462,853,075 of record OY728137.1, on the reverse strand, counting down.
TATTTTATGAAATTTTAAGTGACGTCATTATGCTGCCGAATTTTCATAAGGAATCTCTTAACTTTTCCTTATTTTCAAGTTCAAGTTCATTTCTTGATCTCTCACCACCTATATTCATCCAAATAGGATTTTAACTCTAGTATTATAAATATAATTTAATTGTATGGTTCTACTGAGATCTTATATCATCCAACCCCCTTTCCTGCTTCCTTTTTTATTAAATTGAACAATGTTCGTGCGGTGTTAATTTGTCGCCTTCAAGAACGACATGCTTTCTTCTTACATTTCTACCTTCAGATATGGTCATGAAACCATTTTTATTGTTAAAACAGAATATTTTATATGTATTATCTCATATTCCATGTTATGGAACTAACTTATGAAAAATATTTCTAGTGATAAAATAAAACAAGTCCATTATTATCGAAAAATCACGCAAATTAACCCAAAAAATCATCATTTATATCTCATACAATGATTCATCCACATGGATATAATATTATTCATTATAAAATCATTAAAACTCTTATAATATCATTAATAACTTGTGATATTAGTTCTGGATGATTTCCCATTTTGGACCCGAACTTCAATTTATGAATACAAGTGAACCACCCAAGAAAAACCATAAAAACGAACATCCACGAACAATGTTTTTAAACTCAATAATTCATCCAAAGGAACATAATATGACATAATGTAACCAGAATGAACACTAGTAATGTACACATGGTTCTGGATATCTAATTATTGAATATAATGTCATTATACAAAACATTAATGAGATAGAAGCATTCAGATACATGGTAAGAGGAAATTCGCGAACCCAACTTTCATATTTCGGGTTCTCCCTCCTTCACTCAATTTTGGATATGGTTACTAATTAAAGATCATTTCTTCATATTTATCTTACCTTTTCTGGGATATACACATTTTCTAATGAATTTCATGTCAAACCAAATTTTTTCCAAAAGAACTCTTCTTTTATGAACTCAACTTTTACCTCTCCTTCATGGTTGATGGTTCTTGTATCAAGTATGTTGTTCCCTCACTTGTAGAAAAATCATTTTAACGTCGTAAATTTGACGTCGGTTTCTTATAAACCGACGTAAAATATTTTTGCGGATAAGTTTTGGCGTCGGTTTTTAAAAAAATCGACGCGAAAAAATAATGAAAAAAATGATTTGTCGTCGGTTTTTTTACAAACCGACGTGAAAAAATAAAAAAAAAGTTATGACGTCGGTTTTTTGAAAACCGACACCAAAAAATAAAAAAAAATTAGTTTTGGCGCCGGTTTTTAAAAAAACGGACGCGAAAAAATAATGAAAAAAATGATTTGGCGTCGGTTTTTTTAAAAACCGACGTGAAAAAATAAAAAAAAAGTTATGACGTCGGTTTTTATAAAAACAGATTCCAAAAATGTAAAAACAATTTACAGTCCTATAGATAATTCCCTAAGCTTTGATTTGACTGGTCATGGAGCAAAAACGGAGTTACGGATTAAAAGTTATGGATGTTGAAAGTTGATCTTCTATAAAAGAAGTGTTAATTAAGTCCAACTTTCAAAGGCCATAACTTTTAATCCGTAACTCCGTTCTTACTCCACGACCAGTAAAATCGAAGGTTAAGAAATTTTCTAACACCTGGTAAATATTTTTTTATGTTTTGACGTCGGTTTTCATAAAAACGGACGCCAAAAAAAACTGTTTTGTTTTTTGCGTCGGTTTTTAGAAAAACCGACGCCAAAAATATTTTTTTTTACTTTTCGCGACGGTTTTCATAAAAACCGATGCAAAAACTGTAAAACAATTTACCATGTGTTAGAAAATTTCTTAAGATTCAATTTGACTGGTCATTAAGCAAAAACGGAGTTACGGATTAAAAGTTATGGATGTTGGAAGTTGATCTTCTCTAAAAGAAGTGTTAATTAAGTCCAACTTTCAAAGGCCATAACTTTTAATCCGTAACTCCGTTCTAGCTCCACGACTAGTCAAATCGAAGGTTAAGAAATTTTCTAACACATGGTAAATTGGTTTTTTATGTTCTGACGTTGGTTTTTATAAAAACCGACGCCAAAAAAACTTTTTTGTTTTTCGCGTCGGTTTTTAGAAAAACGGACGCCAAAAATATTTTTTTTAAATTTTCGCGTAGGTTTTCTTAAAAACCGACCCCAAAACTGTAAAAAAATTTACCATGTGTTAGAAAATTTCTTAAGCTTCAATTTGACTGGTCATGGAGCAAAAACGGAGTTACGGATTAAAAGTTATGGATGTTGGAAGTTGATCTTCTCTAAAAGAAGTGTTAATTAACTCCAACTTTCAAAGGCCATAACTTTTAATCCGTAACTCCGTTCTAGCTCCACGACCAGTAAAATCGAAGCTTAAGAAATTTTCTAACACATGGTAATTTTTTTTTATGTTTTGACGTCGGTTTTCATAAAAGCCGACGCCAAAAAAAACTATTTTTTTTCGCGTCGGTTTTTAGAAAAACCGACGCCAAATAGTATTCACTAATACGCGGGATCAAAATTTCAATTTTTTTCACAATGCGCGTTTAACTTTTTAAAATCCCGCCTATATTTTCATACAACTTAATCGAAAATATTTTCATTTTCTATATATAAATCGGTTTGTCCTTCACTTATCATTTTCATCGTCTTCGATTCAATCAAGTTTTCAATGCGGCATCAATCATTAATTTGATTACGGTACGTATTATATTCATTCATTTTCATTATTATTAATGTCCTTCATTTATAAATAACTCGATTAGATTTCAAATAATGATGATTTAATTTTTTTATTGCTTTAAAAATATAAAACGTTCGGATGACATTTACCAAGATTGGTGTAAGTTTAATTATTGATCGTCGTTTTTATTATCAAATGAGATCTATGCTAAATATAAGAGATATGATGATAAACAACATATCATTTCAATAGAAGATCGAAAAATAATCGAAATGTGTTTGAAGTATTATTTATATTTTATATCATTTGGTGTACGTGATTTTAACTTGTGTTTATCTTGTTTTCTTTAAAACATATTGTATCAATCGATACTTTGACATGTTCAACTTCTGACGGCCATAGCTTTTGATCTGTAACTCTGTTTTAGCTCCACGACCAGTCAAATCGAAGATTAATAAATTATCTAAAACATAGAACAATAAAAATTGCTTTTTGGCGTCGGTTCGTGTAAAACCCGACGCCAAAAATAAGTTATTTCCATTTACGGCGTCAGTTTTTTTCAAGAACCGACGCCGAAACTATTTTTTAAATTTTTTGGCGTCGCTTTTTAGGGAAAACGACGCTAAAAATGAGGCGGATGAGTTTATTTGGCGTCAGGTTTTTACAAAACCGAAGCAAAAAAGCAATTGAAATTTGTTTTTGGCGTCGGTTTACAAAAACCGACGTAAAAAGTCATATTTTTTACGTCGGCGACTTCAACGTCGTTTAAAAACCGACGTAAAAAATAAAAAAACCGATGTTAAAGATCTTTTTTCTACTAGTGCCTCTTTCATTTGGGAACCCAAATCTTATGAATGTATTATTTTGAGATGAAACCCCTTCTTTACATGGTTTAGTTATGATCACTTTTGATATGTGTTCTATGTGGCAATCATGATAATGAAAATGTTATGATGTGACGGGTGCGACCAGAATTATATAACGCAATATCAATGTTTCAAAATGACAGGTGCACCCAAAATTATACATCGCTCCAATGCATTGGGTAATGTTATGAATCTCATGAGTAAATGTGAAATTATTTGTGAACAATATTCCATCTTGGTTCAAATGTATGTCTGGTAGTTAACCACTAAAACATGATGTTTCATTTCTAGGAAATGACACATTTCAAATCTTTTATTTATGTTCCTCTCATTTTCATTATTTCTTTACCTATGTCATGATTATGCTCACCCCATGCTATATTCTCTTTATCTATCCTCTTACTGGGCTTTTACCTCACCCCTTTTACTGTATATCCTCAGGTGGCTACAAATACCAAGGAGAGGACAATTGACAATAAGAAGCTAGAGAAGAAGAAATTAAATAAATGTTTATGCTTGATGTTGTAATTTCTATATATGGTCCTAGTTTTCCCAATACGATAAACCATTGGATCCTCTATGTGTAATTATATTATGTTTTTTACCTTTAAATGATGTGATATTAATGTATGAAAAGGTCGAGATGTTATACAGATGACCTATTCAAGCAATTGGGTGACCCTTGGGTGGGGACCATGTGTCTATGGGTCAACGGGTGGTACCTGGCGGGCTAGGACCCGACTGTCATGTTAGGGAGGGCTGTGTGTTCGTTTAAAAGGACCCCATTGTCACATTTGGTATCATTGGGGGAACACTTCCATTAGTGTGGTGTACTACCTTGGTTGACATGTAGGGACCCCAATGAGGACGTTGTGCTCTTATGGGAGTGGGTGATTGTAACACCCCAAACTGATAAAAGGGATAAAAGAATAAATGATATGACACATGACTACAATGTGGACCTTTCTTTCTGGGAGCCTACCTAATTAGAACTCAACAGTTTAGTGTTATATTCATGGAGTAGTGATCAGGATGGGTGACCATCTACGAAGATTCCCAAGGTGTGTGTGAGTGAGGAAAAAGCACACTGGAAAAGACATTTGATGGCCAGTGGGGAAAATCCTTAGTCATATGACCCGTTCCAACACATGGGCGGGCCCCATGCTGGGGACCATGCATCTGCGGGGAAACTTGTGGTACCTAGTGGGTCGGGACCTGACAGTCGTGTTAAGGCGCGATGTCTATGCTATCACTGGGACACCATTGTATGGGACGTTGTGCTCTAGGGGGGGGGTGATTTTAACATTCCAAAATGATAAAAGGGATAAATGACTAAATAATATGAATCATGTCAACAAGGTGCAACTTCTTTTTCGGTAGCCTACCTAATTAGAACTCCACAGTTAAGTGTGCATGGCCTAGAGTAGTGATCAGGATGGGTGACCTTCTGGGAAGATTCTCAGGGTGTGTGTGAGTGAGGACAAAGCACACTAGAAAGGAAAAGTGATGGCTAAGGGGGAAAATCATTAGTCGTATGAACTGTTTAGGAACGTAGGTGGGCCCCTGGGTGGGGACCAGATGTCTGTGGGGCAATTGCTGGTACCTGGTGGGTCAGGACCCGACGACCGTGTGAAGGCGGGGTGTCTATGCTGTCACTGGGACCCGATTGTCAGGGATTTTGTGCTCAAAGGGGGGGATGATTGTAACATCCAAAAATGATAAAAGGGGGTTATTTTAACAAAAAAATTGATGAAAGGGATAAATGAATAAATGATATGACTCATGTGAATAAGGTGAACCTTTTTTTTCAGAATCCTACCTGATTAGAACTCCATAGTTGAGTGTGTTTGGCCTGGAGTAGTGATTATGATGGGTAACCTTTTATGAAGATTCCTAGGCTCTGTGTGAGTGTGGAAAATGGACACTAGAAAGGACAGGTGATGGAATATGGGGAAAATAATTAGTCATATGACCTGTTCGGGAATGTAGGTGGGTCCCATGGTGGGGACTAGGTGCCTGCAGGGAAACTGGTGGTACCCGGTGGGTCGGGACCCGATATCCATGTTAAGGCGGGGTGTCTATGCTGTCACCGGGACTCGGTTGTCAGGGACGTTGTGCTAAAGTTGGGCGGGAGTGATTGTTACATCCTGAAATGATAAAATGGAGATATGACTAAATGATATGACTCATGTCATCATGGTGCACATTCTTTTCTGAGAGCCAACTTGATTAGAACTCCACAGTTAAGCGTGCTTGGCCTGAAGTAGTGGTCAGGATGGGTGACCTTCTGAGAAGATTCCCTGGGTGTGTGTGAGTAAGGACAAAACAAACTAGAAAGGACATGTGATGGTATATGCATAAAAGCATTAGTCATATAACCAGTTCAGGCATGTCAGTGTGCCCTAGGGTGGGAACCATGTGTCTGCGGGGTAACTGCTGGTACCTAGTGGGTGGAGACACGACTAACATGTTATTGTGGGGTGTTTGTGTTATCATCGGGACCTAGTTGTTATACTTAATGTGAAAACCGGGACCTGGTCACAACAAATACACCCCACCATAATAGGGTTGTCGAGTCCCAACCCATTAGGTACCACTAGTTGCCTCGTACACACCTGGTCTCCAACCTGGGGCCCACCCACGTGCATGCACGGGTCATCTGACTAATCCCTATACCCACATTCCAACACATGTCTTTTCCAATGGGATTTGTCCTCACTCCCACACACCTTGAGAAACATCTCATAAGGTCACCCATCTTGATCACTACTCCATGCTAAGCACACTTAACCATGGATCTCTAATCAGGTAGACTCCGGAAAAAGAAGGTGAATTTTGTAGACATGAGTTATATCTTTTAGTCATTTAAGCCTTTATCATTCTATGGTGTTACAATCACCCCCTCCCTTTAGAGACCAACATCCTCATTGTGGTCCCTACATCTCAACTCAGGCAGTGCATCACATTTATGGATGGGTACCACCTCTGATACCAAATGTGACTACCTGGTCCCAGTGATAGCAGACACCCTTCCAAAACACGGGCATCGTGTCCCAATAGACCAGGTACCACATGTTGGCCCACAAACACATGGACCCCAGCATGGGGCCCACCCATGTTCTCAAACACGTCATACAACTAATGATTTTTACCCCAGGCCAACACATTTCCTTTCTAATGTGCTTTGTACTCACTCACACACACCTTGCGAATCTTCCCATATGGTCACCAATCCAAATCAATACTCCTGGCCATGTACTCTTAACTGTGGAGTTATAATCAGTTAGAGTCCTAAAAGGAAAGGTTTGCCTTGTTTACATGAGTCATATCATTTACTGATTTATCCCTATTTTCATTTTGGGGTGTTACAATCATCCCCCTCCCTTTATAGAATAGCTCCCTTGTTGTCACCCCTACATCTCAACCTAGGAAGTGCACCTCACTTAAGGCTGGGTTCCTCCTCCGATACCACTTTGTAACATCCCGGTTCAGGAAGCCGCCCAGAGCTGCCCCATACCCAGTTGGTCACATGGCCTTAAGCACATTTCCCCAAATGGAAGAGGCTACTGACTAGAAGTGAGGGCATTGGATGTGATAGTGGGGAAACTATGCTTTCATTGATAGAGTTACACAGTGGAAGTAAAAAAGATAGCAATAACGGATGTAATAAAATATGTAATAAGTAAACAGTGGAAGTAAAAAACTACCGGTGCGTGCACACACACACACACATATACATATCTCTAATAAAGATACCAAACAATTCAAAATGCTGGAGTATAATACTAAAACAAAGTACAAAAGAAAACATATAAAATCATCCAAAGCATCAGAAACTGTAGCCTGGTCTCATGCTCCCCAACTCTATAGTAATCATGCACCTGAAGTACAATGGCGCTTGCCCTTATCTGTACCTGTAACAATATAATCTGTTTTCACCCAAAAGAATGACCCAAACAAGATATGAGACTAAATCCCAGTATGCAACCAACAAAATATATGTGCCTTACAGTCAGAGAATATATATGGCAGGAGATAGTCAAAATGAAGTAGTAAACAAGGAAGTATTCCAAAGTAAAGAATCCTAGAGTTTCAAATGTAGTCAATTATCCTATATCAAGTAAGAAGCTAATCATAAATAGGAAACCCTCTGGTAAGTTCTCACAGCCAAACCCCTTTGGTCCAAACCAAGAAAACACAATAAACCCTCTTAGAAGTACACACAATAGAACCCCTCTAGTTCATCTTTTGCATAGACTCTTTGAGGAAACACCCACCATCAATTCCCCATATGGTTTTGTATCTATAACTAAAAGACTATATGGGGAAGGACTCAACATCCAATTCCCCTTGTGGCCCACATCTAGGAACTACAAACACTATGAGGAAGCACTTACATCCATTCCTCCTATGGTCTCGCATCGTAATAGTAAAAATACAATCTAGAGAAACCCTCAATGTCCATTCTCCATATGGTATACTACACCAGGTTCTCACAGCCCCATGTATGTCAAGCGAGAACAATGATATATAACTTCAATATTATACCTCAAGAAGTACTCGGCTAAACAATCTATAGCATAACAACATGTCAGATAAATATTATCACTCCATCCTATCAACAGTAGGAATGGAAAGCAAGCATCCTAACAGGCTAAGAAAGACCAAATGGTCATAAACTACACAAGCATGGGAAAGACATATATAGAATATCAATTGAATATATTCATATTCAATTGACCTCTACTAAAGAATATAAATCATAGCAGGCAATAACAGATTTAAATCCGTAACATGCAATACCCCATCAATGGTATTGGGAACCTTTGCTCATATATCTCAAAGACTATCTACGGAAAGGCCCAAACCACCTACCACGACGATGTAGGATCGATATATGTGAACCCCAGGCCTTGAAATGGCCAAATGCTCTGTAGATATACAGAATCCCCAAACAAATTCAACCGATGATAACTCACAAGAGAAGAGAAATCAGGAAACAAGGTTCAAGAAGAAGACAGAACTCACTGATGTGATTCTAATGCAATAGACGAAGATCGATTCGGAGGACGGATGCTCGACTGGGGTCTCGGGGAAGGATCGGTGCTATATGGACTCTCTCAGTACATGAAGGTGATGAAGAAGACACTTCTGCCAATTAGATGTGACACAGTCTGTTTAATGAAAAAAGTACATGGTGTGTACTTTTGAAATACAAGGCATGTACTTTACAAATACATAGCGTGTACATGCCCTTATCGCCCCCCACATAAGGCAATCTCCAGGTCACCACACATGGCTGTTTGCTCAATCATTACATGTTCTGCACACGACTACATGCCATAAAAGATCACATAGTATATACATATAAGTACAACACGTGTACTTCAAAAATTTATAGAAAGTCTTATTTTTTAAAAAGCACCAGAAAAGGAAAAAACACACCTGAAAAGAAGATCTGGGTTCTTACAATTTATTTAATTTAAAACACTAATTAATAGTTGTTAGTTCAATTTATTGACCTAAAATGGTGTTTGTACATAAAAATAGCATTATAATATAATGGACTTAATTATTTTCAAATTGTTATTCTATTAACTTAAACTATTTTATATCCAAATGATTCATTTCTAAATAATATTTTTAAATTTATTGAATCGCATTCTAACATCCTTCCCCACTAAAATAAGATAGATATTAATTTATTCTATTATTAATATTGACAGTATATTATCGTTCTGTAAAAAATCTCAACCTCGATTCTAACAAAAATTATGAAAGGGACTTCGTATTTTGTATAATACTAACTTGCTACAGTGTTTTGTGTACCAAAAGATAATTAGTGAGATGCATGTAGTGAAATATTAACTTGTGTATTAATATAATATAATGTAAACTTAGTGAATTTTTATGAAATTATTTTTTATTCCACGTGAAATGAAAAATATCAAATAGGTTGATTTAATTGGAAAAAAATCACAAAATCTCTGTGTGTTTCCTTCTACACCCCTTAAAATGCATTTCTCCACAAAAATTCATCTGGATTATTAATGTTTTAAGAATTTAATGTTCCTCTCAAAGAAACCACCACCATTAAAATAAATACAAAAACATCCATTAAAAATTTAATATTTGAAAAACAATGATTATCAAAAGTCAATAATAACTGGGTTTCCACATAGGTTTACATATATAGAAAGTTAAATCATAACCATTTCTAAGAAACATACTATGATGTTTTTATGGATAGTGATACAGAACATGGTCTTGAGAGAGTTACCAATCCAATAACCCTAACCCAACGAATCATGAAAAATGATGTTGATATCTTTAAATATGATGATAATAGGACAAAATATTATTTCAAGACACTTTTTCCTTATGTTGAACAATTTTCATGGCAATATATACTTACATGATTTCATTATATTCCTTTAACACTATAATCTATTAATTCTGCCTTCATCAATTCCAAATTCATGTCTTACATAATGCCATGAAGGTGAATTTTTCATTCCCATAGAACATTAAGATCATGAGATCCCTAAATAAAATGGTCAATCATTTAATATTTCATTAGTTAAAATCCGAGAAAAAGCGATAGAACATGTTATCCAATACTCATAAAACCTCATTATTCATGATTAAAATTTGATCACCAAAACCTTAGCTGAAGTTTGACATAACCCTTTCCAAAAAATAGTTAACCATGTAGCCCTTACAAAATATGAAAATCCAAAAAATTAGAATAAAGGTCAGATTAACCTTGATCCACCATATACCATAAGTTATCTCTTTTTTCACATTCCAAACATGTGAATACACTCATTATATATTCCTTTGAATCATTTCAGTATTTCAATTTTAAAAAAATGAATGCCACTTCTTTACAAAATTAATGGGAATATTACATAAATATGAGATGTTGTAAACCTTATCCATGATTACATATCTCACATTATAAAAATATCCATTTCTAGTTCTGAGGTCCTATATACAATCGAATTTACATTACCCTTATTATCACTTCTTTATATAAAATACCATTTTCTATTTCTTAGGAATTTTTTGATGGTTATTTTCTCATGTTTTTGCATTCCCGATAAAATGAATTTTATTGGTCATCAGATTCATTTTAAACATTAATTGAAATACATAATGAAAAACTTCTACAAATAATAAAAATATAATTCAAGGATACTACAACATAATAAATAAATTCCATTACATTTACACTTAATCCAAGAAGCATTATTATTAAACATTACTCAGACATCATCAACATATCATTTAATACACATTTCATAGACTATGAAATATGAGTCATGTAATAAGGTCGTTCAACCCCAATATAAGAAATTATTTTTTGGTTTAATATTAAAAATATAATAAGAACTATACATACATTTCAAATTTTATTAACAAATTTTTTTTCTTTTCTATTATAACCAATACCCGTACCATATTCTTGATTCTATTCATGAAATTTCATCTCTAAAAATCCATATATATTATTCCCATACCGACACCTGAAACATTTTTATGTTAACCCAATTTTTATAGTATATTTCATTAAATAAAACTAGAAATCATTTTTTGAGAAACACCTAACATGAAAAAACAACATAATCAAGAAAATTTATTATTAGATGTCTAAATTATTACACCTTCATTAATCTATGAGACCATAAGTTTAACCAAGGATATTCCTAGTTTTATATTATTTAAATAAATTATTATTGTTTGAAAAGTGTTTTCATATTTCAAAATAATGTCGCATGGGAATGCCAATCTAGATGAGTATCATAGCTCGTTGTCGTGCATCAGTTCCAAATCAAGTCCATCTAGATATAGTGTGTTCATGTGTTTTACTACTATGTAAATTTTTTCACGTCCACTACTACATGTAGTATCTATATAAGGATTTCATTTTTGGGAAACCACTCTATGAATCCATTACATAATTTACAAGACATTTTTCTATACATTAACTTATCCTAATAATTATCCATAAGATATCCCATGATATATCTATTAATATGCCTTTAGGGATCTCACAAACTTTTTTTACATTTTATTCCAAATTATGAATAATAATTTTCTATAATACCAATATAGAGACAATCCCATAACATACATGTATATGAAATCATTTTTTAGAAATACTTTATACGTTACAGAAGGAGAAAACTAGACGCTATATTAGTTTAGTGGATTTGGATCATGGAAATGTAAAAACGTTTATATAATAAAGCTAACGTATTTCCCACTAGTTTCTTCAATACAGGAAAACTATATAGGGAAATCAAAAATAATACATGACTTAATAATAATGGGATGTTAAACACAAAAAAGCGTAAGCTCATACACTCAATGAGTATAGAAAAAGGAGGTATGTAAGATTAAAAATGAGGATAAGGGTTTTGATAATTTAATCATAGAATTAAAAGTTCATACCATTAAAATAAAATATCCTAAACATGAATCCAGAAATAATAATTGGTGGTTCATCATACATGAATCATAAGTGAATCAAGAGAAAAATCTGAGAAATCATAATATGCGAATAAGTAACAGAGTTTTCGTAGACCCATAAACATATAAATTGTATTCTATAGTAAAAATTATATATCTTTTATGGCCATATTAATAGTATGATTTCACAACCTATAACATCATTGTAGGTATATTTTACCCCATTTCCATCTTACTACTTATGTAACACTCCCAAGTCAATCTTTGCAGATAATAACCTTTAATAAAATGAGTTCATAACCCATTCCATCCATGTATATATTAAGAGATATAAAAAATTATATAATTTATTAGAGAAAGATATAGGTTCCAGACATTTTCAAGGAAATAATACAAATATGTATCATAATATAATAATCATTCATCAAATATTAAATTATTAAATGAAATGGGAATCATAAAAATGTAATCATATCAATATTAAATAAAAAGAAACTCGTATCAAAATCATTTCATCAAATAATAAACCATTATAATTTTTGGGTTTCATAATGATATAATATTTGAATGAGAAATGGTTTTCATAAACATAAAACCTATGAATGAGAACAGGGTTTCATAAACATACAATCTGTGAAAGGGAATGTGGTCTCATAATCATCATGCCATAAAAAACCCTAATGATGGAGTAATATGAATAGATCCAATGGATCTTATCCATAGTAAGTCCTAAGTTACAATAATATGATGTTATCATTGATGAAACATAATTTATGATAAATATATTAAATTGATTTTTGAGGAAAATATATTTTTTCTGTGAAAAATTATATTTAAAATATAATGAAATTTGAAAATAGTTTTGTTTTAAAATAAATATAAAACCAATAAAAGATAGTCAAAAATTGTTTGGAAGAATTTTTCCATGAAAATAGATAAATTAATCTATATATTTTTTGAATATATATTATCCAAAACTAATTAAATAATCATGAAAAATTATAACATAATTTTCAATAATAAAACAATTTCCCAAACATTTTTCTTTGAAAACAGAATTTAACTCATTTAGGGAACCATTGAGAACCATATTAATCACTTCATGATAAAAAAACAACAATGACAACAATTTTCCTTCAAAACTACCTAAAAATTTATTGATGATAACACAAAGGAAAAAAATTCTTAGAAAATTAATCATTTCAACTTACATTGAAACCTCCAATGAAATGATTTGCATAATTAGGGATAATTACGTACATATCAGATATTCCATATTCATCATGAAATGTTTTACAACGTTTTATCAATGGGATCAATAAAATAAGATTCATTTTTAGATAGTAATTTTATTTAAATGTTAAAGCATGTGCACAATTTTATTTAAACATAATTGGAGAATTGAAAATCATTTCGTTAGATTTCATGACTTGTCCCCTGAGGCTCGTGTCGTGGCTACCCCAATCCCACCATCCATAGGCCAGGGGATAGAAAATATCACCATAATGTCATTTCCCAAAAATGGGAAGGCATTTCGTTTTAACATGTATAGACACACAGTCCATGAACACAACAAGAAGCAACCACGAAGTAAACAACCGTAGTAAATGTGTGCTGAATGTAAAGGGGATGGAATACAAGATGAAAATACAGTGAAAGTACAACTAAAAAGTGCAAATATAATTGAAAAAAGAAAAACATATTATGGATCATCCAATGAGGATCCTACTTGAAGGGTAGGTACAACTCACGATCAGTAGTCCTAATGTCACGTCACGTCAAATGGTTCACCACTGAGCATCATCCAGTCCTAACTCTCTCAGCCTCAATCAATGATGTATATCATCTTCACAATACACAATAAGGAGCCGGCGTAGTACATGCATTGGTGAGTATAATGATACTCATTAGGGTCCCTAAGAAACCCGTAGGTCTCTATGAGTTCTACAAATGAAGAACCACAAGAAAGACCTCCAACTCAATCATGTAGGGATAATCATAAACTCTTCTTAGGTATATGCCCATACATATACCTATGTTATCAAGATATACACATCTCATACATAAGGAAAGGATACCACAAAGGTAACACTACAAGGGTAGAAGTACCGTACATGTAACACCATGATGTTAGAAGTACCACACATGTAACACCACGAAGAGAACACCATGAAGGTTGAATTTCCACACAGGTAATACCACAATGATATAAGTACCACACATGAAACACCACGAAGAAAAAACCACAATGTTAAAAGTCCCAGCTCAAAATCATGTATAACATAAGTAAATAATTACATATAAATAGTCATAAGCTATATCATCTTATTCTGTTAAGAGGCACTGCTTCTGACCCACATAGGATCGATTTCCAATAACCCCCACTGACCCACATAGGATCTGACCCACACAAGACCAGTGTGCACTGACCCACACAGAATCATTGAGCGTTGACCCTCATAGGATCAGATAGTCTTTGAACCATATAGGATATATATATTCAGACCCACTTATGTTTGATTTTTTTTATTCCAGTTACATCCTCCATAACATTCCCGCACTAAGCATGCTTGATTATGGGAGGATCATATACTAATGGTTTTAGTCATAGATCAACTTGAATGATGATCCAAGAAATTGTAATCCTAATGACCAATATTTCATAAGGATTCCAATGCGATTGATGGTGCGTCAATTGGATGCCCGGTCTGTGAGTTATAAGCATTTTACTTCCGAGGGCCCGGTTGGATTCTGGTTTGATCCCACCTGGACGTACTCCAACATTCTCCAAAACGTGAGTGGAGAATTCAAAATAGATTATCTCTTTCCAAGGGTCTTATTTTTAGACTGTTCATCAAAAAAATTCCCAAATTTAATGTTATGGACCTTTAATTGTTTCTGGGTCCGGTTGTGCTCGACCTAACCCGACTTCACCTGGACCGATATAACCAGGTTCGAGTTGACCCTTCCTGGTCTGCTGGGCCACAGTCTGGCACGGCTAGTAGAAGGCATGACCCAAATCGCAAGGGGGAATCCCAACACAAAATAAAGGCACGACCCATTGGGCATGAAGATCGTCCGTATGAGGCGAGGCCTACGGCTGGGGGGAGCAGCCAATATAGCGGGGCCCGCCCTTGACGCCTCCAGTGGGAGTGACCCCTAGGTTTTTCAAATTGGCCATGAGGTCCATTTGGTTTCCTCTATTGCAACGATGCCACGTGGTGCCTATAGGAGGATTGTGGGACCTACTGGAGCTGATCTTGCCTTCCGTTGAAGCTGGCCACCATCTCTAGCTTCACACGACGACACGCCACTCCACCACCCATAGTCAGCTATTGTTCTGGATGCATCCCATAGTCTTCCATGACTGATGAGATGTGGCCGACATCATATGACGGGGTGATTGTCTCACCCCCTCCTCTTCAATGGTAGGCTGGTGTGATTTCCACATGCTCTGACCACTGCAGCTTCAGTCACAGCCCGTTATTCCTCAACGGCGCGCAACGACATGCCCTACCTCCTTCACGGATTTCTGGTGGTTTCCTCTCTTCTAACCTCTATGGATTAGTGAGATGCATCATCTTGTAGTGTCCGATGGTGTGGCGACTCTAGCGTAGTCATTTGGTGTTGACGTGCCAGCGGTATTCCCCAGAGAATGCAAGGGTAGCAAGAGAGAGGGGGTTCCAGGCCAAGTTAGTTAGGCTCATGCCCTCCACGTTAGCTTTTAATCATGAGGGAAGATTAAAGAATTCAATAATTACATGAATTAGATATGAATAAAATTCCTACCTCACGAAGTATAGAGAATGTCTGCGATTTAGGAAGTGGGTCAGTGTTCTTCTTTCCAGCAACAATCGTCGAACGACGCCACTCTTACGTCATCCTTTAGTTCATTTTTTGGTGTCACCAGTCACCGCCCACTAGAACCGGATCTGTCTTCCACAGTTTTTTTCTCATCGCGTCACATTATCATCACATTGTTGCTTAATGACGTAGTGTCAATACCACACCCCAATCTCCATATAAATAGTTGAGGGGGAGGGTGTCTAACATTTATGGGATTTATGAGGGTTCATTTATTAGGAACCTTACTAATTCCCAATTATGTTGATACTTAGGATATGAAATTTCATTCCATTTAATGGCTTGACACGTCGCTGGTCTCACACATTGGCTTGTTCATTGGAGGTAATGATAGAATAATATAAAAAAATTATTTTCTTTTATCTTTAATAAAAAGTCCAAAATCATAATTTTTTTTCAATCCTAATGTGGTCGATGTGAAGCCTCCCTTATGTGAATCCCAATGTTGTGGATTCAACGGTGCCCTAAGATTTTTAATCTGAGCACCGTTTCAAATGTTGTAAATGCCACTCACATGTTTAATGAAGGTACCTTTAAAAAGTAATAAAATTATTTTGGGGCACACCTAACCATGAAATCATGTGACATCAATTTTTTTAGACTCGTAATAATTCTATATAATTAAAAAAATTGCATGGAAAATTTTGCATCTTTACATTCTCCCAACCTAAGGGATTTTAGTCCCTGAAAGCCACAAAAAATTCTAAGAAAAAAAGGGGTACTGAACAAGAATTTGATCCTCCCTCTCCCTAAAGAACTTCTGGTGGTTCCAATGATACCAGCGAATTCACACTAGAGGTTTCGACCACCCACAAAGGTCCCACTCTTGTCAATACTAAATATCTACTAGAACCTCCGTAAGCGTCACCCCATCATGAATGTCTAGCTCATTGTGGTTGATGATTTGAGATGGGTCATGAACGTATCTCCTCAGCTAGGATATGTGGAAAAAGTCGTGCACCCTCTCCAACTAATATGGATGTGGCAAGCGGTATGCCACCTCACCAACCCTCGGATGTATCATAAATGTTCCGATAAACCTTGGTGATAACATGCCATCTTGGACAAATCTCCACAAACCTCCTAAAAGAGAGAATCGTTGGAAAAAATTTCCCCCCTCATCGAAATCCAAAGGTCATCACCTCCTATCAGCATAAGAGTTCAATATGCTCTATGAATTCTACATCTTCCCCTGAATGATTTTAACCTTCTTAGTGGTAGCTCGTACCAACTCTATAACCATAAGTGCTGACTCCCCTTGGATTGTCCAGCATTGAGGTGATATGCACGGTCAATCGTACGAGGCCTAAAATGCTACCATATCAATGGTAGAGTGATAACTATTACGGAATGTGAACTATGCTAAAGGAAAGTGATCCTCCCAACTACGGAAAAAATCTTGGATTCATGCACGATGCATGTACTCTACCATTGGAATGGTATACCCCGTCTAAAAATCTGTCTAAGGATGAAAGGTGGTGCTCAAATGTAGTTAAGTCCCGAAAATCTCCTACAGTCCCTTCCACATCGGGGAAGTAAAACATTTTTCAGATTCTGAGATGATCGTCGATGGCACCCCATGAAGTCGCATAATCTCATGTACATAGAGGATTTCCAAGCCCTCTACTGATCCCTACTCTACGATAGGTAGGAATTGTGCCGACATGATAATTTAGTCCATGATCACCCAAATGGAATCTTATCCCATTGATGTATGTGGAATCCCTTTCAAAAATTCGATGGAAAATCTAACCCACATCCACTCTAGAACATCTATTCGATGCACTATGCCTGCTAGAACCTGATGATCTACCTTCACATGCTGACAATTGAGTCATGGAGGGACAATCTCTAACACTACTTTTTTCATTCTTGTCCACCTGTGTTGACGACAGAGGTCCTGGTACATTTTCGCCACTCTAGGATGTACTTCCATAGGGGATATATAGAACCCTCTCAACACCTTCTATCGTAGAGCCACTGGTACAATGGTGATCCTCTAAAGAGGATGACATGCTATCCAGCTTTAGAAATTCAATCAGGTGACTATCCTATGGATATCTTACCATTTCGCACCTCACAATCAATATCCACAAGTTGTGCCTCCCTGAATTGCTGAAAAAGTTGGGGAGTGAATGTCATAGACTAAAGTTAAGCTTCTCTATCTATATCCGCGAAGGATATCTACAACCCTGCTAGTTTCTCTTTCGCCGCACTTTGCAACTGTACACCAGTCCTCCTATTGAGTTCATCAGTTACCACATTTCCCTTCCCAAGAGTATAGACTATCTCAACTTCATAGTCCTGTAGAAACTCTAGCAATCATTTCTATCTCATATTTATGTCCTTTTGTGAGAAGATATACCTAAGAATCTAGTGATCAGAGTTGAATGTAAAACATTCTCCCATAATGTAATGTTACAACATATTGAAGGTGAAGACCATTGATATTAACTCCATGTCATGGGTAGCAAAATTCTTCTCGTGGGTATTAGTTGTCTTGAGCTATAGGTGATCACTGCTAGCTCCGACATCAGTACACACCCATGTTTGGTCCCTAATGCGTCTCCATAGACCACATACCCAACACCATCTTTTTATAGCCTCAAGATAGGGAAAATCGTCAATATCTTCCTCAGCTATTGAAAAATTTTCTTAAATCACTCAGCCTATAAGAAAGGATGTCCCTGCGGTATCAATGCTATCAAGAATTCCAAAACTATGGAAAAGTCAGGAACGATTCTCCAGTTGTATCCACCCCACCCTAGAAAACTCCGTACCTTGGTCACACTCTTGGGTGGCTTCTAATAAAGTATTGATTATATCTTCACTTGATCCAAAACATCTCAGTCTCTAAGATAACTTTTCCCAGAAATTGGAGCTCTCATAAACTTATTTTTCACTTCGAGAGCTTAACATAATGATGGTGCTCTTGGAGTGTATCCAAAACTATCTGCAGATGATAGGTGTGCTCCTCCTTTGTCGCAGAGTATATCAAGATGTCGAAGATAAAGTCCACCACAAAGCGATCAAGGTATGATATGAAGATCCTATTTATGAGTATCATTATCTCTACTAAGGAATTTTTCAGGACGAACGTAATAACCATAAACTCATAGTGGCCATACCATCATCTAATTGTCATCTTCTACACATCCTCATCTCATACACTGAGCTGATGATAGCCTGGTCTGAGGTCTATCTTCAAAAACTAATGTGCTCCCGTCGGCTGATCGAAATGATCATCAATCCCTAGAAGTAGATAATTATACTTCACAGTCACTTGGATCAGGAGCCATTATTCCACACAGATTCTCAAACTCCAATCCGCCTTCTTGGAAAAACATTGGGTCAACCCATAGAGAAACACCATGCCTTATGAACCCCTTCTTTTATAAGTCCACCAAATATACATGTAACTCATGAAGCTCCACGAGAACCATCCAATATGACGCCATAGATATCGGTTCCATCCTAGGGTATAGGTCGATGTAAAATTCTACCTCTCTCTGTGGAGGTAGTCCTAGAACATCATCCGAAAAGACATCAACATACTGGTCCACCACTATCGGATAACTCAGACTGTCAACATCAACTCCTCTGAGGGTAAGTCTAGACAACTGATGTGTGATCAGTTTCACCCACCTCAGTGTAATTCCATCCTCTACTGAAAAGGTTCCCTTCTTTCCGGTGAAAGAAAATGTGGTCCCATCCTTACGGGCACACCACACTTTGCGCCTAATATAGTAAATCTGTGTTTAGAAGGTGGATAACCTGTCTATACAAAAGATGGTGATGTAAGGCCTCAACATCACTACTAGAAGATCACAGTCGATGCTCCCGCCTCTTAGAGTAATCTCAAATTGATGAAATCAGTGTGTAATAATCAAATCGCCTCATGTAGGAGTCTCTATCTGTAAGGATTGATCCAACAGCTCCACGGGTGTCTCTGATCTCCAAAAGAAGTTCATGGAAATAATAGAGTGATTGGAACCTAGGTCTATAATTACTACTGCTAAGGTGGAGCAGACATAGATCATACATCTAATCATCTCTGAACCACCGTTGCCATATGCAGTAGCTTCCTAGAGATAATATCATCCATGTCCACCTGCTCCCTATGGTTGGGGGGACCACCTAGTGGTGGCGGCGATAGAACCTCAAATTGTCGCCCACTGACGGATGCACGTCCATCTCCTCTGACATGTTCGCCTACGGCCTACAAACCTCAATGTTCAAATCATTGTATCTGACTTGGTGGTTCGTCTACCATCTATTGGTCATCCATAAGATGGGTCAGGTAGTTGCATGCATTGTGACCCTACCTTCCACACGAGTAGGACTTCCTGCTCCATATCCACCATCCTCTGTCCCATGATCCCCACACCACTGACCCTGTATCCCGAGGTCGTCCAACAGAAAGTTTGGCATACTTGGGCCCCTGTGTCATCCACCTACTACCTTCTATAGATGATTTTTCTACCTGACGTCTGGTGGTGGATTTTTTGCTTCTAATGCCCAGTCAGTTGGGATGATTTCCACCCAAACTGCTCACTCTAGCACCCCAGCCTGACTCGGTATGCTGACTGATATCATCGATGCTCTAATCTCTGATTGGAGACCCTACTAAAAGGTTCAGGAATTGAAGAAATGGTCTCATACTATGTCAGTGGAGTAGAGGGAGAGATCAGCGAACCTCGCTATGTACAGGGCCACATTCTTGCTGCCCTACTGTTAAGTGCATCAGCTCTAGTATACTCATAGAGTGTAATGTCCCTAGGACTAACTATTCCCTAAAAGGCTCTCAATGAATTCCCAGATTAGGGTCACCTCATTGTGTATCTATATTGTCAGACTCCAGCATATCCCAGCTGCTCCTTAGAAGTTATTGGTAGAAAGGATCCCCATCACATCAGCTACAGTCCCAACTAAGTGAAAAAATCTTTCCATAGCGTCTAGCCACTCCCCAATCGGCTACAGTCTGTCTCACCTTGGATCCTCAAAGGTCTCTATTGCTGAAACTTGTTCAATGTGATAATTCAGCGTGAATTCTATGCTATGGGGGCTGGTGGAATCGACTTCTCTAAGGTTATTGGTGTTTCTAGTACACCACACAAAGGTGCTAACTCCTTAAGAGGGCCTGCACCGATGCCCCATCACTCAGTGGGCCATCATCTCACACTCTCTAGAGAATCCTTGATGGAGGTCTACATGGTGGAATCCTGAACGAAAATAGGTGTTCCATGCACTATAAGAAAAACATTGTGAGCTTACTCAAAGATATCACAAGAAAAACATTTCAAAAATGCACACAATCAGTGTTTTCATGCACTAATTCGGAAAATTAGAATTCAGGGTCCCGGAGTATGGATACGCCGGCTGCAGCACAAACCTTGGATTACCAAAACTAAACACCACAGTCACAATACATAACATTATTTCTACATAGAAAATATTATAGTACTAGTTCTTTTGTAGAACCAACTCCTCTGATACCACATTGTCACAACCCGTCCCCCTGGGCTCTTGCTGTGACTACCCAAATCCCACCTTCCATAGGCTAGGTGTTAGCAACTAGCACTGGAAATGTGTTTCCTTAAAACATGAAGGCATTGACTTGTAACTTCTATAGACTCATATTACAAGAACACAACAAGAATCATCCATGATGTGAACTACTGTAGAAAAAGTGTGTTGAAAGTAAAGGGTCTAGGATAAATTCCCAACAGTAAAGTATAAGTACAATTGAAAAGTAAAAATACAACTAAAAAAGGAATGACATAGCTCCTGGATCATCCTACGAAGATCCTACTTGAAGGGTAGGTACAACTCATGATCAGTAGTCCATGTGTCACGTCACACTAAATGGCCAACCTCTGAGCATAGCCCAGTCCTGGCTCCCTCAGTCGTGATCAATTTTTTATATCATCTTGAAAAGATACAACAAGGTTCAGGTGTATCCCATGCACGGGAGAGTATAGTGATACTCGTAGGGACCATGAGACCCCTGTAAGTCTACCATAGTTCCACAACATAAAAAACCTCAAGAAATGACTCTATCTCAATCATAAAGCGATATACATAAACTCTAATTAGGTATATTCCCATACATATACCTATGTTATCATGATATACCAATCTCATACATGAGAAAAGGATACCATAGAGGTAACACTATAAAGGTAGAAGTACCACAACAACGATTAAAGTACCACAAAAGTGACACCATGAAGAAAACACCACGAAGGTAGAAGTAACACATAGGTAACACCACGAAGATAGAATTACCATACAGGTACCATCACAAAGAAAACACCACAAAGGTGAAAGGGTCATCTCACAGTCAAGTATAAATTATGTATATATTTACAGATGATTAGACCAATGCTATATCAACTTATTCTATTGAGAGTCACTACTTAATACCCACACATGATCGATAGGTAATAACCCCCATTGACCAACATGAGATCTGAACTACTCAGGATTAGTCTCCATTGACCCACACTGGATCATTGAGCACTGACCCACATAGGATTTGATAGATGCTAAACCACAAAGGATTGATAGATACTGAACCACTTTGGATAAATGTTATTTCTCCACATTATATATTACCATAAGATTATCGCACTAATCTCGCTTGATTCTGGGAGGATATGCTCCTCATTCTATCAGTTATATCTCTACCACCACAATGTTCCACAAACATGTAACCCAAAGGACCTCCATGTCGCAAGGTTTCATACACGATAGATGGTGCATCAATCAGACTCTCGGTCTGTGAGTAATAAGCATTTTAGTTCCGAGGGAAATGTTGAATTGTGGTTCGATCCTACACAACCATACACCAACTTTCTCCAAAACTCAGATAGAGCATACGAAAAGGACCATCTCTCTCCAAGTGTCCAAGATTAGTAGATAATTCATCAAACGGATGTCCATATTTCATGTTTTGGCCCTTGAAGTGTTTCTCGGTCCAGTCCAACCTAGTCTGCCTGACCTGCCCCAACCCATCATGGGCCGACCCAACCACGTCTGGGTCCCACTCGACATGTACGGGCAGTGGCTGGCTTGGCCTGCTGGGCCGTGGTCTGGCCCGACCCACAGACGACACGACCCGACCCGCATAGGGGCGGACCGACACGCAAGGGTGTGCGGCCTGCAGGGCACGCGGCCCGACCTTGTGAGGCGCAACCTGCGACTGGGGTGTAGTAGCCTCTGTGGCAGGGTCCGCCCTAGCTACCAGCCAGGGGTGTGACCTAATGTTTTCTAAAATAGCTATGAAGTGCCATTAGGTTTCCTCTAGAGCAGTTGCACCGTGTGGTGGCCCTAGGTTGTATACGAGACCTACTAGAGCAGGTCCTACCACCTGTCGCGGCTGACCGATGCCAGATACCTTCTCCAATGGCGCACAACTGCGCACTGCTCCTCCACACATGGTCGGCTAGTGTGTCAGCCACCTCCCTCAGTCTGTCATAGACAACATCCTCCGGCGGCGCGTTGGCCGCACCACCCTCCTCTTCCATGGTTGGCTGGTGTACTGGCTGCCTCCTCCGTCCGCCGAGGCTTCACCCATGGCCCATTGCTTGCCAACAACACACGACATCACACTACACATTCTCCATAGCCGGCCGGATCTGGTTGATCTTCTAAATATCATGGCTTAGTGCTACGACCTTCTCATATAGTGCGCGATAGTGCGCTGCCTCAATCGTAGCCATTCAGTGTCGTCGTGTTGGCGGTCTTCCGCGGAGAACGCAAGGTTAGAAAGGTAATAGATGGTCTGGTCTGGGTTTGTTAGTCTTGCGCCCTCCACATTAGCTTTTATTCATGAGAGAGGAATAAAAAACTCAATAATCACTTGAATTAAACAAAAATCAAATCCATACATCAAGAATGATGGAGAACACCCACGTTTGAGGAAGTGGGTCGATGTTCGTCTTTCTAGCAACAAGAATCCAATTACGCCGCTCATACGTCATCCTTCAGTTCGTGGTTTGGTGTCAGCCATCACAGCCTGCTATAAAAGGCTCCTTCCTGCAAGGGTTTTGCATCCCGACTCTTTATTATCACTTCGTTGCTTGGTGAATTAGTATCGATACCTCTCCCCAAGCTCCAAATAAATTGGAGAGGGGGAGGGTGTGTGACGTGCGTGGGATTTATGGGTGTTCATTTATTAAGAACCTTCCTAGTTCCCAATGGCTTAATTACATAAAATTTTAAAGGTCAATCCATTTAATGTATTGACACGTCGCTGGTCCCATGTTGTCACTTGTCGGTTAGAGGTAAATAATGAGTAAAATATCAAAGTTATTTTTTTATTATTTAATAAAATATCCAAAATCTAACATTTTCTCTAGAACAGCTGTTGTCGAAGTGAAGCCTCCCATAAATGATTCATGATGTTACGGATTCAATGGTACCATCGGAATTTCAATATGACTACCGTTTCTAAAGATAGAAAATGTCTCTCTCGGGTTATCTGAACGTACACCAAGCCTCATAATCACACGCCGTTAATTTTCTCCGACTTGTGATAATTATATAAAATTAATAAAATTACATGAAAAAATAAAGGACTTTACATTAGAAACGTTTTTAGTAGACATGGTTTATAAAGAACACACATTTCTAACTGAAGGGAGAGATAAAGTCAAATTTTCTTAAAAACACTTTCTTAATTATAATGATTAAAAATGAGTGGAAAAACCATTCGAATACATGAATATATATTTGATTAATATATTTGAACAAAAAATTTTATATTGTCATCAGATTGGTGTAATAAGATTTAATCAATTGAAACATAATTGTAAAAAATCTTGATAAATGATTAGATTATTGAAGTAAACAATTACCACTTTAGAATCCACATGATAGTATAATATTACATATGCTCAAAATTTTATGAAATTTGGATATTCATGATATTTCATATAGAGTGTGAATAATATATACCCCAATAAAAAATATAGGTGCATAACATTGCATCTTTTCTAACAGAGGAAAACTGAGACAAAAATTACATTGGCAATTATTCACCGTTATAATGATAATCCCCAGTAAATGATGACAATAAAATAAAAATGTAAATATGAAAAAAAAATTATAAAAATAATATTTTACATTAATGGTCTGTGTAAACACCACACTAATGATTTCATTTGTTAATATGGGATATGTCTCTCAAAAAATAGAAGTGGGATGGGAAAACCCTTACCTTTTGTATTGACTCTCATAATACTCATTGGAACATCATGTATAATAAATATAATTTTATTATAAATCTATAATAGAACAATATTATTATATAAAATATCATATAAAAATTTTACAGCACATTATATAACCCATTTATTAAAAACATCATGTTAATGTTACATTTTGGGGAATATCTTTTTTTTATGACTTGATTCATTTTTATTTATCATCTTACTTAGATAATTATTTAATTATTTATAGAATGTTTATATTAATATAAATATCATATATTAATTAATTAAATATTTATAATAATTTATAAAATTTATAAATAAATATTAAATACATCATTCATGGAGACAATACGTCGTAAGTATGCATGAAGGTTATTTCCATTTTCTTATTATTCTAAATAAAAATTGGTAAAATAAATTCATATATATGTGTGAAATATAATTCCATAAAAACTATTATGTCCTATTTATTATATATTTTTAATAAACGTATCTTTAAAACTTTACTTGTAATTTTTGAATAAATCACATTACATTGAGGATGTGGTAGTCTACACATCCACAAAGTAAGTATTAATATTCTCAAAAAATGGAAAGCATGAATGTATGATTTATATAATAATTATAGAATTATAAATACATAATCAATATCATAAATATCATAGAATAATTTCATTTACATCATAATTACCTCCTATGAATTGTGTTAATGGAAAAAATGAACAACATTATTTGTGGAGGCAGTAGTCTATCGTACACGTGAACAATAAGTTTGTTTCCCATTAATCATAAGTTTTCATAGTTATATTTATCTAACATAGAATGAAAACACATTATTTTAATAATTATAAATATTTAATTATTTAATAATATTATAAGAATATTTTAGGTGGTGGATAATGAAAATAAAACAATGGAGCAGGAGGATGGATGATACCTCTTCTCTAGGTAACTCTACATTGATTTAAACAATGGGATACATTTTTAGGATTCCATTTAATAGAAACGATTGTTGGATTAAGGGAGGGTAATTGTGAGGATATATGCAAATATTATTTCTTAGAGAATGGCTTCAAATGTGTGAATAATATTTAGAGTGACTGTATTTTTATAGTGAATGAGGAGTGATATTGTAGAACATTTTTCAAAATGGAATTCAATCCATTTTATTCCAAAGTAATGTGGCTCCAATAATGTTAAAAATCATAAATATGGGATTATTTGTATTAAATATTAACATTAAATGGATTTGGGGAATGTTTTTAGGTTATTGTGGTATTTCTGTTTATGATTTACTCCTTTATCATGCTAATTTTTCTCTTTATTGTTCTAAGAATTGTTAATGTTTTTCTCTAATATTTCTAGTTATAATATAATTTGAAATTATTATACACAATAAATTTTTTTATTGAAAATATGGAATCATGTTTTCCAAATTATAATCATAGATGTGGTAGAAATTAATTTAAAATAATTGATGTAGATAGGACGGCAATGATGACAAAGGGGTTTTTTTAAATATAAATGTTTAAAAGATTGAAATGTTTTTATATCCAATTTAATTATAAAACAGATATAATGATATACATAATATTACTTTATTTTTAATTTATATATATAGAAAATATAACCAATTAAAATATTACTAAAATATATAAATAAATTATACCAAAATGTATTTATGACATAGAATTCTCTATTTTTCACTATTCATAAAAAATGAAACATATCGGAAAAATAAAAATTTAATCCAGTTTTAATTTTGATATAAAACGTTCAAAAATGATGTCTATTTATTCTAATACAGATGATAAAAGAGTAAAAATTATGTTTAAAATGTGTTTTCCAAGAAAAGGTGGTAAAATTACCTTTTTGAAAGATATATCATTTTTATTCATAAAATTAGATTTATTCATATATTATGCCTAAAAACATATTGAATGACTATAATAATATTTATTTAATATATAATATATCAATTTTATTTAAAAAATTAATCAATAGTGGTTTGTTTTCATTATGATGTTACTGTGTTGTTTGTACATAAAAAATTGTGTTCACACAAAATGAATTTCTTTATTGGCAAATATTTCGTTAACACAACTAAAAAAATTGATAACCCAACAATTTTAGTGTAAATACTATTTTAAAAATTTATTCAAACATATCCTTAGCATCCATTGAAGCATCTCGATTCTTGTTATAAAATTATTTTAATTATAATAGTAAAAATATATTTTAATTTGGTAAAAACACATCCTTATGTGTAATTAAAGCTATCGAAGGGACTTTTTCTTATGTGTCATACGAGACAAACACTATGTAAAAAATACCTCAACACAATTTACTAATTGTGAAGAGTTAAATATTATATTTTTTTATAATTTTACATAATTATTATTATCTGAAATTAAAATTATAAAAAATATAAAAATAATTAGAATATAAATTTCACAAAATCATTGGATATTAATGAAAGAGTTACGTTAAAAGCCAGAATTAATTTCAAAAGTCCAATTTTAACTCTAATAGAATAATAAAAAAATACATAACAATTATTTTTATCACAAAAATAATTTTCAAATGAAAAATGGATATCGATAAATAATGTATGCTCCCATGTTTTAAATTAAAATTTTATTTTAAATATAATAGATAAAGTTGCAGTAAAATTAATTTCTCTACGATAATGGAATAGTAATAAAATATTCATGAACAAGTGACTAAATAAATTTTATAACATGAAGAACGCAGTTCTTTAATTTTTTGGTGTAACTATTAACAAAAACTAGCTATAAGGAATAATAAGATTTGGAAGAATTAAAATTAAATGGATTTTAATAACAGAACTCACCTGGTTTGAAGTTGATTTTTATAATTTTATTACATAAATAATACTCCAATTTTTTATTTATAATAAATTATTATAAATACATAATATAATAACTCTAAAATGAGTATATTTATATATGTTACATGAATTTAATGATCAATAAATAATGTCTATATACAAAACAAATGAATATTATTGTAGGTTTCCCATGTTTGTAGCTCTGATAGTGGGGCATATTATTCAATGTTAAATTTCTGATAATCACATAAATAGACCATTAATAATAATGACCAGCTAGATTTTGAGAAGTAATAAATTAAATTCATATATGAATTATTTAAAAAAGTAATGTTGAGAAAATTTAGAAGTCATGGGTTTCCTCCCACATAGTGTGAGGATTAAATTCCTCAGATAGAAATCATCCCTCAAATGTTTATCCAAGATTTTTAATAGTATATGTTTAATTTATGATTCAAACCACTTTTTTAATTTTAGAAAACATCATTATACTTTTCCAACACCTCATGAACACTATCAAATAAAATCAAATTTGTATGTCCCATAAAAAATTGAAAATTACGATTATTATACACCGCTATTTCAATTGAATGATTTTGAGAATTAGAAAATAAATATAGATTACACCCGATTAAATTATCCATGTAAATAATATGTGTTAAAATGATACACGCATAATATTTTGGCATCCAAAATCAAAATAACATATGAAATATCTATTTTTATCAATATCACTAAAATGGTGATTTTTGTGAAAAATATCATGTGAAATTGATTAATTAGAATCATTCAACTGAATGGATTCAAATTCTTTAATGAAAATATTTTTTAGATTTCAAAAATTTATCAAAAGGAGAAAAATTCATTGAAATATTTGAATACTAATCAAAAATCAGTTAAAAAACAATAAGTGTGAAATATTATAGAAAATGAACATAATGAATATGAAAATTGGTTGTTTTAAAGATGGAATTAGTCTAGAATAATCTAATATTTTATACACCATTAAATCTAAAACATGGTAGAAAAATAATCATACATAGTCTAACAAAACTATGGATTAAGTATTTTTATTTCTGAGTTATGATTTGTATCATGGGACGAGTATTCTTTAATAGTAGATGAATAAAATGGTAAAATAAATCTCTATGTAGTACATTCAATATGATGTTGAATTTAAATATTTTTAACCTCATGATGGAATGAACCAAACATAGATCTGACCATGATTCTAAATCACCCATTCTCTACCATATCTCTCAGATTATATATTAACTCATCATTGTTATTTTTGAATTCAAAAATATCATCCACATCATGGAAAAAAATTACGGTACTCTATAATTTGAAATATATGTGACAGTAGCTCTGATAGCATGGAATGGTCTTCCTAAAATTATTATGAACTATTTCCTCACACTCCATATGAAGAATAATAATTCTAATAGGAAATGTATTATTTCATATAGTAACCAATAATACATCAACCATTTCATAAGGATGAGTGTTTGACCTGTTGTCGTGTTTATAGAAGAAAAACGGTTGTTGTAAATCCATAATACCTATATTTGTGAATAAAGAGTAATGAATCACATAAATTATTTATCCCAAATAACATAAATAGGTCATTTTCCAAATTCATCATATATTAAATTGAATAATAATACTTCTTGTTTCCTTTAACTATGGAGTAAACTTCCTCATAGAATAAAAACTACACTTATCATTAATATTGATGGTAAAAAATTTCATCCAATAAATTGTGTTACATATAAACAACATAGTTAATTTGATATATGATGGAATTTTTTTGAAGGATTCCAAAAAAGGAATGTTAATACTAAATGTTCTAATATAAAAGAGTATCATTAATATTTTTCAATTTTTGGTGTTTTGGTTAGTGAATAGAATCAATTTATCCACTACCAATACCCTTATATAGATATAATTTTGTAAAAATGGTTCCCATAAAGAAAAAAATGAGATCACTATTAGATAATACACGAAAATAAAACTGAATCATATAGTTGACTAAATTATTAAATTTAAGTCATTTCATTCTAATAATCTATAAATATTTAGCCTTTCATGTATAAAGAAACAACTTTTATTAATCTAAATACCAACATGGTAACAACTTGATAATATAAGAATATATATATATATATTCTATATAATATGATTTCCTATCTATATAAAGTTTTTATTATTTAATTTCATTGTTATAGACTTTTCCTAGTCTGCCTCTAGTCTAGTGTCCCATGTGTCCAATATTTTATGTCTCCCTCTATTTAATTTTATAAAAATTCTCTCTTATTTCAATCATAATGTCCCAGAATCTAAAAACACTGAGTTTTTTGTGATAGGAAAATGAAATAATTCATTTTTCATGCATTCTGTCATAGGTTATGTGACATTCGAAAACCTCCATAGCCATCTCCCTTCATATTATATAAAAATGACTAATTCTTATAGCCAATAAAACATTCCATCATAAAAAAATGTGTGTATTATAATATTCATGGTCTTATTCAATCAAATCCATGGAATAAAATACACTCAAGTAGATGAGTAACATTTATCATGAATCTAATAAAATTTTAACACCATTGAGAATAATACATCCAATCAGAAAATAATAACTTAGTTTTAGTTCACTAAAATTCCTTAAACTAAGTGGACTAACTTCAAATACTAGAAAGACACGATGAATAATTTCTTAAAAACACTTCATTCTACAATGATTATACTAGTATCTTTAGCATTTGGATCATCATAATTAAAAATATTGGGCAAAAATGCAAATTGGATTGAGTCTCATCTACCAAATTAATAATCAATCCAAAAATATGAAATATGTAAATTCCTCCACGGAAGTTATTTTACATAATTTTGAAAGCCCAACATTCAATCATCATTAGAATGTGATATCATCTCAGCATTATAAAATGGAATCACAGATTATATCAGTTCAGGGTCATAGAGGTGGCGATGAAATAAAATAAAATTATTAAAAATTATGTTTCATATTTTATCAAAATTTTATATTACTCCATCGTAAACTCATTGAAAAAACAAACTAAAATTTTCAAAATGTTATTTAACAAAAAAATATTCATGTCTTTCCATTAGGAGGAATCTTGAATGGGTTTCTTTAATTTTCATTCATATGTGTTACAAAATCATAGTTTCAACTAAACGTCATCCATGGATGGTTTCCATCCATTGATTTATTCTCCATGAATTTTAATTTGGTTCTCAATCAATAGATTTTGGAACTTAACAGAACCTTGATTCATATTAGGTTTATCTTTATCAATACATTTCATATAAGATCAACATTGTACCTCATCACACAAAGTTTACAGTTTTATTCAATTAATTACCACATTTATTATCAATTGGTGTCGAATAATTATTCATGAATGATAAAATATTGACATACTGAGATAATTTGATCTTAGGACTCACTAATAATTCTGTATGGATTCAATTATTGGTGAGTAGAAATATGTCAGTACAATGACCATCTTTAGCCATCTTGTATTTTTTTGGTCAATAATTTTATTAGGGATTAGTAGATATTAAATCATTCAAACATAGTTTCGTAATTGGTCATTTATATTTTAGGAATGTTAATAATTCCTTCAATAATATTTCTTTCATCTAGTTCTATGATGAACCAATTCTATTTCACTCTCAAACCACAAAAAATAATCCCTTATTCTCATAGTAATTAAATTGGGTCATAGGGTGTGGCACTGTTTCCCAATTCATCTTTACTCGTCTCAAAATATACTCATCAGTCAATAAGATAATTATCTTATGTTAAAAGGATTTTATCTTAAATTTCCCCCATATAAAATAATTTATACCAAGAATAAAAATAGGCACAAACCATTTTATGAACATGTCCCATAAAAATTATCATACGCAAAACCATAAAAATACCATACTAGTGAGAATTTATCTTACATGTTTCCCTTTAATTTATATGAGTCCAAATATTAGATAACTCTTATAATAATAAAAATTAATATGCATACATTTATTTTCTTATGCAAAAAATTTTATCTTGTGTAACATAGATGTTAAAATTTAAAGCCACATCCTATACATTATATATTTAAAATAAAACAAAATAAACTAATGTTGGATTAAAAAAATTCATAATAACTATTTATATTGTGAAAAAAAGATGTATAAAATTTAAAACAATATACATAAAATAATAAAATGATGAATTGATTAACTAAATATATAAAAGTATTAAATTAAGTATTAAATTAATTAAAAATAAATTTTATAAATTAGTAAATAATTATTCGAATGAAAATTAATTTAAATATAAAAAATAGTAAATTAATTAATATATAACAACTAAAACTAGAAAAAAAATAATGATAATGTACCAATATGATAAAGTTGAATAATACTCAAAAATAAAAATAAAAGTATTAAAATTAAAAAAAATGATAAGAAAATTTAAAAAATAATCAAAATAAAGTAAAATTGAATGATTTAAGGATAAAATGAACATTTAAATTAATAAATACAACTTTTAACTAAATATATATTAAACTATCCTAAATTATAATATTATAAAAATTATTATCGAATCAAGAATTAGAAACCAAATTTGATAACAAAAGATAAGATGAAAAAATTATGAATTTCAGGTGTCGTCATTTCATTAATATATCCAGAATTTAGAAAACATAAATCACATTTTTCTCAAACAATATGTTAGAAAAGGTTTGTTATCATGAAACAAATGAAAATTGTCTCCAACATAATACACTCCATTCAGATATCTTATGACTTGGTATGTCTATTCTAGTTCCATATCTAAATAGAGTATCAATATAAGAATGTAATTTAATTGTAAAAAATTCTTCTTTACTTTACCCAAAATTCCAAGTTATTTTCCTATAAATTGACTTATCCTTAGACTTATCCAGATATAAATCCAGATACATATCCCAAAACTTATGATGTGGAATATCCTAAGATATCTCATTAATGTTTTTATATTCCTACTCTCTAAGTATCGACAAAACCATTCCTTTTATAGAAACAATTTAGATATTGGGTTTTCATACATATATATGGCAACATTTTTATGTTATATTCGGTATATTAAAAAAAACCTATGGTCTGTAATATCAAGGTTCTATTTGAGTCTAGTTACACCATCATCTTATTTGGTGAATGATCTCCAATATCTAATATAAATATCATCCCCATTAGTATTTTTCCCAGTAGACCCAACGTAAAAAAATGTTTATAACATTGGGAAATAAATTATAAGAAAGGGTGAGATCACATTCTATATAAGGGTAAAAATTATAGGATTAGTTTTAGTAATATATTTAAGAATAAGATAAAAACAAGGGTATCTAATAATGAACATAACTTACAAGATTCATGCCTAGAATTTCATAGATCACAATCATCTGACAAGGAATAAAATGTTATCATTTATGGAAAATGGTCTTGAAGAGTGAAAAAGCATCATAAATTAATAATGAATCTTAATATCACATAATTCAAAATTGGAACCATAATACCTATAGAAAATCATTCCATATTCCAAGGTTACATACCAATACCATCAATCTAGTGAATTAGTATGCACATGGTTCCCATTGTGGTGAAGGATGCTCTTGTTTCCCATTATGTATTTGGAAACACCTATTTCACAGAGTTGATCTAGAAACTCTTATTTTTAATAGTGGGTCATAACACACCTGTTTCCATCATAGGATCATAACAGACCAATTTCCCCGAGTGGATCCAGCCCAATGAAATGTTTCCCATCATTATGTCGTTAAAACCTTTCTGAATGTATTTGTGGGAGATATATTTACCAAATAGATTTGGTATAAAAACCCATAATACATGTATATAATACAACCATAGTAATAAAATGAAAATACTATATCTCACTTCCATAATAACATTAAAAATTCATAAAAATATAACAAAAGAATGATATTATTTTTATTGGAAAATAAAGGTGCCTAACCTATGAAAAATAATAATGTTTTATAATCATTTCATGATTTATTCCTAGAATAACCAATGAAAAAAGAAAGAGGTTTCAAAAGCATTTTTTCATTATATAACATTTGGAAGAGAAATTGGTTTCATATAAAAATTTCCATCATAATAATGAAACATTTAGTGAAATAATAATAATGTTATTTCTTGGTCATGTCTATAGTAAAGTAAATGTTACAACAATGGATTAATCCTTTGATTGAAAATGATTTAAAAAGATCACATCCAAATTTTTTGAGGACGATATATAATATTTGAAAATAAACTTTTTAAAAAAATTTAAAAAAAACATCGAAACAATTTTCTTAAAAAATGGTTAAACATATGAAAGAATATATAAACAGAATAATGGTCAGGATGGAAGAATTTTTTTTCACACAGTCTACGTAAAAACAATTATTCCATTCACATTAATAGTAAAATTGAATTTAGTATAATTCGGAAAATAATATTAATATTAAATAAATAGTAAAACAATTCATAAATGGGTAAAAATTCCTTTAATAAGTCATTTGGGGAATTAATTAACATTTTTGGAAAACAATTGTTATAAAACCTTATATTGTAATAAATATTCTTTTGGCTGATTGTGAAAATAAATGTTATTCTAATAAAATATCTCTCGAACTATTAAGTATATAAAATGAGTAAAATGAAGGGAAAACATGTTTCTCATGACATAACTAGAGAATAATAATATTAATTATATCATTTAGATAAAGATCTTAAAATTTCATCATTTTAGGCATAATACTAAATAATATTGAAAAATGATTTTTCTATAACATAAAACTCAAACAACATTGGTAACTCAATATCATAATACAAATTAAGGAATAAAATTAAATAATACCTAATATATATCTATAAAAAATAAATTAATTATTTTTTGCGTTAATGGGTTTATAAATACACCTCATAAAAGAAGATAGGTTTATAACATAACATTTGTCTCCATGAGGGCTAAATGAGACAAAAAACCCTTACCGCTTTATTATTTTTTGACCAATAAAACTCATGAGTGAGACTAAAATGGTTATGTTAATTACAATAATATTATGGTGAATCATTATAAAATAAATTTATTACATTTATATAAAATCTAACCAATAAACCCCATAAAGAGTAAAATTAAAAATAGTTATGTAAATTAAAATAAATATTGTGGTGAATCACCTTAAAATAAATTAATTATATTTATATACACCACATAAGATATATATATGGTAAATATGACTTCTGTCTCATAGACAATAAATGTGAAGCCAAAATATCTTAACTTATGTCTCGATTCATTCACACACATTCATATCTCATGTATCATAAATATTTTTTTCCTTAAAATATATTAATGTAAAATAATTATATGTATCATTCCATGTACGATTAAATTATGACCATTTATTACCCATTTATTTAAAAATCCAAGTTAAAATCATGTTTCAGGAAATTATTTCTTTGTTTTTTATATATGATTTGATATATTATTTTTTTGGTCCCATTAAATTTATTATTGTTACATAATATACATATTTCATAACATGATATATATATATATATATATAATTATTAATAATTTTATATATATTAACAATAATCCAAAACATCTAAATATAGTAAACTAAATTCAACATTCTCAGAGATGGAAGGTGATACATATGCCTGAACACTGTTTCCATTTTCTCATTAGAATGAAGAAAATAATGATAAATGATATATTACAATTTAATAATAACATTATTTCAAATATTTCATTTTTATTTATTAATGATTACCTTCATACCATCGATTTATATCACAAAAAACAATGAATCACATTGCTCCATGGGACGGTTCTTATAATATACACATGTGATGTTGTTAAACCACCACAAGCAGAGGATAAATTACGAATATATCTATAAAACAATAGAAAAATAATTATATGAATGTCATAAATAAAATATAAATGTCTTAAATACATCATTAAATCCATCCTTGATGGTTTGGGATAGAACAAAACTACATCAGTTCATGATGTGGTTGTATGTGATACACACAATTAATAATTTCATTTTCTATTTGTTGGAATTCAAAATTGATATAGGTTATGGAATAAATAAAATAACATCTTAGTTTATAATAAATATATGTGCCACAATATTTTATGGTTTAATGAATTTTTTAATGTTTAAAAATAAGAATGGAAAATAAGGATCTTAGTCAAGACAATTACCTTTTCTTAGATGCACCTCCTTGGGATCTCATATTAACGACACTAGTTTGGTATTTCCAGAGGATAAGTAGCTTTAAAACATTGATAATGGTTTTTGGGAGGGATTTTTCTGGATTTTTATTATTGAACTTATTATGTTATTTGAATATTTGAAGGTTGGTTTTGGCCATTTGTAAGGGTGGGAAAGGAACCAACTTTGAATCTCCTTGGAAACTTTCAATATGAATCCAAAATAATAACGTAATTTCTCTACAATAAAGCATAAAAATAATAAAAAATATTTGATATTATTATTTTTAATATGGAAATAAATACATAATGTAGTATTTAACAAGGTTGTAGGTAATTTTTATCCATTATCTTTTAGTTTAACCTACAGTAAACCCATTATTACCATATTTTGGTGTTATTATTTTTTTTACAATTTTTAGTATTCATTATTTTCAAAATTATGTTGAAATTATTTGACAATATAAAATAAGATGATTATAAATATTTAATTTAGTTTCACATGATTCAATTAATATATGTGGAAAACTTCAATTTAAAACAAAACAAAAAAGACGTGATGTTAAAGTGGTTTTTGAGAAGTGCAATTTTCAGGTAAATGATTACAGTATAAAAAATATATATGTAATGATATTCATTTTATTAGTAAAAATATAATTATATAGATAAATAATCATTAAAAATAATTTCTATAATTATTCATTATGGAATACTATAAATTATTAAAACAGAGAAACATTGTGCACATTAAAACTGTATTCATAAAAAATAATTTTTTAAACCCAAACAAAAATATTACAATAAAATCCAATATAAATATTTTGTAAATACTTTTTTATTAAATATAATTAATTAAAAATTATTATACATAAAATTTATATAGAATATGCATTACAATATTTATTGATAAGAAATGATTGTTTTACGACAATAAGTATTTGTCGCTATTCACAAAAAATCAATATTTTCTTAAGACCACAAAAATATATCCTAAGTTAATTTTCATATGAATTTTTAACAATTAAATTTATTTTATAAAATAAAATTTAATATATATATATATATATATTATAGATAATATTTTCTGATAAAAATAAATACAAATCATTTATTATTAAAAGTCAATTTCTATGAATATTATTACATTACTAAAAAATCCATGTTTATTTACTAAGAATTTGTTAAAAAATATATTAAGTAAGAAATTTATATATATAATAAATACTGTATTTTATAATTTTTAGACCCACCTATTTAACATATATGTTATAACAACCATATTTAATTTAATATTTTTTCATGGTTTGTTAATGATTGTTGTTTTTTGACATACACCCTATATAAGAAACGCATTTTGGTATAATGTGAGATAATTTTTTCTTTCCAGTTATTCAAATCTATAAAAATATTTAATTTATTTTGAAAATAATATATAATAAAATATCGGTAAGATACATACATTATTATTGAATAGTAATATTGCTGAAATCACTTCCATTTCTTCAGGTTTTGATATGGTATGATGATTATGAAATCCATTATTATATCAGATGTTAATATAAGATAATTTTTTATTATATTGTGAAAATAATATTTATATTTTTAATTATATGATTGATGTGCCTATAACTTATATCACTCCAATATATTGGGTAATGATGAATATATCATGAGATAAACATGACTAAAATGGGGACTAGACCTTGTTCAGTAAGGGAGTATAGCTATAATTATATTTTAGGAGTGACCATTGACAACTATAGTGGTTAATATAATTAACCCATCTTATTGTGATTTTCTTTGAATTGACCATTTACGACTATGAAAATTATTTTTATGCTTATTTGTATGACAAAAAATTATGTTGTATTGAATTTTTATGTTCTCATGTAAATTGTTCTCAAATGAATTTTTTAATAATTTCTATTGAACTACCTTGAATTATTCCATGATTCAACATTATGATATATGATATACATGGTATGATTTTCAAATGTCGTATTCGTGTTTTCACACCCATTGGATCACGTAATTTTTACATTATCATTGATATCTCATGTGTTCATCCTTATAAAGAATATAATCTCACACTTTCAAATGATTCTTTCCCAGTGTTATGAATAATGGTATTGATATTTGTATGTCTATTAAGAATTAATATAATTAGTAACATTATGGGATATAATATTATTTACATATAAACTACTATTCAATAAATCCATGTTTCCAATGATACAAGACCTATATCATTCTTGTATGGATAATTCTTTTATATGTTGAATATTCATATAATAAGATATAAAATCTATTTGTGAAAATAATGGGCCACAATAGTTGGTATCAAATAATATTACTTTTACGTTTGGAAAATATGACGATGAAACATTAGTTTGATACATGGAAATAAGAATATGTATTATAAAATATCATAATGTTTTGTCAATGATCATGGATAGCTAAAGAAAAACCTAAGTTATCTTAGATTATAAAATGGAAACTTAATTTGGAAATCATATACATTATTTTCCATCATTTTATAGTTTTAATATATGGTTAAAATTTACCAATTTTTGATTTTTTATTTTACTCAATGGAAGAAACTTGATGTAATAATGTAAATGCTCAATGTGAAGGAAATGGAAATTTGTTCCCGTCTAAAAAACCTTATGTTTTGGGAGCTAGAATGAAATGTATTTTTCTATTCTTACACAAGTTTACAAATTCATAAATCATGATGATATTACAAATAATAAAATTATGGGGAAACAATTATTAATCTTTCAGGAAGAAAAACCTTCATTCTTATACTGGTTTAACTAAGACACGCATTTCAATGAAATAGATCATTACA
Organism: Viscum album; assembly: GCA_963277665.1. Classification (NCBI taxonomy): domain Eukaryota; kingdom Viridiplantae; phylum Streptophyta; class Magnoliopsida; order Santalales; family Viscaceae; genus Viscum; species Viscum album. The sequence goes on along the minus strand of OY728137.1, from coordinate 462,813,973 downwards.
ACTCAAAAAATATTTTTCATTTTAATATATTGTGAGGATGGCAATTTCATTTTGGTTTTTTATCATTTTGAATGCGATGTAGATCAATGGTGTTATATTAACATGTAGATAAAAAAATGGGATGAAATTAACACCATTAAGTGGGAATAGTTCAATATAAAATTTTTTAATATGTAATTTCCTTATATTCATTATATGTAAAAGGAGGAATAATTACTTCTTGAAAATCATAATGATGATGAATTATCTATAAACTACAATGAAAACATTAAAATACTTGTGAGATAAACTTATTGTATTTTTTACCAAAATTTATCTATGATTAATCTTTTTTAATGGAATAAATAAATGTCTCATAATGGAATTAGGCATATTGAACATTAATATCTATGAAGAAAACATTTTATGAGATGTCATTCTAGAAATAAAAGTTTATGTTACCCATATATACCTTATTTTTTTATGAAATGGAATAAGAATTTCATGAAATATCTAAAAACATGGATTAAATAAGATGATTTTACTATATGAATAATTTGTGGATGAAAACATGATGGAGCTTGAATTAGGTGATTAAAAAAATGTTTTATGTTTGGAAGGGATGTTAACCATGAAATTGAATTCCAATGTTATTTGAAGAGTCTAATAAATGAAAGGAAGAATTAAAAAGATAAAAATAATTCACCACTCACACTATATATTTTCAAATGATTGGACTATGGAAATTATTATTTGATGTTTTCCAAACAGATTGATAATGATGATGATCGACTTAAGAAAGCCTTAAATCCTAGAGACAATGTAAAATCTCAAGTGATCAATATTATTGATGTGGATTAAAATAATTATATGATTATAGGTAGATTTCTATGAATTATATAACAATAAATGTATTATTTGTTTTAATATCATACATCTCTTTTAGATATATTTTATACTATTAAATTATCATATTACCACATCAATGACTATATTAATAGTTACTAGTGAAAATTATTAATGGTATGATGGTTTCATTAATTGTCCATAGTACCAATATGATTAATGTTTTTAAGAATTAATTACTGAAATTATTATTTTTCTCACTTTAGTTGAATTTTACATAACTCTAGACTAGTATTAGATTTATTAATAAGGATAAAATTTCAATTTCTAAGGGATGGAAGTCAAATTTCATATTCCAAATGAATGCATCGATGTGATGATGGATACAATAATACTAATGAAATTAATTCTATCATGGGGGTATTAATTCCTATCATTAATGTGTACATATCACATTTGTTTCAATAGAAACATAAAATTTAGAAGATCTCTACCGTATTATAATTTTATGTTATATTTCTAGATGAATTTCCCATACTGTCATTAAATTTTGAAGTTTTTCTTTATATTGAACATATACCTTCTTCAGCACCTACATCAATGAACTCTTATAGAATTGCCCCAATTTTGTTAAAGTAATTGAATAATCACAAAAAATGTTAATGATGATAATTGATTCGTACACCATATAGAATCACAAAGATATGATCTTGTTCTCATTGATAAGAAGAAATATTGTTTAATGTATCTTTTAATTGATTATGGGGAACAAAAAATGATCACATTCAAGAAGATGTATAAACTTCATTATATTAACTATTTTCCTAATAAATGAAAATGTAATCAATAATTTTTTAAGAGTAGCCATAATTTTACATATCATCAATTCATGGTTAAAATGGGGGAGGAACCTGTGATAGCCTATCAGACTAGGAATATGGATTATGAATTTATATTGATTCTATTTGGACAAAAAATTACTACAATATCATAAAGGATTATTTATTAGATTCATTAGAGACTATCATGATCAAATTTTTTGTAGTATTTTTTTATTTATATTATTATATATTTAACGGGAAAGGATGTTCTTGAAAGTCATCTGAGAATTGTTTTTAAGGAACTAAGAATAGAGAGTATATTTTTAAGAATTACTAATATTCATTTTTAAAATTAAATATATTCATTCATGGTTTCACTTAATCTCATGTGATTGTATATTGATGGATCCTTAAAAGATAAATTTCATTGAACAATATCCATCACAAACCATGATAACATAAATTTAGGGATTTCATCTGGTTTTTAGATACTATTAACACATTGTGAGATATTTCTCATGAATAAACAATCCAACCTTTCGGTTGACTTGGAAGGTGGTATTTTTTCAATGAATATATATGAATTTGTACTGAACATAATAAAGCTGATGTGTTGGTTTTTTAGTAAATATATAACCACATTAGTGTGATGTTAAAAAGGGTATGAAAATGTTATTTATAGAATAATGAAGTGATGAGAATTCATTTACATGTAGTGTCATATTTTTATAGCTTATGTGCTATTCTAATTAATGTTTCATGATATACATTACTAAATAATTTACTTGGACCCAACATGGTAATTGTTTAATTTAATATTCAATGAAATTACATTAATTGAGAATTGATTTTATAAATATACTAATCTAAAAAGTATGATTTTTATATTCAATAAAAATTGTGGAATATATTCCAAAGAATAACGTTGTAAATGATCAATGATTATTTCTATAAAACCCAATAGAAAATATGGATAGTGAACATGGTGGTGGGTGATCTGATTCCAAACGATCATTTTATTTAATCATTGATGAGAATAAATAATGATATTATAATTTAGGATTTTTAATGGTTTGATCAAGAACACAGTAGGATGGGGTGAAATAATATCTTTCTCAAATTGGTTTCAAACATCTTTCCATGTGAGGAATAAGGAGGCCTAGAAAGCATATTTTGAACTATAGAAGGAGTTTAGAAATGTTCCAGGGTTCATCAATGATTTGATAGAATTTTAAGAATCATGAAAATTAAATGTGTTTCTCCACATTATATTTGAAGACAAAGCTATTGGGTGGGGATGATAGTTCATCATTTTCTATTCATAATGAATGTACAATATTTTATAGAGATTTAGAGGAATATTTTTAAAAAAAATTAAGAGAGATATTACAGACATTATTTCAGGGTTCCAGGATTTTTAATAGGTTATCTATTTGAGATATATGGATTTGTGGTTGTTACAGTAATTACAAATAATATAATGGGAATGGAAAAACATCATCATGGAATTTTTCATCAAATTTGAAAAATTGTGTAAAGTATATAATGATATATTAGTTATAGTGTATCGCATTATAAATTCATCACACTTTATTTATATCAAATAATATTTCTATCTTGATTAGAATTGTAAAATTGAAATTATGAAACATGTATCTTTGCAGGGTGATACACATTCTATTATTTCTGATCAGGATCTGATGATTACCTTGATGTTTTAAAGAACTCTTCAGTATGTTCTGGAGATATATTTGAGTTTCAGTTTACCTATTCATTCTAATAATATTGTTTAGTTTGAGAGAACCACTCAAACCCAATAATTTTTTGAGATATTTCTATAGGGATTTCAAATGTGGTTGTGATCAAAAACTTATTTTTATCATGTTTTCTAATAAGAATACATTTTAATCAAGCATTCATATATATTCTTATGAATCCATGAAAGAAAATAAGTATAAAACTCTTGTGTAATAGGTTTATTATTATAAAATAAATCTATTGGGACCTAATATAGATAGGGAAATGATATAAAATGTTAAATCTATAAAACTATACAACAAGGATTCTCAATGTAAAATGAATGGTTATTATCCTAATCGTCTATCATATATGGTGCTTGAATTTGGTAAGAAGTAATTTCATAAAATTTATTAATGGAATATTTTTATGAGATATGAAAATAAAGGAAGGATGTGACTGATATTTATTGAACCTGTTGAGATTTTTCATCAAATAATAATGGTACTTTATTCCAAAAAACCACTCTCAAATTCACAAAAAGTTTCATGAATCCCACCAAAGAAGTAAATACCTGATCATTCACATGTATTAATCTAATAGGATATACCAATATATCATGATGTTTCAATGAATAATAATTTATTGAAACGAAATTTCTACTGAAAATATTATTCAGAACACACATTGTTATTGTTCTTTCGAAATCTAAAATTCGATGAAGCTGTTTCGGAACTTGAGGTAGTGATTAAATAGATATATCCTCTTTTTTTGTATTATAGTGACAGAATTTTGAGGTAATATTCAGTTTAATGGGGCTATAATGTAACACCATGTGATTTTAGGATATATTTCATTACATGATTCATATTTCATTGATATCATGAGTTACACATAACAATTAATGAATTCTAAATGCTATATTCTATTAAAATTTGATTATTAAATATCGAAATTGTCACCTACGTGTTAAATTGGATGCAATGAAAAAAAGTGACAAAATTATTTGATATATATAAGGGTTCTAATAAATAAAATTTTATTTAATTCATAATAAATAATCATTAAACATATTATAAAATTAAGATTTTCTTAAAAAAACATTTCAAATAAAAATGAATTTTTATCATTCTGTGATAAAGGGTTATATTTAGAGTTTTCACTACTGGAATATTCATTGCCTAAAATTAATTTTAATTTTAATATTAACATATCATAATTTTCTTAGGGAAAAAATTTCTATGTTTTCAAAAATGATTGAATTTTTACTAAATAGTAAAACATATAGATTTTTTTAGAAAAAGTTATTTATTATCCATGAATGTAAAAATTTACATTTTGTTTGAAATTGGTTAAATGAAAAATTGGCTAATTTATATTATTAATAATCTAATTATGTTTTTTTGACTTAATTTTATTGTTTAAAATTCTATTTAAATATTTTTTATACTAAAAAGGGTTTTTCTATGAAGTTGGTATTTCTATGGATTTTTTTGACATTCATTTAAATTAATTTCTACTAGTTTTAGTGGATTAATTTTTTTTTAAAACAAATATCACATTTGGAATTTTTTAGTGCACAGTTGGTGAATAATTCCCTTTTATTATCAATAAATATGAATATTAATCATTGAAATTTATTGACAATATGGTAAGGCTAAAATGGTTATTACTGGGTTAAGACCTTGGGATATTGATTTAAAATTTATAAAACAAATTTATTTATGATGATTGATGAGTTTAGTTTGAACAATATCTTCCAAGCCACTGAACTATGGTTTCATGGTTCCATATTTCATTTATTATTAACATTATATTAATTTATGAAAATAATTAAAACAAAAGGTCATTCTATTGATATTAATATCTATAAAAAATGTACATCCCGAAAAAAACTATAGTTTATGTTATAAATGATTAAATAAAATAAATTTGTATATTGTTTAATTATTTTAACTTTTTATTAATTTAAAAATTACCATAAATTCATATTCAACACCAACAACATATTATTTTAATAATCATAACACTAAAATAACTGATTTGAAAAAAATTAATAGTAATAAAATTTCAGTGAACTATTATGATAGATAAATTTATTATATAAATATGACATATTATGAAAGATTTATAATTTTAAAGTAAAATTTCATTCTTTCATGGTGACATTATTGAAAATTTAAATGAATAGTTCAAAAATTAATATTAATGAAATTTTTAAATAAATAATATTTTATTAAATGATTTAAAATTTATTAAAATATTGTATTTATAAATTTGAATGAAATATCAATGAAACTGTCAAGAATGGTTCATTTATTACTCATTTATACAGTATGGTTGAATTACTAACACTTCAAAATTGAAATATTTATCACCATGTTTATAGTAAAAAATTGTGAACAGATTGGTTAATAAAAAATTAGGTTGATAACAAAATAATGAAAAATGAAATTTTAATTGGATGGTGTTTTTTTATAATATATACTATTTTTATTATAATTTATGGTCAATTGAAAGCATTGTTATTTAGTATGACATTATTATATTTTAATATTTTTTGAGATTTCAATTGTACCCTCTACATCCCTTATAAAAGGAAACAACAACTTCTAATTCATTACATAACATAGACCCATATAGAATGAGAAAATTATACCAGAAACCCTTTTCAAATTTCATTTCAATGTTATATTGGTTTCTCTAAAAAAGAACAACCCTAGGTTCTATAATAGGAAATCTAATGGTGTTCTACCAAAGAAGAAACATCATCATAACCTGTCACCTTTTTTTAATTCTTTTATTAAAAAGAATAATTTTTTGATATTTATCCAAAATTAATAACTTAATTATCATAAATATACTGAAATTTTATTATTATAATGAAACTAATGTTTTCAAACCTCTTTCTAGTCAAATGGTGAATAAATGTAATGTTTGTTCGTAAATATGGATTATTATCTCCAAGTTGAGATACAATTAAATTTCCTTACCAATCATTTATGGATGGGTATTATGATGGTTTTAATGTTCATACCATTAATTTATTTCATTAGTATGCTTTTATTGTTATCTTATAATATCTAACATCTTACCTTCTAATCGGTTTGAAAATGCTAGTGTCACTTGTTTGTATATATGGACTACCACCTCAATTAAGCGATGTGATTTTTTTTATTCTTTATTTAGATGATAATATGATTGATTTTATTAATATATATGATTTATATGATATTTTAATGATTCTCTAAATTTTATTTCTTTCAAACCAATTCTTTCCATTCATCGAAAAATTTAAATAGTGTCCATGCAGACTTATAGCCTACCATATCCATGGTAAATGTAATTCATTTTTTCATCATTAATAGAATGGATCAATATAGAAATATATATTATTAATATATAAAATTTATATATCATTAGTAATAGTCTAGATATTATATAACCATGATCAATATACATGGATATATTCTACTAAGCCAAAAAAAGATGAAAAACAAATAAGAAATCACTAGAAAAAATTCATTTAATAATGAATTTTCAAAAAGTTGGTGGTAAAAGAATATATTGTATACATATGTGATACGGTATATATTATTATAGTTCAAGAATACATATATAAAAAACTTGTAGTTATTATACCCGATGTTCTATTGCAAACGAATAAATTCGGACACTAGGTAGGGGTATTATTTTACAATTTCATTATTTATCATGAAATTTAATGATAAATATAAAATTATAAAATATTACAATTTATCTCTAACAAAGAAATTATAATTTCTCACTACTTTAGTTATTTTGGTATATTTGATTCTTTCATTTTATTTTCAACAATTTAAGGGATGAATAGTCTAAATTCTTTTTCAGTAGTACAAATATCATTTTTCATTATGATCAAAAAACCTTTCCCTTTTATGCACATGTTTTTTAAAAATGTTTTAAATAATTTTTTCACTTTTATCTAATGATTTATTAAAGTTTTTACAGAAGTATTACTTTTTAATAAATTGGTTTATAAGGTTATTACTATAATTTTTTAACTGAGTTACTTATGACTTTCTTAACAAAATGTGAAACGAAGATTTATCTTAGGTATAAATAATGAATAATATTTTTCACTTTCATGACCACGCAATGATATTAACATTCCATTACATGTTTCCAATTTCCTTTTAATGAAAATATTTTCATAAATATCATGGAATTTTTACATTATAAATAATTTATTTCAAATTAAATATCATTTTATCCTTATGAAATATCCAAAATAGTATTTTGTATGAAATTTTCGTCTAAGATGGGATCCTTTTAGATTAACTAATCATTACTATGTAAATGATTCAATTATTCCAACCTAGTTTTTTCACAATATTTTTTCTGTTTATTATAATATTATTATCATAAAAAATGAAACATTACAACAAGTTATTCAATAAAAAAATTATTATGATTCGTGTTTATTTTTCATGGGTTATTATATGATGAAATCTCTGAGAAAGATATTTATTTGTAAAGATTAATGACATGATGAATGGATTATGATATTTTAACACACATATGTACATTGTTTATTTTTTGATGGTTTGACATAAAATTATTTATCCATCTAATTCATTGGTTAATGACATATATCTCATGAAATATATAGGACAAGATATGGGAGGGATTTAAAACTAGTAATGGGAATCCTCAAAATTAGGAACTCTTCAAAGTAAACTTTGACTACTATGATGGTTTGAGGATTGATCTCATTCAACAATGATGGTCTGGCAGAGATCCTTAATACTATTTAAACAATTTTTTATTCTTATATTTAAGCCAAAATACATTCTGCTAATGTTATGCCATCATGGATCATGTTTTTTGATTATTTTAAGCTTATTGTCTTACGACAAACCAATATTTAGGTTATGATCCAATTTTTTAAAATTTGATATGTAGGTAATGATTTTAAAATTTTATGGTCATGTTTGTTTACCCTTATAATCATGTTATATTTATGTGATAATTGATTTCTCACATTTTTAGCCTTAGTGTGAATCAGATCTGACCCTTTATTATGTTTAGTTTCCCAATGTAATGAACTAATTTATTATGTATGACATGTTTAAGAGGGGTTATAGTTTTTTTGAACATCATAAGAGATAATAAAATTCACTTATTATACTATTATTTATGTATCTATGTTTCCGTTGATACTATACATATATGATTTTCATGTAGACTATTATCTTATGTACTGAATATTTTTCAAATAACACATAATATCAACCTACAAAAATCATGCAACACTATACATTGGGCCTATGCTAAAAATCATAATAGAAATGTTTTAAGGGTTATGACATGAAAATTCCCAGATTAAAAAAATACATTAAATAAATAAAGATATAATAATATTCATCTTTGGTGTGCTTTTAAAGAGGTAGATATAGTGGTCCTCATGTATCAGACATTAGTGGATTTTTTAGTTGTCTACAAGGAGAAGGATCTATAGAATGATGATGCAACAATCATATTCCACCACCTCTGACCCAAGGTGGTTCACTCTATTATTAGAGGGATAACATATGTGGGTGTGACCTGATGTAATATATGATGGTTTATGTCACAGAATATCCAAATATGATTAGAGTTATGACATGTGTCTACTCTACCCGAATATAAAATCATGTAGATACCAGCAGATGGCATTTTTTTATTACTACATACCTATTTCAAGGGTTATAGATACTATTATAACACCATGTAATCCCAATGATGCTAGAAAATATTAAAAAAAATTAACACATGCTAAACCACATCTACTATGGAATCATGATTTCCATTAATGGAGAGAGGTTTTGTGGGACCTCATAACATACTTAGATAACCCCCTACAACAATATTTTTGGAATATACTATTTTTACATAGTTAATCCCGAGAGAGAATACTATCATTGCTAGGTGATCTGTTTCCAGGATGATAGATCAACATTCAATTTCAGATGAGACTGATATGTTATTTTAAGATAAGTATGGACTATAAAAATAATGTTACATCAAACCAGTCATCTATTGAAGTGTTCTCACGTGTTTAGAAAACATCATGGATTATTAACTTCCTTAAATTATGTAAGAGTGCATGGGAATTTATCATGAGGACATACTTGTTTATTCATAACATCAACTGAATTAATTTTTAGTTTATTAATACATTGGGGATTATTTGATACGATCTAGGACATATCATATGAACTCAACTAAGGTCATGGAGCCAAAATTGAAGATAGATTATATTATTTAGAATTGTATCATTATACAATGTGTGTCCCCTTAGGAATAATTAGAGTTCTTTTACAAGAAGTTAGAAAATATCGTAAGGTTTTGTGTTGACTATCACTACCTAAACCTAATGATATTCAATTAAAATTTACCTCCATTAAATATTGATGACCTCTTATAATAGATTAAGGTAGTGTATTAGATCTCAAATATTGATCTTATGTTTATCTTTCACTTGATTAATGTTAATGAGGAGGATATACAGAAATAATCATTTCAATGTCACCAAATCCATTATGTTTTTTTAGGTTTCCATTTTTTTAATAAACTATTTCTTTATATAGGATATATGAAATAGACAATTTAACCATTATATATAATTTATCATGGATATCTTCATCAACGTCGTCATATCCAATTAATCATTGATGGATGACAATACGGAGTATAATAGAAATATATTTCACTTACATCATGAGACCTAGTTTTATGTCAATATCTAATAGCATCAATTTTGGATTCGATATTCCCACATCCAATATCATATCTTCATAGAATGGAGATTTTCTACATGACAAAAATTTATCCTGGTTTTTCTAGATTAGTATCCACCAAAGATACTTTTTGATGTGTGGAGATTCAGTTATCTATTAGGTTAATAATTGAGATTAATTGAATACTTTTGTTAAATTTTTGTTTGAAATATCCGCCTATCACAAAAGGTATATCAATACTTTTTGTTTGTATTTTTTTACAGAGAGAATTTAAGGAGGTGTGTAAAAAATTCATGAGAAGTATTATCAAAAGGGATAGATTAGATACATTCAATTATGTAATGTTTTTTATTTCTATGTAGCTAGTAATATTATCGTACTAATGTTGATGAAGGATGAAATCACATATGGGTTAGAATAGTTGAGTCATCACTGGTAGAACTACTTGAATCATGATTTGGTGTTTGAGAACGTAGCATTGCCCATAAAACCATAGAGTTGAATAATTATAGTAATGTAGTTTGTAATCTACATGAATAATAAGAGTTACATGTACATCTGCACATATATATATATTTTCTAAATATAGATTCGTTGGTTAGTGTTATTACAAGAATACATCATCAAAATTTTCTATACTCAGAGGAAGGAAAATGTAAAGAAATATTACATTAGAAAGAATTCATATTTATGGAATTTGTGGGTTTTGAATGAGCAGTTTTTCTCATTGTAGATATCCATGATGGATTTAGAAGAAGTGTTTTGTAATAAACCAATTAACGTACGAACATCACTAATTCAGTGCATAAGTGAGTCATATTTTTTATATATCGATTACATGGTTGTTCAAGACTAGATATATTATGTCAATGGATTGGATGAGTATCCTAAATATGGGAATCAAATCATCCTATTTTTAGGATGGATATTTTCTCTCGTTACATTATGTCAGATTGTATGAAACAAATTTTCAATAAACATTTATGAAGGTGCTTTACATATCATCATGTGAATGTGGTGTGAAAATTCAAAATAACATTGGTTTAAGACTATGATTTTATAGAGAAATCAATGGATTTTTTATAGTAATAATAAGAGAAGTGAGATCCCGTGAAGAAAACTGGGTGATCTTCACGGAAAATGTCATGTTTATAAACATATTATCTATTTTGGGGTAGATTTTATCATTGATCATTGGTATCTTGTAAATGGATGAGATTATTTTGATGCATGAGATGCACTAGATGACTGTATATTATTTTCTTTATTAGTATAAATATTTTTTGTGGAGGATCTAAAACAAGATATTATGGACATTGTTTGAAATTATCACAATATTCTTATAATGCCAATGAAGTTCCATGTAATCTATTTTATTATATAGAATTATTTAGAGACCAGGAAATGAGACGACGTGCGATTCTGAGGCATGAAGTTCTCAAAATGATCTGTAAAAAAATGATAATCTTTAAATATAGCACATGATAGGTATTCCCAAAAAAGTGGAATAACTCTTAAAAGGGTCCCCAGATCTGAAATATGAGGTAACCTTTTCATTAAAGATGGTGGGTTCACCCTTGGTGCGACTTATGTTTAGTCGGCATTGGCCTCTAGTTAGAAAACCTGAAAATGACATAAGTTTAAATAAATAAACAAATTAATATAATTTTAGTTTTCAAATGATTATACGTCACAAATGGTGACTGGGATTGAAAATTTGAGACCACCATTAATCTCGTGAGGGTATTATTTCCTTAGGAAGGTCTAAACATTGGCCAACACAGGAAAATAATCGAAGGTAGTTTTTTTTCATAAATGAAAAATTTGAAAAAGAATTATTTTATTATCAAATCCTTATAACTCCTAAATGGTAACTATAATTGATAATATGAGGGTACCAATGAGCTCGTGAGGGAATATTCACTTTTGGTGGGGCCTAACATCGATCGATTTAGGTCTCAGTTGAATGTAAATTTTTGATCTATTTGCTTGGTTCTATTAAATTAACGTGTGAGCGGGGTTTTCTAACATTTATATTGGTGCTCGAATCACAAATATGATGGCACCATTGAACATAGAATGGCGGCATTCTCCTAAAATGGACCCAACCTCAACTGTCCTAGATTGAGGGAAAAAGGTATATTTTAGGGATTTTGTAATGAAAAAGATATATTTAAAATAAACATGTTTTATTTTATTTATCAAAATTTTCAAATTACTGCATGTCAATGCTCTTCAAACCAAGAAAATTTGAATACAATGTTTCATTAAATGAATAAGTGCATTGACTTTGTAATAGAAATGTAACAAAAATTTTGATTCGTGTTTCATCCGTTAATGGACAAGAAGAAAATGATGGACTGATGGCACAATCCTTGTTCTTCTCTAGAGCTCTAGTGGTGATGATGACGATCACCAACAACTGGAATACATCGAACTTTGGGTCAATGAATAATGGACACGTTCTTCTTCTACCCTTTAAATAGACCATCTCCAATGAAAAATGGTCAACACCCATAAACCTAGTATCACAGAACGATGAATGTAGGAACTCCGTTCATCACCAATGGACAATCTGACCCATGTAGGGGTTTTTTTATTTTAATATTCCACTATCATCTTTATAAATGGAGAGAATGGATCATACTATGAATAGGTTGATCATCAGATCACTCATTCATTTAGTAGGGTACATCCCATGGGGTTGTTCCCTGAAATTAATTGATTAAATCATGATATAACATCAAATCAGTATCACATGTTTTCTAATCCTCTGACACAGAGGGCGTAGGAACACACTAACAAGGCATGACACCCTCCACATTTTTTTTCATTCGTTGGGTCCATGTATTCGATGTGGTGGCATGGGGTATTCAAGGCCATCATAGGGAAGAAGGCATCCCTGAGAGTCCGTAGGTGCAAGTGGGATGAAAATCAGACCACAGGAGCGGACTCAATAGTCCATAGAAGAAACTCCCGACACAGCGGTGCCTGAGGGCAATGGAGGGGGCCCACGGTTCTGGCCAGAGAAATGTGGAAATGCACTATTATAGGGTTCCATATGATGATTCCCAACCGGCATAGGCCATGGAGGTGCGGCAAGAGTTGTCAGGCTTTGTGTTAGAGGCTAGTGGTAGGAGGACCTGACAAAGGCCATGATTGATTGACCGCATTTATATAGGTGACCCAGTAGATGACCCAAAAGGAAGGTAGAGCTGGATGTGTCTTCTATTTACGTCTCAACCAGGTGAGGCCAGTCCTCCTATGAGAGATGGGGTAGGGTGCGAGCCTGCCCAGCGGGGTCAGTCCAAGCAGTGAGTAAGGCAGCCCAACAAGTAGGACCAGGCTGGGAGCGAGGTGGTCTAGCAGGTCAAACCAAGCCAGAACTAGGCCAAGCTTGGTCTGGGTCTGTTTTGGAGACATGGTTTAGGTTGGGTCAGACTGATCAGTTTGGTCTGTCCGGGTCTGACCGGACCCTAACCCAATCAGAAGATTTTTTGGAAAAACACTAATTACATTCAAATCAGGCATCCAATTCACGACCGGTTTGAATTGTTATAACCCACTCGACGAGGTGAGAATTTGGAAAATATTTATGAATTCTTTCATGGATATTAAAATACAAAAAATGGATTGAGGAGCGGTTCTTCAAGAATAAAGCGCACTATGTGAAGAATCCCTGTTGTTGGATGATATCTAAAGGCTGTTGAAAATCCACCCAATGTGTATCACCTTCAATGGCCTAGTGGGAAGTAGATCTATCTTACTTGGAAGGACCACCGTGGGGAGTATATTCATTATGACCCAACATAGCCATTGTACTCTACAGGAGGAGTACCTCAGTATGCCCAATGTGGGAATTGGGTTCTATGTGGCCATGCTACCCCACGATGGGGAGTAGCTTCTTTGTGAGCCAGCATACCCAAGGAAATCATTGTGGATGAGTACCTAAATATGCCTGGTTAGTGGGAAGTATCCTCTGTGTGGCCCAACAGGCCCACTATTCTCATTGAGGAAGAGTTCTCTAGCTTCCTATGGTGTCCATTGATATGACTGATGGTCATATATTCTACTCAAGTTTATACCTTGTGTGTGTTGTCATGCTTCGTGATCATGCCTCATGATCATACTTCTTGTTTTATTATGGATTTATATTTTTTATTTTATTGTTTGTTTGTGGTTCGTACTTATTATTTTTTTACTCCCCCTAGCATTGGCATCCCCAGCATGTGTTGTGTCTGTTTCAGATGATCGTGTACTTGGAATAGGACTTGAAGGTGCTAGACCAGGCAGTTCCCAATGAAACCAGGTAGGCGTGGAATACTTCTACGGCTTCAAACAACTACTATGTACATACCCATTAGGTGGGGTTTTCAGTGGATGAATTTTCATTTTTCCCTGTTTCCAGTTCATCCTTTGTTGGTTTGGTATTCTATCTCATTTGACCGATAGTTTTTACATCTAAAAAATGATTGTTTAGTGGAATGCATGTTTACATTTCAATCATTAGGACATTTTTGTGTGTGTATAGGTACATGTACTTTGGAAAATGCCTCCCATTTTTTGGTTGATGCCTTCAGTGCTAGTCTCCAAGCCTTGGACCTCTGGAGGTGGGTTTGGTCTATGTCATGGCGAGGGCCCTAGGTGGATGGGTCATGAAAAAGTGGTATCAGATGATGTCGGTTCTACCGAAATAACTAAGAGTCTATAAATTTTGATGGGGAAATAATGTTAAGTGTCTCGAGTTCATCTTTTAGGGGAGAAAGACATGTGTTGGTGCGGTGAATGACATATGCATACACTAGGATCCTGAATTCTGTTCCCAAACCCGGTACTTGAAAACTCTAGTTGCATGTGTCTTCGAGTGTTTTTTCATGTTCTTTCTGAGTTGGAGTCACCAAACCGGGTATTATAAATTGATCGTGGTTCATCCTAATTCTTTTTCAAGATGCCTCCACACATTCATCAATCCTAGATTCTATTGTGTGACCATGATCATTTTCCACATAGTGATGAGGGTTCAATTCATGGAACATTTACAAATATAGTTCATTTTGGTGGTGTCCCAGAAATACCACTACCCATCGGTTTGTAGTTTCTACCGGAGCGATCGGTAGAGGACCCATGTAGGCATAGTTCCTTACAAATGATTCATCAATAGAGACCCCTCATGTTCCGACGCTATCCTGAATCACAGGTGGCTAAGGACTGTCTTGATGTGGTGATGATGATTCCAATATAGATTGGGAACTATTAGATCAGATGGCGGTCTTGACAGTGAGCCTTCTACGTGGCTCTATAGAGAGATAGCTGGGTTTAGGTCACCCGATCAAACAATGAAGTGACATTTCCATGGACAGGGCTCAAGAAACATTCTTAGATAAAGGGAACTTTCCATAAATGATAAGGGATATGTGTTCCCAAGAACATCTACCTGATGACATTTTGTTAGCTGAGTATTCCTCGAGTCTTGCTGACATTTCTAGGTACTAGATGAATAATATAAAACATATTCTTTAGGTATTAGGCCTCCATGAAAGGTTTGTTTAGGGTCATTCGAGCAAGAATTATTCCTCTGTGTATTCCTGGTTATGATTGTGTGATAGAGAGAATAGTTGTGGTTGTAAGTTTTTTGGCTGAGCATATATATCCTGGGGGTGTTTGTAGCATTGGAATGTCATAGTGAAAGGTGGAGGGTCCACAGAGATAGAGGATGTGATTGAAACATAAGAATATACAGTGAATAATATATGGTAGTGGCACTAAGAGAGCACCATGAGGTGGTATCCATTTTTACATGTTACTAACCACCACCGCAACGTGGTCAACACCAGGCTCAAGGAGCTCGAGGAAAGAGGAAGTGAGTATATACATACAGTCAAGGAGTATGACCTGAAGGAAATAAGAATGATTTGCGGTATGATATATGTCTAATAACAGCTTCCATATTTATATAAATAGGTTCTATGCATTCCTCCTTGTCACAAAACAAATTCAAGACCCAGAGTATCTGGTTAAATTGTTGACACGATCTTATCATCTGGAGATACCTATAGTGGAGACTTGATAATAATAGTTATGTCGATGGTGTGATCTAGCCCTTGAGGGGAGAGATTCAGTTGGAACCTATTGGTGGATGCATCAAGTCCATACAACATTAGTTTTGGTATGAACTATTCATCCATTGTTAAAGCTATAATTGATTGTTTTAGGCTAAGGGATTCAATATATCTATATCATTGGAACGGAATTTTTCTTGGTGATATAAAAAGAAACCTGTGCAACATGAGATGTACTCATTCATATGAGGGTGCAGCCGAACACACATTGGTAGAAAAAACATACCCTCTTAGATGTAGATGTTTTGAGTTTTCCATTCCTTAAATTAGTGAGAGAGTTTGAGAACATCCTTTAAAAAGTTATTTTCAGTATTACCTCCCCATATGGAGAAGCACTTGTGAATCATTATACACCTCGAGAAGGAAACAATATCTACATCATTATATTGGAGGTCTTTCATAGAGATTCATGAAAAGGGGGCATATATTGGGGACTTCTGGAGAAAGGGCATATTATGATCCAGTGATCAAGGTTATGTGTGGATTATTGGAACATTAACCAAGTGTCCATGGGGATGAGTACCCACTACCAAGGGGTCCATGGGCATATCAATAAATTAAAAGGGGTGGCATTCGATTGGATGGAAAGGGGACCACATCCCTTCCAACAACAAAGATATTGATGATGGCTGAAATTCCTCAAGGACTATTACTTCAAAGTAGTCTATACCCTTGGCTAGGGAAATGTTGTAGAGGATGTTCTCAATAGGACACCTAGTTCAATACTACTCAATGAGGCCTCTGAGAAGTTTTCCAATATTCAATTACCATTCATGGGTAGGGAAGATATAATATTTATTCAGTAGATGGTTGTTTCCCCTCTACCATTATAGTTAGTGAGTGATGTTCAACTCGATGATACTAGCTGTGAGGCCCAACGTGCTTTTCTATCCTAAGGAAATGCACCTGATGGGATTTTTATAGGAGTAGAGTATATCATCCTTCTCAATGGGGGCACAATAGTACCTATGGAACTACGAGAGGAGATTTTGAGGGAGTTTCATACCTACCCCATTAGTAGTACACCCTTGATTGGTGAAGATGTTATTTGATATCTTACATTAGAACCTGTGTATAGGGATGAAGAAGTATTTGGCATAGTTTGTTTCAGGATGCATCACTTGTTAGTATGTGATGGTTGAGCAACAGGTTCAATCAGGCTTGGACAAGCCACCTGAGGTACAGAAGTGGAAATGGTATGGTATCTCGATGGACATCATGACGAGGTTATGAAACACTTCCTAGGGCCAAAATTATATCTGGGTGATCATTCAATAACTCACCATATCGGCTCACTTCCTACCCATATGGGAGCAAGGATTGGTAGATTTCTTGGGAGGACCCTATGTCCAGGTGGTAGTGCAACTTCAATGGGTGCCTTCACTGATTGTCTAAGATCGTGATGTATAATTTACATCCTAGTGGTGAAATGAATTTAAATAGGTGTTTGGGACTCATCTGTGCTTGAGAAAATCCACTCACCCTCAGACAAAAGGGAAGAGAAATGGGCAGACAAAGTGGACCCTACAGACCTTGAAGGACATGTTTCATCCTTGCGTCCTTGATTATTGTCGCAGTTGGTTGGGCCACCTTCCACTAGTGGAGTTATCATACAAAAAAATATTTCACTCCACCATTCTAATGGAAACATTCGAGGCTTTTTCTAGGTGGCCTTGTAGATCACCTCTATCCAAGATAGACTAAAGGGAGTCATCACTAATGAGTCCATAGTTGGTATGAGCTACCACTGAGAAGGTGCATATCATTAAAGAGTGGATGAGGACTACACAAGAGGATACACATATCATATATGGATAGGAGATGGGTTCCCTTAGATTTAAAGAGGGGAAAAAATTTCCTTCTAGTCTCACCCTGATGAAGATTACATATATTTGATCAGGGAAACATGTTATGTCCAAGGATCGTCATAACTTTTCAGACTCTGAGCAGAGTGGTGATTTGGCATATTTCGTATCTCTTACCCCAAGATGCACCAGGTGTAGGATTTTTCTCACATGTTACTGTTCAAGAGGTATGTGAATGATACATCACACTTCATCGATTGGGGTGAGCTGGACATTGAAAATGGGGTGATGTTTGAAAAACTCCCAGTAGAGATAATTGATTGAAAGGACATGCTTCATCATGGATGGTCAATTAATCTAGTTCTCCTTCATTGGATGAAAAAAAAATCTCCAGGAGCGCACAAGGGAGCGGACGGATCAGATTCATGATCAGTACCCCCTATTCAATTGTTTAGACTTGTTTTATCTTATGAGGACGTGATGAAAAAAGTGGGGGGAGTAATTTAATGTCTCCAAAATTTCATGTAATTTATTTGTTATATGGAATTATTTCGAGACTAAACACTGAGATGACGTGCGATTTTGAGGCCTAGAGTGCCCAGAATTATCTGTCAAAAAATGTTATCCTTTAAATAGTGTGCATGATAAGTTTTCCTAAACAAAGTGGAATAACACATAAAAAGGTTCATGGATACGAAATATAAGGTAACTGTTGCATTTTTTAGGAATGGTTTTCCCTAGGCATGACGTAATTTTAATCGGCGGTGGCCTCTAATTAGAAAACACAAAAAATGGAATAATATAAAATAAAATAAATAAATAAATTTATTTTAATTTCCACATGCTTATAATTCATGAATAGTGAACCAGATTGAATATATGATACCACCATTTATCACGTGAGGGTATGAGTTCCATAGGAAGGCCTAAACATTCGTTGGTGTGGGCCAATAGTGTATGTTAGTTTTTTGGACATAAATAAATTAATTGAGGAATTTTTTTTTCAAATCCTTAAAAATATTAAATGGTAACATGGATTTAAAATCCAAGAGTACTGTTGATATCAATAGGGTGTGTTCCCCGTAGGTGGAGCCTAACCGTGGCAGGGGCGGTTCAAGGGTGAATGTTAATTTTTGAATTATTTTTAATGTTCATTTTAATAATTGTGTGAGCGGGTTTTTCAATTTTTAAACTTGAGCTCTAATAAAAAAATTGAAGTAACTGTTGAACTCAGAATGGTTGGATTCACCAATATTGTACCTAAACTCGATAGAAATGGGACAAAGGAAAAATTTATGTTTCAATAGTTTTTTAATTAAAAATTTATAAATAAAATAAACTCGTTTTTTTTATTTTTATGAATTTCCAAATTGCTGCAACACAACATTTTTTGTACCAAGAAAAACTGAATATGGGGTTTCCTTAAATGAAATAGCCAAACAACTTCCTAAAAGAAACATAATTGAAATTTGGATTCACATTTCATCCATTAATTGATAAGCATACAACGCATGCTTGTTGGCACAATCCAGGTTCGACTCTAAAGCTCTGAGGGTGACGAGGACGAGTGCCAATGACCACCAAACATCGGATCATGGAGAATATGACGACCGATTTTTTCTTCTACCACATATTGAATATATCATCACTAATGGTGAATAACCAACAACCATAAATATAGGATCATAGAATGATGAATGCAGAAACATTGTTCATCACTAAAAAACAATACAACCCATGTAAGTGTTTGTTTTGTTTTAATTTTCCTTGTTCATTATTCTAAACAGAGAGCATGGATCAAACAAAACGTATGTTGATCCAAGGATCAATTTTTATAGTGGGAGGGTACTTAATTTGGGGTTTTGTGTCAATATTAAATGATTAAATTGTTATATAACATAAAATAGTTATTCCATGCTTTTAAAACCTCTATCGGAGAGGGTGAGGGTCGACACAAGAGAGGCTCGTGGACCTTGACCTTGTGTGTTTTGTGTGTTCATCCTGACCATTTCATTGAAGTGGTGTCAAGGGGGGATTTGAGGCCATAATAGGGATGATGGAATCCCCATGAGTTCATAGGAAAAATTGTTGTGAAGAACAGACCACCGCAAATGTCATGGTGGACCGAAGAAGAAGACACCAGTGGTGGCCTACATCGGCGGCCGAGGGTAGGTGGTGACATACCGTGACGATGTGATGTAAGATGTGTCATGGTTTGAATATGCCTGAGTTGTGTATTAAGAGATGCCTTCATCTATTCCGATGGTTGGATGTAGGTGGATGAGGTCTCCCGGACACATCGGGGAACCATGCCGCATCTCACGTGGAAATGACTAGGATCGATTGACCACCGAGAAATAGGAATCACTACAGATGACCTATGGGGTAGGGGATCCGAAAGCAGATTCCAGCCTCCTTGTGGAATGGTGAGGCTTGTCTGCCTCATGGAAATGTAAGGATAGTCCGCCTATGGCAAACCGAACCCAACCCATTGGGTATGGTCAGACCTTCTCTATCAGGTCTGGTCGGACCTGTACCCAAACGGGCTAAGTCCAGGTTGGGTCAAGTTGGTCTGACTGGGTTGGACTAGACCCAAACCCAACCAGATCCTTTTCCAAAAACACCAATATCATTCAAACTAGGAATAACATGGATGATTAGTTTGCAGTATTGGATCCCTCGTGGCCAAGAAGAACTTTAAGAATATTTTTTAGAGGATTTCATTGAAGTATAAATATGACGAATGGATTGTGGAGTGGTTCTCCTAAAATGAAGTTAACCACGTTTTGAAACCATGTTGTTTTTTGGGACCTAGAGATTTCTAGTATGTATCAATATGTGGATAAGCTATGATGGCCCAGTGGGAAGCGGCTCTATGTGACCCAGCATACTTATTGTGGGGAGCTGCTTATTTGTGACCTTGTAGACCAATGGTACATGACAAGAGGAGTACATCAATATGGAAATGGTGGGAGTCAGCTTCGATGTGACCTAGCATGACCACAATGGGTAGTGAATTCTTTGTGACCCAGCATACCCATGGTACAAATTAGGGATCAGTACCACAACAATCCAAGGGTAGAGGGATGTGGTTTCTATATGACCCAGCAGGCCCATTGTACACTTTGAGGAGGATTTCTACAGCATCCCAAGGTGTTCGATGATATGACTAATGGTCCATCTTTCCAACTCTAGATTATACCTTTTGTGATCTAACTTTCTTTGTATTCATGTTCATGATCATTCTCCATTGTTTTCCACAGGATTGCATTGTGGTCATTCCAGGTTTGTTTGGGGTCTGTACTGAGTATTTTGTTTCTCACCCAAGTTTGGGCTTCCACCACACATGTTGTGTCTGTGGAATATGTCTATTGGATTGGTGGAGGACATTGTGGTCTATAAAAAGGAGGTTCCTAGTGAGACCATGCAGGTGTGGGGTACATCTAGGGCTCCTAACATCGAATATATATATTCCCATCAGGTGTGTTTTTCAGTAGACGACTTTTCAGAGTATCCCTATTTTTTTTTCTTATTTTCAATTCGTACATTCCGGGTTTCCTAATCTGGAAAATTTGACCTAAATTTATTAGATTTACCTTGTGGATGTTTAGTTTTATGCACATTTACTTTTATAACATTGGGACATGGTTGGGTGAGCGTGCATACAGGTTCTTAGTAAAATGTCTCCAATTTTTAGGAAGAATCCTTTAGTGCTAGTCCCCAACACCTAGCATTAGGGAGGTGGGCTCGGGGTATGTCACAGTATGGGCCCCAGGTGGATGGGTTGTTACACTTCTAGCCTATATATAATGTTCATACGAAGAGAACTATTTCAGTTTTAGTAAATAAAATATAAAACAGTTCACTAGATTTTGGAAGAATCAGAGGGAACAAATTTATTTTGTTAGAGTTCATGAAAAACAATAATTTCCACTCCCCCACTAGCATGCCATTGATAACCACACATGAGTATTATTATATTTTCAATAAATGAACTCATGTTTCATAACGAAAATATTATAATTTTTATAATATAATCGTATATAAATAGAATTAAAAATCATTACACATTATGTAATAATATTGATAAAAATACAAAATAAGTCAATGTGTAGAGAATGAACAAATAATAATGTACACATATTAGAAAAACATATATTATAGAATCATCCCATTGATATAAATCCCTTAATAAAAATGTTGAATATAAAGTGAATCATTTTGTGTTTTTTAGACATATTGAATATTAATGTAGGGAATTTTTTAATTATATAGTGAAAATTGAAGTATGAGAATCGTGGTGTATATATAGGACGTATTGGGAAATGAGACAATTAAAACCTAATTATTGTGAATTAGAATCATTGATTGTATTATCAATTAGGCATTATAACCATAATACGATTGGAACATTGAGTATTACAAGGTTTGGTAATAATTTTACTTTTATAATTAATGTTAATAATGGTAAAAAAATGAGAGATAATTGTTATAGATTGGGGATAATAGAATCAATAGGTATGAAAATTCAATTTGAATCTCATTTATCAGATCTTGGGGGAATGTTTCATCAATAGGGTTCTCACTTGACCATGCCATGTATAGATTCAATAAGTGAGGATCATGTAAAATCGATTATGTTGGTTGTTCATGTTAGTAGAGATCACCACTAGATCAATGTTAGTCAATTCACCACATGAGTTTACCACCATCACACACCTTAACCATAGATATTATCTCATGAACTGACCCATGTTGGTGCTCGATCCACAACTTCCACAATCCCCCCTCTATAGGCCAGGGGGAAACAAGATCTGAAGTCACACTAACTCGGGGAGACCATTGCCTATGTACCTATAAACACAAATAGACACTCAATGAAAAAGTGATGAGGGGAAAAAGAAATGTAAAATAGTTCTTTAAATAATCCAAACATGCATGGACCACTACATAGTACAAGATCAGTACTGTAAACTGAAATGTAAAATGGAAACATTTACACCCTACAAGAAAAATGTACCTAACGAAGAGAAATAGTTGCAAAAAGTAAAACAATGAGAGATCCATGCTTCAAGATCTCAGGTAACAACAATATGTGATCCAATTTCCATGTATCCCTTATCTCCTGATAGTCACGATGAATCCAATCTGTTGTCTTCATTGGCACACTATGAGCAAGAAAATCTCAATAAGGGGTGAGTATAATAATACACAGTAAGAAGCCCCAAAGGATCAGTGGAGTAGTAATAGGTATAGTGAAAAAGTAAAGAAGTAAGGGTAAAATGTATAGTAAAGGGACTGCCACTCAACCAATCAAGGAAGTTATGGTAGGCTCATCCAAATACTAGGTGGTAGAAATAGTAACAAGATGAACTTATTTTTGTGTCTTTGTTACCTATAGTAGGAATGTAGACTCATCCAATGATGAGATTCTTAACAATGAAACCACGTGGAATACACTACGTGTATTCGTCTCTCATTGAAGGAATGTAACTAAACAGAATGAGTGGGTACTGAAATTGGGTTTTTTATATATTTTCAGTCAGAGAATCCCAAACAATGAAGGAAGGGGATCTCAGTCACACAACTCATTCTAGGACAAATAGTCGCCATTAGTTCTGGATGTAACCACCACTGATACTCAACATCACTCACATCTACCCTAAAATACGAGTCAAAAGGAATCAAATCACCATACATTGATATTATAATATTTGGGAGACATTGACAATCTCACATATTTTTATGTCACATCACCAGGAGGTGTCTCGGTGGGGAAATAACACCTCTTACATGTGATTCCAAGGTTATATTAAACACGTCTCATTATTATTTCGTAGTAGGTTGTTGAGAACCTCAAACAAAAGACCCAATACCTACTAAATCAGGAATATTCTACTATAGTAGTCTATTAGGGGACCCACTCCCATGTAAATAAGCATTATTCTACCCTATGTCTATGAGGACTCGCACTTTATTTTGTTAGGGGGTATTCCCCTCCAGAGAAATTGGTAGAGGACACCTACCAATGCCGATGTGGGATTCCACTTTTATAGTAATCGTAGATGACGTGTGACATAATTTTTAATGAGGATTATAAAACTGTTTATCGAGGACCCACACCCTAACTATAATATGGATTCAATGTGGATATATCTAATGGATCATCTCATCGTTGCTATCGTCGAACATCGCTAGTATGTGCATCAGGATCATAACACATAAAAAGGTTCTTCCACTAATATTACAATCATGATTCCATGTATAATTAGTTCACTAATAATCATATGTACATCTAAATGGATCACACTATAATGATCCTTGCGGAAAACATGCGAGGAAGACCATTCACTCACCGTAATCAGACATCTGATGGAAAAGTTGGGTAACAGTAAACAATGATCGAAATGAATCATGTGGGTCCCGAATATCATTCTTCATTTATATTATATAGATCGCACCATTGTGATCCTCTTTGACGAAACACATGATATTGAATACTAGATCATCCATAATGGATAATGAAGGAAAAAATTTTGTTTCACCACAATGCCTGTGAACCGGGCCTCATGGGTCCAATACATCAACATTATTTTAAAAACCAAAATGTTATCGTGGAATGATCTCCCAAGGAATAGGGTCACACCACCCCTGATGGTGCATTAATCCGACTCTACATTTAGGATCCATTTTAGAAACATGAAGCAATAATAATAATAAATATATTATACTCATTAAACTCATGCATTTTGGGGACTGAAGACTTGAAACTAAGTCTTAAAATTCATGATCTTGTCTAAAATGATTAGTCTCTAATATAGGGACTCCTATCCCTAAACAGTTTTTCATATTTATTCATGGATTAAAATATATTTCTTTTTAAATCCATATGGGCACAAATTGAACTGGTCTTACACATTTTGGTCGGACCCATCCGTCGGGGCCGGACCGCTGGAGCCAACCATATCCTTGGTGCTCCAGCCCAGCCGCCTACTTAACCTACAACCAGGGTGGTATGCCTTGCCAGCTTGCTAGACTACTAGATTGGGTTCATGCTCCAAAACCCTATCTCATCTCCACTAGCCCCGACGGGGATCCACCGTCCTAATTCCACAAGACACCCCTAGCTACACGAGCCTCACCCAAAGCATGCCCACCTCATTCATGCTCATCAAATGTCTCCTGATTCCTCCTTAATACACCTTAAAATCAGACCCTTCTCTAGCCTCTAATGTTGTGTGACCTTCCATGGCTGATCCATCATTCCTCCTTCCGCGGCCGCTACATGTCACCCCCAAATGGCCTTGCCCATGTGGTCCCATCTACATACCACTGAAGCTTCATTGTGTACCCAAAAATTATTCCCAGTCCCATTTGAAATCTTCGGGACAATATCATCACATACATGGTATTCTATTAACAATCCATTGGAGTTTTCTTGTGTTCATAATTAAACATCTATAAACCCAAAGATCTGGTGAAGAACACTATTGAAAAAATTGATATCAATCAAGGATTTATGGTTCTGTTAGTGTTTCCATAAAAATTGATAATTAAAATAGGGAATTCATTTATGGATCTAAAATTTACTCAATAATTGGAATTAAATATGTGTATCATTAAAATAAACCTACTTTATTTGATCCTTTCATCATTGACAACATGAACTATGATTTAGAATTGATGTTTGACTTAAAAATTGAATGAAATTAATATTATATTTAATTATATTCTTATGATATTAGATTTTATTATATATTTTTAGTTTATTTAAATTCATTGTTTTTATTGTATATGGACATCCATGTATGGTATTCCTTCACAATACTAGTCATCATTTCATGGCCAATATAAGGTAAGCATAGTGTGGGACACCTGATTTACCACCATATATCATGGGATCATTGTGCGTTATGTTCTGTTCAAATTGTATCTGTGAAATTTGAGTCCTATACATTGTGTATGGAGTTAACCATGAAGTGATGATTTATTTGTGAAATAAATAATATATTTTATGAGTTGTTTGAATTTAAATTCCACACTAAAGAGACCTGGACATGTGTTTTTTCTAACGTATCCTTTTTATAGGACATTGATAATTAGATAGTTTACCAAAAAAATTATATATTTTTAGGGTATAATTATTTCCACAGATGCAACATTCAGTGTTAATTCTTAGTCATTCAAGCCATGTCCATTTCATATAACCAATACATTTTACAAGTATACCATGGATTACAATATTGTAATGTAATATAATAGAAATGCATAGATATCAGTTCTTCACATATATATTCATTATATTCTAATTCCAATTAATTATACTCTTATTGTTTATTTGTGAGGAATGTATTTGATGATTGATTACAATATATATTTTTCCCAAGAGTAGAGGTAAGATTCTTCCAAAATTCGGTTTAGACCACGATTTCCATATAGGGAGGATCATAGTTCCTATAATCATGTGCCTAAAATTTGAAATGGGGTTTTTTGAAAATTAATTTATCCAATGGATGGAGTTACACTTAATTAGTAACCCTTAATCAGTTATTAAATATATTGGAGAAACAATAATGAATTCCAGTCGTATAGATGTTATCCAAAAAAATATATTGTTGAGAAGATAATGAGAATAGTGGATATGTGAATTATATCTATTGAAATAATATAATTTATGAAATGTGAAATAATGAATTTATTTATTGAAATGTTAATAAAGGATACATTATAATAAATTTGAAGGATGCAGCTGGTAGTTTTATGTTATGGTATTTGTGAGGTAAAATTTTAAAAATTTAAGGGTAATATTTTGATATATTTGATAGAAAAAAAATATAATTTTAAGATGAATCTAATTTGGAGGAAATATTTAATTATTTATTGGTATTACCAAGATGATATGAGATATTTAAATATATTCTCCCAAAAATATTGAAAGATTTATATTTCGGATTTACTAGTTTGAATCTAATATATTTGAATGGAAAATCACAAGGGATTTGTATAGAAATATTCCATTGTAATCAATATAAGATTCATTAAAAAAATTATGTTACACCCCACACTTATGGATTAAGAGTAAAATACAAACTACATTGAAATAACTTATTATTATTATTATTGTTATTTCAATTTATCATTATCCAATGATATTTTATTTGTTGTATGGTATTAATTTCAGTACAATAAATTAGGTTAGGTTTTGAGTTATTATTTTTTTCATTGAGATTGTTGGTGCATACCAATACTTTTATTCCACCTAGAATGTCCTAATATACTAATTTATGGGAATTAATGTTTAAAATGATACCAAAATTTGTATCAATGTTTTTTGAGAAAATTTAGGTGACCCAACTATAGTAAAGATTATTCTGAGCTCAAATAACAAGTGTCAATCTACACTTTTCATTATAGAAGAACTCAAATAATAAGTTCTCAATTATTATTATATGTTCCCTAAAATATATGGATAAATTAATCTAAGAGAAATAGAATAAAATAATGGTAATTATATTGTGGTATATTTCATCCCCAAATATTTTGATATCGAAAAAAATTATTTTAAGGATGGATTTCTATAGAAGGAACTCGGTATTTCATTTATACATACTCATATTGGTGTTATGAGGAATGAATAATTAATGTTGTTGGATAAGAAAGTAAACAAGATGATTCATATTTAATTATCCCATAATATATCTAATAACATATATGAGATGATGAATAAATCATTACATATGAATTCTAGAGAAAATATGATTGAAATGATGACTATAAGGATTATATGTTTCTCTTTGTAATGGTCATCCACAAAGAGGATATCATAAAGTAAACCGTCGGAAGATAACATTAGTGAGTTTAATATGATTATGATTTAGTACGAATGTGTGATTGTAAAATTTATATTTCTAAATTGGGTTTTGTTATTACTTTCAACACTCACACATCTATGGTTTTATATTGTTACCACATGTAAAAACTGAAGTGGTATGATAAAATTTGTGTTTGTATGTGTAAGAAATATTATCATGGAAGATTAAAATTATTAGAAGAAGAATGTTGAATATTTATGAAATACTAATATTGTGGAAGAAAGAGGGAATCACATAGTATAAGGATTTCTTAATAAGTGTAATAGAATTGGGATTCATAGGAAAACTATCTTAGTATATTGTTTTCCCATGTGATGAAATTATGTGAAGGAAGGTTAACAGATTAAAGATTTTAACCATCTGGGAGTTAATTTGGGATGATATTCAATCAGAAATGGATCTATAAATGACATATTAGGATATATTATAACTATAATGATGAGTTCATCCCTATAAATTGAGTGTGAGATTATAGTATCTAGATATTAACATATACAGTGGACTATATATTAATAAATGAAATTCCTATATAAAAATCATAAGCACCTTATTTATGTGATTTTAATATAAAAAACACATGACTGATTTTTTTATGTTGGATCATTATTATTTATACCATATAAACATCAAAATAACCATTAATGGTTGACCAAATATATATATACCCATCAGTCTCACCTACCCAATGAAGTTATTTTAATTTTATAAGACAATGAACATATAAAATAATGAAACAAATAATATTTGGTTGAAACCATTTTCAAAACCCATGGTATGATTTGTGTTTTGATTGCATTATTATATAGAGTTTAAAACCTATGTTTGGAAAATAATAAATAACTCTTTTTTCCCAATACAGACCAACCCAATATTCCATTCATCATACATCAAAAGCATTGGATAATTACTATACTATTCTATTTACTATATAGATCCCTCCCATGGTTTCCCAAATCCCTTAATAATCCCATATAATGACTTTTCAATCACCTTGTTGTTTAATTTTATCATATGATCCACATTATTCATGAACTATCATTATATATTTCCTCCCATATTCCAATTTCTAACCATTGGATATGATTTTCCATGTTATTTATAATTTCTTTATGATTTCACTATAATGATGGGCCCATTTAACTCTCATTATTTCTCATAGTGATTCATTGTGTACCCCTTTCATACAGTTGAAACTATCATTAAATTCATCCATGACAAACCTTTTTATAGTGAATAACATCACAATTTCAACTCAATGTTTATCAGTTAAATGTAAATATCATTATTTTTTGTCTAAATTAATGTATTTACTTCCTAATCATTAATCATTAGATTAAATGTTAAGAAATATGATTCTATTTTGAATGGTCTATGTGGAACACATATGCATTTTCATGATATAAAAGCGTTGGGTTTACCTAATTTTATATAATTCTCTAATGCATTGGGTAATGTTTTAGTGTCATATGAATTAATTTATTTTATTATTGAGTAATCCTAATAAATTATGGAACATTTTACAACATTTTATGATTTCCTGGTTGTTATACATTACCTATGTTTATGATGTGATGTTTAATTTTTTTCCATATCCCTGTATTAATTTAATCTTATAATGTTGTATGGTGGACTATAGTTTAATATAATTACTCTCAAACCCAATTCAGGTTCCATTTAAATTTATAATGACTAACATGAAATACATTCATCATGTTGTGATTTTCAATTCCCTTATATTTTTTTTATAAATCACTCATCTTATATATAAAATCTTGGTTTATCTCATGCTATTTTCGAAGGATAATGTACTTTCATAGCATGATATAGATGTTTTCTATACTATTTATGTCTATATAAATCAAGTTGTTGTTCTATGTACCTAATTTCCAAAAAAAACACCGGGGGCATAATAAGAAGACATCCAATAAGCCTAGTTTGAAGCTCTTATAGGTAATGTTTTGGTAAATTCATAATCTCATTACAAAACATTAACAAGGAAACAAAAATTCAGATATGATTTTATATTTTCAAATAGATTATCAATAACATTTATTGAAACCTAAAAATTCATAGATTTATAAATATATGAAATTTATCAGTTATCTTATTTATGTTAAAGATTTCCCATTTCTGTGTTTAACCAGTTGAAATTTATTATCCTCGATTCTATATTAGATGAATAAAATGATTGAAACTAGAATCAAGTATTTAAATTTAGGGCGTTCTCCCCTAGTTATATGCATTCAATCGTATCATGTATGCTTCATAGGACCGTTAAAACACCCCTAAAAAGCATGGAAATAAAGATATTAGGGAAAAGGTAAAATGAATAAATTATTTCAATCCAATTATATAACTCAACCCCTATTATAATTTTTGGGATTAATTTCCTAAAGAACCCTTTGAATATCATTTTATTGATGTTTTTATGCTATTCTGTTGATAGATTGGATTTACTTAATAGAGAAAATAGAAATCACTAAGAGATTGAAATCGCCCTCCATGAAATGGACCACCTTACAAATCTATATTAGTGCAAGTAGGATGATTAATCTTCACTAGTTCCAACATCTTATAATTAGATTCTACAACCTTGTGAGAAATCATACATAGATCAAATTATTGAGAATGAAGAAAATATCATCCTTGATGACTAGAACATTGTGAGGGGATATGCATTTTTTAAGAAATTAAATTCCTATACTTCCTCCAAGTATATGAGTTGAAATTTAAATTTATCTTATTCCAAGGTCATTACCAATATCTAAAACCATATATATAATAGTTTTTCATTTAATAGGTAGAGATAAATAAGAAACTATAGGACAGTCCATTTAATGGGTTTATAAAATCTCATGCTCAACTGTAGTGTATCCTGGTCCTATTTATAGGGAATAAGTATGGTTCAATGTTCTAATAGATTGACTAACATGAGATATTATATATCCTAGTAAAAAACCAGCATCCTCATCCAATGACTGGGGAATTGTTTAATCAGTTATATGGAGAAATGTGTTTCTCTATGATAGATATGTATTCATGATACTATCATGAATTTGTTAATGAATAGAATTTCCCCAAGAGTTTTTTTTGTACAAGGTATGGTAAGTAAGAGTTATAGTGATTCCATTTAAACTCAAAAGTTATATAAGAACCTTAATGGAATTGATGAATAGTCTATTGAGATTACGTTATAGAAGTTATTATTGATGACATATATTTTTACTCTGAATTCCTGGAGGAACATGAGGATCATTTTAATATTCTAATATGGATCACAAATAATAGGAAGATTTATGAATATTGTAGTAAATGTGAATTTTTAGCTCATATAACAATCATATAGAATGATTTCAATAGAAAAAGAATATTTGAGGATCTATCATAAATGAGTATGGTTGATCGGTGAGATAGAAGAAAATATGTGATGGTAATTCATGGTTTTAGTGGATTATATAGGTATTATAATAGATTTAGGATTAACATACAACAATTTTCAGTCCCCCAACCTAGGCCAAAATGGACAAGAGTTATATTAGTTTGGAATGATGGATGTGAGGAATGTTTTAAATAGATTAATAAGAAGAAACTCACTGCCCATGTACTCAAATTACCATTCTATCGGGATGAATTTGTAATCTATAGTGATGAATATAATTTATGATTTGGATTTTTACTCTTAAGAAATGAAAAAATTATGTCCTCTACATCCCTCCAACTTAATGTCCACAAGATTAACTACACGATGTATGATATAGAATGGGTACAGTTGGTCCACATTTAATTTATTTTGTGCCATTTTCTATATAATAAAAAGTCTGATATATATACAAACCATAAAGGACTCATGTATGTATATTAAAAAATGAGTATAATATCCAACAATATATTTCATTAAAACTGAATATGGAATAAAATTTTTAATCCATTTCTATATTGGTATGGAGAACGATATGGAAGATGCTCTAAGTTTAATAGATCCCACTACCCTACCAATGATGAGGATGAGAAAATATAAAATTTTTCTGGACATGAAAGAAAAATATATCATAATAATGAATGGATATTAATCCTACATCACTAAAATATCATCTCAACAATTAATTTTAGAGTCAATCTAGGAGGCATAGAAATATGATGTTCTAATTTAGAAGATGAATAAAAATATTCTGGAGTTCAACATCAATGAAGATGAAGTTATCTATTTTGAACCCTAATATATTCCCCATTAAAAAAATAACTCAGTAGGGAACATATGGATTATGTGAATATACCCTCATTAAATATTCATCATGGAATTAATAAGAAATTTAAATATTTGAAACAAAATATCAGGTGAAATAAAATGAATATAAACATTACATAGTTTGTATCACGATGCAGGTTGTTCTATCAGGTCAATGATGAATAATTGAAGACTAAGGGTAAGATTAAAACATTTCCTATAGATTTATGTTTTTTGAGAATATGAAACCAAGATGTTTTCTCTATGACTCCCATGGATACCTAAAATTTATAACAAAATTTGTGTATTAGTGAATCTCCTTACATTGTCACTAAATTTAATTTTTATCAAAGAATACTTTTCTATTAACCAAATCACTATGAATTCATTAGGGAAGTAGTAAGACATCATGAAATTACAAAATCCATTTTATTTTATTTGGATCCATGTTTTAACTCATTCTTTTGGAGAATCCTTCAAGAAGATTTGAATATAGAATTTAGCTTCAAAACTTATTATCACACTCAGGTGAATGGTGAGTCTGAAAAGAAAAATTCATAATCATGAAGATTTTATGATAACATTTTCCATTTTTCCCCACATATGGTAGAATTGGATCTTTACCCTGGTAGATTTTTAATTTAACAATAGTTCCCTTTTTAGCATTCGAATGGTTCTTCATGTGGCTATATATGGGATTAAATTTTAATATATTACATGGTGGGATGAATTTGGATAGAGGAAGATTATGGGAACTAATATTTTCAAAGTTAATACATAATATATTTATACCATTAAACAACATATGCAATCCAGAAAAAGGCAACATAAAATATATGTAGACAATAACCCAAGAGATCTATGTTTTCAAGATAGAGACAAAATGTTCCTCATAATATTTCATTTAATGAAATTAATGAGGATTGTAGAGAATGAAATGATTAATCCAAGATACATGAGCCCCTTTTATAACCTAGATCACATCATATTGATGACCTATAAACTAACAATCCACACTTACATATCACATGCACATTTTTTTCATTGTATCCATATTGATTATATGAATACTAGACCCATCACATGTATTGAATCATGATGTGTCACCATTAAAGAATTATATATCATATATGGAGAATATAATGACGATATTATATTATAGGTGAAATTTTATAAGAAACAAGACAAATAACTTGGTCAATAGGTTGCAGAAGATCAACATGTATATTGAAGAAACATGGTAACTAGAAGGGGTAATGAAACAAAAGACCCCTCCTTTTTTGGTGTATTAAATGAATATTTTGAGTTATTAATTACTTAAGGTGGGATATATATAATAAGACAATCTTTTATAAATGAAGTTCCATTTTCTAATTAATAAGTTCATTATTGTTGTAATTAAAATATAGAAAGCACATGATATAAATGGTTATATTTGACAATTTTACCTTATGTCTAATTGGACTAAAAAACTATTATTAATAATAACAATTTGGAATATAGTCACTAAACCATTGTCATATGATTAGTAAATATTAAGGGTTCTTATAATGTCCAATTGACACAATCTAAAGAAGTGGTGGCCCATAAAATTAGTTTGGTACCCTATAAAGCCCATTTATGAATGAATACAATGGAGATAACATTAATTTGAATTTCCATTGATCATTTCCAATATCAAATCCAAAACAATAAAGCATAAAAAATCTATTATGAGATAAGTTCATGCTCACTCAGATCAAAACCCAATCCATGTTCACTGAACCACCCCATGAGAATCTCACTATCGCACACCTCACCATTATGGTGTACTCTAGTTCATTAAGGGGATATGTATCTCAAAACTAATAGTATTAATAAGAATATTCTACTTCCAATAAATTATTAAATCTTTTTATTCCTTTTTTTACTTTAAAAATAAATATATAATGAGTTTGATAGTGATTTCATTTTAATACATCAATAATAAAATTTATATTTTCATGTTATAAGAAATTTAAATTAAGATTTTGTTTTTGATTAATTCATGCATTTATTAATATTTTCATAAAATATTATTTTTAAATATTTCATATTATATACAAATGGAAATTTATTTATATGATGTGTAAATTAAAATTATTTAAAGGCTAAAAAAATTTTATAAAAGAAAAACATGAATATTTCAATAAAAATAGATTTTAATTTAATATTGACTATTACTTTATTTAGAGAACTATTTTAAAAAAATAATCATTATTTTCTGAAACATCATTTCAAAATTATCCAATGGTTATTTACTCAATATTTTCTATGGGAGTCAATTTGTTTTGGTAAAAATTAAATATAGTAGAAATATACGGTGTGTATTATAATATAATAATTTCCAAATAAAGTTTTAATAATAAAATAAAAGGTATGAATGAGATACAATATATTTATTTAATAAATTATATTAGTATTGAGGTATTTTTTTTAAAATTGTAACTGCTTTTTTAATCTATAATACTGATATTTTATAGCAATGAATAAAAATACTTAAATTTTAAACATCACGCACATCCACATAAACAAGGTCTTTATTTTAATGTTCTAGTATTATTATATGATGATATAATTTATACCTATCATATATAGTTGATAGAATGAGAGAAAACCATGGTATGTGTTGAGGTTTTGAAGAATTTATTGTATAGATTCCATAACCTATATTTGGAAAATAACAAAGAACTCCCATATATTTTCCTCTATAAAACCACACTAAGTATCATTCCACATTAGTCAAAACCATTTTTAAAAAAAATACTCTTCTATTTACTCTCCAAAAAAATTATATGGATCCCCTAATACTATAGTAATATCCTCAAATTCTTTTGGAAACATCCCAACTTGGTAAGGGATCTTCTCATTCTCATTTTTATTGAAGAACCTTCATTATGTAATTCCATTTGTTTTACAACTATTTTTGATAAGATATGAATTTTTACATAAACAATATATCCCTTATGAATTCCATGTTATGATATACACCTTCCACTCCAATTAGTCCTTCCAATGATTCATTATTTACCCCTGTTATGTTGCAATAATTATCCTATGATTTTTCTATTAAAAACAATTATATTATTAATACCATAACAATTTATAATTAACTTAACTCACCCTAAAATATGTATACTTAATTTATTGGGAATATAAAGACATTTAATCCCCATTGGTTAGTCATGGGATTAAATTTATGAAATATGATCCTATATTGAATGATATATCTGGCACAATTGTGCATCTATATGATATGAAATTGATGGGAAAACCCAAAATTATATATCACAATAATGAATTATGTAATATTTTTTTTCTTATGAACATCATGTATGCTATTATGGGGTAAAACTGATATATTTTATGTAAATTTTCCACCATTTTATGTTTTCAAGACTACTATCTATGACTTATGATTTGTAATTCATTTTTAAAGTTGTTTCAACTTCTCCATGTTTCTTATATTCTATAATTTTTAATCAGGCCTAATAGTTAAAGAGTATTATTGAAATCCTTTTTATGTCTGATTGAAACTCATATTGAAAAATATATTATAAATTTATCATGTTAGGCTTCTTTGATTTCATTAACAGGCGTTATATCTCACCCATTTCCTATGTATGACCCTCAGTTATCCCATGCCGATTTTAGAGGGACAAAATTGTTGTTGTATCAATTTAAATATTTTAGGTTATATAAATTAATATACAAAATAAATTTGGATTCATGATCATTTGGGATATAATATATCAACATTTATGTAATAAAACATTGCATAAAGTACATTAATGGAAAGGATTTACATAATTCCACTCAATAATTAAGAGTGGAGTATGAGAAAAAATATATAAAAGATTTGACATGGTGGATCTTATGATCATCGGGTCTCTTGATATGGTCTATGAAGGTTATGGTTCATTATGGAAAAGGTAAAAAATTTAATTTCAATTCATGTGACATTTATAGAAGATAAACAATTACATAATTTACACTAGAAATTTTTATGGTGTAGGTTTCTTTAAAACATTCATATATTATACATGGAATATTTAAAAATGTTCCACAATGTTTTATAAAGAACTGAATGATGGAACAATGTTCCTAATGGGTGTATTACAAGGAAAAGTTTAAATTGGAGAGGTAAATTTGACAATGTTATGATAGGACAATTTTTACACATGAGTGAAAGGGGAAGGAGATAATTACCATTAAATGTTTACTGGAAATTGGAAGCATGGAATATGTAACATGTGGATATTTTTATATGTTTTACTACGAGCCCATCAAAATATAATATAATGTTATAAATTATGGGAAGTGGGTATATTTTTCATATGGTTGTATAACTGTTTTATCTGGTTCAATACATGGAAGGTAACTATAAAATGCCTTATATATTAATAATGTGATAATAAATATGTTGGTTTACGTTAACAAGAATAGGTTTAAGGGGATTATAACCATTATTTTTTAGATATTAATTGGGGGAATAGACTCATATGAAAGATAAGTGTTTGACATTTAGTAATTGTATGGAGTATGGAAGGATATAATTTTAATGGTTATAATAGAATAATGGAACATAGTTTAATAAAAATGCACACATTACATTAGCACATAACATAGTAATAGAGAATCTAAATTCATAATCTGTTCAAATGCGGTGGGGTAAGAGAATCCAGGTGGGGTATCAAAATGTGTTACAGATGAAATTATAAAACAATATAGAATAATTTATATAGAGGAATTCCTATACTCATTTGAGATGAAATATTTTAAGTGTATATTAGTTTGTAAGGTTTTCTTATTTCACCCATCACATATCCTCTACATTATTTTCATGTTGTGATGTCTTGACCCGTGAAACCCCCATCGGTTCCCCAAGCTACAGAGTCACATGACCTTAAGCAGTCTTCCCGATATTTTAGATGACGTTGATTAGTAGCGATGGTGTAATATATATATATATAAGGGGATATTATACCCTCTTTATCAATTTAGAAAAAATATGTAAATAAACAAATAATAACCAAAATAAAGTTACCAACAACTAGAATAATACTATAAAACATATACAAGTCAAACATGATAAACAAGAAAATGAAAAAAAATTCCAAAATAATACAGTAGATATTTAATGATGTAGAATGTTTCACGTGTCTAATTAAAATCCTAAATAAAGACATTGAAAAATCCCCATGTAGGTCTCAACACCATGTCTGTTTCGCTCTTCCATACTCCATCCCAACTCATCCATCTAACATATTACTACATCCGAAATACTATCATACAAACATTATGTCTTCTCATTCAATAATCTGGTATCCTTAGTAAGGTGTAGGTATAACTCACAAGGCCACCATAAATAGTGTTTAAAATATTGTATAGTGGTTTACACTATATGTAGTTGAATAAATAATATGCCATAGGGAATAGAATAAATTGATTACATATTCAAATATTAATTATTTAAAAACATAAATCATCGAGGTTATGATGACATTGAAACCACCAATGACCACTTCTCCAAAATATAGAGTCTACACAATATATCACATAAGGAATCATAATTCATATTATGACCTATAATTCCATAGCTATGAACTAGTGTGTATTTGAATAATTAGTAAGTGTCTAAAAACATTTGTATCAATTATTCACACATTGGATTTTGATGAATCTGTCTGTGTCCCACAGTCACTTATCACATGATTTCATTTGAGTCTTGAGAGCTATGTCTATAATAAGATTGTTATTTAAAGAATCAATATAAGTCCTGGAAACCATTTATCAACCAATATCACATTTCAAATATATCAAATTTTACAAGGACAATGAATAGTAATCCTTTTTTTGACATTTCAGTTGATGGTATACCATATAAATTATCAAAATATTTAAGGTTCATCAATTAAATCACATGGAATAACATTATATGTTATCCATTAAAAATTTATCATATTGAATAATTTAATTTTTTAACCATTCAATGTTAACAAACAATACCTTGTTTCTCATTATAAATTAATTCCAAACCAAATTAGTTGACCTTTTCAAAAATCAATAATTACCCAATTTTACAATCACCATATACAATTATTAAAATTACCAATTAATTAATAAAATTAAATTTAATATGTAGTTTTCCAATATTGAAATTGAAATTTCCAAATTTTATAGACATAATTTAATAATGACTCTAAGAAATTAAAATTCAGACAACCGGCCTCTAGATTAGTGACAAATGATCGCCAATAAAAATACCTAATTTGTAAGATCCTTGATTTTCATAAGGTATGTGTCTGTTTATGTGTTAGTATAATTACATTTATTGGTAAACTAATTTTTTCCCAATGTTCCTGATAATCCATGGTGGTGTTTAGGGGGTTCAGGGAACAAACGAGGAGAGAAAATGGTTTTTCCTGGCCTATTTCATGGTTTACACACTTTTAGTGCAAACCGTGTAGAGAAACCCATGTAAGTGTGCATCCTTGGATAATGGTTTGAACATTTTTTTGCAAGATTAAGCTGATCGTGCGTAATTCACACCAAAACAAGTGAATTGGGTGATTTTGGAATAGTAACTGAAGCACAGTTTTTGAATGGTTTGACAAACTTTTTGGCTAAAACATGCAATACAATAATGTTGGGAAATGTAAAAAATTTTTACTCTAGTATTTTAAGTCCTCACTCAGAATTTTCACCCATTCTTCCCATCTCAACATTATTGATGAACCCAGACCTGCATGAGATTCAAATGTATCATCCCAAGTAAATAAATAATATAACAATTTTCATAATTATTTATATTTTAGAATTAAATAATAATTTTACTTTAAAGAGGATTCTATGTTAGATGGCATACCTGATACCCAAAAATAGTTTTCTTTGAAATCTTACGTTTCACAGAACGTTGGGTCATAATGAAAAATAATAATATAATATTATTTTAAATGGTAGTTAACGCCTAGAAAATTTTTTGGTGGGAATTAATAGAACTAACTAAAATATGAATATACATGTTTGTTCAATGTTTTTACATTTATCCAATAAATTTTAGAGGCTTATAATAAGAAATAATCTGATGTTAAGTATAAATATTCTAATATTTATTAAAAGTTTGACTTACCGCCTTTTGATGGAGAACCCTCATTAAATCTAGTTTTGGAAACTTTTATTTTTTCTATTTGAAAAAATAAAAAATTTCTTTAGAATCAGGACATCAAAATTTACATTGGGTATATTTTTGGTATTTTTCTGATA
Organism: Viscum album; assembly: GCA_963277665.1. Taxonomy (NCBI): domain Eukaryota; kingdom Viridiplantae; phylum Streptophyta; class Magnoliopsida; order Santalales; family Viscaceae; genus Viscum; species Viscum album. The sequence goes on along the minus strand of OY728137.1, from coordinate 462,774,524 downwards.
AAATTCATTTGTTAATGAATACTGAAATATAATGTATTTTATTTCAAAACTGTCTTTTAATATATTTTATTAATAAAGATAGATTACCTTTTTTATTTGTTTAAAATTGTAATTTAATTTTTTTAGTCTTTAATCCAATTATGGTCATTGGAAGTAATTTCACATTGAAATTGGACAAAAATAAGTTTCAATCTTTTTACAGTAAATATATATTAAAAACACGCATTTTGTTTTGAAAATGAAAATTAATTTTAAATTATGTTTTTCAACTTCTGTTTTTTAAATTTAAAAAAATGGATTCCATTACTTAAACCAAGTGGTCCAAATTGTGCAAATAGGTAACTTATATTTTTAGACATTATGAATATTTACTTTAGTAAAAATTTATTTTACCATTTTTATAGGGTAAATCTGGTAATTATGTTTTAAAAAAATAATATTAAAATAATATAAAATTACCCTAATATGTGTTTGAATCATATTGGTTGATATATTTTCGACCATGGGAATCCTTGGGTCGATTTGGGGACCCTATGGGGACACATGGGAGTGATGAGGAAAATTTATATAAATTAATTTAATATAAAGACAAAATAGAAAAAAAACATATATATTTTAGAAAATAAATTTCTTTCATTGAGTTAAATAAGTTATCACTTATACTATAAATAATAATTTGAAATATAACAAGATTTCCTATTTCATTATATTTTTTATAATTCTTATACATCAAATCAATAAAATTATTTATGACATGATAATGATGTAGTGTTTGCATCATTAGTAAATGATTTAAATAAATATTATTATAATGATTAAAAAAACCAAAACAAGTCCAATAATTATTGGATGACTTTATTTCTTACATTATCCATATTATCTTAGACTTTAATAAGTTTTCAATCATTAGAAACCAAAAATAATTATATAATAAAATATTTTTTTTAAACATTCTTAAAGAGCCCCTCCTCCTCTTTATAAAAAGCCCGCCCTTCTAACCCATTTCTCAAACATCTCAAGCCCCTTGGGTCACCATGATCTACCCAATTAATCTCCCTAAATCCCTCTCCTCCTTCGAGAATCCTTCCCGTAGGAAGTAAAAAATTCAATTAAACCATTTTCTTCAAACAAAATGGAGATACCCGATTTAAATGTAACATCTTATCTTATGTTCTTTTGTATTATTTTACTTCTCAAACCACATAACCCATTTTTATTCTTTAATTTTATAAAAACACTTGTATCATAAATATAATAGGTTGTTTTTATTAGAATTATTCTAACTACACTTATAAACTCTTTCATCTAATGGGTAAATACATAGAGTTTTTGTGGATGTCAAACTACTGCCTCACGAAGAGATGATTGTTCAATATTCTCCTACCATTTATTATGGTGTCCATAAAGTTGGAACTGTATTTATATGTGATATATATATATATTATATTTATATTGTTTTTAGGATTCTTTATTTTTCATTTATATAAAACCTTTATGGTTTCCGTAGTGGGTAATGATAATAATTTCTTTTTAGGATGTGCAGACTACCACCCCCTCAAAGTGAAATGACTCATTCATTCCATATGTGGAACATATAAAGGATGAAGTTAATGAAATTATATATTATATTATATAATAAATATATTATACCTTTGTATCATTATTTTTTTTATTCCATTAAATATGAAATATAAATGAAAGTAGTGTTCATACATACGTACGGATTACCGTCTCCATGAACGATGCATTTCATTTATTATCTCCAAATGTTATGTACTATTATTAATACATATATATAGTAGATATATATGATATATATGATATATATATCATCAATATTAGTTTTTAGATAATTTAATTTCGACCACATTGACAATTTATAATTATAACTAATTCATTTCGAACTCCAGTTCCGAACATCAACCAAATGTCCAATATGAACTCAAATAATTAAATAATTTTTATAGCTAAGTAATAATTGATATTAAATGAATAATAAACTTTAAAAAAGTTTCTTAAGCAAGTATAAATTATCAATAGTATATTATTTAGGATATTAATGAAATATAAAGTCATCTTGGACACGAGGTAAGGGACTTCATCTCAATATTAGTTCATTGAGGCATATTTTGCTTTATACACAACTTTATATTATACAGTGTATAAACACCATTTTCATTTAATTCCCATGGAATCTTTTTCTAAGAAACATTTTAATAAATGAAAAAAAATGTAATGTTTCTTTTTAACGTATGTGGTGACAATGACCATTCATCCATCGCAAGAGTTATTAGATCATTGGATTACTTAATAAGCGATAATGTTTTATAAAGGAAAATAAATACCATATATGTTTTTATGTATTTTGGTATTGAAAATGGTTTTGATAATGGATTTTTTCTATCAATATATTTAAATGATATATTTTGATTGAAATGTGGAAATGTTATCTTTCCTTAATATGTGTCTTATGTGTTATGACTATGTTATGGTTCTTGGGCATTGTTACATATATGGAAGGTTTTAGTGATAATCCTAGGGCTAGTGAACCCGAGATAGCTCTCTGATGCATTATGTAACATGATAGAGGTAAATGTGAATGTTTCTACTAAGAGGTTTAGGGAATATACTGTGAAGGGTATTCCAAATGTAACTCCCAACATAGTTGTGAAAGCTACAATGTAAGTATGTTATGTATGCCACAAGTTACCTTTATGGTTTATGATTTCTATGTATATTTCATAAATCATATTATTTCATGAGTTATTTTAATGTGCTTCTATTATATATGTATTAATGATCTAATGTTTTCTTTCATTGTTTCATAACCATTAAAGATATTTTTATACTCATCCCAAGTTTTTGAAATGTTTTTCACATGACATAATGATGAATTGGGTCAAGGATGTGATCATGGAAAAGCCATTCTATCTAAAATATGGAACTAGACATGACTCTTTTTTTGAAGACATTTTATTTTATAAAAAAATTGAAACTGAGTAGATGTTTCTACTTTGTAATTTTTTGAGATGTAATTGGTATGGCCTAATTCTCTAAAACCCCAAACCTGAAAGGACCCTAAATGTGAATTTTTTATTTAATTCAACATTATGTAATTATAAAGGCCGGTTTCTTATAGTTGGTATTTCAGGATGGTTTAGGAAACATTAGGAGTTAGTATATTGTAAAATTAATATCCATAAATTATTTTCAGTTTATGTTTTGATTGAAATGATATAGAATTTACTCATGACCATGTTGCTTCACCTAAGATATATATGTCTTCAGAATTTTTTTCCATAGAGGAAACAAAGAAACTATAATGGTATGGCATAAAGAGGAAGACAAACATCCAAATCAACAACTTAAGATAGTGAGAATTGGAACTGAATAATTTTTAGTAGTGATCGAATAGTTGAATCAGGTTGTAAATGGTGGAGTTATCCAGGCATGAGATCATCCAGATCAACCATAGAAGAACATGTAAGTAGTGGAACATTTAATGAGGCAGAATCCCCCAACATTTAGAGGATAATCTTAACCCGTGCTAGAAAATGGGTGGATTAAAGTAATGGATAATATTTTGGATGTCACAGGGTGTCCAGAACATTAAATGGTTAGTCTCGCTATTTAACGTTGTAATGGTGAAGCTGATTAGTGGTGGTCGATGGGGAAAAAATATTAGGGATAGTGAGGAGATTCATTCACTTTATTAGGTTGAATTCAAATGTATGGTTATTGAGGAATATTTTCCTAAGGTGGTTTGTTTTAGGATGTAAAAAAATTCCTAGAATTGATGTAGGTGGATGACTCAGTCGCTGCTTACTAGGAAAAATGCACTCGACTCGCATGGTATGATATAAATTTAATATGAGATATTGATAGTAAAATTAACTATTTTTTCATAAGATTAATGCCAAAGTAAAGAAGGGTTTTAGCATTTCATGAGTTCAAAAGTAATTAATAACTGTTTTTATGTGTGGAGATGGTGTAAATGGAGTTTGCTGATGATCATGTGTTCTTTGAAAAACAATTGAATAAGAGGTCTATGAGGAAGATGAAAGGGAATAACTCTTTAAAAATGTCTGATGGTAAGAAACATATGTTTACATTTTTTGAAAATTGTGGTTAAAGTATTATGGGGGATGTCTTTTTAATTTTTGTATGTTCTATCAATGTGGAAAAATTGTACATAAGGCTTATAATTGCATTGAAAAATATCAGTGTAATGGTAATTCAAAATCTGATTTACAGTCAATAAAATGTTTTAAGTGTAATGAAATTGGTCAGTATGAAAATGAGTGTCCAACTAAGAACTCAACTAAGGGAAATTATCCAGACTACAAGAAGAATGTGGTTGTAAAATTCGATGCAACTACTTCAGTAGATGTTGGGCTATCGAATAAAGTAGTACCAGGTTCACTGTCTGTTTTTTCAGATTATTCCAATGTGTGGTTTGTTTTGGGGTCTAAAAATTATTTAATTTATGATATGGTTTCTAGTAAATTTTTTAATTCCATATCAAGATATTAATCCTGAACTTTTTTTTAAAAAAACTTTGAGGAAATTATAAGACAAAAAAATTATAAGAACCATAATATCCTTGTGTGTGGAAAAAATATACCTGCAAACCATATTGTTTTACCTCTAGGAGAGTTTGATGTTATTTTAGGTATGGAATGGATTTCTGTTAATCAAGATAATATAGATGGCAAAGATAAAGTGGTTTCCTTACAAAAATATATTTAGTTTGTGTACAAGAATTAACCCTTACTTTTTATAACACATCAGGAAGTTGAGAAACTGTTAAAAGATAGAAAAGATCGTTACCTTGAACATATTATTGAAAACAAAGGAACTATGCAGATAAAAGATGTTCTAGTGGTAAATGAGTATCTTGATGTTTTTTCGGATGAGTTACTTGGTATAATACTGGATCAGGAAGTTGAATTTAATGTTGACTTAGTTCTCGATTAAAAGACAATTTCAAAACCCCCATATCAAATGTCTCAAATCGACCTTTTAATGTCAATGAAGAAATTGCACGAGTTATTATATAATGGTTTCATTAAACCTAGAACATCACCATGGGGTGATCTGGTTTTGTTTGTTAAAATGAAATATGTTTCAATGATACATTTCATTGTTTATAAAGCATTGAATAACATCTCTGTTAAGAAAAAGTATATGTTGCCTCATATCGATGAATTTTTTGATCAGCTCCAGGGGGATCGGTATTTTTTGAAGATTGATTTGATATCGGGAGACCATCAGTTGAATGTAAAGGAATAATAAATTCTGAAGACCATGTTTTATCCTTGATATATCAATTTTGAACTTGTAGTAATGCCTTTTGGGTTAAACAATTCACTTAATGTATTCATGGATATTATGAATTGACTTTTTTGTGAGTTCTTGGACAAGTTTATGGTTGTGTTCATCAATGATATTTTGGGTTATTCTAAAAATAAATAGGAACATGAATGTCATTTAAGGATTGTCTTTCAAACTTTAAATGAATTTAAAATGTTTGGGAAATTCAGCAAGTGTGATTTGTGGTTACGACAAATTTATTTCTTGGGTCAAATTATTTAATAAATTGCATGACTGAAGATCCTTCCAAATTTTTTTTTAAATAATGGCCAAGACCCACAAATATAAATGATATATGTAGTTTTCTTGGATTAGAAGGTTATTACCAGAGGTTTGTTGAAAAATATTCATTGTTATCTATCCCACTAACTAAGTTAAATAAAAAAGGTGTTATGTTAATCTGGACAAAATAATATGATGACTGTATTCAATGATGGAAAAGATAATTGGTTTATGCTCCATTTTTGGAACATCCTTTACGAAATGGTGAGTTTGATATCTACATTGATTATTTATTTAAAGGACTTGGTTTTATCATAATGTCGAATGATCATGTAATTTCTTATGCTCCACATCAGTTGAAACCTCATGAGTTAAACTACCTTACACATTATTTGGAATATGTTGATGTTATTTTTGCTTTAAAAATTGGGAGGATTCATTTGTATAGAGTAAAATGTGAAATATAAACTAACCACAAATGTTTGAATTATATATTCACTAAGAAATTATTAATCTTGAGATAGAGGAGATGACTGAAATTAATCAAGGATTATGATTACACAATTCATTACTATCCGAGAAATGAAAATAAAGTGGATGATTCTTTGACTATAATAATTAATTCATTATTAACCATTCTAAATTTGAAACGAGATCCTTTGGTTTTTGATTTTATGAAATTGGCAACAGATGTTTTTGGTGTAGGAAATTCCTTTGTTTTGTTTAAGGTGTCAGTGAAAACATTTCTATGAGACAAAATTAAGAAACCGTAGAAGGAAGAAAGTTAGTAGAAAAAAAGGTTGAGTTGGTTTAGAAGGGTATGTTGACTAATATAATCATTAATAATGATTGAGTTTTGAGGATTGGGAAGAGATTATGTGGGCCATGTGATTCACAGTTGAAGAATTAGTTTTTATGTGAATCTTATAGTTCTCTATATTCAATACATCCTGGTAGTACTAAGACGTACAATGATCTTTGGGATTATTACTAGTGGAATTGAATGAAAAGAGATATTTCTGATTTTACTATAAAGTGTTTGACTTGTCAATATGTTAATGTAGAGTGGAAGTTACTAAATGGGTTGTATTAGTATTTATGGGTTCTATAGTGGAAATGAGAAAATATATCCACGGACTTCGTTGAGGGAATACCAAAGACATCTCGAGGAAATAATGCAATCTAGGTTATTATTGATCGACTAACTAAATCTGCCCATTTCCTTCATATTCGAGATATTTTTCTCTAGATTAACATTCATGGTTTAATGTCAAAGAGATATTTAGGTTACATGGAGTACCCCAATCCATTTTATCTGATCGTGATTCATTGTTTACATCAATATTTTAGAAAGGACTTTAGAAGTCATTGGGTACTGAATTAAAGTTTAGTACATAATTTCATCGTTAATCAGATGGGAAGTCAGAACAAACAATTCAGACCCTGGAGGGTTTTTTATGTGCTTGATCCATGGGTTACCAGGGTAGTTTGGACCAATATCTTTCTTTGTTTGATTTTTTATATAATACCTATTTTCATTCTAGTATATAGATGACTCTATTTGAGGCATTATATGGGAATAGGTGTTAAACTCCATCTTTTTGGGATGAAGTAGGTGAAAGGAAGATGATGGGACCATAATTGGAAGAATATATATCAAAACAATTACATGATTTAGAAGCACATGAGAATAGATCAATGTAGGCTGAAAAGTTATCCAGATAACTAGAGGAAGGATATTTCTATTGAGTTGGTGATCATTTCATTCTCAAAGTTTCTCCAGGGAAAATTGTGATGTGTTTTTGTAAGAATGGAAAGTTTTGTTTTATGTTCATTGGACATTATGAAATCAAAGAGAATATTGGATCAGTTGCAGGAAGATTGGATTTACCTTCATGATTATCTTAGGTACACAATGGATTTCATGTTTCAATGTGGAGAATGTTTATTCTAGATCTATCTCGTGTTTTGAGCCCATATGTAGTTCAGTTGGAAGGGAATCTCTTTTACGAGGAACAACTAATCGAGATTCTTGACCAAAGATAGAAAGTTTTGTGGAATAAGGTAATATATCTGGAAATGGTTTTGTAGAAAAACTATCTGTTTGAAGAGGGAACAGGGGAATCTGAAAATTCTATGAGGGATAAACACCCCCACTTATTCGATAATTGAATAAAATTACGGGGATGCAATTTCCAAATTGGAAGAAGGATGTGACATCCTAAGTAATTAAATAATATGACATTTTTATATTTATTAATAATTTTGAAATAAATAATAATTTTACTTTAAAGGGGATTCTAGGTTTTATGGTTTACTCGATACACAACAACGCGTTTCCTTCATATCTTACGTTGCACACAAATTTGGGTCATACTGAAAAATAATAATATAATGTTATTTTAAATGGTTGTTAATGCCTAGATGCTGTATTGGTGGGAAGGGAATGAACTAACTACAATATTTATATACATGTTGGTTAAATGTTTTTACAATTATCAAATAAATTTTAGAGGCTTAAAATAAGAAAGAATATGATTTTAAGCATAAATACTCTAATATTTTTCAAAAGATCGATTTACCGCATTTTTATGGAGAACCCAATTTAAAAATAGTTTTTTCTCTTTTATATGTTCTATTTGAAAAAAAATATAATTCTTCATTAGAATAGAGATGTCAATGAAAACATTGGGTATAATTTTTTTTATTTTTCTGATAAAATTCATTTAATAATGAATAGTGAAAATTATAGTATTTTAATTCAAAATAAACATTTAATATTATTTATTTGTATGGATAAATTATAATTTTAATTTGTAATAAAGTTTAATTGTATTATTTTTTCACTATTTAATCCAATGTAGGACATTGGATGTAATTTCACGTTGAAATTGGACATAATTATGATTCAATATTTTTATAGTTATTATTTCATAAAAACACGATTTTTGATTTGACAACAGGAATTAATTTTAAATTAATTTATGTCACTTCTATGTTTTAAATTAGGAAAACTGGATTCAATAATTTCAATCAAGAGGTCCAAATTCTGTACATAAGAATCTTTTATTTTTTTTACATTATTAATATTTACTTGAGTAAATATTTTATTTACAATGTTTAAAGGGTAAATAAAGTAAATGAGGGTAAAAAACAATATTATAATAATATAAAATTACTCTAACATGTGACGTAACCCTATTGGATGATACATTTCAGACCATGGGGATCATTAGGTCAATTTTGGGACCCCATAGAGCCACTTAGTAGTGATAATGACACTTTATATTAATTAATTTAATGTAAAGAGAAAAATGACATAAACCTTTATGTTTTAGAAAATCCATTTTTACATGGGGTTATATAAGTTATATATTAGACTATAAATATTAATATTAAATCTAAATTTATTTCTTACATCATGAAATATTTTTTAATAATTTTTAGACATCAAATAAATATAATTATTTATGACACAATAATGATGTAGTGTTTACCTGATTAATGAATAATTTAAATAAATATGAATATAATGATTAAATAAATATCCAAAGCCAGTCCAATTCTTATTGGATAATTTTATTTTGAACATGATTTATCTAATCTTATACTTTAATATTTTTTTGACCAATATAAACCTAAAATAATTATATTATAAAATAATATTTTTAAACTTTCTTATTGATCCCCTCCTTCCGCTTATAAAATCCCCACTTCTAACCCATTTCTTACAGTTATTAATCCCAATGTCTCTTCCAAACTCTACCCAATTAATCTCCCTACAACCATATACTCATCCTAAAATCCTTCCCCAAGGAATAAGGCAAATCAATTAAACCTATTATTTCAAACCAAAGGGACATACCCGATTTAAAGGTCATGTCTTCTCTTAAGTTCTTTTGTTCTATTTTACTTCTCCAGCCCCTAAAATCTTACTAATATTTTAATTGATTACAACACAATTATACTAAATATACTAGGTTGTTTTTATGAGAATTATTAAAACTACATTTAAACACACCTCCATCTAATTGGTAATGAACATACTTTTTCTTGTAGATGAAAAACTACTACCTCACAAAGCGATAATTGTTCAATATTCTCCAACCACCTCTTATGATGGACATTAAAATGAAACTGTATTTATATTTTATATATATATTATATTTATATTTTTTATATTATTTGTATTTTTCATTTATAGAATTCATTTATGGTTTTCATAGTGGGTAAATACGATAATTTCATTTGAGGAAGTGTGAACTACCGCCCACTCAATGTTATATGACTTTTGCATGCCATACGTGGTAGGTATAAAGGTTTGATTTAATATAATTATATATGATATTTTACTGAATTTATAATATACCTATGTGTTATTATGTTTTTATTCCATTAAATATGAAATAGAAATGAAATTAGCGTTCATGCGTACGTACGGCTTACCATCTTCATAAATGGCACATTTCATTTCTTATCTCCAAATGTTATATACTATTATAAATACATATATATATTTATATATATTAGATTTATCGGATAAATATGATATCTAAATTATGAATATAATTATGGAGATAATGCAATTTCTATCACACGAACAATTTAAAATTATAACAAGTTCGTTTTTTACCCATGTTCAGAAAATCGACAAAATTTCTGATATGAAATAAAATAATAAAATAATTGTTATATCAATGTTATAAATTATATTAAATTCATAATAAACATTAATATGGATCTTAAGCAAGTATAAATTAGCATTAGTATATTTTTCAGGATATTAAAGAATGATTGTGTCAAGTCTGGCATGAGGTAAGGGACTTCGTCTTAATCACTTTTCATTGAGGCATATTTTATTTTTATACACAACACTATTTTATACGGTGTATAAAATCCTTTTTCATTTCATTCTAGTGGTATATTTTTCTACAAAGTGTTTTATTAAATGAAAAAAAGTAATGTTTCTTTTTAACGTAAGTAGTGATAGTGACCATTTTGCTACCACGAGTATTACTTGATCTTTGGATTCCTTAACAAGCCGTAATGTTTTTAAAATGAAAATAAATACCATATACTATTTTATGTATAAATGTATTGATAGTGGATTTGATAATGGGTTTTTTATGTAAATATATTTAAATGATATATTGTGTTTGAAATGTGGAAATTTTATCGTCCATTTATTTTAGTTTTATATGTTATGAATATGTTATAGTTCTGTGTAATTGTTACATATATGGGTGGTTTAGTTATAATTATAGGGAGGGTGAGCCCGAGACAGCTCTCCAATTCACTAGGTAACGTGATGGATTTAAATGTGAATGTTTCTCCAAATAGATTTAGGTAATATGCTTTGATTGGTATTCCAAATGTAACTCTCTGCGTAGTTGTGAAAGCTACAATGTAAGTATGTTTTGTATGACAAAATTTACCTTTATGATTTAAGATTTATATGTATATTTCTTAAATCTTATGATTTCATGAGGTATGCTAAAGAGATTATGTTATGTACGTATAGATGATCTAAGGTTTTCTATCATTGTTTTTTTTACACTTACTAAGATTTTTATGAACATCCCAATTATTTGAAATGTTTTTTCACATGACCTAAATATGAATGGGTTCAAGGATGGGATCATGGAAAATTCATGCTATCTAATACATGGAACTGGACATGAGTCTATTTTTTTCAGAGTTTTTATTTTATAAAAAATTAGAAACTGTGTAGAATTGTATACTTTGAATTTTTTTGAGATGTAATAGTTATGGCCTAATTCCCTAAAACTCTAATCCTAAAAATATCCTCAATGTGAATTATTCATTTAATTAAAGATTATGTAATGTTTTTGTCATTGTCCTTATATCAATGTTTTAAAATCTCACATTTCTAGGCCATTTGGGATGTTGTAGGTTTTGAATCAAAGATATTGCTATGTCTAATCTTTCTATTGTTTCTCTTTTTTTGATTTGGGTTTTCGACTTCTCTCATATCATTATTAAGCTTTAAAAATCACTATTTCTAGTGGGGAGTAGGATATAACTTCAAATGGGGGTTTATATCAGGAATTAGGGCTACGTTTAAGAGTGCAATGATCATCAGATTCGAGGTAGGTGGTCAAAAAGTTATATCCTATATATTTTTTATAGATTTTTGCATGTGTGTTGAGATAATTCATTAATATTGTTTTGTATTTGTTTCATTGAGTTTTATTTGGTAATTTGGGTGTCTACATGATTACTGTAATTCCTTATAGTACATGTGGGATGATACAAGGATGAATCAAAGGTTTTATGGTTACCAATGGGGTGCACAGACCATATCAAATGTAGAAATTGGTAAATTTAATTGTGAAATTGAAGTGTGATAATTTTGATCCCTTTTTGAACACTCTATTATGTTTATATAAATTGGAAATGAAATATTGTTAGTTATTCGTTAGTTGGTAATGGCATAAAGGGTTTTATTGGAATGAAATAGTAATGAGTAAATTTGGTTAAAGGTGATTTTTCCAAAAGGGATATGAATTATGTTGACTTGATCAAAGGAATTATTATATATGAAAGTATGAATGCGTTTAATTGGAAATATATTCTAATTGGAAGAATATATGAATGGGTTCACATACGGAAATTGATGAATATGTGGAATGAGAATATAACTCGTAATTATGAGGTACACCTATGGAGACAGATGTGATAAAGTGTTTGTGTTATATGAAAAAAGTATTATATAAGAAATTCATAAGTGGGGAATGATTTTAAATGAATAGTGGTCGAATTGGGTTAATAAATTTAAATTGTGGAATATTGGTTAAGGTTTATAAATATAATTACATACATAGTGAGTTAAAGCTTGTGAATAAAAATAGGGTCAAGTAGTCTATGAAATATAAACATAAAACGTATTAATGGGATATGGAGTAGTATTAATTACCATGTTGACGTAATGGATTGTTATTTCCATTAATATTGTTTATGTTTATTCTGTTATGGTATGATTGTTATATGTATTGGTTTCGAATGGTTGTGATATGGTTTTCATGGTAAGTGAAAGGATAAACATGAGTGCATGGCTTTATGGGGGGATAAAGGACTGATTCTCATCCCATATGTAGGGTTGGTCTAATTTTTTAACATAACCAGGAATGAATGGTTTGAGGACTTGGACAGATGATATATCCCCCCAAAGTTTGTATTCAATTAAAATACATATACTGAGGATCCAACGTATGTGTAGTGATTAACTGATATTCTCATCCCTAATGAGATCGAGACGTAACTAGTTTCTCTTATGTAGAATGACATATCCCATGAACCATGTACGAATGATGTGAATACCTATATTATGAACTTTGTGTTTGACGATGAATTGGTAATCAAAGACTCGTAATGAATTAGAACATGGTTAGTAATAGATATATATTGATTGTTAACTTGTGTAAGCTAAATTTTCTTTCCTTCACTATTTATTTATTTATAATTTCTTGCACTATAGTTTAGATAGGATATATGTATGAACTTTTGGTTGTGGCCTAGTGAGTTTTACTCACACCTATCTTAGGGCGTCATTGGGTTCCTGGGTAGATTTCGGGATTTCATGTAAAGACAAGGAAAAGGGCCCCATGCTAGGGAGTTTATTTGGACATGAAACATGCATGGACGAGGTTCTACATATGAAGTCAAAACCATTTTGGGATTTATGCTATTTTTTTATTTTGGGGTTTTCTCACTTGGAATAGTTTCATGAGACACTATTTTTACTGTTGGTCATGATTTATACCAGGTTTAGAAAAGTATATTTTTGCTTTTTCATTCATTAGTTCATTTTATATCAACTATTTTATATGTTTACTATAGTTCCTTACTCTGACCAAGATGGTATAGTCTTCCCATATGTCTAATCTAGACCCACATTGCTATTTTGAAACCTCTCATGTATGGGAAAGCACACTTGAGGTCATGTGGTGACCTAGATCGTGCACCGATTAAGTGGTACCCCATTCAGGGACATTACAAAGTGGTATCAGAGAAGTTATTTTCACATTCATAATATCTAGGGATGGTAGAATGTAGATTATCACAATTTTAGGCATTGGTAATGAACTCATTTGTGGGATTTTCTAACCCATATATGAGGGATATCCAAAGTCACCCAAGGTTGGAATTGTTGTTCATTATCTGTTTAGTTATAGTTGAAATATATTTTACCATCCGGAGACGCATATATCAAGTGAATAGACAAATTTATGATGTTTTTATCATGGAAAGAATGTCATGAGGTTGTGTATTCAAGCATCATTTTAGGAACCTAAGGATATATGTGTCCCGCATCCTGATAGGCACACACATGATGGGTGTGTGTGGTATAGAGAGTAAAAATAATTTTACATATTTGGAATATTTGAAGAAAATTATACATAATAATGGTAATAAATATGGGTAAATAAAAGTAATAAAAATTGGTATTTTACGAAAATTATTTATAATGAAAGGTTTTCACAGTGTTAATGTTTTCGATTTTTGTAAATTTTAAGGAACAAATAGTGTTTAAAATAGAATTATTTGTCTGATGATGATGAAATAGTTAATTAATTTATCCAAATTAAAAGTGTACCTGAGATAAAATTATATTTATAACATGTTTTGAGATGAGAAATGTTCTAAATATAACATATCATTGTGTAAAAGTGGAAAATATTTAATGTGATGGTTGATGAGTAGTTTGTTATTATGTAATTTGGTTTTCCCCATGTGGACCATGATCCATTGTTAGAGGGTTTTAGGTTCATGGTAGATAGGTTATAAAATTTATAGGAATAGTGTATGTAGAGTGGGTTAGAATAAGAGGTAGTTCATTTTACTATAGCAGTCTATAATGATTGGATGTCTTTTGAAATATTAGTTGATGGAAATTTTTGGGTCATATGAATCTAAGAAAGTAGGTATTTTTAGAATTTAAGTAAGAATAATGTTCTAAAATTGGAATCTCTGGGTGTTCTTTGTTGTGAATAAAGTTAGTCGATGACCTCATGATCTTAAAGTGGTGTTTTAAAATTTCAAATTAGTAAACCCTATGGGTGGTGATTTCATGGGTAGTTATATGGACATATGAATGAGTGTCATGGATATTGTGTCATTAGATATAGGTGTTGTTTTGAGTGTGGTGTCTCATGTGGGTTCATGCCGTACAATTTATATATCATACCATAGAGTGGGGGTTTTGTCTTTTGGGGCCAATGTATGTGTATGATTAGCTTTGGGCTAGTACCTAGAGAATATGTCCACTTTTCCCACTAGGCACAGTTTGTATCGGAATAGGGGTGAGGCTATCATTTGAATACATTTTTTCATTCATAACATGATGTGTGCATGAATCAATAGATTTTGACTTTTGTGACTCCAATTTAAGGATCTGGCATCACTCGACCATCAAGGTGTCTAATAAGAGAGGCCCAATGTTGTTCCTTGTTCATTTCGGTGTGTGTCATATGGGTGGATGTTAGACCTTGATATCAAGATGTGGAAGACATCATCTAGTCCATGTCATACTAGAATGATTCGTGGGAAGTTAAATTATTTGGTGGTGCGATTTGAGTTATGGTGATGTGTTTGTAGTTTTAGAGAAATCAAAGGTGGCCTCATGGGAGGCTATCAATTGATGCAGGTGCTTTGGTATAGGTGGCATGTGGATTGATTCCAAGAAGGGATCAATGAATATGAGTACCTTTTGGATTTGATAAATATAATCACAAAGAGGGTCTTATTTGAATGAATTGTTGGTTTATTTAGTGAGATGATGAGAATTCCATGGTGCCCATGAGGTTGACTAACCAATACGCATGGTTATGTGACTATATAGGAGTTGCAATATGCCTTTGTGGTGGTAGGATTTTCGAAACTAAAGATTCTATGAGATTGGTATGAGGAATTTACAAAACCATGAGCACTCTAAGAGCTCCAGATTTTTTCACACACTAACAGGACATGATTTCAAATAGTATAGGCATATTTATTTCTTTATGAAACCAATTCATGAAGTTGTGTCATAAACGAAACAATTTAGTTTGATGGTTTGGAAAACCATATGTTTATATCATTAATTATTAGGGGCATACTACAAGAACATGAGTGGTCTAGATGAAGTAATGCTAAGGAAAAAATTGGTTTATGACTTCTTGATAAATGGTCATAGGGTGGTGGTGAGTCTCAATTGGTAGTAAGAAATGATTGGTTGTGGTTAAATACTAATGAGAGCTATGTCAGAGGGAAGCCTAAAATTTTTACCATATCATATTCTTCCATCTTGGGAGGTAATATCACAAATAAATAATTATATGGTGTTTTTATTTGAAAACTTCTTAGAATACCTCAGCGAGTGACCTCCATTCCCTATATCTTAACATTATCGCATGAATGTTGACATCCTATGGATTAACATCTAGAAACATGATACTTTTGTCATATGATGAGGGAAATCATGTAGTTTTCAGTCATGGGGGTGGTATACATGATGTGGATGCTATGATTCACAACATAGATAGTTTTGGTTGAGGAAATTCGTAAGGTCCGATTGTCGATGAATTCCATTATTATTGCCAATGGATTCTAGGATTCGGCATTGGAAGATGTTCAATCTATTTTCGTGTGGAAGTCTAGACATCCATGTATGATTTTTTGGATTCTTCTTTTTATTATATGTAAGAAAACGTTATTAAAATCCCCAAGGGATATAAATTGTAATGACACTAATATTGTGGGAAGTGACAATTTATTCCTAAATATGGGGAGGATGTTATTGAGTTGATGTAGCAGCATCATGATGCAAATAAAGAACTTTTTACATGCACACTGGGTCTTTCAGAAAGGGAAATTGCACCATGACTATAGTGGTTGATTGTGCCAATCAGTTTCTATGGGATCAGGGTTGTTCTGAATGAAATTATAAATTATTTTGTTAAGTCGTCCGAGAGTGTGGTTAGATGTATCATCGGTTTGTGGAAATAGTTTGTGGGATCTATAAATCTAATAGAAATTAAAATTAAACTTAGTCAAGTTCCCTTTAATGGTTTTTAAATTCCATGATGTTCAAATTAATATTTTCTGGGTGATATTGATCCATTACAATGGAAAATATATGGGTTCTAGGATGACTAAATCGAGGAAAATCGATATGTCCACGAGCAAGAGAAAATATGTGTAGAGTGGTAAATTACCTTTTGTGGATGCTTGGAGGGAGAAGTGTGTTTCAAGTTTTGGAATGGGAATGTGTGGGAACATAGCCTTTATTTAGGTAGTGTATGAGTTGTAGGGGTTCTAGAAATTGGGATTTTTGTTTGGGATGGTGGACCCTAAAAATGGTTTAGCAGGTACTGGTTCCTTTATAAATATATTTTATAATATGTTAATGGAATTTTCTTAGTGGGTTTTATAGGTATGATGTGAATGTCAAGTTGAGTTTCTGGTGGTCTTTAATTGATAGTGGGGTTGACATGTCATTGAAGAGGGTTGATAGAACCAATTTAGATAAATGTTTATTTTCTTAAATTCTTAGAGATTCTGGTTGGAGGGACTCAATTTAAAACCATTTGGGTAAGATGGCCTTGCTATCCAGCTTTGCCATTGGTTAATTCGATCGAGTACCAGAGTGTTTGTGTTTCATATGGAAGTATAGTACTGGAATTTGATCATCAATACATGAGTCTTGGATCAATATATGTCAGGAAATGTGGTTATGAGGATCGTGTGTTTTCATACATGAGGTATCGGGTTTGGCCACCATTAGAGTTGGGAAAACCGAGGAATATGACGCTAGGTGATTCTGGTCAAGGGTTGTGTATGGGATATGAATTAAAGTGTGCATATTAGTTCAATCATGATGATACAATACTTTTTGAAAATATTCCATGTGTTGTGAGTTAATAATTGATTCCAATGCATTCTCATTTATTTCCTAGTTGTCGGGTGTGTTTGATGTTGATGTCGCATTGAAGAGTATCCGGTTTATGTTGGGGGGTTGTGGTGAGGATATGGTGCAGGTCAATTTCATGCCATGGTTCAATTTTTTGGTAGTATTGTAATGTTCAATGAGAAACATGGGAAATGGGAATGAAAAAGCATGCCTAGTGGCATGACCTCTTGTTATGAAATCTTATTTATGCTCAGGAAGATAGGCTCGTTGACGAGCCATTATAAGGTGAGGAGGTTGTAAGATCATGGGGTATTTTTAAGGCCTCTTTTTATTTGTGTTTTATTTTATGTCCCTTATTTTGGGAATATATGTGTTTCCACATGTTCATCAGAAGGATCAAGGGTGTCCTAGGGGTTCAAGGAAAAAAAGTGGAGGAAAATAGTTTTTAATGGGAATGTTCCACAGTTTTCTCACGGTTAGTGCAAACTTTGTGGTGAAACCCAGATAACTATACAGCCTTTATTGGATAATTTCACATAGTTATTACAAAATTAATATAAACATGTGTAATTACTAGTAAAACATGCAATGTTTGTGTTTATGTGATATTAGCTCACACACAGTTTGGGAATAGTTCAGAGAACCGTATTGATAAACCGTGAAACCAAGTACAAATTAGATATTTACAAAATTGTAGCTCCTAGATTTTAATGCCTCAATTGAGATTACCTTCCATTATTCACTACTCATCCCAAATGATTAAACAAGACCTCAATGAACTTCTAAGGACCAGTATCTATCATTTATACTCCATTTTGGATGTTGTTGGTTGTGTATTGAAGATTCGGGTATGTCTCATCCTCATATTATTTCACTTTTCATTATTTTTGTTTGAAATTTCTCTAATCTCGTTATAAAACTCTAAAATGTTCTTTTTCCTGTGGGAACTAGGTTTGGAAATAATGGTAGGTTGTATTAAGATCAATTTCTATATTTATAACTGTGTTCATCATCATATTCGACGTAGGTTGTCTACTACCTATATCCCATAGATTTGTTATAGATTTTTTCATATGTGTTGATATCCTTCCTTCTGCTTGTTGTGTAATTTTTCTATGAGTATTATTTAAAAATTTGTGTAACTAAATAATTATTATAACCCCTTATGGTTTCCAGAGGATGCTTTAAAGATTAATTGAAAAATTTATGGTTACCTATGGGGTGTTCCGACCTTATCAGACATAGATATTAGTCATGTTACGTGAAATTAACTTGTGATAATAGAGATCCCTTGTTTAACTTGATAAAATGATTAGTTGAATTGGAATTAGAATATTGATAGTTATTCCTCAGTTGGAAATGGATTAGAGTGTTTGTATGGAATGAGATAAAAAATTTAATTGTGTTAAAAGAATTTTTTTTCAAAAGGGTTATCAATTATAATGAGTTTTCCAAAAAGAATTTGATTATATGAAAGGATAAATGTGTTAAATTGGAAGTGGATAACAAATAGAAGATCTTGTGAATAGGTTTTCAAAAGGGAATTCATGAATATTCAAAAGGGGAAAATACATGGGAATAATGAGGTAATCCTTATGGGTTCAATTCGACAACGTTGTTGTGTTATATAATATAAGAATTACACATGAAATGAATAAGTGGTAAATACACGTGAAATGATATGCATGATAAATGAGTTAATACATGGTATTTTTTGAAGGTTGGTTAAGGTGTGGAAATATATGAACATACATAATGTCTTAACGCATAATAATGTAAATTTAAACAAATGGAATTTGAAATGTAAAAGGATAATGTAATAGTGGGTTATGGCATAGTATTAATTACTATGTTTATTGATGTGGATTGTTATTTCTGTTTATATGGGTTATTTTTTTATCAATTATGGAATGATTGTTATATGTATTGGTTGGTTTTTGTTGTTATATGGTTTTTTTGGTAAATGGATTGATGTGAATGTGAACATAGATTGGTGGGGTGTAAAGGATTTATGTTCCTCCCACCAGTAGTGTTGGACTGATTCTTTAACTGACCTAGGAATGTATGAGTTGGGGATTCGGACTAGAGATCTATGCCCCAAATGATTGTATTCGATGAAAATAACTTGACTCTGGATCCATGGTAAGTGTTTAGATTACTTTATATGCACATCCATATTGAGATAAGGACTAAGCTTTTTTCTATTATACTGAATGACCAATTCCAGGCACCTAGTGGGAATTATGTGAATACCTAACTAGTAAAATTTGGGATTGATGACGAACTAGTAATATAGAAGGCATAATTAATTGTAACATGGTTAGTAATAGGTAATTATATATTGATAACTTGTGGCCCATGAATTTTCATTCATTTATTTTTTATTTATTTATACATGCATGAACTATCTATTAGACTGGATATCTATAGACACGATTAGTGGTGGCCTACTAAGTTGTAATCACTCTCAGCATGAGCTTCTATTGGGTACCCATATAATTTTCATGCATAAAAGTAAGTACAAGGGTAAGGGTGCCATGCTAGGGAGTTAATTTTGACAAGGGACATGCATGGAAGAGGTTCCAGATGTGGAGTCATGAGATTTATGGGGATTCTAATGTCTATCTTATTTTGGGTTTCTTCTCAAATTTAATTGTAGAATCACATGGCATATTTACTACTAGTTGTAGTTTACACTTTGTTGGGAAATGGTTATATATACTTTTTCATTGATTAGATAATGGTATCTCCACAGTTTTATATGATTACGAATATTGATTACGCTGACAAAGAGGGTTTATTCTCCCCACATGCCCAATCATGACCCTTGTGCTAGTCGGAATCCTCTGGCCTATGGGGTTGCACTCTTGATGTCATGCGACAAATCAGATTATGGAACTGATTTAGAGCACCCAGGTAGAGACATTACATATTATAATAACAAATTGAATGATGAAGAATGAGATATATATCCAAAATAACATCCAAGATGAAAGGGTGTTAGATCAATCAAAACATATTTCTAAAATAAGACCAATAGTTAATAAAACACTACTCTTCATCTATATAGATATAAGAAAAAGAATTATATGGAGGAATTAAAATAGGAAAAAAATTATAGGGAGGGATGCAGATTCATCAACGATAACTTCGATTAATCAATAATGGAGTTTTGGAGCCCGTTGAATCTATCAAAGAGCCTCCGCGTTCTATAGAAGAAATGTTTGGCCAAGTTTAGATGAATTGGGATAAATTTTGGGGGTTTAATATTTTAAAATAATATATTAAAAAAGAAATTTCCTGCAAGAATGGTTCCCTATATAGGGATACATGATTTTCTCAAACCATGTGCCTAATAAGGTTCCTCTTCTTAGGGGCCAAATAGTTACATGTATGAGAAAATACATTTTCACAAATAATGAACTGACCATTGGAATCTATTTTTTAGGTTTTCAATATTTTCTACTCTAGATACATAGTCTGGGTAAATCATGTGCCAATTTTTTCCTACACCTCTTCCTTTAAAATTCTCTAATTTTCCCCCAAGACAACAAAAAGTAAAAACCAAAAATGTAAATCCAAACCCATATATTGTAAAAAATTGGTAATATATAACCATTAAATGAGAATGATACATCTCAAAAAATGTATATGAACTTACACCTTCTCACATATTGATTTCATGTGAAGGGACACTATTTATGCTATGTCTTGAGTATATTGCATCATTTTTATAGTGAAATGTAATTTTTTTTCAATGGGATAGAATCTCAAAAATGTTTTATGAATTGAAAATTTTATATTCAATGAACTTATCCTATAGATATATTAGAAACTAGAGGAAACTATTTCTAGGATATCAGGTGTCCCATGAAATAATGCATACACAATTCATCATTTTAGGTAAAAAATAATATATTATATAGTAATTCTTACCCCCATTTTTGGTTTCATTTAATAATATATTTTAAAGTAATATATATAATGAAATAGGTTCCAACTATAATATAAATTTATTCTATCACTATTACATTCATAAACATATCGTACATTGAACATTTCTTCATAACCTGGGGAAATGGGAACATATTTAGGGTTTATATTAGATGTTTGGTAAGGGTAAACAGCTAATGTATTATTCCACAGACATGCACAATAATAATATTAAAATAAGGGTTTGAGGTCCTGATAATAGTATAATATGTTCATTACCAACATATAATTGATCAGAAATGATGAGTCATATTGTAATGATTTAACAAATAAATATACATGAGTCATAGTACCGAGGATTCATAACAAATCGATCACTGCCACGAGAGCATATAATAAGTATAGGAACATGTCATACAACTTTTGGAATATTAATTTCATTTTGAAATCATGTCATTAGTTAATGGTATTCTCTAAATACTTTGTAACCAATGTATAAAATGACAAATGATTGATTCAGTATACTCTCTGACTTTTTTTCATCATTTTAATGGGTTTACTCACAATCCTATTACATATTATCAAATGAGATATCAATCAGTTCCCAATTAATTATAGGGATATTTTATTCTTGGCCCACTAGTAACATAATGAAAACCAATCATATATTTGGTACAAGATGACAACTATATTCATCATTTTGTAACATAATAATAATCACATCTGAAATAATTGGGTGTCATGAAATAATCCTTAAAAAATCATCATCATCTTCCTTCAAAATCCATAGAAAAAAGTGTCTTTAATTAAAATAATAAATACTCAGTGAAACCCACCTCAACCTATGTTAAAATAGATGAAAAATACTTTTTAAAATATCTTTCAAATAATTCTTTAAAAATTTGTTAAAATTATCCTTTTATTTTGATAAAATTTAAATATAAATAAAAAAGTATTACGAAAAATATTTTATTTGAAAATATATTATGCACCTAAAATTTATTCAAACTGTCAAATAATGCTGATGATGACATGAGAATTCGTTCATACAGAAGAACTTAAAAAACAACTTATACCTTTTTGTAAAAATATCATAAATTTCATTTTTTGAAATCACTAAAGTAATTACTTCTTCCAACCATTTAAAATAATTTCATATATTTTTTAAAATAGAACTAAAACATTTTGGATAATAGAATGTAACATTCTTGTAATCATTTTAATAAACATGGACAAGGATGAAAATGTTTTTTGACTAAAGAGGAAGCACTATTGATGTTTTTTTTCAAACAATTAATTCACTCATTATATATTAAGAATAGTGGACAGTGCAAGGAAAAAACAAACAAAAAATATATGATGTTTTTAAAAAAAATTATTATAATTTCACTCAATGGATGTTTAATATATAAAATATAGATAATAAAATGTTTATAACATAAACAGTTATATTATTTCATAATTATAATTATATGTTATATTAGGGTACTGAATAATTAATTAATATTTATAGTATATATACAATATAACTATATTTATCAATATATTAATATATATAATTTCATTTTAATTTCTATTTATCCATTTGTTAACAATTTTTTAATAAATTTGGCACCCATGGTGTTAAATGTAATGTGTCTTATGCTTGTTTTAGGTTGACAGTTCTAGTCATTTATCCTTGGTCTTGGATTATTAATCTACGTAATATAAATAATGTTATAAGTATCAAATTTATTCATAATATGAAGTATTATTTCCATTCATATTGTATAGATATAATAAATTATTTCCATCACTATTTAGATAAGTTAGCAAGTATGAACGAATAAGTGATGTATCACGTTTCAATTGAAATATGAAAAAAATGTGAATATTAAATCATAACTATATAATATAAAATATATTATATATATCATATGTATTCAAAATTCTATATATATGAACATACATGTATGGTGGACATGAATATGGAATCATATCACTATATAGAGGTGACATTCAACTCATACACTCGAACAAAATTGTCATCTCAAATAGGATAGAAAAGGCGTGAATAGTTTTTTAAAATAAAAAAACCTTACAATGTAATATTCACCTGAATGGTGCACCAAGGAAACCAAAATTAAATTAAATTATGTGTTGGGGTCAAAATAGCTTTTACCATTAAATTTTAATTCATTTTTTAGATATTTTGTGCCTTATCCTTATGTTTTACATCACCACATTAGTCTATTTAACTCTAACCATTGTTATAAAAAAATTTCATGGTAATTATTCATTAAAAAAAATTATTTGAAAAAAATTTGTAATTTTAATTTATTAGCATTATATTTCATTACAAATAACCAAAAATTATGATAAATTTAATTAAAATAAAAAAAAACCTTCTCTCGCATAGATGGAATTTTTTTAAATTAATGTCTTCATAAATTAAAATTAATTTATATTGATTTCGTACAAATAAATAATCATTTATTTAATATTATAAAAAATTAATTTTTTTATTAATTTAAAAATTATCAATTTATATTTATTAAAATATATATGAAGATACATTTGTCTAAAAAATATTTGAAAATAATTTCTTATTATTATTATAATTATTTATATAGTAAATTTGATATTATTTTATGTAATTACATTTCATTTAAATACAATATATTCTGATTGAATTTAAAATTTATAAGAATTATTTTCATAAGATCATATTTTCCCCCACAATATATCTAAGATAATAAATTTATCAAAGAGATAACATATTCTAAAACATAAATGTTTTAATGTCTACAATATTATTAAAATTTCTCACTCAAAATTCAATCAATGTAATATGAAAACCCCAATGACATGGACTCTGAGTTTAGTATATGTGAATAATAAACTATATACATTCATAAATAAGATATATTAACCACATCATGATATTGAGATTCAATCATAGAAGTTATCTCAATGTGATCATGAGTCTTATATAAAACTATATATCTAGATATTAGATTTCTCCTTTTCCCAAAATCTAATAATCTTCTTCCGATTTGATAACTCTAGGAAGACAATTCCACCAAAATTAAACATCATATCATGATGATGGTTATTTAAATAAAATTAATATAATTAAAACAAAATCAACAATATTAAACATCATATCATGATGATGTATTATGAGTTACCCTGAATTGTTGTTGAATGAATTTATCGATTTATTTCATTTCCTCATCTTTCTCATGTCCTAATATCATTCATTCTGTAAATGCACCCCAGTATGTTGGACTTTTCAAATCATTATATATAGTTCTTTATAAGGATCTATATGAATTATAAATATAAATATTTCTTTTGTAAAACATGACCAGAAAATGTTATTGATTCATAAATACCTTGCAATCCATAGAGCATGCTCAATACATATATTATTTGAATTTAATGGTTGTATCAGATTGACCATCCTTCTAATTGTGATGTGTAAGGATAAATATCAAACATGTATTCAATTAATTATTAATACCTTTTCGATATATCAAGTTAAACATCTTTTCTTAATAATAAATAATTTATAGTGGTTCTCCATGATGATATATAACTTCTCTATTTTATATCATAGAGAGATGATCAAGAAATAAATCATCTCTTATTGTAATAAATTGTTTTCTTAATTAAGAGATCAAACATATCCCAAATTTAATTGTGTCTTTTATATAACATGTGGTCCCTTGAAATTTGTTTTTGGGGATTTACCATGTCCTATAAGGTAAGGGTATTTGTTATAAAATCATCGTAATATTATCTCTCTGTGTATTGACATATATCATTCCTAGAATTGAGATACATACTGCACAACATGTCATCTCAGGTTATCCCATCCCAAAATTCTACATCACCTCAATATACATCATAAAACATCTAAGACGATTAAATAATGATGAATTATAAACATTATCCTACAAAAACTCCCCCAACTTTGGAATTGATAAAACACATACCAAATTATTAAATACGACAAATTCCATCATGGACATGTATGAACTATGATAAAATTAGTATCTTCCTTTCTAGGTTCAAATCATCTTGCTATTCATGTTTACTCATTACTTGAATAGATATTTTAACCCTCATTTGAGAAATAATGGATATTTCTTTTTTTTTTGGATATTTCAAGGTACATTGTCAATAAATCTAGGAGTATTGGATCTCTTTAAATACTAATTCTAGACAATGTAGCAAGGTCCTTCTAACTCAGAGCATCAGCAACATTTCTCAACATTGATGTGTGGTAATGTGTTGAGGATAAATAATATTTAATTTGTTTGAGCTATAAACATTGGTGAATATCTTACTCATTCTATGGTAAAATATTCTTCAATATATTTTGATCTATATATACATCACACCATTCACCATAAAAACAATGTGTTGATATTTACAATGATAAATAACTACATACATTTATAAATAATTAGTTAGGTAAATTTTCTCATTAACCATAGATAGGAATAATACATAAGATATAATATTATCATTCACCATTAGAATATATCTTATCACCCTCCTTGATTCATTGATGAAAACAATAAACAGTTATTCAATGTAGGGTATTTTAAATAACGGTTGTCTAACCATCTTTATCTTCAGTTCCATGAAATTTTATTCACATTAAACATTCCAACATGGATCCCTACAATTTCTACACTGTTTTTGGATTTAATATATATCTGAAATTTCTCACAATGTATTGGTAGTATACCCCCATGTCAATATAACTATGTATTTTGAATATAGTTGTTTATATGGGATAATGTTGTATAAATTTTATATTTGAGTGATTGACTAATATGACATCACTTGTGATCACCTAAAACCTAAATAATAAATCCTATATCTAAAAATTTAGATTTACTAGATTTTAAATATATATTATCCTCCATTGTGGTCATAAAAACAATCCTCAAATGATATTCATGGTATTAATTACAGTTATTATATATAATAAATTCCACTTCAAATAATAAAAATAATATATTAAGGAAATTTTTATACACTATTAATTTGATCAATGAAGATAGTTGGAGATTAGTCCAATCCAAATGACATCATTATAAATTCATTATTTCCATTAGCCGTATCATTGGTATTCTATGATATGTCGCTTTTGACCTTCAATTTATGACCTAAAAATTAGAGGTAAATCTTTCAAATATTTTTATACCCTTATCATTGATCGTAGAAATAAAAAATATTGGGTAAATTGTACTTGTTTTTAATTATAATCATATTATGTCACTAATAATCAATGCATATACATAACTATTCAATAATGATATTAATGAAAAGTGAATATGCACTACATGTTGACACAATTGGATATACAAATACCTTTTCCATAATCTCCAAGTGTTTCTTCATAATTTACTATAATACAATAGAGGATATTCTATGAGAATTCAATAAAATGTACATAATACATGTTATGAGATTTATTAAACACTCAAATTCAATATTTGAAAGATTTCTAAGAAAGTATTCAAAAAATAAATAATATTTTTCCTTCACAATAGGTATTTCATTAACATTGAATTCTCCCGAATCAATTTTGATAAATTTCAATAATTATTAGGTAGTATTAAGGATTAAATAGAATTGTTTTAAATTGAATGGTTATATTCTTCCTTGAACCAACAGATACTGATCGGTTGATTCTGATTATCAAATTTCACAAATAATACTTTGAAATTGATATGGTCATCTATATAAATAATTTAAATCCATTGCGAAAAGTCATTTAAAATTAAACTTGAGGGTTAATGAAATTATTTTCAAAAATGAAATTCCCATAATAATCTATTAGTGTGGTGCTATAAAATTGGGATACCATCAATGTAGAATTATGTATTTTTACTGATAAATAAACATATAATAATTGAGGTATTGATATGATACTAGTAGATAATTTTTATGATACAAAAGAATTTGTTGCAAAATTATAAATTAATAGAATTTTATTTTTATTATAGATGATATATGTACCTTTCACCACATCACTAGTTTTGATCACTTGAGAGTTTTATTTCTATCATTGATTAAGTGGGATTTAGTGATAATGGTAATCATGATTTCTTTTATTCATATAGTGTCTATTGTAAAATCCATAATCCATTAGACTACTACGTTAGAGTATAGGTGGATGTTTTAGGTAAGATATATCCCCCATTATTTCCCTGGAATTCCTCTTTATATATATATATATGAAATTCACATTCATAATGTCCTTCCATTCCACACATGAAACATTTAACAGTCCATTAGAGAAGATTTCCAAGTGCTTATTTATATAATTATATAATAAAGGAAGAGTAATTTTATTTCATTCGTGGGTTCTATTATTATATTTTCATTGACACTCCATATTTCTCCTCTTATTATAACCACAAGAATGATGGGAATATCTTCAATCTATTTCTACATTTAAGGTATTTATAATGATTTTATAATACATAATATTGTTTTTCATCTCGAAATCCCTTCACATACATGGTTTTAGTCCATTGAATAATAGGTTAATTATCTGTTTAGTGTTAATGATATTACTAGATGCTTGCATCATAAATTTTCTTAATTTATTATCATAATTGTAAATGGGATGTATAAGACTTTAGAGCTAGACCAGAGCCTTGTGGGTTGGATGGGAGGACATCCCGAATTATCAAGTTGTACCTTGATGATCATGGATAACATCCAGAACACTTTCCTCCAGTATTTCTTTATTTTAGAGATTCCTTTCCAGAATACATTTCTGTTTTAGGTCCTATGAGAGTGGTTGAATAATTTATTGAGTTATTTCCATGATCTGCAACAATATCCATTCTTCCTTTCAGGATATATATGACATTTTTTCATCACCCTAACACCACTCTAAAGGAATATAAGGAAAAAAGGTTTATCTATCTATCTAATGATCTATTGAGTTTTCCAGTCAATTTGGAGAAAAAGTTATATATAACCCTTATGAAATGTTTGTATTTAAAAAAATGTACAAGATTATGATTAAGAGACGATATCCACATACATAGATAAATGGTATTTTTAACTAGCATTAAGGATATTGGTCGTTATATAAATTTTATTTGAGATTCCGACACCAACATGTCCATTTTCAACCTATAAATAAACATCATACTTATTTTTGTATAATGTGTGGTCTATATGAGTATTTGGTTGTGTTTTTTAGTCACATTAACATGCTAGTATATCTCATGGAAGTGATAAACTATGGTTTTTTGTCTATATTTATTAACTTGTGGAGGTCTGAACAGATTATATCTTTCCATATTCTAAAAATATACATGGTCATGCCAAACATCTTGAGATAATTTTGTATACACTAACAGAGAATCACATATATTATATGCTCAAAAAGTGAATCAATTTAACGGATAAGAATCTATTACATAGACATATTACCTCAAAGATAAAAAAATAAGTCGTCCAAGAGATGTTGAGGGATGTAGTTTCCTTGGATTATCATAATAATTTATTTGACCTATGGTGATTCATAGGTGTAACTGGACAGTACTGGTGTTTCTTACAAGAATTTTCAGGCATAGTAGTGCCTCTTATGGGTTTGACTATAAAAGGAGTGAATTTTTTATTGAAATATATATAATAAACCATGATTTTATGATATTTAATTTTTAAATTAATTTACTCTCTTTGAAACCATACATTAAATAGAACAATAATCTTAAAATAACTCCAAAATATTATTATTTTAACACATTTATTATCACGGTGCCAATAAAATATCAAGAATGAATGAGATTATCTAAATTAATAAAATATAGTTCACACTTTTTTATTAAATGATTTAATCGGTTAGAAATTAATTATAAAATAAAATAAAATCCAATTGAACTTAAAGGATGTGTTCTTTCAAAAGAAAACCTTTTTATTCCAAAAATTTTATTTTAAAAAAAACTATATTATTTGAAATTTTTGAAATATATTAATTAAATTTGTATTTCAAATATACCATAAAACGTTTTTTAAATTCATTGAATGAGTTTATATGATTATTATTAGAAATAAATAATATTTGAATCATAAAAAACTATATTGTTGTAAAATACATACCTCCCACCATTTATTGGTGAACCGATTTTAGAACTAAAATATAAAACTTATATGAATTTTTTTTTCAAAACATAACATCAATTTCTTAATATGGATTTCAAAATTATCATTGGATGAATTTATTAAATTTTTAAACAAGTTTCATTTATTAGGTAATAGTAAAAAATACGTCATTTCATTTGAAAAATGCCTTTTCATATAATATACATTCATAGTAAAATATTATTTACAAAATTTTAAGGTGTAATTATTTCATTTATACATCAATATAAGAAATTTGCGTCATTTTAATTATTTTCACATTTAAATTTGATATGAAAATATTTCATACATTTATACTTTTCCTTTAAAAACTTTTTTTTGTTGTGTTTGTGGGATTAATGTTTAATATAATATTTCCTATAATGTTAAGTGAATTAGGTAAAATGGATTCCATAATTTTAATAATAAGATATAATTTATGTTTTATGTTCAATTATGTTTTTAGGAATAAAAAAATATACCATGAGAAAATATTTATTCACTGTTGTGTTGGTAAAAAAATGAAGCATGTTAAAGTTAAAAACATAAATGCATAAAAGTCATAAAAATATCAAAATTTACAATTTTTTAAAGTGCTTCAATAAACTAAATAGATTCTAAAAAATTTATTTCCAAAAAATATAATGTAATTTAATTCCACCTCAATGTGACATCCATTAAATATAAAATATTAATTATTTTACTCACTTACACCAACCTCTTTTCATGTATAAATTCCACCAGTCACCACCCCATTAGGACCATAAATCCTTTATGGTACAAAAAATATTCCCAAAACCGATCCACCTCAAACTTACAATTTTCCATGTGCTTCTGGTCTAACCAGATGTTCAAATCAAAGGCTTGTAATAATCCCCTAAGGAGGTGAAATTCAAGAAATAATTTAATAAAAACAGCTCTCTTAAATTATTTTATTTTTATACATTTCCCCAAACAATTCATCTATCAATGAATAAAAATTTATAATAATTTTAATAATGTAATATTATTCTTTTGATGTAACATCTTATATCAATCTCTTTTATTACAATCAATTTCTCAAACAAAAGAAACGACTAGACAAATATTTATGGTTCATTACCTTTATGAATAATTTTTTTATTTACCACCATCTTGGATGGTCAGAAAACTATTATTATAGTTAATTTTTTTTAAAATAGTTTATTATAAAATGTTGAATTTTATTTAACTAAATATATATATTATATTAATTATAACAAAACAAGTTTTTTATGGTTGAAAAAATCACAAAATTTAAGTAATCATTTATATTCAATGTTTTATCAAATGAATCATCCTTATAAAAGAAAAAAAATGATATATGAGACATTTTATAATTCAATAGGTTCATTAATACTATTTTATTACACATGTATGGTCTAATTTTCATTAGAAATGGAAATAATTAATTGTGCACAAATTTATAGATCATGAAACCAAGGAAATGAACTTAGCCGAAATAGTGAATGTAATTTAATATTATTAATGAAGGTATGGAAAGATATTATAAAAATATTATATCTTTTGTTATAAAAATTAATAATATTATTTAATGAATTAATTAAAACATTTAAAATATTATATAGGAAGTGGATATATGAATAATTAAAGAGAATAATGAAGTAATGCGATTTCATCTAATTATTTTCTTCTATGATATATTTTCCTTATTCACCACTTATTTATTATTTGGGTTATATAAACATTCCATTAATATATTATATTTAAAATATCATTATCTTAATGATATTTTATGTCTCTTTTTAAAATTATTTATTTTATGGGGCATACTATTCGTCTTATAATAAAGTGGTAAGTGATTTCTTAACCCAATTTCGATTATTTGTGATGAACTTAAAATTCATAATTTTTCCTTTGTAAGATCATGTTTGATTATAATTTTGATAATATTATGTTTTATTATTATCTTGTTTTTATTTTTATTGATATAAAATAAAAAAATCGATTATTTATATTCACGATCACTTCTATTATATGATACAAATAAGGGGATTTGTAGTCTCAATTATTTATTATATTTGACCATTTCAATAATAATCACCCATTTATGTTGTGTGGGGTTTATATTATCCATTAATTTAATATATTTTCCTTATCCTTTAATTTATGTATATTTACATATCCATTTTATGTTACCCCTTTCATAGGGTTTATGTTTCATAATTTTCCAAACTAGTAAAGTAATTTTTCACAATTATCATAAATTGAGACAGATGTTATGTTATGAAGATATATTATATTATGATGTGTAAATAATGAACATTTAAATTTTGTATCATTAATTCAATTCCTTTCATGGTATTATATTTTTTTTTTACCTGTTATTCATTATTCATTCATAATTTTTATTTATTCAAAAGTAGTATTATTTTAAAATGTTTTCAAAAATGTTTTTAAATAATAATTTATACATTTTCAGGGAAAGGGATTTCATGATTGTGTAAAATGGGGTTTTAAAATAAATTATATTTTTAAATTTTTATTTCAATAAAAAATGATATATAAATGTTTTATGATTTAAAAAGAATTTTTTCAATTCAAGAAGGTTGTTTTCCTCATGAATTATTCCATGTGATCTCTTAATATTATTTTCCATGTAAGATTACATTATTTGATGTCACATGTTATTAAATGGGGATATTATTCACTGAAATTATCATTATTGTGTTATTTTTATTTTATGTTTATGAAACATAATACATTCCAGTCATTTATGATATGATGAAACATTTTTCAATCCTATTTTGTTTTAACTGTTCTATTGTGATTTAAGTTCTTGTAGAACATGTTTGAATAACATTCATTATGTTAATGGTGGGTCCTATATATACCTCTAAAAAATTATATAATGATATTACATATCATGATATGGCTTGAAGGAGTATTGATATAAATTTAGATAAGAAAGAATTCGATGTGAATCCAGTTCAACAAGAATTATTTTTCTAGTAGGATAATATTTAGTGTAAACCTTGGATAATACAATGGTTTGGGGAGTAAACTCATTCCACTAAGATAGTATTGGAAAATAGTATAGAAAACCAATGTAATTATATTATATGATTATGTGCCTCCAAAAATTCTAGGATTAATGTAAATATTTTCTTTTATGATTTATGTGTTTTGAATTTTTTGGATTTATTCTATTACTCATGATTATGATCTTTGATGAGAATATTATGATTTTTTAAATGTTTTGTTCATATTTTTATAGCCTTATGTTAATATTGAGATTCATATCTCCCATATTTAACCTTATTAATAATATTATCTCAAACTATTCGTATATTTATTTTTCTTAGGATATAAATAATGGTATTATTTTTGAAATGTCTAAATGGTATCTAGTTAATAAATATTATACGGGAGACAATGTAGACGTTATATGAACTAGTTTTTGGTGATTCCATGTTTTCAAAGTCACTAAAAATATATGATTCAATAATTTTATTATTGTGAATATTTTTCTATTTATATGTAATATATATTTTTAAAAAGAGTTTCTCATTATAGTTAGTAAATAACAAATGGCTTAGTTAAAAGTTTTAAACTAGAATGAGAAACTATTAGTAATAACTATAAATTTATGTCTTGGTTATAGACCATGAGTTTTTGAAAAGATCATGCATAAACTAGGATTAAACATATTTTTCAAGATGTGAAACATTATTTGTATATTCCTTATACTATATGGTTTTTTTATTATGATTGATATTACTCACGCTTTTGTTTTTGATATTATTCAATGTCTGGTACTCAAAGGAACTAGGCTAATGCTGAATGTGATGATAAACACCATTATTTTCCTCTGGAGAAACTGAATGATATGGGAGATGGAATGACAAATATTATATCTATACTAATAGAAGATATGAATCATATAAGACCAAAAATGATAAATGAATGGGAAAACTTTTTTATGATTTCCTCATTCTGTAACATCCACCTTCGTTCTGTGGGTCTTCGGATCAACTAGTCTCTACGAAATGGGTCAACACAATTGGGAAAATATTTTCCCTACATTAATGATGAGGATGTGAAAAATTTCTCCAATATTTTTATCTTTTAAAAGGAGAAGTATATAAATGGTGTAATCTGATCAATAATATATGGATACAATAATAAGTTGAATAAATTGAATGGGATGGGTTTAAAGGTTTATTTACAGAAAGAACATTCCCATTATTACAAAATATATATATAGAAGTAAATTAGTGAGCTAAAGAAAAAATATGAAGAATCCAATGGTATATATGAGGAAATAATTTCAATTATAAAATGGTATATATCTAATTTTAATTATCAATCTATAATGTTAAATTGATTTATTATTTAGTGGTTGAAGCCCATGTATTCAAAAGGAATAATCTATTTGATACTACAGTACGTATGATAGAATTCATTGATGTGATCTTATAGTGGATATCTAAATCAGAGATACCATTTAGTAAAATGGTTTTGATATGAAAATATAAAATTAATATAAATGATATTCTCAAAACAATGGAAAAAAAGATGAGTATTTATTTGTGCTCAAAGTGAGGTAAGAATCATGAAGGTAATTTTCCTATATTGATGAGAAAAAGATTCATGTTTGGAAGGGATATTCACTGGGAAACTAAGTGAAAATGTGAATAAAATAAATTAGATAATTATTCTAAATGAGATAAATATACAAAGATTGAACCCCACACACTTCAATGGTTTATGTCTAAAGAAAAAAGAAATTATGAAAATTAATTCCCAAAACCAAGTGTAACATCTCAAGTAATTATAGAGGAATAATTTTTCATATTTAATAATAATTACCCATTCTATAGAAAATTTACTTTAAAAAGGAATATATTTTTAATATAATTCCCAACTCACAACAATAAGCTTCTCTGAAATTGTATGCTTCACATAAGAATGAGTTATACCAAAAAATAATTTAATATTTTTATTATTATTTAATGTCGTAGATATCCCATAACCCTTAGAGTTTATATAACGAATGAGATTAAATAAATTATAAAAATAATATTTAGACATTTTTATAAAATGATTCATTGGTTACCAAATTAATTTGGATATTAAAAAATATATAAAGTGTATGTTTTTTGAAAAAAAAATTAAATGCCAATAAATGAGAATATAAAATTTTATAATCACTCTTGATGGATTATATTTATATAATATATATAATATTTTACATATAATGTTAAAAATTCATATTAATATCTTTCTCTAAATTATATAAAAACGAATTCAAATTGTTCAATGAAAGATGTATTTTATAATAAACGGCAGCTTTTCCACATTTTGATGGTGAACTCATTCAAAAGATGGGTTATGACACATTTATATGTTCTATTTTAAATACTATAATTCTTATTTGGAAGAGTGACATAAAAATTGTCTTTGCTTCAATTTTTTATTTTTTTGATTAAAATACTTTTTTCATGAATAGTTAAAAAGTTGTATTTAAAATCAAACCTTCTTTTTCATATAATTTATTAATATTGGTATATTTTCATTTCAATTGGGAATGATTTTTAAGTAGATTTTTGTTTTTTCATTTAATCCAATATATTTTAGTGGAATAAATTTCATATTTAATTTTTATAGAAAAACTATATTAACATTTGAATGTTTGACATCAATAACCCATTTTCTCATTCCAACAATGAAATTAATATTGAATTTAATTTCTTAATTTAAGTGAATTTAATTTTAAAAATATAAGAAACATGGCTGTAATTATTATGAAAAATGTAATACCATAAAATCAAAATAGAATTTGATAAATAGAAAAATTTGTATTTTTTAAAAATGAATAAAGTTAAATAGGGTTATTAAAGTTAAAAATAATATTATAATAAAATAAACCTACCGTAACACACAAAGTACTCTCATTTCATTTATAATATTCGACAAATAAAATAGTTGGGTCAAAATTAAGGCCTTTGGAAGCCAATAGTGTGTGATTATGACATTAAAAACATTAAATTTAATGTAAAGGAAAATATGTCATAATCAAATATCTTATTACTAAAAAATTATAACATGGGGTTTTATAATTTATATCATCGACTATAAATAGTTTATAGAAATCCAGAAATATTACCTACATCATTTTATCTTATTTATAATATTTTGAAATTAAATAATGAAATTTAATTATTACACAAATATGATAAAGTACTAGATTTATTAAATAAATAATCAAATAAATGATATTATTAATATTAAAATATTTTAATGTGGAATATTTAATACCATACAGATATTTTATGGATGAATATGACATGTTAGTATTGTCATATTGTGTTTTTTTCCAAGGAATCATATTTTTTTCAACTCACAAAGTGTAAATTAATTGATAAAACAAAAAGAGTTAAAAGGGGTTAAAACATATATGGATTAAGAAGTATAAAATACAAGAATAATTATTATTAGATTATTATATATCATTTTTTATGCATCCTATATTCTAAATAAATGAGTATTTTTCCAGTTGTAATCAAAATTGATTTTATAGTAATTTAATTATTTAATTAATTCCTAGGGTTCCCCTCTTCTCTCCTATAAATAGGCTCCCATTTCCCTGTATTTCTCAAATTTCCAAAACTTTTGGATCAACCATTCTCTTCCAAAAAAATATCCTATAATCGCTCACCACATTCTTGAGGACTTATTTTAGTAATAACACCATCCATATAGGTGATAATGGGTTCTTCAAATGTGATCAACTGATGAAGATTCATCATATTCTTTATGTGTTTCTATATAATTTCTTATTCCACCTCCGTAAAATTGTATTCATCAAAGATAAAATGATAAATCAAATATCCCCAATATAATTTGATATTATTATGTAAATTTCATCACCTAAATCCATTTCCCCTTCCATAAAATGAGAAGAGAATTAATAATTCATGCATGAGTGTGAACTATCACCTCTACGAATTGATATAATTGGTTTTCCATAACTGTATATTCAGAATGGTCATAATGATACAATTAATTTTATTATATGATACTAATGAAATATTTTTCAAAATTTGGGAATGATCTATCAATTATTTTCTTACTTTCCATGAAAATAAAATGATAACATCGTTGGGGCGTGTGTTTGAAATATCACCTCCAAGAAGTGGTGAGAATTTTTTTATTCAGCATGACACTTGTATGATATATATCATTATATATTAATTATTATTATTATTATGTTAATTATATTATGATCATTTTGTAAATTTAAAATAATAATTACCTTGTTTCCATAATTATCCATGAATAAAAGAAATGTTACTCATGTGTACGTACGACCTACCATCTCCACGATTATAACGTTATTCATTTTTTCTTCCATTAATAAATAGTTGGATTTAAAATTATAAATAATGTTTAATAGTGAATATTATGTGATTAATGTCATTATGTGGATGATGGACATTATGAACACATGTTTTATTGACATCATAACAAGATCATTTTGGAATCATGTGCCAAATATCAAGATAACATCTTGTATGAACCTTAAAAAATATGAAATTTTTATAAAATTGGGATAAGTGATATAAAATTAATAATAATAATGAAAAAAGATCTAATTAAAGTATAAATTTACCAAATTGTATTATTCATGAATATAAATAATATGTTTTATGATTCAAACTCAATGTATGGGACTTCATCTCAATATACATTCATTGATGCATATTTTTATGTTATACAAGACATTATTTTATAAGGTATATACTCAACTCATTTTAATTTTAATTAATTCATAGGATTTTATAATGAAACTTTTTATATGAATTGTTTTATAATCATTAAAAAATGGCTAGAATAATTTTTTATATATATGTAGTGACAATGAAATCTCTGCCACCATACCCATTATTTGATATTTTATTTTCCCTATATGAGTTGATATTTTTTTAATGGAAAAGAAACACCTTATTTCATTTTTTGGGAATTTTGGAAATTAATATTAATTTTTATAGACTATTTCAAAATCATAAAATGATTCCATGTTATTGTAAGTGATATTTTATGACTCAAATATTGATAATTGAAATATTTTATGTGTTGTGATTATATAATGGTACTTTTACATTTCTGATGGTGGTTATTCGGTAAACCAAAGATGAGTGATTACTAGAAAAACCAATTATAGGAGGTTATATTATAATCCATGGACTGGTGGTTACATTATGACATCTAATTCATTGGATAATTATGACAACTGTATAGCTCTTCTATTTGTAAGGGTCATATTTTGTAAAGTTGAACATATGTTTATTCTATTTATGTATGATTATGTCCCATATCATCGTTATATGTTATATGTGTCTTTTAATGGATTTTATGATAAAATTTTGAATTTTAAAAAGATAATAAATGAGATTGTATTTAGTGTTGTGTATTTACTAATTCTTATAGGTGAAAA
Organism: Viscum album; assembly: GCA_963277665.1. Taxonomy (NCBI): domain Eukaryota; kingdom Viridiplantae; phylum Streptophyta; class Magnoliopsida; order Santalales; family Viscaceae; genus Viscum; species Viscum album. The sequence continues at coordinate 462,736,461 of OY728137.1, read as the reverse complement.
GTATTAGTTTATTAAAAATGATTCGTGGATTAGATTTTCTTACAAGACTAACATTTTTCCTTTTTTGTATATCCCTTACCATGATTTTTATGCTCATCCCATGTTTTTAAAATGTTTTTAAAAATATTTCAGGGAGAATATTATCAATTATGGGATAATGGAAATGTTATTATAATTAAACATTAAATTAAATCGTGTTTCGTTTTAAAAGGTTTTATTTTATAGAAGAAATGGATATTATTTGAACATTCTTATTTTCATTTATATGGTTTTTATGTATGATTTATGGCCTAATTATATAGGTATATAAACATGAAAATATCAACAATGTGAAATAATTTCAAATTATTGACTAAACACTAGATTATGTATAGTTTAAGGCTAGGGCTTTATAGTTATTATTAGACTTCATTTTAGATAACAATAGAGTTTAGAGTGATATTTGTGATTAAATTACCGGTTATATATAAAAACAATGATTTTCATAATTGAAGAGTAATAGATATTTTAGATAAATTTAATGAGTTTGTGATAACATAAATAAGTATATCTTATGTTTGATCTTCCTAATAAGTTTTTACATGATGATATTATTGATATACTCAAGCAAACCATTTTGGTTTTAGTAAATGGATGAATTCAGCTGGAATGAATATAACAATGGATTTGAATGATAATGTGGTGACTCTATGAATAAGTAACCAAATCAAATAAAATCTGCAATGAGAACTCTCATGGTTATACAAAACCAACTATTGGGATTCATGATTAACTACTGGAACCAAGGTGACTTTTCTAAGGCATCATATATGAGTAAAAGGAATCCCAATGATGATTCATGAAATAATCATAAAGGTAAGTGTATTCATTGACATTTGTGTAGAGAATTTTGAAATAAACACCTGGGAATTTTTTTAACGGGACTAGAAGATGGTATAAATGTGGCAATGAAGGTCATAAATCAATAACCTATTAAGGAAAAAAAGGAAGCATTTAGTTGACACTATGAAAGGGAAATAAGTTCATTCTGAGTTATCAACTGATTTTTCTAAATATATGGAGCATGTTTATTATTCAAATCAATGTCCTCGGTAGAAGAATCATGAATTAGAGTAATAAAAGAATACAAATTAATGTTATGTAATACTTAATTCCATTCAAATTAATGATTAAGAAACAGAAAATGACCTATAAAAGCTATGGATTTTTTATCACCTGTTATTTTATAATAATGAATCCAAGGACTTGATTAATATTTTCATTTGTAGGTTATTTAGGCTAAGGAATAATATTAAAAAACATGGTTAAGGAATCAAGAAGAATTATGAATGATGAAATAGTAAATATATAAAAAATTTAAGAGTTATAGTATACTGTAGGATAATGAAATGATTAAAAGTATTAATGATCATTTGAAGATGGGATTACTATGGTCGAAAATTTTCTAGTATGTGTAACCCTAATGTTATTTATGTGAAAATTTTATTTTATGAAGAATTATCTTTTCCCATGTGGATGTAATTATAATTATATATATGAATATTAGGGTTCAAATAATCTCTGATTTTGAGGTATTATTGGGATACTAGATTATGTGTTTCAAAATAAAATTTATGAGATAAAATTTGATGATATAACATGTTAGGGTTATATTTTGATGTTTTTATCTCATTTTGGGAATTTTATAATATTATAAAATTTTATGATAGAGACAACCCACCGAAATGGTGAATACCCACTGCATTAGACAAAGATGTGGAACTCTAACCCACAATCGATGTGTGACAAGGATTTATCATTGACCACTGGTCTAAAATAATTCATTGGTTATTATGTCATTTTATTTTTTAGTAAATAGAGTTGATGTAATAAGAATAATATTTTCCAGATAACATATTTTGTATAAAAATTTTATCATTGGTTTAGGATAATTATTTGGGGAGTAGGTGGTAAATGTCATTTTGGAAGACATTCATTATATTGGGAACCATATATGCCTATATAAAATAGAATACTAAAGTATTTTTTTTAGGAGTAATGGTTGATTTATATTTTGGAAGAATATATTTATTTATAATGTATATATGGAAATTCTGTTTATTTATGAAAATGATTTACATGTCTTAGAGAATATATGATTTTTGAAATTGTTTTTGGTATGGAACGTCATGTGTGATCGATGATATTTGGAGATAAAAAACTATGCCATCACATTCTTCAATGATTTGGGTTTTAAACATAGTTTAGTTTATTTTGAGGGATTTTATGGATAGTTATTTTTTTAATGGTTTATGATGATCATTTGGTAGTATAATTGATTTTTTAGATTAAATGTAGTAATTATTATTTTAAAGTTTACTATAGTCAAAGAATTATAATATTTTATCATAACTATATGGTTTTTGTTAATGTCTCTACATAGGATGAATATAAATTTAATATTTTATGTGTTATGTGAAATTCTAGATGTTTATTTGAGTGTTTAATGGATGAAAAAATTCCTCCTAAATACTCATCATTAAGAGAAAAATATGAGTTTGTGGTGGAATTTTAAAAGTGTATGAAACTCTACTTTTCATATAAGTATATTTCTTTATGTTCATATTTCATGTAATAAATGAATTCCAAAACTCTATGAAAATGATACTAAAAAAGATATTCTATTTAATTTTCCTACTATGAACTCAAATACAATTTAACCTATCTTAGGATTATTGTTTTCTGATTGTTAACTTTCTACTGATCATGTTTTCTATCATTCTCTTTTTGAATAAGATGTTTAGTTTCTCTTCCATATCTATGTTATCCTAAATTTAATGCTAGTACATGTTATTCGAAGATAGATTTGTAATTATGTTTCATTCATTTAATGTGGGATTTTATTTGACATTGTTTACGAAGTGGGAGTTCAATCTATTAACTTTGAAAAGTGATACATCAGTTACATAGCCCAAATTTAAAATTGCGAGGATGATATTTTCAAAAGGAGGTCAGGATGTAACATCAAAGGTAATTGTAGAATAAAACCATTTCATATTTATTGATAAAAATTAATTAGATCAAAACTTTACATTAAAATGAATGTTATGTCTAATAGCATACCTGACACATAATAATGGGTTTCTCTGGAATCTTAGGTTTCACACAAGACATAATAATACCAAAAATTAATATATTATTAATATTATTACATTATGTTGTAGTTATCACATAACCGTTAGAATTTCATGAAATAATGACATTATTAAAAATATTAATAGAGTTTTTACACATATTTATATATGGAGTCAAGGGTTGCCAAATTAATTAAGATATTAGATATCTACAAATTTGATTTAAAGGATGTGTCTTTCTAAAAAAATTATTTTAATGGAAATGATTGAGTTTGTAAAATAAAAAATTGAATATTGTTGGATTTTAAATTAAATATATATAATATAATAAATTTAATGTTTAAAATTAATTTATATGTTTTTGAAAAATGATATAGAAATAAATTCAATTTTATGGATAAATGTTTTATTTTAAAAAAATTCATTTTCCCCCTTTAGATGGAAAACCCATTTTAATTTTGATTTTTGATAATTATATACGTTCTATATTACAAAATAAAAAAATTATTTGGTTGAATTATATAAAAAATTACATTGGATGAATTTTGGAATTTTTCTTATTAAATTCCATTGTAAATGAATTTTGAAAAACAATACATTTTTATCCCAATGTTATTTTCCTCATATATTTTATTTATACAGTTAAAAATTACATTTAATTTGTTTTAATGTGTAATTATATTAGTTTTTTATTATATAACCCAATCATGTTAATTGGATGCAATATCATATTCAAATTGAATAGAAAATCTATGTGAACATTTTAATGTTTTACTTAAAAATCAAGTTTTCTCATTCCAACAATTGGATTAATTTTTAATTTTTTTTACCAATTATGTTAATTTAATTTTCAAACACCAACATTTATGGTTTTAAATGGTATGAATATTTTTCCCAATAAGACCAATATAATTTCTATTGAATAGTAACATTAGTATTTTATTTTACATAGTTAATGGTAAATAGGTTAATTAAAGGTAAAAATATAATAATAATAATATAAAACTACCCTCACACTTGTTATAATCTAATAGGATGGTTTTGTTTACCAATACAATCCATTGGTGTAAATTGTGGCATCTGGAAGCCACTAGGGTGTTATTGTAAAAGTTATAACATTTAATTTAACGTAATGGAAAATATGTCATAATGATGTCTCTTATTACAACAACAATTCTAATATGGAGTTTTATAAATGATATCATAGACTGTAAATACTACTTTGAAATCTAAAAATATTACCTATGTCCTGGTAATTTATATTTACTTTTTAGGAATTTAATAATTACATTTAATTATGTCACAATGGTGATGTAGTAATTGATTTATTATAGAAACAATCAAATAAGGGATATTAATAATATTTAAAAATAAAATTTAATATAATTAATTTTATCATTGAATTTTATGGATGAATATGACATGTTAGGATTGTGTAAGTGATTTGTTTTGAAAAATCTTGTTTTTTATGATATTTTTAAAAAGATATGTATGAATCGTGTCAATATTAACATAAATCATTTTCTAAAATATATAATATTAAATTTATGGAAGTAAAACTTCTAAAAAATATATAACTCCGAAAAATGTTTAGATAACACTAAAAGGTCTTTAATGATTCATTAATTTGTCTTTTGGAATTATTCTCTAATTATTTTAACTCTAAATGTGTAAATTACATGATAAAACTATAATGGTTAAAAGGAGTTATAATAAAAAGATTAGGATTAAAAAATATCTAAAACATGTCTAATTATTTTTTGGATGATTCTATTTAGTCTTATATTAATACTATATTTTATATAAATGAGTTTGGACCTATTTTTAATTTAAATCGATATTTTATTAATGTAATTCTTTTGATTAAACCATGAGAACCCCTACCATTTTATATAAAAAGGAACTCATTCCTCTCTATTACACACACATCTGAATCCTTTTCGTTCTACCATGATCTATCCAAATACCTTTATAACATCCCGCCTCACATTTACGAGGCTGTATTTTTGGCATAAAAATATCCATAATGTTTTAAATTTTTCTTCAATTGTGATCAACTAAAGAAGATGTATCATTTTCTCTATTTATTCTTATGTCAATTCTTTATCCAAATCCTTAAAATGTTCTTCAACATAGTATAAATAATAAATTCATTATACTAAATATACTGATATTTTAATTTGATAATAACCTTACGTAAATCCATATCCACTTCCATGATGCTGGAAAGGATGTAATCGTTCGTGTGTTCGTGAGAAATATCACATCTATGAATCGATATAATTTTTTTCATATAATTGTCTCTAAAGACAAGTCATAATTATGGAAATAATGTTTTCATATTATTTTTATGATATATTTACAATTATAATATAACGATATATCAATTATGTTTTTACACTCTATGCACATAAAAATGATAATGTCATTCGTTCGTAAGTGTAAACTTTCACCTCCATGGAAAGATGTGATTTTTTTATTCACAAAGTCACAATTATGAAATATATATATATATATGTATGTATGTATAAATTATAATTATGAATTTGAATATATAATTAAAATTATGGAAACAAAATATAATAAATACCTTATTTCGACAATGATCAATGAAAATTGGATACGTTACTCTTGCGTACGTACAACCTACCATCACCATTATTATTAAATTTTTTATTTTTCAAATAAAAAATTAAGAGTTTTATTTTAAATTATAATTCATGTATAAACGTCATAATTATGTTATTAATGTTATTATTATGATTATTGACCAAAATTCCACATAGACTTTTGACATCATAACAAGTTCATTTTAGACTCAAGTACCGAATATCGACAAAACATTCAATATGAATATAAATAATTGTGTAATTTTTTTCACATGAAATAAATGATATAAAAATAATAATAAACATGAAAATGGTTCACAAGAAATTATAATTTAATTTTTTTTAATATTCAAGACGATAAAGAATGTATGTGACCATTTGGAATCATGAAAGGGAACTTAGTCCCACTATCCTTTCATTGTGGCATATTTGGAGGTTATATACCACATTCTTTTATAAGTGGTATAATCAACCCCTTTTAATTTTAATTCATTAATGGGTTTTCAAAATTGAATACATTTATATTAATTATATTATTTTCACTAAAAGTTTTAAACCATTTTTTTCATATGCTGTCAGAATGAATTCTCCACCATATTAACCATTATTTGATATTTGGATTCCTCTATAAACATTAATGATTAATGAAATCGAAAGGAAATCCCTTATTTCATTTTTGGGTATTATTTATTAAAAATGGTTTTTGTATTGACTATTTCAAAATCCTTAAATGATTTCATGTTATTGAAAATGAATGTTTATGAGTAAAATGTTGATAATTGCAATATTTTAGGTGTTGTAATTATATAATGGAATATATAAATTTTAAGGGTGTTTATGTGATAAACCAAATATGGGTGGTTAGGTGATAAACCAAATATGGGTTGTTTTGTGAAAAACTAACGATGTGTGGTAAGATTATACACTCTAATGAATTGGGTATGGAACTCGGGTATATGACTATTTCATTTGTAAGAGTGATTTGTGTGGATGGAGACCGAATGGTTTTTTCATTTAAGTATGATTATTTCACCAAAAACATTTATATGTTATATTTTTTTATCGGTTTTATGGTTATATTTTCATTACGAAAAAGGTTTTCAATGAGATTATATTCAGTGAGGTGTATTTAAAAATTTTTATATGTGAATTGAATTAAATTAAGATAATGTATTCATGGATTACATGTTTTTCTAAGAACAATAGTTTTTCTTCTTTGGTATGTCCCTTACTGTGATTTTTGCGGTCATCCCAGGTTCTTGAAATGTTTTCCATAGGATTTATAGTATAATATAGTCAAGGATGGGGTTATAGAAATGATATGATAGTTAAACATGAAAAGAATCCACAGTTAATTTTAAATGTCTTTGATTTATAGGAGAAATGGATATTGTTTAAAGGTTCCACTTTGTATTTATATGAAATTTTATGTATGAGTTATGGCCTAATTCTCTAATGCTATAAACATGAAAATATCCTCAATGAAAAATAATGTCAAATTATTGACATAATATAAGATTATATAGTGTTTAAGTATATTGGATTACTCCACGGTTTAGTGATGATGGACGACATCACTAACCTCATAATTCCTATTACAAATGGAAATCCCATCTATTCATTATTGGAAATGTATAGTACTATAAGTAAAAAGAAATTTTTTTCATGTTTAATGAATTATAAATCAAGAATAATATTGTCAATGTACATTAATGTTACTATATAATAATTAAAAATATAATTATTAGTCCACAATAATGATTACACAAGGATTTAAAATGATATATAGTATAATTATAAGGGAATGGAAATGTTATTTTCTATTGAGGTGTTATTTTTTTTAGAACAAATGATTGAAGGAATGATTTCCAAAAATAAGTTCATGATGAGAAGATAATTATAATGACCAAAGCATGATGTACATGGACATTACATTTATTTTGAATAATATTTAATACATGACACAAACCAACACCCAAAACCATATAAGTTTAGTGCATTTGAAATCATGTAACATAATATTCTACCATGGTGAAATATCTTCAACATCTCCCATAAATATATTCTAGTTTTTCCTTCAAAAATCCTTTATTTATATCATGAGGAAAACAAAACATTAGAAGGCTAAGCACAAACTCTCTGTGAGGGTAAATGTGGAGAACATAAAACAAACCATAAACATAAGAATGTAAACACCTAGAAATAATGTTTAAATAGAAAAATAATGAGTCTTGAAACAAATTTTGGTATTTTGTAAGACATAGATAATAAATGAACATTAACCATGATAAAATAGCATTTGCATAAAACATGGAATTGTGCAAGACTGTTAAGCACAGAATATTTTTTCTATTGTATCCAAAGAATTATTTCTAATACCATAATAATTTATGAATTATATTACTAAATCAGATTTACATTCTCTTCAAGAAATTTATTACTGAACTGGATTTACTTTCTATTCTAGCCATGTATTACATAATTGAATTTACAATCCAATCAAGTCAATTCTATATCATGAGATATTAATCATTACCACATGAATTAGAAGGAGATATAAGTCCCACCCATCTCACAATGAAATAATTTTTACATGTTCGACAAAAACAAAATTAATTCATCATAGTATAACCTAATAATAAAATGGGTTTCTTAAAAAATTTCATTATAAACCAAATAATATAAATGGATTTCATAAAAATAATACCATCATAAGAAATATCAGATAAATTTAATTAAAAGTATATATACATAACCCTATATCATCTTATATGGAAACTAATTTTGATAAAACAGTTGAGATTTATTCTGATCGAAATTATCTTTTATTATTCGAAAACAAGTTTTTTCAAAATGTCATAAAATTTTAAAAGAAATTAATTTAGTTGAATATAAAATTGAAATTGAGTAATGTAAGATTAATGGAAATATTTATATTTTAAGATATAATAATATGTTCACTCCCTATATGTTATATAAACATTCTCCTCATACTTTTTCTAAAAAGAAAAAAATCACCTTGTATGATTAACAAAAGAAAGATTTCTTCAAAACCATGTAGTAAAAGTCGTAAATGAGTATAAACAAAATTAAACATACATTGAAGAATATTGAAAACCTTATAAAGACATTTTTAGAAATCATTGGCATGGATGATAAATATACCCTAGTAAATACTAACGTATAAACTATATCAGATAAAAATGAGATTGAAAAATTAACCCTTACATTGTAATTTTTTATTTGAGTCTATGTTCACCTCATAAATATTTGTTACATCATGTTATTAAATTATTTTAGGACCATATACATATTTATAATAACATATATGATCCTCTTATATTATTTTTTAATATTATTACATCTTTACTTTTATTTCTATTGTTAACTACATTGTTTTTTATTCCTATTTTTCCATGTACATCATGTTTTTTATTCATATGATTTATGTTATTCAAGAAATTATATTCAAATTTTTTATTTTCACTCATCATTTAAATTTTATAATCTAATTTGAATTTTTATCATGGATAATGAATCTCAATGCATCATGGAGATGGTAGGCCGTATGTATGCACGAGTGACAATATCATTTTATTGATTGTTAAATGGTAGGTGATTTGATTATATATTAATTATAAAAAATAATTATCATGTAATATTAATTATTTAAATCCCCTATACTGATCATTATACTAATCCTAAAAAAATAAATTTTTATAACAAATTACACAACGACTTGAAGGCGGTAAGCCATATGCACGCACGCATGATGATATTGTAAAATTTCGGATGGATAAAATGAGGTATAAGGTTGACCATAATTATAATAAAATTTTTAAAATGTAGTATATAATAGATTTATTACCTTAATTTGGAATCAATATAGATTGAATATGTATAATAAGAAAAGAAATTGAATTTAATTGGTAAAGCAAATACATCTTCTTCATGTGACTTCCTTTATATCTTTTGTTATAGAGAATAGGGATGTGCTTTTTAGAAAACCAGGAAATCCTGATGTTAAATAAAATTTTTTACAGGATATTTCGGTAGGGTTTGGTCGAACTAGAAGGTCCAAGGAGGTGTGATGGAATGTGGGAGGAGATGAATTTTTTAAGAGAGGAGGGGGAATTTAATGAAACTCTCAAAATAATAAAATATAATAAGAATATTCTATATATAAAGAACTAACAATTTACGATATATGAAATATATAATAAATTTTAGACCATATATTATCCGCTTGTGATTATTTAAAATATTATTGATTTTTAAATAATTTAATAATAAATTAATTCAATATGATTTTATTATGGAAAAATTTAATACTATTTATTTAATCAGACTTCAAATACAATATGGTAATGTGGGAGTTAACATATATATATTTCAAAAATCTATAACATATCTAATAGATCTTTTTAATTTTTTAGAAACATTAACTCCACCAATGTATTAAATAATGAATATTATTAAAATCATATATTCTTTTTTATGTTAATTGATTAAAAATTATTTTAGAATTGAATACACATTTAAGTTAATTATATAACTTATAAAAAATAAAATTAAATTCATATAATAAAAATAATTTCATTTATACTCATATAGACATTTATATAAATTCATATACTGATTTTGGACCTATGTGGACACATAAAAGATATTAAGATTAAAGAGAGTGATATTTTGTAACTATTATGGATTTAAAAAACATACAACTTATTTTCATTCAAAAGTGTTCATTAAACAACTCATAATAGATCGTATTGTGATAAGTATTGAATATTATTCATCCAATAAATTTTTTTTGACATGTTTTGGTTTTATTTTTATGCTTATAATATTGATTTAGCCTTTATTAATTCCTTTAACTCTTACAATGGAAACATGTGTTTTTATTTACAAAGGGTTAACATTGTCACTCTCAAATAACTAAGGAGCCATAAATGGGAAATTTGTGACATATTTTACTTCATCCCATTTATAAGGAAGAATTTTATATTTTATGAATTTTATATAATTTAGTAAAATATTATTTATTTAAAATATCAATAATGTCAATTTTGACAATATTCGTTTATTGACATTTCAGACATATCATAACATGAAGATATGTTAGAAAAGACTCCATTAAACCATAAATAAAATATCAAATTAATCCATAAAATTATTGTATGACATTAATTCTGTCAAATTATATTTATTTTAATATTTTTAATATCATTTATGTGATATTTCTATTAATAATATATTTTATGCATTACTATTGAGTGATCATTAATTATAATTATTTAATCCCTAAAATTATAAATTAATTTTTATGATCTAGGTAGTTATATTATATTTTTAGAGACTATATATAGTCTATTTTAATCATTTGTAATCCCAAGATTAGAATTAATATATTATAAAAAATGAGAGAGTTACATTTCTTTAAATTCTGTAATTATTTTTATATTCATTTCATATTCATTGGAAAATGTCCATTAAGTGATTCCATTTCAAGACATAGATGATAAGGTAAAATTTATTCAACTAATCGGATTATGGAAGGTGTAAAGATAATTTTATAATATTATTTTACCTTTAATTACATGATATTCCTTTAACCATGGTAAAAAATAATATTTACTAAAGTTACTCTTCATAATTCCCAAAAATAAAGGTAACCTAATAACATAATTTAGACAAAATAATTACAAATATGGAATCAATTTTTAATAATTCAATACAGATAATTGGTATAAATTTATTTAAACTTATATTCTATTGTTACAACCTAAAAACATGTTTTTAAGAAGTAAAATCATATCAAAATATAGTCATGTGTTTAGGTTAAATTTATAAGTGAAATTACTTTCAATAAAAAAAATAGTTTAAAATAAAAAATAGATAATACAATTACACCTTGAAGCTAACTATCAAGATAATTTAGCTACAAAAATAAATTAGATGAAATAGATGTTTTGTATTAAAATGTTGTATTTTCACTATTCATTAAAATATGATATTTATCAATAAATTAAAAAAACCTCAACAATAATAAATTTTTATGTTATAATCTTAAATAAGAAATTTATTTTTTCAAATAGAATATATAAACGTTTTAAATACTATTTATAAAATGGGATCTCCATCAAAAGGTGGAAAAATTAATCTTTTTCAAAATACTTTTTTTTATCCAGAAAAATTGTATTTGTTCTTATATAATATATGTAAAATACATATTTTGAATATTAATTTGATATTAAATTTAAAATTTGATCAATAAAATTAATTATATATTGTTTATATCCCATTAATGTGTCAGATTTAGAAAATATATCACTGTTTAGTGAAACTCCGTATTGTGTTCATTAAAAGCTATCGAGGAAGGTTTCTCTTGTGTTTATCATATGCCAAGTCGTAGTTGTGTTTTATAAAAGCTAACATGGTATTATAAATAGTGTAATCTAATCTTACTGTAGTGTATAACATAAGATATCAACAAAATTAAAAATATTTTTTCCCATAAAATATCAGTGTGTCACACTCTACCACACATAAAATGAATTTTTCCCTCGAAATTAATTTTGGTTATAAAAGTTTTACTAATTAAGTGTTTTGTTCATGGAAACACACATCATAAAAACAAATACTAAAACTTAATTTTAAAAGAGAATTTATGAAACATAATGGTTACCCAAAGTAACTCAACACTAGGTTTCCACATTTGAGAACATAGGTGAAAAGTGAAAAAACATTGATATAGAAGAGAAATATAACCATCATGTTTTGACTGATAGTGATAGAGAATGATGTTAAGATATTGGTAACTAAATTAAATCTGTAAATCTGTGATGATTTAAGGGTCCATTTGATTAATCGGAAAAAGAAGGACATGAGATAACATTTTTTGGTTTCAATATCCTTTTCCTCAATATGATTAATTTTTTCAGGAGAAAAAATACTAATTTTTTTCAGTATAATATCGATGATGGTTTTTCCCTAAAAAATATCAATTCAATCACTTATATAACAAAATAATGTTGAATTTTTCATTCTTGAAGTGTTAGCAGATCATGCGATAGAATGATAGGATATTCCATTTGTCCTAACAATAAAGTTAAAACATGTTATAAAATATGCATAACTCCAACTATATTAGGACAACATATTAATCTAAAAAAATCAATGGAAATATAACTTATACCATCCATCAATGTATTACATTACAATCCATCAAAAAAGCTGATAATATAGAACATTATAAAGAGGTGAACTAAATCTACATAACATTTTTCTCCCATATCTCATTTGGTAGTTCTGGGTTTCCACATTCCCATCATGTGGATACCTTATTCATGTATTCTCTTAAAACATGGAAATGAAATTAATTACCATATAACATTAGTGAAAACATTCATTCTATCAAAATTAACTCTTTCCACATATTAAAAACATTAGAATTTCTATTTACTCAAACAATGATATCACAATCAAATATCTCACTACTATTTATCCTTTTATTATTTGCATGTCATGTGAATTTGTAAAAATATTTGTAACGCCCCGACCCCAGTTACCTAGAGTCGGTGCCTTATTACATAACATTGGCATGATCACAAGAAGATCAAATCACGAAAGACCTATTAGTTTAGTAACCTTGGAAACACGAGATATATTAATAATGTTTTTCATTACATCATAATTTAAAAAACTACTACAACAACAAATTGTCTCCATAGTCAACACTATTATCCTCTTATAATATCCCTACAGGTCATTCATAATCTACTTCTTCACATCCTGGGAAAAATAAAACATTTAAAAGTGGTGAGATCAAATGCCAAGTAAGGATAACAATATAGCAGAAACTTTCATAAATAAGATTAACCATTTAAGGCAATGTATAACTGAAACAAAAGCCTTTTAAACTTGAACTTCAACATATTATGGAAAAAATAAAATGAAATTATTCCATTTACTTATTCACATGGATATTCTACTAATCTAATAATCACATGCCATACCAATAACCACTTTTATAATGATGGAATGCATAATGCCAGACTATCACAACCACATAGCCAAGGCCTCGTGCCAAGACTACAAATATTATTTTGCCAAGGCCTTGTGCTAAGACGCTAGTTTGTCTCATTAGACCTACTGATGCATCAAAGAGCTATAGCGGGCTCCACCCGTCACTTAATAAGTCCAATGCATTCCCATATGAAAAGGTTTAGACATAACATAAACATTCATATTAAAACTAGCATATGAAATTTCAACCCTTTCTCCATAAACCATGAATGGTATAAAAATAACACATCCACAGTAAAACATATCACAAAACTTTCAATTCAATACAAAAGTTTTGTATCATAATAAATCAACTTCAAATAAGCTTAAAATACATCAAAGGATGTTGAAATAGATGAAATCCAAACTATTTGAGAGAAATATCTCTTTTCTCGAAATCATTGAAAAGTCACACATTTATAAAGGAAGGAATTTAAAAGGATTTTTGAATCAAAGTGTCCCATAACACATTGATACTTTTGAAAAGAAATATAATTTCAAATACTTCATGTACATATAAAAATTTCCTTAAAATCTTTTTGAAAACATGGACATTATTTAAAAATATTTAGAATGATAAATCATTAAAACATTTAAAATTATGATTTCGATAAAGAGTACCTTCCATAAATTCTTAAAATATTCATTTTGAAATCATTTAAGAGTCACATAATTATAAAATAAAACATTTACTTTAAAAATATCCTTATAAGCTTGTAAGGGAATGTTTTACAATTTTATAATGGCGGTAAATAGCCACACCCGCCGTATAAGTTAAAAAACATTCTTACCTTAAATTTGTCGAAAAGGTTAAAAGTTCCTTGTTTGGAAAATGATGGAAAGATTCCTTTAAAAACACATAAGGGTATAAATGACTTTAACACATTTTCTAGTCAATAGTAAAAATATTTTTAAATACATTTTTATGGAACATGGATGTCGATGATAAAGAGATCCCAGAAGATAATTACGTATAAACAACCTCGGATAATGAAGAGATTGTGAAATAAACCCTTACCTTGTACTTTTCATTAGTTGAGGGTAAGTTAAACTCCTGTATAATGGTTAAATAATTGTTATTAAATTATTCAAGAATCATATATATTAATATGATATCATATATGATCTTTTAACATTGCTTTGTTAATAATATCTTAGTATTATCGTCATTTCGGGTGTTAACATACTCATTTTCTTTTATATGTTTTTTTACATAAGACAGGTTTGTTATGGATAGGTTGTATATTATTCATATCCATAATGATATAATGTCCTTAAAAAACATTTTTAAATCATCAAATGATAATTATTCTTGAATGGATACGATGGAGAAGGAATCTCATCGCGTTCGTGGAGACGGTAGTCCGTACGTACGCACGAGCGACAATATCATTATTTTTATATTAAAATAATATATAAATGGATGGTATATCATATATACAGAATCATTAACGTGTTATAATTATTATTTACATGAGTTACACATCATTATTATACCCATCCAAATAATAATATATTGAATAACAATTACACCACGACGTGGAGACGGTAAGCCGTACGTACGCACGTATGGTGACATGTTATTCAAAGGGTGGATAGAATACTGAATATGGTTGTACCATATTAATAAGAACATAAAATTATATATATTATACTGGAGTTATTATTTTAGAATGGTAAAAAAAGGAAGGATAAATGGAAGAAGAAAGGAACTTGGAGAAGGGTGGTGAAATCATTACCTCTTCTTCGGGTGCTTCGTTTTTATTTGATCAAAATGGCTCCATAGGTTGGCTTTCTGATCAAACTAAGGCCTCTAGATTATATTGAGGGAAGTTGGTAGATTATTTGGGTAGAGTTTGGCCGAACCAAAAGGCTTTGATGGTGTGAAGAAATGAGAAGTAGGAGTGGCTTTTTATAAGAGGGGTGATGGGAACCTTTGGAAAAGCTAGAAATATTAATTTATAATAAATTCATATTCGGTTTATAAAGGATCCAAAATGGATTATTTAAATTTTAATGTGGGGATGGGTCAAAAATCACTCAAAAAATAGAATTTAGACAGGTTTGTGTACATATATTAACCTTATGTTTAAGTATTAACTCTAAGTTAATTAATTTCACTTTTACAATAGCTCTTTGTATTTTTATATTATATGGTTACTAAACATACCATATACATCAAAGAGACCAACAAGTGGTCCATTAATGAAACACATATCATGATATAAGTCTCTTGGCCGAACCATAGATTTTTAGGAATTTAATATCAATTAATAATATAATATTTGTTTTAAAAACTCTTTTATGTCAATTTTTACACTATTCAATAGTTGATTTTTGTGAAACTCATAACAGAATTATTACTTCGAAAAAAGTTACTTAAATAAATCCAAATATGTCATAGTATCCTATAAAATTATTTTAATTCATTAAAAGTGTCAAATTATATTTATTTGGGTATATATAATATCAACTATTTTAAATTGTCACTATTATGGTAATTACTGCAACATCATTGTGTCATAAATAAATTAAATTATGTAATCTCTAAAAATTATAAATAAAATATAATTATGTTGGAAATATTTTTATCTTTATAATTAATATTTATAGTCGATAATCCAACATATATTACCCTATGTAAAAATTGTTTTTCTAAAAGATATATGCTTGTGTCATTTTTGTATTCATTTTAACTTAATTAAAATAAAGTGTCCCTATCACCTACAAGTGGCTCCATGGGGTCCCCAAATAGTCCCAAAGATTACTATGGTCGAAAATTTATCAACCAATAAGGTTAGGACAAGTTTTAGGGTAATTTAGTATTATTATAATATTATTTGTTTAACCCTTATTTACCGGATTAACCCTTAACCATGGTAAATAAAATATTTACCGCAGTATTTATTCAAAATGTCTAAAAATAAAAGTTACCTATTTACACAATTTGAACATCCTGATTCCAAATATGGAATCCATTCTTAAAAATTCAAAACACATAAGTGGCAGAAATTAATTTAAAATTAATTCCGGTTGTTAAAACAAAAAGCATGTTTTTAAGAGATAATAAATATCAAAAGATTGATACTTGTTTATGTTCGGTTTAATTGTAAAATTATATCCAATGACCAACATTGTATTAAATGGTAAAAATATATTCTTAATATACTTTAAAACCACTCAAATTCATAATTTATCACTATGAATTATTTTGATTAAAAAAGTTGTTTTTAATTAAAATCTAGTAATTTTCACTATTCATCAAAATATTAAAGATACCCGAAAAGTCCCAAAATTTCACCCTAGGCTAAATTCGATATTCTGAATCCAAAAATGAATTCCATTTTGAGAGATAAAATTTCAAAAAGTAGGTATTACTATTCATAACGACTAGTTTGATCGGCTGTAGTGTGTGTTAAAACTCGAAGTTGCGTACAACACATGCTACTGTATTATTCAAAGGAAAGCGTACCGTGGAAGCTTGGGATGTTTCATTTTAAATTTTTGATGTCCCCATTTTGTAAAAAAAGTTTAAAATATTGTATTTAAAAAGGGTTCACTATTAAAAGTTGATAAAAGTGAAATACTGAATTTGTTCTTGCATTATGTCTATGATACTCATAATATGGATTCTAAAATTATAAGGATTATATAAAGATTGAAATTTAGTTATTACTATTCATAACCTCTTTTGAATGGCTTTTTGGTAAGTCATGGTGCGATTGAACTTAGTGTTGCATGTAGTGCAAGTTATTTCATTATTTTGAAGAAATAACACACTATGAATTCTTGGGGTGTTACATTCTCCCCTCCTTCAATAAATTGCATCCTCGCAATTTGAAATTGTTCTTCGAAAATAGAATGTTGAAAATATAAAATATATTTGTGGGAAAACCCACATCAGAAATTGGGTTACTAAAATTTAGTCTTAATATGAGGAAAAGAGAAATGAAAGGGTCACCACCAAATTATGATCTCGATTAGGAGAACATTGGTGGAAATTAAGGACATATAATTAGAGGAAAAATGTAAATATTTATAGGTAGTGATTGAGGTCATCAATCACAAACAAGTGTAAAATTGAGGTCCTTAAATTCAATAATCTATGATGATTTGAAATACAATCGGTTCACCAGAACATAGGGTATTAGGATAACACATCGTTGGTTTTAGGATTCCTTAAATAAAGTATAAGAATTAATTTCTTCATAGAATAAGAGAAGAAGAAAAATATATTCTGGACAAGTAGAGTTCCATCCATTAACTAATTTCTACCACAAACTCATATTTCACTCTAAAAGATAATGGAACGTAAAAAAAATATTCTATTTATCCTATTCGTATAGGGTTTCAAAAAAAACTTATAATTCATCTACCAGATCTTTTAAAAAAATTACATTATTTAATCCTGGACATCACGTGGGTTAGTGGTAGGTGATACTCTCTTGTCGCTCATCGGTTGTGGGTTCAAGTCTCACGGCCTTGCCGGACGCGAGGGGTTGCCGCCCGACCTCCGGGTTGTCCTTTTATGGCAATCCAAAATAATCCAAACTAGAACTATCCAAAATACTTTAGTCCAAAATTTATAAGGAATGTAAACACAATGAAGGTCCCTTTTTGTTTACCACGTAATAACATGTGATCACCTTCATCATGAATTCTTTTAAAACACTACAACATCCTGAATTATCATAAAACTTTATTGATTACATTCATGATCCCTTATTCCTTATAGAATAATAGATATACTCCTTCAATCCAAAAATGTTGTAAACCCCAACAATGGTGTAATATAAAAATCATTAATCAGTTTCAAGGTAGTCAAGAATATCCAATATTATGTATCCAAATCAATCATGTATTATTCTAAAATTACTACCTCCGTATCTGAACCATATATTGGTTTATCTTTCTCTCAACCATATATTTTCCATAAATTTAACCTACTATTGAGTCACTTTTCTTTGTTACACACAATCTCAAGTCCTTAATGAAATAGTACTGCAGTACAATCCTTATATACTCCATAATTATTATAATAATTACATTTTTGATACAACACTCAAATGAAATAACCAACATAAGAACTCTAATCATTCCTCTTCATCTGTGGTAGTATCATAACTTGGTTATTATCCAATAGAATCATTTGCAGCATAGTCTGATGACTGGTACATAGGTTCGCATAGTGTCCAAACTTTTTGCAAATGAACAATTGTACATTTGAAACCATTTTATTACCCTTGCAGTCACGTACTTTGTTCCCTTTTCCTCCAAACTTATAATAAACTCTCATTCCTTCCAGGCAATTCCCAGGGTGTTTCTTTCCACAATTATAACATATGGGAAAATTCTTCATTTCCCTCTTTCCTTTATCCATCTTTCTCTCTTCCATCCTTTTCTTCTCTTGCTTCCCTTCAAATCCATAGGACTCAGTAAACTCTTTACTTATATTATCAACACATGATATTATTTATTCATATGATGATTATACATGAGAGATTATTTCTCTTATAAATTCTGGCTTAAGACCATGAAATATATGATCCTTCATTCTCTTTGTATCATGTGCATTGCTGGAGTTCTCATTCCTTCTACTGGGAGACATTTCTAAACAATGGAATACACTAGATTAGTTTATGAATAACAATACCTAATCCCAAACATGTGAAACACATAAAATAAATTAAATATTTTATGGATATAATCCATAATAATAAAAATGTCTCTTTTGAGGAAGTATATACTCATAAACCCTTCATAATGGTTTGTAAAGAAAATGAAAATTATCCTAAGCATATCCCCCGGGAGTGTCGTAACCAAGAGTGCAACAAGGCCCATTGTCGTGAAACAGTTCCCGTCTGAGTCTAGCTCAAAGCGGTGTTTTCAGGTTTTACCCCTAGGTACATCTGTTCCAGAGCTGCCTCTACCTGCTCGTATCCAGATAGGGATGTATTTCTTGGAAAACTCACAAAATCTCTACAATACCAAAATTCTAAGAAGTTCTTCTATACAAATCATCAAAGTTCATCTTAGGTCTGCGTGCTCTAATCAGAGTTTATCTAAATCTAACTTCCAAGGTTTGTATTAAACTTCCTCTGATACCAACTGTAACGCCCCAACCCCAGCTACCCAGAGTCGGTGCATTATTACATAACATTGGCATGATCACAAGAAGATCAAATCTTGAAAGGCCGATTAGTTTAGTAGCCTTGGAAACACTAGATATATTCATAAAGTTTTTCATTACATCATAAAGTGAAAAACTACTACAACAACATATTGTCTCCATAGTCAACACTATTATCCTCTTATAATATCCCTGCAGGTCATTCATAATCTACTTCTTCACATCCTGGGAAAAATAAAACATAGAAAAGGGGTGATCTCAAACTCCCTGTAAGGATAACAATATAGCAGAAACATTCATAAATAAGATTAAACATTTAAGGCAGTTTATAACTTAAACAAAAGCCTTTTAAACATGAACTTCAACATAGTATGGAAAAAACAAAATGAAATAAGGACATTTACTTATTCACATGGAAATTATACTAATCAAATAATCACATGCAATATCAATAACCACTTTCATAATGATGGAATGCATAATGCCAGACTATCATAACCATATATCCAAGGCCTCGTGCCAAGACTACAAATAATATTTTTCCAAGGCCTTGGGCCAAGACCCTAGTATGTCTCATGAGACCTACCGATGCATCGAGGAGCTATAGCGGGCTCCACCTGTCACTTAATAAGTCCAATTCATTCCCATATGAAAAGGTTTAAACATAACATAAACATTCCTATTAAAACTGGCATACGGAATATCAACCTTTTCTCCATAAACCATGAATGGTATAAAAATAACACATCCACAGTAAAACATATCACAATAACTTCAATACAATACAAAAGTTATTTATCATAATAAATCAACTTCAAATAAGCTTAAAATCCATCAAAGGATGTTGAAATAGATGAAATCAAAACTATTTGAGAGAAATATCTCTTTTCACGAAATCATTGAAAAGTCACACATTTATAAAGGAAGGAATTTAAAAGAGATTTTTGAATCAAAGTGTCCCATACCATTTTGAAACATTTGAAAAGAAATATAATTTCAAACACTTCATGTCCATATAAAAAAATCCTTAAAATCATTTTGAAAACATGGAAATTAATTAAAAATATTTAGAAAGAGAAATCGTTAAATAATTTAAAATTCTGATTTTGATAAAGTGTACCTTTCATAAATTCATAAAATATTCATTTTTAAATCATTTAAGAGTCACATAATTATAAAATAAAACATTTACTTTGAAAATATCCTTCTATTCTTGTAAGGGAAGCTTTGACAATTTTATAACGGTGGAAAATAGCCGCACCCACCGTATAAGTTAAAAAACACATTATTACCTTAAATTTGTCGAAAAGGATAAAAGTGCCTTGTTTGGAAAATGATGGAAAGATTCCTTTCAAAACACATAAGGGTATAAATGAAATTAACCCATTGTGTAGTAAATAGTAAAAATGTTTTAAAATACATTTTTACGGAACATGGATGTTGATGATAAAGAGATATCAATAGATAATTACATATAAACAACCTCGGATAATGAAGAGACTGTGAAATAAACCCTAAACTTGTAATTTTCCTTGGTTGAGGGTAAGTTAACCTCCTTTATAATAGTAAAATAATTGTTATTAAATTATACAAGAATAATATATATTAATATGATATCATATATGATCTTTTAACATTGCTTTGTTAATAATATCTTAGTATTATCGTCGTTTCGGGTGTTAACTTACTCGTTTTCTTTTATATGTTTTGTTACATAAGCCATGTTTGTTATGGATAGGTTGTATATTATTCATATCCAGAATGATATCAAGTCCTTAAACATCATTTTTAAATCATAAAATGATAATTATACTTGAATGGATACGACAGAGAATGAATCTCATCGCGTTCGTGGAGATGGTAGTCTGTACGTACGCACGAGCGACAATATCATTCTTTTGATATTAAAATAATATATAAATGGATAGTATATAATATATACATAATAATTAACATGTCATATTTATTATTTAAATGAGTTACACATCATTATTATACCCATCCAAATAATAATATATTGAATAACAATTACACCACGACATGGAGACGGTAAGCCATATGTACGCACATATGGTTACATGTTATTCAAAGGGTGGATAGAATAATGAATGTGGTTGTACCATATTTATAATAAAATCAAAGTATATATATTATACTTTAGTTATTATTTTAGAATTGTAAAAAAATGGAAGGAGAATTGGAAGAAGAAAGGAACTTGGAGAAGGGTGGTGAAATCAATACCTCTTCATCGGGTCCTTCCTTTTGATTTGATCAAAAGGGATCTTTAGGTTGGCTTTTTGATCAAACTAATGCCTCTAGGCTATAGTGAGGGAAGTTGGGAGAGTATTTGGGCAGATTTTGGCCGAACCAAAAGGCTTTGATGGTGTGATGAAATGAGAAGGAGGAGTGCCTTTTTATAAGAGGGGTGAGGGGTACCTGTGGAAAAGCTAGAAATATTAATTTTTAATAAATTCATATTCGGTATATAATTGCTCCAAAGTGGATTATTTAAATGTTAAGGTGGGTATGGGTCTAAAACCACTCATCAAATAGAATTTATACAGGTTCGGGGACTTATATTAACCTTATCTTTAAGTATTAACTCTAAGTTAATTAGTTTCACTTTTACAATATCTCTTTGTATTTTTATATTATATGGTTAATAAACATACCATATACATCCAAGAGACCCCCAAGTGGTTCATTAATGATACAAATATCATGATATAAGTCTCTTGGCCAATCCTTAGATTTTTAGGAATTTAATATCAATTAATAATATAATATTTGTTTTAAAAACTCTTTTATGTCAATTTTGACACTATTCAATAGTTGATTTTTGTGAAACTCATCACAGAATTATTAGTGCGAATAAAGTTATTTAAATCAATCCTAATATGTCATATTATCCTAGAAAATTATTTTAATTCATTAAAAGTCTCAAATTATATTTATTTGGGTATTTATAATATCAATTATTTTAAATTTTCAATGTTATGGTAATTACTGTATCATCATTGTGTCATAAATAAATTAAATTACGTAATCTTTAAAAATTATAAATAAAATATAATTACGTAGGAAATTTATTTATCTTTCTAATGAATATTTATAGTCGAAACTCCAACATATATTACCCTATGTAAAAATTGTGTTTCTAAATGATATATGCTTGTGTCATTTTTGTATTCATTTTAACTTAATTAAAATAAAGTGTCCCTATCACCTACAAGTGGTTCCATGAGATCCAAAAATCGACCCAAAGATGCCTATGGTCGAAACTGTATCAACCAATAAGTTTAGGATACGTTTTAGGGTAATTTAGTATTATTATAATATTATTTTTTAACCCTTATTTACCAGATTAACCCTTAACCATGGTAAATAAAATATTTACCACAATAATTATTCAAAATGTCTAAAAATAAAAGTTACCTATTTACACAATTTGAACATCCTGATTCCAAATATGGAATCCATTTTTCCAAATTCAAAACACATAAGTGGAAGAAATTAATTAAAAATTTATTCCCGTTGTTAAAACATAAAGCGTGTTTTTATGAGATAAGAAATATCAAAAGATTGATACTTGTTTATGTTCGGTTTAATTGCGAAATTATGTCCAATGACCAACATTTTATTAAATGGTAAAAATATATTATAAATATACTTTAAAACCACTCAAATTCATAATTTATCACTATTAATTATTTTGATTAAAAAAGTTGTTTTTAATTAAAATTTAGTAATTTTCATTATTCATCAAAATATTAAAGTTACCCGAAAAGTTCCAAAATTTCACCCTAGGCTAAATTTGATATTAATAATACAAAAATGAAGTCCATTTTGAGAGATACAATTTTCAAAAAGTAGGTATTACTATTCATAACGACTAGTTTGATCGGTTGTGGTGTGTATTAAAACTCGATGTTGCGTACAACACACACTACTGTATTATTCAAATGAAAGCGTACCGTGGAAGCATGGGATGTTACATTTTAAAATTTTTATGTCCCCATTTTGTAAAAAAGTTTAAAATATTGTATTTAAAAAGGGTTCACTATTAAAAGTTGATAAAAGTGCAATACTAATTTTTTTCTTGCATTATGTCTACGAAACTCATAATATGGATTCTAAAATTATAAAGATTATATAAAGTTTAAAATTTAGTTAATACTATTAATAACCTCTTTTTAATGGATTTTTGGTAAGTCATGGTGCGATTGAACTCGGTGTTGCGTGTAGTGAAAGTTATTGAATTATTTTGAAAAAAATAACACACTATGAATTCTTGGGGTGTTACAATATTTCAATCACTTTTCATGGCTACCGGTATCACATAATTATGGAAAACCACTATGGAATAATACATAGATAGTCCAATATTCCATAATACTATAAATGAGATCCTATAAAACTATTTTGGAATCCTATTACATAAAGACATAATCATTCCACCACTTCGTTTTCATACTCATCATCCCCAATAGTGATCTCATGTGATTTTCCATGCTCTTTGGCCTTAATATGATTCTGATGTTGATCATCAGTAACCCTTGTATTAGGCCATTGGATATCATAATTCCCCATTTCATTGCACATTTATTCTTGAAATGTGGGTGGTGCATTCGATGTAGTCTTTCCTCTATTCACATCATTAGAAACCATTTTCCCATTACATGGGTAATAAAATACTCAATGAACTTGTTTTCCACACTTAATGAATTTTTATATCCATTTAAGATATATACACCATGATTCTTTCCACTCATTGATCATAAGAAAACATTCATCTTATTTTCTCCATTGTTTTGTGATTTTCCATTGAACTTCATCATTTGTTTCTATCAAAATAATGATATTGATATTTAACACCAACATCAATTTCTACCATGATAGAACAATGTAAAATATATTCATAGCTACTAAATTCTCTCATAGCTAATACCCTTCGATGATATGGACTTATGAAACTAAATAATCGATCAACATTACTTTCATGTTGGATGATAATGCCAAAATAATACCTTGCTAGTCTTGTAAAAATTTCCTCGTATGTACAAATGGATTTAATATCCCTTTACATAAGATTAATGAACTGATTATCCCTTTTTGTTCGATGAATATGAGGGATGTTATTATTTAAAAACCAGTTCTTGAACTCATCCCCTTCCATGGATTTAATTTCATCATGATTCCTTGTATTCTGAATTAGAGTCCACCATAGGTAAACTTCACCTTCTAAATAATAAATACCAAAAATGAAGTTTTCTTTTCCTGAATAGCTAGGGATGAAAAATATCTTTTCAATGGTATAGATATGTTGTTATATAACAAGTGGATCAGAAGACCCACTGAAAGAAGGAGGACATTGCCTCATGAAGGACTCAACAGTAAGTTGTTCCCTTCACTACTTATTTGGAAATCTAGAATAACTCATATCTTGTGTAAGTATACCAATATTATTTTTAATTCCATATCCCATATGATTTGGGTTTTCAAGATTACAATCATGTTATTTCCTAGTGCATTAATTATTCACATTATTACATTGAGTTGTAATCATCGTCTATAACCCCAAAATAATAGTGTGAGAGGCAAAAACATGCTACGAAAATAATATAACCTTGGGGGATTACATTCAATCACTAAAATATTATGATTAATACCAGGTTATTTAGGATCATTACCATATTTTCATGACTGTAACCTATATTAAGAACTACCCTTAGGGACATATCTAGAAATACAATAGAAATATCTCTAGTAATCTTAGTAAAGTTTTCAGATCCTAGTTTCGAATTGTATACTAAACATTCACTCTGAAACAAACTATAATGACCCTTTCATGATGTACCTAAAACATAAATTTCCTTTCTGAGATAGATAATACATGAAATTTATGGACTCCTAAGACCATACTGGTTTAATGCCTTTGGAATATTTGAACAGAATATTCTAAATAGTGAAAACATTTCACCATCTCCCATAAAGATCATCCATTTTTTCCTACCTAAAACCATTATTTGATTCCTGGGGAAAGGAAAACATAAAAAGGGTGGTCCCAAATTATCAATAAGGTTATACGTTAAGAACATAATAAAATGCATAAACATAAGAATTTAAAAACATTAAAAAAAATTAAGTATCCAAATCATGAGTCATGAAATAAATCTTAGCAGTTCATAAGACATAGATCATAAAATAACATTAACCATGATAAAATAGTATTACCATAAAACAAAGAATTGTGGAAGAAAAATAAGAACATAATATTATTTCCAGACAATCCAATTCATTATTTCCATGACAATAATCATGGAAAAATTCAACTACTGTATCAGCTTTATATAGTTTTCCAGCCACGTATCACTAAACTGAATTTACTTAAAGTTCCCTCAGTGTATTACAAAACCATATTTATTTTTTTCATTCAAGTCATGCCTATCAAATGACATATTTATATATACGCAATGCATTGGAGGGAGATATAGGTCCCACCCATATCATAATGAAATCATTCTTACATGTTCCACAAAAAACATAAATCATTTATCATATCATAACCCAAGAAATAAAATGGGTTTCTTAAATATAATATAATTATAATGAATTTAAAAAATGGATTTTAGAAAACAAATTCCATAATAAAAAAAATTCAAAAAATTTAATAATTTGGATACATACATTACCCTATATCATCTTAGTTGGAATATAATTTTGATAAAATACTTGATATTAATTCTTTAGAAAAATACCATTTCTTCTAAAATTTTATTTCCTTTCTCAAAATGAAACATAATTTTAAAATAAACGAATTTAGTCGAAAATATAATTGAAATCATGTAAATTAAGCTTCAAGGAAATAATGCATTATGAATATGAAAAAATCTACTCAAACTGTGTATGTTAAAATAACATTCTCCTTGAATTTGTTTATAGAAAAGTCAAAAAGGACCTCATATTGTAAACTAAAGAAAGATTACTTAAAAAAATTAGTAAATGTAAAAAATTGCTAAAAATGACTTTAAACATACATATAATAATTGTAAAAAATTGTAGATATTTTTAGAAATCTTGTACAAGGATGATAAATTTACCATAGTAAATACATACGTATAAACAATATCAGATAAAAATGATATTGAATAATCATCCCTTACCTTTTAATTTTTGCTAGTCAAGGGTGTGGTCACATCTTTTATATTGGATAAATGGTGTTATTAAACTATACAAGGGACATTTCCGTATTTATGTAACTATATATGATCCAATTATATCATTTCCTTAATAGTAATTCAATATTACCATTATTTGAAGTGTTAACTGCTTTGGATTCCCCTTCCTATTTTTCCATGCAAGTCATCTTTTTTATGAATATGATTTATTTTATTCATGACATTAAGATCATATTTAATATTTTCACTCATCATAGAAATTTTATAATCATTCTTTAATTGTTAACGTGGAGAAAGAAGCTCACTACATCGTCGAGACGTTAAACCATACGTTTGCAGGAGCAACAATATCATTATCTTGATCATTAAATGGCATGTAATTTGTTGGTATATTGATTATAATGATTAATTATCATTTTTTATTAATTATTTAAATCAATTATAATCACAGTTATAACCAATCTAATAATGTATTTTTGAATTATAAATTACACCACGATGTGGAGACTCTATGCCATACATACACACACATAACAATATTGTTATATGTAGGATAGATAAAAGGAATTAGAAGTTTGTACCATTGTTATATTAAAATATTAGAATGTATAATATACGTTATTTATTATTTTTGAACTGAATAAATATAGAATGAAGAGGTAGAAGAAGAAATGAATTTGAAATGAATTGGTAATGGAATTACCTCTTCTTCATTGGACTATCTTTGGATATCTTCATAGGGACAATAGGGAATGAATTTTTTGAAACCCAAGACCCCTAAAAGTTTACAATGAATTTTTATAGGTGAATTGGGTAGAGTTTGGTAATGATAAAAGGCTTAAGGTGGTGTGAGTAAATGTGGATGGAGATTCTTTTTTCTAAGAGATGAGAGGGGAACTTTAAGAAACTCTCAAAATACTAAAATATAATAATACTATTCTAGATATAATTAATTAAAAATGGACAGTAAATTAAATTTATAATACATATTCAGCCATATATTAACCCTTGTGATTATATAACATTTTTTGTTATTTTTAAATAATTTAATAATAAAATAATTCAATAAGATATTATTATTTCTATATTTAATTCTATTCATTTAATTTGACATTAAATTCAATAATATAAAGTGAGAATTCGAATTTCATTCTTTCAAACATCTATGATATAACTTATTGATCATTACAAAATTTTAGACACATTAACTAATCCAGAATATATCAAAATTAATTTTATTAAAATCATTTAATCTATTTTTATCTTAATTGAATAAACATTGTTTTACAATTGAAGTTACTTTTGGGGAATTATATAATTTCAAAAAAATAATATAATGAAAATGATTCCATTTACATAAGAATTTGAATTTATATTCGTTCATATCTTGATTTTTTCAATATTTTCATATATAAACAATATTAAAATATAAGATAATGATATTTTATAACTATCCTTCGATTTAAATAAAATACAATTTATTTAAATGTATTAGTGTCCATTAAACTAATCTCAATTGATCATATTGTGATAATTATTGATTATCATTCATACAATCATTATTTTGGACATGTTTTGACTTTATTTTAATCGTTATAATTTAGATTTACCCATAATTAATTCCATTAACTCTTAACATGGCGAAATGTCTTTTAATTTACTAAGTTTTAATATATTCACTATAATATGACTACCGATCCATTAATATACAGTTAGTTACATATTTATCTTCATAAAAATTTGTTATAAGAAGTTTATATATTTACGAATTATATATTTTTTAATAAAATTTTATTTATTTGAAATATCAATAGTCTCAATTTTAACAATATTCTATAGTTGAGTTTTTATAAATATAACAACTTAATAATATGTTCGTAAACGCACATTTAAACCAAAAATATCAATTAAAAAACATATATAAAATTTGTTTATAACATTAATTCACTCATAATATGTATATTTTAATATTTTTAATATCATTTATTTCATATTTCTATTAATAAAATAATTTCTATATCACTATTGAATCATCATTAATGATAATTATTTGAACTCTAAAAATTATAAATAAATTTCTAGGAAATAGGTTATTCTATTAGAATTCCACAAAATACCTGTTATCAATTTTATTCAATTTTATTTCCAAAATTAATATTAATTTCTATATATAAAATTAGAGTTTGACATTTTTTAACAATCCAAAATTGTTTTTATATTCAATTAATATTCATGGGAATGCGACCATTAAGTGATTCTATTTATAACCATATATGTTAAGGATCAAATTTATTCATCGAATAGGATTTTGATAAGTTTTTAGGTTATTTTATGATATTATTGTTTCGTTTAATTACTTGATTTACTGTTATCCATGGTTATCAAATTAATTACTAATGTTACTATTTATAATTAATAAATATAAAAGTTACCTATTAACATAATTTGGATCCACTAATTCCAAATATGGAATCTATTTGCCCGAATTCAGTACAAAAAATTAGATGAAATTAATTTGATATTAATTCCCATTGTTAAGACCAAAATGTGGGTTTTTACGAAGTACAAACACATCAAATGTTTTCCATGTGTTTATGTCCAATTTAAATGTGAAATTTCTTCCATAAAAAAATTGGATTAAATGAAAAAAATAATAATCCAAATACTCTTTAAATCCAATTAAAAAAATAATAAAGTTATATAAATAAATTAGATTAAAATGTAGTTTTGAATTTAAATGCCGTATTTTTTACTATTCATTAAAATATGAATTTTATCAGAAAATAACCAAAAATTCAAAAAATGTAAATTTTTCAGTACCACTTCCAAATAATAAGTTCATTTTGTAATATAGAATATATAAAACTATAAAAACTATTATTAAAATGGGTGTTCCATCAAAAGGTAGAAAACTGCATTTTTTTAAAAATAATTATTTTATCCAAAAAATAGACTTTATTCTTATATCATGACCAGAAAATAAATACAATGAATGTTAATGTTATATTAAATTAAAAATTTAGTTAATAGTATTTATAAAGACTAGTTTATATCCCATAAAATAATAATATTTCAATAATATCTCGTTGGTCAGTGAAACTCGGTATTGCATACAATGCAAGCTATCGAGGAAGGTCATTCATGTGTGTAACACACGCCAAGTTAGTGTTTTGTTTTATGAAATATAATACAGCAATTCCTATAGTACAATATAATCTTGATTTATCATACAACCAAATACATCAAAAAAATTAAAAATAATCGATCTCATAAAATCTCGAGGTGTCACAGTCCTATTGATATAATGTGATGTTTGTTTTCATAAAAAATTGGTTAGTATTGATAACCATGGAACTGATTTGAAATATTAGGATAACATAGTTTATATATTGTCTTCTAATATGAAGGAAGAGTTATTTTTGGCCATAATTCACATTTTAGTTATGGTATTAATATAATTCAGTTAACTACAATATTTAAATAGAATTCAAGATAATGGACTAATAATTTTTGGTGTGTAAAGATTAAGAGATACACCATGTTTTTTGTGAGATTAATGTTTGTTGATTTTGGAGATTCAGTAACACACATTATAATGATTTTTAAATAAATCTATTGGAGAGATCATATTCTTACCCATTTAGGAATTTTTTTGATGAACATTTGTTGATGTTATAGAGATTAAAGGTTTTCATAACCATATGACGATTTACACATTCTGAAAAAACACTCCAAATAATTATTATTAAGACGATAACAAGAGGATGAGGGGATGAATTAAAATACCATTATAGATTATATGATCCAGTAGTTCAATAGAAAACACATATTTAGTTTCATTCAATGGAAAATAAATAAAGCAGCTATCAAAGAGTGAAATTGTACCTATGAAACGATATTAAGTAAGTATATATTCTCATATTGTTTTTAAATTTAATGATTTTCTATTATTATACCGTATAATAATATTAATAATGATTTTCAGACCGATTTGGCATATATTTTTTCGTCATTAACCCTTTAATGACCATTTATCTGCTATCCCCCACCCTAAAATGATGTTAATAATTATATTTTGTGGCGTTTTTTTCACCTAAAACGAATTATATCATAATTGGAACCCTAAATATATAGTAATCATTGCCTTTAACATTTCCACTTTTTAGAATATTTGTTTTTATAACCCCTATTATGATGTTGGATTTATGGAAAGAAAATTTTCATAAATCCATTTTATATTTTCTATGTGAAATTAAAATTTTCAACGATGTAATTTCTTGAAATTATTGATTGTATCATGATGGTAAAGTAATGATTGACGGTTCCCCCAAGTCTCTCTCACGATCATTATATATTTCATCTATATAACCCGAGTATGTATAATACTGATCCATCACTTTTTATAAACTAACATGTAATACCACATGAGAATTATATTTCTTATAATAATCATCTAGTAGAGGTTTCAGGTTGTAGATCACATGTTTTAAACAACAAGATGACTCACCTGGTAAAGTATTTGTGTAAGCTATATGGGAACTAGAGGAAATGATGAGGAAATTATTTCCACATCTGCCTATATATACATAATGAATTTTGGTGGAGAAATTCAATATCAGGGGGTAGAATGTGACATCTGAATACTATATTCTATATATTTCATAAATAAATCTAAACAATTTTATAAATTACTTTCTAAAAAACATATAGCAGAAACATACTTCAAAGTATTATAATTTTTACACAACTATTATCACATAAATATTGCAATAAATGGACTCAATGAGGATAATTAAATTTTGAAAATATGGTTTACACAAGATTATAAAATAAATTCATTGCTTACCAATTAATTATAAATCAATATAAAATCCAATTTAACTTAATGAATTATTTATATCAAACTATTTTTATACCGATAATTGTATTTTATTTTAATGAATTGAATAAATCCCTATTAGTGAAATATATTAATGAAATTTATATTGTATGTATTCAACCAAATGTTTTTAAAATTCATTCGATGAGTTCGATTGGATAAATATTAAAATTTAACCCATTTTTAAAAAAAATATTATATTGTTCTGAATAGAAATTTTTCTCTATTTTAATGGTTCATTTATTTTCAATCTAAAATTTGATAGATTTTTTTAGTTTTGATTGAAAAAATAAAATTCATTTTTTTAAATCCAAATATCCTAATTATATTTGGAAGAAGGTTTTGTATTTTTTTAATAAGGATAATTTTTTGATGAATACTGAAAAATAGAGTGGTTTATTTAAAAAATACATTTTCAAATAATTTATTATTTTACATATAATAAATCAAATATTATTTTCTTGTATAATTAATACAATTTGAAATCAATAATTCCAATTTTGTTCATTGGAATCAAATTCATATGAAATTGGATACAAAAAATTTCCAATAATTTATAATATCACTTTAAACCCAATCATTTTCATTGTGTATTTGAGTTTTATTTTTAAGATAACTTTTATAATTCCATGATTTGAATTAGCTATAATGAATAAAATATTATGAATTAGAAGGTTCAAATTACTTTTTTTGGTCAATTTCAAATTTATCTTTAAAACATATACCATGGTAAAAATATTATATTACATAGTGTAAGTAATAAATAATTCATGTTAATGTTAAAATAGAAAAGGCCTAAAATACATGAAAAATACATCATTTTATTGTCGGTTGTGATTCTGACTTACCCCATACATCCTATGCAATATTAATTTAAATAAATTTCATTGAATTTAATTCCACCTCAATGTGGGTGGCATTAAACATAAAATATTCATTATTTTAATCACTTACACCCACCTATCCTCATGTATTAATACTATAAGTCACCACCCAGTTCGACCCACAATAGTTGATGATCCTGAAATATCTTCCAAAAATATCCCTTCGTAAATATCTACACATTCATGTGCTTCAACTATAGAATAAAACAAATCAAAGATCTACAATGGTCTCTCAAATAGGTGATAATGAAGAGGTAATCTTCTCAAATCTCTACACTTAATTTCTTTTCCTATTCTACATTTCCCCATCAAATATATCCATAAAGGTTCTATAAATTTATAATCATTACAAAATGGAATGTTATGTTTCTATTTGAATATCTTATATTTATCCATTTTATTACCTCCTATTATTCAATGAATTTAAACAATTTTCCAAATTATTCCAATGAATCAACATTTTGAATAATGATATATTTATTTTTCGATTGCTCCATTCATGGATTCTCTCAAAAATATTATTGTAGTTAAATATGATTGAAATGATTATATTATAGCTTATTTTATATTCTGAAAAAAAATATTCATTATATTATATAAAGAACTAGTTTTTGTAGGAAAATCATCACATTAAAATAAACATTTATCACTAACAATTTATGGGACATAAAATTTGACTGATTTCAATGTTTTATGTGATTCCTTTAACGAATTGACATTCATTGGAATAAACTTATACTTCATAATAATGAATTTATATGTTCACATGTGAATAAAATTTTGATTATCCTATGTAGTATTTTTAATTTTTTATGTATATTTACATAAAATACACATAATTTATTAGTTATATTAATTTTCATGTCAATAATATTCTATTTATAAGGGATTTATAGTGTCTCTTATTTTTTCTATGATACATTTTTTCCATATTCATAAACATTTTATTTTCTGTGGACTATATAAAACACATTAATTTAATCTTTCATTCATATCATGTATTTTATGGTTATTTACATATCCATTTTATGATATCTATTGCATGGGGTTTATGTTTCAATAGTTTGTAAACCTGTTGGGTAATTTTTTTTTCAGTTTTCCATCATCAAGGAATTTTTTGTGTTATGTACATATATTCTTTTAAGATGTGTATATAATGATAATTGAATTTGGTATCTTGAATTTATTTCATTTTATGATAATATATTTTTCTTGTAATGTCATTATCTCTTCGAATGAGAATTTTCTCCCAAGGATTTGTTTTCTAAAAATGGATTCAATTTTTTTTGATAAATATTTTATGAATATACAAGGAATGGATTTCAAAGAATACTAAAATTCATATTCATGGATTACATTTTATTTTTCAGGGATTATATTCATTGAATGTTT
Source organism: Viscum album (assembly GCA_963277665.1). Lineage (NCBI taxonomy): Eukaryota > Viridiplantae > Streptophyta > Magnoliopsida > Santalales > Viscaceae > Viscum > Viscum album. Next base: position 462,702,209 of record OY728137.1, on the reverse strand, counting down.
TTTTTCATTGTTTCTTATGATTTAAAAATATTTTTTCCAAAATAATAGGATATTTTCCTCATTAATTTTTTTTATATGATCTCTACTAATTATTTTCCATGACATTACCTGAGGTTACATATTCTTTACATGGAGTATCTTTCATGATAATTTTCCTTATTAATTTAGGGTTGGTTTATGTTAATGAAACATAATTCTTTTCAATCAGTTATGTTATAATGAAGTGATTATGAAACAAATTTTTTATATAGGTTATGATATGATTTAGTTTCTTTTGGATGTAGTATCTATGGATTTAATTAAGTGACCGGTAGGACCTATATCACTCTCTAATTTATTGGGTAATGATATTATATTTCATGAAATATGCATGACTATAAAGTGTATTGAACTATTTTCCAATAGGAATGGAATGGGAACTAAAATAGATAATCTGAAAGAAATTTTCCATTATGATAATAATGGGAGTAAACCTTGACTATAATGATTTTTGCGGAGTGAATCCATTCCACTATGATAGTATTTTCAAAGATCCTCAACTACTAATGAAATTATTTTCCAAGTATATGTGTTTTCTAAAATTATTTTCTAAATTATAATCTATTATTTTGTGATTCATGTCTTCTGGTTTTATTTTTATTCTAGGAATCATGATTTTGATATTTGATATCTAATGAATCTTGTTCAAATTGTATGTTCATATTATTATACCCTCATGTATATATTATGATTCATATCTCATTATTTAACATTATGGATAATCTGATCAGATTGGTTTCTTATGTTTCCCTTTCACATGATATGAGGAAATTTATTAGGTTCGATATGTTGAAAGGGATTCTAGTTATGATGAAATAAAAGGGGGGGTCAATGTTGATGTTTTATGAAATTTTTTTTTGTGTTTCTAATTATCAAATTGAACAGAAACTATAAAATTATAGATTAATGTTTTTTAAAATATGAGTATCTATTTGTAAAATATATGTATGATAAGAGAGGATAATAATATTATTCCTATGCTAAAAACATCCAAAAGATTAAAGGGAGACTGACTTCATAACCAACCATGATTCTTCCAGCGTAAGGAAAAAATTACATTGTGTATTGTGATGCAAAATGTATTAGTCATGGATTAGTTATTATTAAGGGAGGTATTATTGTGTAGTATGGGATTTAGTAGTTGAGTAAACAAAAGATTAATTACCTAATTCATGATATCATGTAAGCTATATTAGTGTATTTTTTTGTGCTATTGTAGACATTACATACATGGATTGGATCATATACCATTAAATAAATGAAAAATTACCAGGTAAATTTTTACACAGTGTGCTAAAAATATATAGTGAATAACGTTGGTGGAATATATATAGTATTTTGGCATTGGTCATTAATACATGTCTAGGTTGGGAATTGTTGTTTCCAATGCACTGAGTAGGAGGACACAGATACAGGAAGTTTAACAAGCTAATTGTGAGTGGTAGCTTCGTTCCTAGTTTTCTAAGATGCACATGGATGAAAAGGACCATTGGGGGAATACTTTTCCATTATTATCATCTATAAACTCTACCATACTTTATAGTCTGAGAATGAGACAACTATCATATTATGAGGTCCATGTCCTACTGGAGAGTTTCGCATCCGAGGACCCACCTCCTGGTTGGACTGTAGGTTCATATGTAACTTATCATATCTATGGCCATGCATGGAATCTACTGGACATATGCGAGGAGTGATATCAGAGGGTCGTTCCTTATTTTGTTATATGACCCCCAACATCAACAAGTTATAGTTTGATCCACATGATCAGAACTGGTTGACATAAATGAAATGTTAGGAATCTAGTTTTGTTTCTATGTGTTCCACCATTCAGCAGGTGCAGACACAACTTAATGGACCGGATGTCATTTAATAAAATTTACCTATTATTTAGTTTAAATGGGATGATGTTGTAATTGGATTCATGATCGGTTTTTTGAGGTTTCAATGGTGTTGTGATATTTTATGGGTTGTTGTTGGCATGATCACAATTGTTACAGATATCCTATGGATCCTTGAGACCATCATTTTAGATGAGCCTGTGATGTTGTATATCTGTGAGATACTTACTTACTAATGATTCTTGAAATCTATCATATTAGATAGAGATGATCAGTTTATAACTCATTTCTAGAAGCTTTTGTCGACCAAATTGGAGTCATGGGTTCTTTTAAGCACATCATTCCTCACTTAGACTGATGGTTATTCATAGAATATGATATTTTTAAAGACACAAGAATTTTGTAGATTTTTTTTTCATAAATTCTTGAAAATTTTACGAGTATGCAGTTTCTGACGGTGCACGATTCTGAGGCCCAGAGTTCCCATAATGATTCGTTGATGTTTTGTTAATCTTAGATTAGCATGCGTTTGCAGTTTTCCTAAAAAATTGAAATAACTCTTTCACGGTTACTCGGATCAGAAATATGAGACCATCGTTGAGATAAAGATGACGGGTTTACCCTTGGCATGGCTTAAGTTTAGTTGGAACAGGCCTCCGGTGAGAAAAACTGAAAATGGCATAACCGTAAATAAAATAATTAAATAAAGATATTTCATTTTTTAAATGATTATAACTCACAAACGGTAACTCGGATTAAAAATCCAAGACCACCACTGATCTCACGAGGGTAGGATTTTCTAGTAATATACTAACTTGGGCGGGCGAGGTCCACTAGAGAAAGTTAGTTTTTGGCCGCAAATAAAATAATTAAGTGAAAATTAATTTATTGAAAAAATTTTAACTTTTAAATGGTAAAACAAATTGAAAACACGAGGGTACCGTTGGGTTCGTTGGAGAATGATTCACCTAGGAAAAGCCTAACCTCGACCGTAGTGTGTCGAGGATGGATGTTAATAATTTTCCAAACATTTTTTGGGTACGTTCAGCAAACGTGCATGCGATGTTTCAAAACGTTTGAACCGGTGCTCAGAATTGAAATCTGAGGACACCGTTGAACTCGCAACACTGGTATTTGCTTAGGGATACCATTACCGCAATTGCATTTTATTGGGATAGGAAGTTTTTTTTGGGGGGGTTTTAATTAAACTGAATAAAAAATATGTGTTAGCCATATTTTTATTTGAGGTGGTAGTTAGAACCTCTAAGGGTAGGTTAGTGAAGGGGACCACCCGCGGATAACCTCCCATGGGAGGATATTATGTGGCGGGGCCCACACGAGCTCAATCCCCCTTAATCCCCCTTTAACCCTTGAGTTCCCCAATAATGGGGGAAACTCTTGATTTTCCCCATAATGGTGCCAACACACTAAAGAGATAATTAATGCCTCAATTAATTATCTTTTGAAAACATTTGAATCCTTCCACCCCATTTAATTTCATGAGTTGTTTAATTTATTTAAACCCAACTCTTGTGTGTGGTGGTGCAAACAAATAATGGGATCCTCCTCTATTAATCTTGGTTGGTACATAATACTTTGGTGGAGCCTTGGAGAAATAGAGAGTGTATACTCTCCAATAACGAACGATATCCTCTCCAACGAAGAACACCCTTCTCCACCGGGGAACGACGACGCCATCTTATCCCTTTCCAATTGGGGAAAGAAAGGGAAGACATCGCCCGCGAAGAACCTCACTCACGACGATGTCATCCCCTTCCAACGTCAACGGAATGATGCCTTCTTCCAGTGAATCCGCCGAGCGAACACTGATTACAAGGTAGGGGGTTTGAATTATTTTTAAATATGATTTTAAACCTCCATTATTTGTCGTAAAAGTTTCTGGTTTAGAAAGCCAAATTATTTTGTATGACTAGATGGGTTTCGACCACATGAACATGGCCTGACCCTCCCCCTTAGTTTGTTTCTGTTTGATGACGATGGAGGTGGACTGAAAAGAGGAGCCACCGGCGCAAGGCCGCCGGGTCGCCACAAGGGGGCAACGCCGCCATGACACGTAGAAGAATCGAGCCACGACCAGGCATTCCATGGTGGGGCAGAAGGGGAACGGTGTAGTCGCACAGTGCCAGAGAGGAATCACGGCCTGGAGGGCCGCAGCGGAAGGAGAAGAACGGCGTCATCGCGCCTTGTGGTGATGTCGCAGGCCGTGGCCAGGTCGAGCTGTGGTGGTGGTGGCGCGGAGCCGTCACTCCGCACAGAGGGTGGTAGGACCACAGACCCATCGCACCGCAGTGGAGGTGCGGATGCGGCCGGCCGGGCTGGCCGTCGGGGAGCCAGACAAAGAGGCGGGACCCTTTGGGTCCCGCGGGTAAACAAAACTGGCCCCTAGCGCCTGTTTGTTCAGAGCAGAATAGTGGGGTGAGACACCCCCTCCCACACGTGGCGAGACAGGCTACCACGGGCCGGGCCACCCATGGCCGGGCCACCCAAGGCCAGGCCCCCCTGGCTGGGCCTTCCATGGCTGGGCTACCCCGGCAGGGCCACCCCATTGTCGGGCCACCCTCGGGCCGGGCCGCCCTCTGGTCGGGCCGCCCATCGGGCCGAGCCGTCTCTTTAGGTTGGGTCATCCCCTCAGCTCGAGTCTCTTCCTCAGACAAGTTCAGACCCACGGACCGGGTCAGACCCCGATTTAGAACGGGTCAGGATGGGTCAGTCCGACTGGGTCGGACCAGACCTGGACCCGCGATGGCTATTTGCCCCTCTTAGCCCACATCTAGGGCTACGGGTGTCCTATTGACATACCGCCTACGAAAATGGAATTCATGGAGAGATACCATTAATTTGACATACTCCACTTGAAGTTTGGACGCAGTTGGGTAATGGCTGGGTAGGATTGAGACTAAAAACCAACCAGGCCCCTGGATTAAAAATTCCAATAACTCTCAGACCGGGCGTCCGATTGACGCTTCGTCAATCGCGTTAAGTACCTTATGATTAGACAGAACCACGCGATACATCAACTCAAGACTTCATGGTAGTTGATGTATCGACACATGGCTCATGGAGGAAACCTTCCCGTAATCGAGTGTGCTGTGTACATGAACCCAAGGGATGGCTACGACTGAGATGTACCAGAATCCTCCGTGGGTTTGACAGCGATGAATACTGTACCGAAATCTATCATGGGATCGATAGTGATGACTACTATACTAGAATCCTCCATGGGTTCGACAACGATGAATAGTCAACCGGGGTCCTCTGTGGGTCTGGCATTTCTGACTTTTGTTCCTGTATCCAGTGTGGTTCTGATACAATAGCTGGTCATGTATCATGTGTGGGCTTGACAGCTTAGCTGGTCCTGTATCCTATGTGGGTCTTAAATCTTAGATGAATGTGTGACTACATATGATCATCTCTATCACTCTAGAATATCTAGTCCTATATCCTCTGTGGGTCTGACAACTTATCTAATCCCGTATCCTATGTGGGTCTGATAGCTTAGATGAATTATTGACCACATCTGATCATCTCTATCACTCTACAAAATAAGTATGCCTGTGTGAGCTGAGTCATGTCTTTCAATTATTATCATCGTGGTGATTTAATTTACTTCCTTTGTGAAATGGGGTTTTCTTGGGCTCTAGAGTTGGAGATGGAATGTAATTGATAACTTAGGTATATGTATGGGTATATACCTAAGTAAGGTTGGTTGATACTTCGTTATTGAATCATACTTCTGTGGTTTATCTTTAGTGGATTCTGGGATACCTTCGGGGGTCTCGGGGTCCCTTAACCAGTGTTGTTATACTCACCCACGCATGGGATACGCCCGCACATTGTTGTGTTCTGTGTAGACGATGGTCATCAGTGATCGAGGCTGAGGGTGACGGACGAGAGGCTGCTCAGAGCTGGACTATACGGGACGTACCTCAAGGAAGACTTGTTCGAGTTCTATACGTACCCTTTAGGTAGGATTTCACAGTTGGAGATCCAGGATCTGTTTTTTCTTTTTACTTGTATTTTAATTGTGGTTCGGTTGGGTTTGTATACTGGCCCATTTACATTCAGCACTACCTTTGTATTTAGTTTTAATTAGTGTTTTGATTCCAGTTGTGTACTCTGATTGTGTGTGATTTATTTTTATAAATTAAATGCCTTCCAAGCATAGGGATTTATACCTTTGGTGCCAGTCTCCAGCACCTGGCCTTTAGAAGGTGGGCTCGGGATAGACCTGACAGGGGTCCTGAGGATGGGTCGTGAAAATATTGGTTCTTTATGGAATGTTTTCAGAATTCACCCATGATTTTGTGGGATCATGGTAGAGCCAAGTTCCCCTTTTTGAGTTAGTAATAAAAATATCTATCTACTATCTATTCATATGGAAACATATAAGGATTTTTAAATTAGGATATTATGATCACCCCTATATTTGTTAGAAGTAGTTGAGGAATTTTTAATGGAACAACATCATTTATAAGAGGATTAGGAGAAGGCCAGATTAATTATAAATAATATGTCTACTGTACATTACCATTATAAAATCCAATTATGATATCTAAAGATTACATTTAGATATCTTTTCTTGGATCTGGTCTTTTTAGGGATCCCATTGAGGCTAGGAGGGAGACAGATTAGAAGTCAAGGTTATGCTTCATCATGATATGTGATACCATTATAAATTATATAGAGAGTCGATCCGGTATCATATTAGTTGCACATACCTCATAGGTATGTGACCATGAACAATGTGTTCTATGTATCTAAGCTACTCTATTATCATTCAAACCCATTACACATTTTTCTAAATATGGATGCAGATTTATGGGTTGATGCATCCTTTGAGAAACAACCTATTGAATCATTTATTATATCAAGAAGGATCTTTGATCCTGATCAGTTCATCTGGTACATATTCTATGGAAGGAAAACAATTAATAGGATGATACATTATAGAAGGAGGCTGACATACACACCCAATGTCTAGAGTTATCATTTTATTTAATCATGAGCACCCTTAAGAGGAAAATTCTAAAAAGAATTTTTTTAATGGGGAAAATTGTAGGATCATGGTTTTCCAATGATTACTGTATATTTGAAATTAATGTTGAAATTTTCAATGGTCTTTTGTATATTCCCATTGATTTCATAGGTGTATCATAATTTAAAATGGCTAGTTTGGATCCAAAAACCATAATTATTATGAAAAAAATATCGGATGCATGGTTACTATAAACCCTCAATGGATATTATCTTGTTTACTACCAACTATCCTATGATAGACATGTGGGGACTAAAAGCCTCATTATTTAAGGAATACAATAGGATATAGGTTTAATCCCATGGGGAGAATAAATTTTTAGTTCCTAATAACACAATTTGGAGAACTGTTCACTTAAACCTTATGAGGTGCCCCTCTATATAGAGAAGGGTGAATGGTTGGAACATGGTTTGCTAAACTATGCTCCCAAATCATAGGAACCATAAATTTAAGGGAAATTATTATTTATCTATGAATATATTTTAAAACCTATTAAATCTATTCTTATTACCCCATTGGAAAATAGTTTTATTGGGAACTCCTCCATGAATGGAATGTGTATGCTTCTCTCATGTTCCTCTAACCAAACATGGAATTATGTGATGTTGTCCTCACTGGATCCACACTATTGTGTACTGAATTTGATTTATTTTTTAATTAATTCATCATCTTATTGATGGAGTGATTAAGTTGAAAAATAATTTTACATATTTTTAGGAGTTTTTCAATTATTAATTTTTCTTCCATTCAGTAAAAAATCACAAGGAGATATTGAAAAAAAAATCTACAACAGATATAATGTAGGTAGCCTAAACATATCATGAGTGGATTGGTTATTTATAAATCTAGTTTTCATTGCTCCACCTATCATACATTGAGAGGAGACATCAATATTTAATTCAATAATTGAAATAAATGAAATATATCATATTTGGTTTTCCATTTATTTCTTTTAAGGAACTTTGGAGTTTTTTTCCATGACAAGGTAGCTCATAGAGTGTTCATTATGATTTAAAATTTCATATTCCATTTTTAATCCAATCGTGGATTTTGTTAGTGATTTAATAGAGAGAGGATGACATTTAATAATTTAAATTACCTAAAATGGTTTAATTGAATATGAATTTACTCCATTTAATGTTGATTAATTTGTACTAATAGTTTATATGAATTTTTATTATGAGTGGGTAAACACATGTAATTCAATTGAATATAAATTATGACATTTGTGGGTAAAACAATTGATTTTGGATTATTGAAGTGATAAATTATTATAGGGTATAATATTTATATATAATACCATGTGAGTGAAAGACCATGATTCATGATATAGGTGCTGAATTCCTAGGATTTATGAGCTCCATAATTTCTGATTTATTGAGATCCCTTGTTCCTTACCATCCTTTGGATCTGGTTTTCCATGAGCTCTTAGTGGAAATTATTGGTAGACATGCCCCTAGGGACTCGACTCATGCATAATTGAATTCCTGATGAGATTCTCCCCCGACTCGATGAGGATCCCATAGATCATTATACCATGGATTTGGCCCCAAGGGGTCTGAAACATGTGATTGTATTGTAAATCCATGTTAGATTTGACATGAATTTATATATATCACATCAGTGGTACATGTGACACTAATGGTTTTATGGATTGGACAAGGTGGTTTTAAAAATTAGATTATATGACTAGTCTATGAATGATATGAGGTAAAGTGTATATAAAGATGATTTGATCCATACTTCAGTTTAAAAATGCATTGTTTTATGAGTTGACCCATGTATTGTGGTGATCCCTATTAGGATTGACAATATCACTTTACATCATTAATTTTTATATCCAAAAATTTACTTATACTAATATCTTATCTATTATACCATGTACTCTTCTTTAGTATATATTTCACATCTGTGATATTTCGTAGACACATTTTGTTGTGACCTATTGGGATTGTGTCTGAAACCTGTTTTGGCCACCACTGTGTAAACACATAGACTATATAGATACATATAAGGTTTGAGACAAGCTCCCACAATTTGATTCTTAAAATTGTGCCAATGTTATGAGAATGGAAGAATGGGATGCAGATGAGGCCTATGATAGTCATTGGATATTGTACTTTTTAGAATATTTATAATTTGGAAACATGTACGGTACATATTCCATTTATAACTATTTTTTATTCTTTATTGGCACATGAAATTATCATCATTTCGTATGAGATTCATTTTAGATTGTTTATTTATTTTTATTATTATTAGAATGTTTGAAAATTATGCATATTTATCTGTATGATATTATTTGTTTCTTCTATTTCATTATACATTCATATGTGGGAATAATCTCTATAAAGACAGAGTAGAACCATGTGCTTCTAGTCAAAAGACTCTAGAATTTGGGGGGATCACCAAGATGTAATGTTTTCAAATAAGATCTTGGAACCATTTAGTGTAATCTGACTCTAAGATGTTTCAATTAATGACTCAATAGTATGTTGGTCTCCCCTTTGATCATTTTTGAATTCAAAAATAGTCATTTCAAGAGATATTTGTGTGATCATAAACATATAAATTTTCACTCTATCTCCAATTATATATAGTTTCCCAATAGTAAAATAATTAAATTTCCTTCCATGTTTATTTTTGACATTATTCTTGTCGGTTTTATCCCTTAACTAAATCCAGAAGGCATATTTTATGAATTGATAAATAATAATTATATTTATAAATCATAAACCTTGAAATTAATTCCTCATTTTATCAAAATATTTAATCCTTCTAATCAATATATGACACATTTATGTTCACCCTGCACCACATTTAGTTAATCATATTTCTTATTAAGTTATATCCACATATTTTAATAAACAATATTTAATAAATAAAAAATCCCTACTTTAATCCAAATTCAGAAGACTCTAGAGAAATTTAAATACATATTTAATCATTTAATATTAAAAAAATTATATTACATAATAATTTACATCCAAAACTATAAATGTTTTTATCCCTTAAATAATAGTCACATAATCAACAGATTTCATGAAATGTCATTGACATCTCTCATAATGGTTTTTCTCAATGTACCCTTCATGAACTTGTAACACAAATATCACTTCTTCAAATAATTGTGAAATGTAAACACATGAAATGGTGAGATCATATTATTAATAAGGTTAAAAATGGGAGATGTAAATAAGTTTTAACATAAACGATTATGATGAGAATATGTGTATGAAGGAATGATCTTAAATTAAATTGTTTATACGGAATTTATCAGATATAAAAAATTATGATTCATTGAATAAAACATTAAAATTTAAAATGAAAAGAGAAGCAAGATTAATAATTCATAATTAATTGATCATGATACATGAGAAATTAATATAAAAAAACAAATCTCACCATTTATAGAACCAAAATAGTCATATAATATCATTTCAATTATAGATGATCACTACCGTGACTAAATTCACACAATGGCCTATGTCATGTAATTTATTGTGTTCACTCCCCAATATTTTCCTATTCTTCCAATGGTTTCACTCCTCATATTCATTCTTATTATATAATTAGAAAAAAAAATAATATAATATAATAGAGATAAATAAATTTTTGATACCACTGATAACATTTTGAAAACTATATATATGAGGTCAATAATATTTTAAAATCATTCAACATTTCATCATTGTGTAATTAACCCATTATAATGAAATTCAGTTCAAACTTTGATATTTTAATATGATCATCCCCATATGGTAACAATAAAAATAATTATTTTTCTCATAATTCCATATCCCCATTTAATTATACATCAATTTTTTTGAAATAATGTAAAATTACAACCTAAATGAACATTCAAACTTTTTCATGGAAACAGGACCAAAAATTTCATATCTTTTTGAAAACATATGCAATACATAAAAAGAATAGAGAAATAATTTTTTTTGAAAATAAATAATGAAAATTACAATCTAATCCTCTTTCAATATAATTTTTATGATAGGAAAATATATTTTTATTGATAATTTTAAATCTAGTATTGATTTCCCATTGTATTAATATAAAATAAATAACCTATTTTTTAAAAGCATTGTAAAAATTATGTTTTTAATACATAAAAAATATATTCAAATATAGATGAAATTTAATTTACATAATTGTGGGATCATATAAAATAACAAACTTGATAACATTTTAATTAATATGGTCTATGGAGAAAATATTTTCTGAACAATCTTGAAATAAGTTTTACTTTTAACCAAAAATAATTATTAATAAATTTAATTTCACTAAATTTGATATTGGATTGAAAACATGAAAAAACTATAAATAATTAGTTGATATGAAAATATATTTATTTTACATTAAAATGATAATATTATTTTCATCATTCGAGGCATAACATAGGTAATCTCGAAAATAAATGAGTTTTTATATAAATCCATACCTCCTCTTATTAAATTATTTATACATAATCAATAGTTAAAGTATGAAGAATAAAAAATTTGTTAAAACATATATGAGAAGAATAATCATATTTATATAAAAATATATCAATACAATATAATTTTTAATTACATATTTAATATCTATTTTTAAAAATCAAAATTATTCATGTTTACTATTCCCGAAAAGGCACCTTTTTCAAGATTTAACAATCCGTATAATATCTAATGTTTATAATTATAATTTATATTTATTATATACAAATTTCGAACCATTCATATAAGGATTTTATGAAAAAATTAATTATGTCACTTTATGGAGGCGGGAGTCAATTCATACGCATGTGTAATGTTTTCAAATTACAATGCATAGATTGTAATAATGTTAAATAATAACTCACCATTAAAAATAACTAATATATCAAAAATATGTTATATTTTCATTGAATTAATTCATATTACCTGCCATGTGTGTCAGGCATCAGAAACGAACAACATCTTCATTGATGGGGTAGTACACACCTACACCCAAGCTACATTACCACTTCCCATAGGATGTAAAGGAGGTATAAAATGGCATTATCATTAACATAAATATAATATATTTTTATTACATGGATTTATTCTAGATAATATGACTATATAATATTTATCTGAGGTTTCTTAAAAATGATAATTGATATTGATTGCTAAATACAAATACGTATTCTTTGGGAATTATCCTTTAGCTTATACAATATGCCTTCAAATGAAAGAATTTGGGGAAGCCAATAAACTAAATTAAATTTAGAGGGAATTTAGAAATAAGCATGGTTTGGAATTTCTAGATATATATTGGTCAAAATAATTGAATTCGTGCGGGGTAGATTTCATTTTTTTATAATTGAGTAGGGTTTCACTCTTAAAAATTTGTAAAACATTAAAATATAATAATGTCTTATTCAATAGAAAGTGGAACCATGGAAAACCCAATTCAATAGAATTATATATATTTTTTTTCTAAATTCCCTCAAATAATCAAATTTATCCTTGATTTAGATATTTTGTAAAATATTTTTTTTAACCCATCTCACATAAATTTATAAATTGTAATGTAGGGATATTGATTTATCATTTTATTTATTCATTGTGAAAAAAATTTAATTAAACACATTATAAAATTTGAAACTCATAGAAAAAAAAATATTATTACTATTTTTCCATATTTAAATATATATAGGTTAAAAAAATTAATTTATTTGTTCAAAACACATTGACAACAGTTTTTAAAATAAAAAAGTCATATTAAAGTATAAAGAAGAATTTATTTGAATTAATTATCTAGTAAGTAATATTATATAAACAATAAATTATTTGTTATAAAATATTAACATCACATTTTTTTAAAATAAATCATCATTAGTTATTAATTTAAATTATTATGATAAAAAACATTACTCACATAAAAGAAATCATTCTTAGTAAAACAACCTTTTTAATTCAAATGTTTATATATTAATTTTTACCAATTTGAAACCAATTAAATAATATTACAAATTTTTGAAAATAAATATTCAAAATATTATAATTGAAAATATTTTTTTTGTGAATCATAAATGAAAAAAATGATGAAAAATGAAATATTTTGAATCATTTATTATGATTGAATATTTTTCCAAAGTGAATTAGAAATTATCTTTTAAAATTACATCCCATTTAAATTCCATAAAATTAGCATAATTTTATGATATATAAGAATTATTAAGATTTTTTGTGGTCGAGTTTATTATATTCTTTCAAACACATTTAATTTACTAATTATAAAATAAACTCTAAATGAACAGGGTGTTACTAAAACAAATTATCATCAGAAGAATATTATATAATGAATTAATGTTAAAATGTTACAAATATACATGATAAAGTATGATATACATATACAATGGAACCATCAGATATGGAAATTGATATTTTCAAAAGTTTTGAATTAATAATGATGTAGGGTTGGCCTATATTTCAAGAAATATCTTAAACTATAGATGATTAGAGAAGAGTTTTGGAGGGAACAACATTTAATGATAAATGTATAAATGGTTTACATTCAAATTGAAAAAATATATATAAGATGTTTAATTAGATGATGAATATGAGGATTCTCAAGGTAGTGATGGTCTAGGGGTTTCTTAATCCATTGTATCCATGTATTATGACGTTCATGCATTTAAATATGATTATATAGACAAAAGTGGATGAAATTAAGATATATATTATTTTTCATAATCAATTATGGAATTTTATAAATGAGATATTTACCCTTTGAAAATTTTAACCTCATTCATATATTTTTCTGAACCAATTATATAGGTCCGCTTTTGGTAAAATGAGGTAAATATGTTTTATATTTGATTTTTTTAAACATGATCTTCTTCATCTTCTCAACCACTTTCCATTAATCATCACCTTATCTCGTTGCCTTAAAATCATATTATGATATACCAAAATAATATTTTCTTAATTATTGGCCATGAATAATATTTTTAATGTAATTATTTTTATTCTATAAAAATATCCTTCCTTTTTAATGAATAATCTATTTTTTATATAATAAATATTCTTTTACAAGAAAGTTTTTTTATCGAAATGAAAATGATTTTTTTGTTTCCTTTTTCCATTAGTATTCTTTTTATTCTATTCTTTTTCTTTATGTGTATTATTTATTACTGTTTAAACTATATAATTTTCATCTAGATGATATATCTGTTTTATAATGGTCATTCATTCCTCAATCAACGGGTTTTTCATATCCCTTATCGGAGTCCTAAGTTACATTACTCATTTATTCAAAATGATTTTCACAAGAATTTTATTCAATTCCAATTCGTGTGGAAAGATATTTGTCTTCTCCAAATATGATAAAGTAGGTTCTACATTTTATCAGGTGTACATAAATATATTTTACATTATCATGAGATAAAGAAATTTAGGAACATTATTTTTGTAAATATTTATCATGTCCTAAATAGAATTAAATGTTGTTAAAAATCATTGAACACACTAGAAGATGATTTAGAGTTATTGTTGTAGTGGGATAATGTTAGACACATCAACATTATCATGAAAAAAACTATTCAAAAATTTCTTCCTAGCACTTGACAATTCAATCTATGGAGGCACGTATGTAATATAATATGAATCAAATTACAATTTTTTCTCTAAAACATCAACCAAATGCCTCATTTTTTTGAATGAACTTATTGTCATGTATAACAAATAATACATCCATTTGACCATTTAAATTATTACGAATATCTTATCTATATTATTAATGTATAATAAAAGGATAAATTCAATGAAAATAATTACTTAGTAGAGTCAATGACTCCCTTCATTAAAAATGGATCACACTCTTTAATAATTATTTATCTTCCAAATACCTATCACCATCTATTTATCTTCCTTAAAAAATATATCATTTATAATATAACTAGAAGATTTTATTTTTCATTAAAATAGACACCATGATCTAGATGATATGATTGTATAGATAAAATTCATCATTTTAATTGACACAATGAATTGTTTTCTGGCCACCTAAATATATTAAATTCTTTAAATTGTGGATTGGATTAGATCTAATGGTCCAAATTATATAATTCTAAGGAATAATGATTCCTATTCCCTTAAAATAATAGACATTAATGTTATTAAAATAATTGATCTATTTGTTTTGAAAACATAATATATCAATATCAAATATAAATTTAACATAATTTTCAATATTATTTAATGAATAGTTCGTTATTTACTAATAAAATGTTTCGTATACTAATAATAAAATTATTTAAAACCAAATAATTTTGCATCTAAAATTATAAATTGATATTCTTATGAATAAAATAGTTTCTAAGTTTATTCTTAATTTATATTCCCATGTTTTGTAGAAACATATAGTTGAAAAAATTATCTATATTAATGCTATCATGACAAAAATAAACATAATGCACATCCACTAAGAAATTAATACTTAAAGAAAAAAAAATTATATGAATCTAAATTAAATGTAACAGAAACATCGTATATGTGTTAAAGGTAAAAACATAATAGAAATAACATGGTACATAAGAGTGTAATTATTGTTACACTATGTAAAACATATTTTTATCAAACCCAAAGTAAATGGTAAAAAAATTATAATGTATGTACAACATTAAACTATGTATAAAATAATAAATTATAGAATGTAGTACACAATGTGATATAATTGATCAAAAATTAATATGGATCCATTACAAGTTATTTTTCTAGATATATAAAAAAATCATAAAATTGTTTTAAAAATTATTCCCACTCACATATATTTTACAGTTTATGATTATGTTGATATATATTGTTACTGAGTTCTAAAATATTTTAATTTATTTAGTGTAAATAGTTCTTAATAATTCCCTCATTTCTAGAATTCAATGAAAAATGATTCATTACATTCAACCAAATAATTCATATCATTTTGTGACTTTTGGAATATTTATATTAATTTATCAATGTTTTCTCCGTCGGTATTAACTGTTGTAATATTTTTCAAATTGTTTCCATCTTGGTCTGATGTTATAAGTTAATTTATTTAGGCTCCCAAAATTCAGCAAAAAATTAATCACATCCTTTTTATATTTGGATGATTTAAGGGAAATATAATTTTCTTTTATTTTTAGATTATATTTTTATAATCAACTTCAATGAATCAATAATCACATGTTTTATTCTCATAACCTATATATCAATATTAACATCCTCTATTAAACAAATTTCAAGAAAATTCTTCTTATTCACACTATCATTTATATGATTCAAATAACTCTTGTAAAATATATAAATATTTTCATTTATTTGTAAAATTTATTCCTTAAACACATTATTAGGTTCTGGTGGCACTAATACCCCATCATCTGACCTATATTCTGATGAAAATAGTTGTCCAAAATCTAGTGATTGATTATTAAGGTACTATTCAATTACCATTCAAATAAATCACAATCAATTATTACGTAAATTATCATTGAATCTAGAAATATTACTATCATGACCAGTCTTAGAGGGTCCTATGCCATTACTTCCCAAAGAAATACTCTGATAGGCTAGGGGTTGGATACTAGCACTAAGTCAGAATATACCCTAAATGGAAGGAATTGTTTTATTTAACTATGAACATGCACACATATCGAAGCCCAAAATGCTGAAATGTGAAAACACTGAGTAAAATTGAATGAATACAACAAAGATACCAACAATAGAGTCTGAAAACTGGAAAAATTTAATGTAAATAGAGCCATAATATAAGCCCACCAAATGTAAAGTCTTCCCAAATGAATTGAAAATTTCATGTAACTATTCAACAGAAACCTTTACCTATAGTGCATGCATAGAAACATCTATCTGATGTCCCTGAATCACACCAAATTTTTTTGACCACTCTCTAAGAACTACTAGGTCCCTGTCCACTGAGGACCATATCAATGTGTCAATCATCTGTAGAAGATATGACATGTGTGGGCATAACCTGTGAATGGGGGAGTAAAACAATACTCAGTAGGGACCCAGAAACCTAAAATAAAATGACCACTATGAAAATCATGAAGTATACCAAAATTGAAACCCCCTAAGTATACCACAATATAATCACAAGAACTACAGTCAATATGGTCATCTCACACAGGTATAACTCTAAGCTGATGTTTGAGATTAACATTAGTTGTACATAAATCTCCCAATAACTATGATACTAAATTTGTCAGTAGTGCATGGAGCATCAATGGCGGTTGAAGTGTTAGTGGTGCATGAGGCGTTGATTTTTGAAAGTTTTTTGATGGTGCATCAATCATCAATAGAGAATGAAGGATAAATGGAATCTGGGGCGTCGATGGTGCTTGTAGTGTCAATGGAACATGGAATGTTGATCACACATGGAGCCTAAATGGGCCATGCATCCACCAAATCACATAGTCACCAAGATCAAATATTCACATCCAGTCATAGGATTTCGCCCATAGCATGCTCATTCTGAGAGAACATACTCTTCATGCAATTTTGGGGAAATGAAAAATGTAACACCCGACACTTTTATAAGAAATATTCTGTTTTTATTTTATATAAATCATCAATGGAATCTTTCACTACACATAACACTAGCTTGGCTTCCTTTACACGCAATTGAGACCTTCCTTGATAGCTTGCGTCGTACGCAATACAGAGTTTCACTAAACAACGATATTCTATTAAAATATTATTAAAACTAGCCGTTATGAATAGTAATAACCACTTTTTGAAATTTTGTAAATTTTATTTTTCAAAATGGACTTCGTTTTTGGATTTTGAATATAGAAATTATCCTAGGGTGAAATTTTGGTATTTTTCTCGAAACATTCAATTTTTTGATGAATAGTGAAAATACTGGGTTACTATTTAAAAATCGACTTTTTATTTAGAAAATTATTTATTTTATTTAAATTCATTTTAGGTAAAAATTGATACATAATACCTATATAAGTTCAATGCAATTCATTGGAGTCATTTTATAGTAATTTTAGATATATTAAAATTTTGTTGACCTTTCCACCATATTTTACCCACCTCCTAGGAGAATTTGTAAATTTACATAAAACGTAATTTTACCGCTTCTATGAGTGGAATTTCAAAAATCCAGGAGACCCGGTTGATTTCAGTAAGTAAAATCTTGGTCAATGAGATGAAAATAATTTTTGGTGAATAGTAAATTTTTACTTTTATTTACCATGGTTAAAATTAAATGGGGTAATTAAGGGTAAAATTGAAATTATTATTTCCCAAACACATGTCCTAATTCTATTGGATAAGTGTAATTCGACAAAAACAACCTTAGGAATAAAATATGACCATTTAGGCCCACTTGGATTAGATTAGGACATTTATTATTAATTTATTTAAAGAAGTGTTAAAATAGTTAAAATCAAAGTTTAATAAGTAAATAATTTTTCATATAGGTTTATACAGACGATAAATTCAACTATAAATATTCATCAGAAAGATAAAACGATTTCATACATAATGGTATTTTATTTGTAATTTATAGACATTATATAATTTAGATTATTTTTGACACAAAGATGATACAGTAATTATCTTATAAATGAAATATTGAAATAATTGATGTAATAAATAACCAAATAAAAGACATTTGAGAATTTTTATGAATTCCACTAATTTTATAGGTTAATATGACATGTTAGTATTGATTTAATTACCTTTTTTTGAACTAATCATTCTGTTATGTTTTTTACAAAAATCAATTACTAAATAGTGTCAAAATTAACATAAAATAGTTTTTAAAACAAATATTATATTATTAATTGTTATTTTATTCCTAAAAATCAAAGGATCGGCCAAATGACTTAGATACGGTTATATATATTAATAATATTCAACTTGGGGTTCGTTTGGCATGATATAGTATGTTTATTAACCTTATAGTGTAAGAACACAAAAAGACATGGTAAATGTAAAATTATCTAACATAAAGTTAAATCTAAATGATAAGGTTAAAATAGTAAACTAAACATGTCCAAATTCTATTGGATGAGATTATTTCGACCAATTACCACCTTGGATTCGAAATAAATCAATTTTGATCTATTTAAAACCAAATATGGCTTTATAAAAAAAATAATATTATTAGTTTTTCCAAAAGTGCCCCTCTCCTCCCTTATAAAAGGGAACCTCCTCCCTCTCTTCCTCACACCACATTGAGCCTTTACGATTGGCCAAAAAATGAAAATTTCTCCTCTCCACTTCCCTAGAAACAACCTAGATGTCCTGGTCCTCTTCAAATACCAATTGTAGTGGCCTAAAAGGAGGTCTCAAAGAAGCGCTTCAAATAAGAGGTAATGTTCGTTACCGATTCTTTCAACTTTATTTCTTCTTCCACTTCTTCTTCATTAGTTTTTTCATTATTAATTAATATCATAAGTATCAATTATAAACTGATATGTTATTATAAGTATGAAACAACCCTATTTCACCATATATCCATCCTACTAAAATCAAAATCACCGCGCGTGCGTACGTACGGAATACCATCTCCTCGCCGTGGTGTAATCTATTTTCCACCAACACCTTACTTGGATGGGTATAATGGTGTAAATAATGAATATATATGATTATTTTAAAGTTATATTGATTCTGAAATAGTATACATACACTCCAATACAATTCCTTGATCATGGGAATGATATCATCACTCGCGCGTACGTATGGAATACCTTCTCCTCGATGTGATGTGACTCGTTCTACATGATTTTCATTGAATAATGATTACATAAATGAATTGAGTGAATAAATATTATATATATTAAACTAATATCATTCTGGAAATGAGGTATCTATAACCTAAAAAGAAGAATAAGAATTTATTCGACAAAACACGCATAAGAACAAAAAGTAATAAACACCCGAATAACTAGTAGAAATGAAATATTACTAATAATTAGCTAATAATATGACCATATATGATATCATAACAATGCGTATGATTCTGGAATAAGTCAATGACATTATTTAAATCATTATACAGGAGGTTCAGACACTTACGATGCAAATTGGACCTATGTTAAGGGAAATATCACAACCTCATTTTTATCCGAGATTGTTTAAACATTGGAATATACTAGGGTGTATTTTATCATCCACATACATGGTTCCTCAATATGTAATATTATTTACATCCTCCAACAATTGTTTAAAACCAATTTTACCCTTCGGTCAGTTTTTAGTAAAAGATATGAAAGGAATCTTTTGTCGTTTTTCGTACGAGGTACTTTTTGACTTTTCTAACAAAAGTACGAGAAGAATGATTTTTAACTTATAAGGCATGAAGGGATTTTTAAAAAATTATTTACAAGAATATTCCTTTACAAGCTTTCACATTTATTTTTAATCAACAACTTTTATTTTAGAATTGTATGACATGTTTTGAAATGAAAAGTGTTTTTGAAGTAGAAAGGCTATTTTCCTCAATAATGGAGTTCTTGTGTTTTATCAAAATTATTTTCTATCTAAGTTAATAAAGGGTTCTGTTTCTATCCATATTATTACATTGATTTGATTATGTTGTGATGGAATTATTTTTATGAATTCCTTTATCTTATATGAATTGTTTTATGATGTCACGATGTTTAAGAATCCCATTTTTATTACATGGGTTATGCTATGATGTATGGTTTATGATTTTGTGGCACACATAATAATGGTGTCATTATGAGATGGGTGGGACCTATATCTCCCTCCAATGCATTGCGTAAAGATTTTATATCTCATGAGATAGACATGGCTGGAATGATATGTTAAACTAGTTCAGTGAAACAAGACTGAAAAGAGGAATGAACTCGGTTCAGAAATGGACTTTGTCCACTAAGATATTCATGGAAATGAGTCTTGACTAATAAGAAATGATTCTCTATGAGTATGTGTGTATGCTACAAAGCGTCATGTTTTATGTTATGATTATTGTGATTACATTTCACTACCATGATTTATCCCATGTTATGAAATTTTGATCTCTTTTGCAGGGTAAGATTTCCAAAATGTTATGTTCTTATGAATATGATGTGATTGATATTTCTTTTTTTTACCCTTACTGATCATTTGAGATCACCCTTTTGTATGTTTTCTTCCCCAGGTCAGGAAGAAGGTTATTAAGTAAGATATTTCAAAAGGGACTATAGATATGATGAAATAAATGGGAGACAGTGTAGATTCTTTATGAACCAGTTGTTTATGTTTCCCTATTTTTAAAGACATTATACCTATACGGTCCTTTCATGGTTTTTTATATGTTTTAATAAGTTTAATTCAATTTTGAAGTACTAACAATGTATGTAAAGTATGGGTCGTTATAGTTGGTATCAGAGGAAAGTTATATTCAACCTTTGGAAACTAGGATGTGAAAGCCTTGGTAAGAATCCTAAGGATAAGTCTATGCATAGAACACAATCTCAGTGTTTTAGAAATGGCCATGAATAACCTAGTATAAGACATTAAGTGTGAAATTTTATTCTTGATTATGTGTTTTTCCTGTAATAATTAGTGTTTCTCACACTATTCTTCTTGGTTTTAGTCAATGGCTGGAACCCGAAGGAACCGTGTTAATGTGGAATGCAACGAGAAATGAAATGATTTTCCCCCTGAGCAACCAAATTTTATAGGAACATGAATAAAAAATCTTGTATCCATGCTCACACAAATTTCTCATGATATGAATCATGTAAGACTTCCAAACGAGCAATGGAAGGAGAAACATTCTGTTGAATCCTTCATGAGACAACGTCCACCTTCATTCAACGGGTATACTGATCCATTAGTTGCTGAACAATGGATCATTACTACTGAATAGATATTTTCAGTTCTTTAATGTTCTGAACATGATAAAGGCATCTTAGCATTGTATCGTTTGGAAGGTGATGTTGATCAATGGTGGAATCTTATCAATAATACGAGGCCAAGAGATGAAATTGAGTCCATGGAATGGGACGAGTTCATGAACTTATTTTTCAATAAGTACTTCCCTCGTATTCTCCGAACAACGATGGAGAAAGAGTTTCTGGAACTAAAGAAAATGGATGATGATTCTGTTGGTACCTATGAAGAAAATTTTACCAGACTTGCAAGGTACGCTTCTGGTATTATTATCCAACCTGAGAGTAATATTGGTCGATTCTTTAGTGTCTTAAAACCAAGTCTTCTAGGGGCATTAGCCATAAGGGACTTCAATAGCTATGAGGAAACCGTTCGATGTTCTCTCAAAGTTGAGATGGATATTAGAGTAACCCATCAATCATATGGGTTTGATAAGATGAAGAAAATGGAATTCAATGGAACATTTAAAGTTCACATTGAAAAGAAGATGAATTTTCTCTTATGCACAAAGTGTGGAAAGAAACATGGAGGTAGTTTTCTTAAAGGGAAAAGTAAATGTTTCAAATGTGGAAAGGAAGGTCATTGGGCATTTCAATTCATCAATGACGGGAAGAAGATGTATAGTTATGCGAACAATGAAAAGGATACACAGAGTGCACCTCCTACACTTAAATGTTACAAGTTTAGGGAAATGTGGCCCTATGCCAATCAATGCCCTAATCCAAGGGTTATAGATGATGATCGACGTCAACAAACTCTTAAGGCTAAAGAAAAAGGAAAGTCACATGCAACTTCTATCAGTGATGTGGAGTACGATAACGAAGTGGTGAAAGGTACACTTACCATCCACTCTAAAGTAGAAATTTTTTTATTTGATTCTGGATCCACCCACTCCTTTATTTATGAATATTTTTCAAAGGGAATCCCCATATTACCTCAACAATTAGATGTTGAGTTAGCTATGACAACCCCTAATGACACAACAGTCGCATCAAAAGTTTATAATTCTTCTCTGATTGAAGTTTGTGGGAAAGTGGTTCCTGAAAATCTTGTGATCCTCCATATAGTGTAATTTGATGTGATTCTTGGCATGGATTTGCTTTCTCTATATGGATCTCATATCAATTCCCAAAGAAGGGAATTCACATTTCATATTCCAGATCAATCTTTGATCTTCTATCGATGCAAGGATGAACATAACCTTATAGTGGAAATTTCTTCCATCTTATGGGTCTTGATTCCACTATATTAATGTTATTTATCCCAAATGGTTGGTGAGAAACTCACAATTAATAATATTCCCATTTTATGGGAGTTTGATGATGTCTTTCTGGAGGAATTTTCGGGTCTTCCACCAAATCGTGAAGTTGAGTTTTCAATAGAACTCGTACCAGGTGCTTTACCTATTTCAAAGACACCTTATAGAACGGCCCCAATTGAGTTGCAGGAATTGAAGAAGCAACCTCAAGAGAATCTTGATAAGGGGTTCATACGCCCTAGTGTGTCACCTTGGGGAGCACCTGTTCTGTTTGTTAAGAAGAAACATGGATTAATGAGACTCTGCAATGATTATCGATAACTTAACAAGATCACTATCAAGAACAAGTATCCTCTCCTGTGCATTGATGACTTATTTGACCAACTACATAGAGCTCAATACTTTTACAAGATTGATCTTCGTTCAGGGTATCATAAATTAAGGGTCAAAAGGGAGGATATACCAAAGAAGACTTTACGTACAAGGTATGGACACTATGAATTTATAGTGATGCCATTTGGTTTTACTAATTCCTCTGCTATCTTCATGGATCTGATGAATAGAGTCTTTAGAGACTATCTTGATCAGTTTGTGGTAGTCTTTATAGACGATATTCTTGTATATTCAAAGATCAAGGAATAACATGAAGATCACTTGAGAATTATATAGAAGACCTTGAGAAAGGGGAAGCTTTATGCCAAATTTACCAAGTGTGAATTTTGGCTTCAAAAAGTTTCATTTTTGGGTCACATAATCTCAAAAGAGGGGATATCGGTGGATCCGGCAAAAACAGAGGTTATCGAAAGATGGTCGAGACCAACAACAGTAACTGAGATCCGATGTTTTCTTGGTTTGGATGGATATTATCGACGTTTTGTGAATTATTTTTCATAATTATCTAATCCACTCACCAGGTTGACTCGGAAAGGAGTTAATTTTTTTTGGACGGAGGAATGTGAAGATAATTTCAAGGAGTTGAATAGAGGGTTATCCAGTGCACCTGTGCTCACACTGCCTTGTAGTGGAGATAGGTTTGTGATCTATAGTGATGCATCCAAGAAGGGATTGGGGTGTGTTCTTATGAAAAATTATACGGTGATATCTTATTCCTCATGACAGTTGAAAATCCATGAGAAAAATTACCCAACTCATGGTTTGGAGTTAGCTGCGGTAATCATTGCATTAATGATTTGGGGGCATTATCTTTATGGAGAATGGTGTGACATTTATACTGATCATAAAAGTTTAAAGTATATTTTCACACAAAAGGATCTGAATATGCACCAAATAAGATGGTTGTAGCTGATTAAGGATTACGACTTCTCAATTCATTACCACCCTGGGAAAGCAAGCAAGGTGGAAGAGGCATTAAGTCAACAAGACCATGCCAGTTTATCCATGATGAGGATCACAAAAGATCCAATATTTATGGATTTACAAAGGATGGATCTTGGAATTATAATAAAAGGGTAAAATCGTATCTTTCTCAAATGAATGTTCAACCATCTATACATGTTATGATTAAAGAGGCACGTAAAGATGTTGTAGAGTTACAAAAGATGGTGAGAAATGTTCCTGAATTCATCATTGATTGTGATGGGATAATAATGTTCAGGAATCGGGTTTGTGTTCCTCCCATCCCCGAATTAAAGAAGGAGCTGCTGGATGAGGCGCATAGTTCTCCATTCTCTATTCATCCTAGAATAAAAAAGATGTATAGGGACCTAAAATAGTACTTCTGGTGGGATGGCGTGAAAAGAGATTTTGCTGAATATGTCTCTCGATGCTTGGTTTGTCAGCAAGTTAAAGCTGAGAGATAGAAGTCTAAGTGGATGTTACAACCATTACCCATACTTGAATGGAAATGGGAAAACATCACCATGGACTTTGTCAGAGGACTTTCTAAAACATTCAAAGGCAATAATGTTATCTGGGTCCTAGTTGATCATCTTACAAAGACTGCACACTTCATTGCTATTAGAGAGGATTTCACTCTAGATTAGCTGGCCATGATATATTTAAATGAATTGGTAAGATTGCATGGAGTACCACTTTCTATTATATCTGATCGAGATCTGAGGTTTACATCAAATTTCTGGAAATGTTGTTAGCATACTCTGGATACAGATTTGAGTTTCATCACTGCTTATCATTCTCAGACAGATGGTCAGTCAGAGAGGACAATTTAAACTCTAGAAGATATGTTGATATCTTGCTCTATGGATTTCAAAGGTGGTTGTGATCAACACCTATAGTTGGAGAAATTTTCTTATAATAATAGCATTCACTCCAGTATTAAGATGGCTCCTTATGAAGCTCTCCATGGAATGAAATGCAGGACTCCAACTTGATGGGATGAAGTTGGGGAAAGAAAGCTATTAGGACCTGATCTTGTTGATGAGATGGCATAAGAGGACCGATCTATTCAACAACACATAAGAGCAGCTCAGAGTAGACAAAAGAGTTATGCCGACAACCGAAAAAAAGACTTAGAGTTTGAAGCAGGTGATAAAGTGATCTTATGAATATCTCCTTAGAAGAGAGTAATGAGATTTGGAAATAAGGGAAAGCTAATCCCTAGGTATATCGGTCCATCCGAAATAATGGATCGTGTTGGGAAGGTAACTTACCGATTGGCGCTTCCACCAAATCTCTCTCAAGTTCACGATGTGTTCCTTGTATCTCTCCTAAGAAATTACATACCTGATCATTCACATGTACTCAGCTCATAAGTTGTACTGATGGAACATGATCTTTCTTATGAAGAACAGCCGATAGAGATTCATGATCGTAGTGAAAAAGTCCTATGGAACATGACCACTCTCTTGGTGAATGTTTTATGGAGGAACAACCAATTATAAGAAGCTACATGAGAGCTTGAGGATATGATTAGGGAGAGGTATCCTCATCAGTTTGTTACATGTGACGAATTTCGAGTGTGAAATTCATTTTAAGGGGGGGAGAATTTAACACCCGAGACTTTTAGAAGAAATATTTTGTTTTTATTTTATATAAATCATCAAAGGAATCTTTCACTACACACAACACTAACTTGGCTTTCTTTACACACAATTGCGACCTTCCTTGATAGCTTGCATCATACGCAATTCCGAGTTTCACTAAACAACGATATGCTATTAAAATATTATTAAAACTAGCCATTATGAGTAGTAATAACCACTTTTTGAATTTTTGTAATTTTTATTTTTCAAAATGGACTTTTTTTTGGATTCGGAATATCAAAATTAGCCTGGGGTGAAATTTTGGTATTTTTATGGATACTTTCAATTTTTGATGAATAGTTAAAATACTGGGTTACTATTTAAAAATCGACTTTTTATTTAAATAATTATTTATTTTAATTAAATTTATTTTAGGTCAAAATTGATACATAATACCTATATAAGTTCAATGCAATTCATTGAAGTCATTTTATAATAATTTAAGATATATAAAAATTTTATTGAACTTTTCAGAGTCTTTTACCCACCTCCTAAGAGGATTTGCAAATTTACATAAAACATAATTTTACCACTTATGTGAGTGAAATTTCAAAAATCCGTGAGACACGGTTAATGTCAGTAAGTAAAATGTGGTTCAATGAGATGAAAATAATTTTTGGTGAATAGTAACTTTTTTCTTTTATTTACCACGGTTAAAAGTAAATAGGGTAATTAAGGGAAAAAATGATATTATTGTTACCCTAAAACATGTCCTGATTCTATTGGATAAGTGAAATTCAACAAAAAACAACCTTAGGAATAAAATATGACCATTTTGGCCCACATGGATTAGATTTGGAAATTTATTATTAATTTATTTAAAGAAGGGTTAAAATAGTTAAAATCAATGTTTAATAAGTAAATAATTTTTAATATAGGGTTATACATAAGATAAATATGACTATAAATATTCATTAGAAATCTAAAACGATTTCCTACATAATGGTATTTTATTTGTAATTTTTAGATGTTAAATAATATAATTTATACATGACACAATGATGATGCAGTAATTATCTTATTAATGAAATATTGACATAATTGATGTTATAAATACCCAAATAAATGTAATTGGAGACTTTTTATGAATTCCACTAATTTTATAGGTTAATATGACATGTTAGTATTGATTTTATTAACTTTCTTCGAACTAATCATTATGTTATTAGTTTTACAAAAATCAATTACTAAATAGTGTCAAAATTGACATAAAATAGTTTTTAAAAAAATATTATATTATTAATTGATATTTTATTCCTAAAAATCTAAAGATCGACCAAATGACCTAGATAAGGTTATATATATTAATAATAAACAACTTGGGGTTCTTTTGGCATGTCATTGTATGTTTATTAACCTTATAGTGTAAGAACACAAAAATACATGGTAAAAGTAAAATTATCTAACTTAAAGTTAAATCTATATGATAAGGATAAAATAGTAAACTAAACTTGTCCAAATTCTATTGGATTAGAGGAATGCGACCCATCCCCACCTTAGTTTCGAAATAAATCAATTTGGAGCTATTTAAATCTAAATATGGATTTATAAAAAAAATAATATTTTTAGTTTTTTCAAAGGTGCCCCTCTCCTCCATTATAAAAGGGCACCTCCTCCCTCTCTTCCTCACACCACTTTGAGCCATCAAGCTCGGCCAACCCCTACCAATTTCTCCACTAAAGTTCTCTAGAAGCATCCTAGAGGTCCTGGTATCCTTCAATGACCAATTTTAGTTCCCTAAAAGGAGGACTCAAAGAAGCACTTCAAAGAAGAGGTAATGTCCGTTACCGATTCTTTCAACTTTATTTCTTCTTCCAATTCTTCTTATTTAGTTGTTTCATTATGAATTAATAACATCAGTATCACTAATATACTGATATGTTATTATAATTATGAAACAACCCTATTTCACCATCTATCCATCCTATGGAAAACAAAATCACCGCGCGTGCGTACGTACGGAATACCATCTCCACGCTGTAGTGTAATCTATTTTCCACCACCACCATACTTGGATGGGTATAATGGTGTAACGAATGAATATATATGATTATTGTAAAGTTATATTGATTTTGAAATTGTATACATACACTCCAATACAATTCCACGATCATGGGAACGATATCATGACTCGTGCGTACATACGGAATACCGTCTCCACGATGTGATGCGACTCGTTCTACATGATTTTCATTGCATAATGATTAAATAAATGAATTGAGTGAATAAATATGATATATATTACAATAATACCATTATGTAAATTAGGTATCTATAACCTAAAAAGAAGAATAAGAATTTATTCGACAAAACACACATAAGAACAAAAACTAATAAACACCCGAATAACAAGTAGCAATGAAATATTACTAATAATAAGCTAATAATTGACCATATATGATATTATAAAAATGATTATGATTCTGGAATAAGTCAATGACATTATTTAAATCATTATACAGGAGGTTCAGACACTTACGAAGAAAATAAGACCTAAGGTAAGGGAAATATCACAATCTCATTTTTATCAGAGATTGTTTATACTTTGGAATTTACTGGGGTGTATTTTATCATCCACAACCATTTTTCGTCAATATTTAATATTATTTCCATCCACCTAAAATTGTTTAAATCCAATTTTACCCTTTGGTGAGTTTTTAGTAAATGATATGAAATGAAACTTTTGTTGTTTTTCGTACGAGGTACTTTTTGACTTTTCCGACAAAAGTACGAGAAGAATGTTTTTTTTAACTTATACGGCATGAATGGATTTTTAAAACATTATTTCCAAGAATCATCCTTTACAAGTATTCAAGTTTATTATTAATCAACTTCTTTTATTTTATAATTGTATGACATGTTACGAAAATAAAAGTGTTCATGAAATAGAAAGGATATTTTCCTCAAGAATGGAGTTCAAGTGTTTTATCAAAATTATTTTCCATCTAAGATAATAAAGGGTTCTGTTTCTATCCATATTATTACATTGATTTGATTATGTTGTGGTGGAATTATTTTTCTGAATTTCTTTATATTATATGAATTGTTTTATGATGACATGATGTTTAAGAACCCCATTTTTATTACATGGGTTATGCTATGATGTATGGTTTATGATTTTGTGGCACACATAAGAATGGTATTATTATGAGATGGGTGGGACCTATATCTCCCTCCAATGAATTGGGTAAAGATTTTATATCTCATGAGATAGACATGGCTGGAATGGCAGGTTAAACCGGTTCAGTGAAACAGTACTGAAACGAGGAATGAACTCGGTTTAGAAATGGACATTGTCCACTAAGATAGTCTTGGTAATGCGTCTTGACTAATAAGAAATGATTATCTATGATTATGTGTGTTTTCCAAAAAGCTTCATTTTTTAAGTAATGATTATTGTGACAACATTTCACTTCCATGATTTATCCCATGTTATGAAATTTTGATCTCTTTTGCAGGGTAAGATTTCCAAAATGTTATGTTCTTATGAATATGATGTGATTGATATTTCTTTTGTTTACACTTACTAAGCATTTGAGCACACCATTTTTTATGTTTTCATTCCCTAGGTCAGGAAGAATGTTATTAAGTGAGATAGGCCAAAAGGGACTATAGATATGTTAAAATAAATTGGAGACAGTGTAGACACTTTATGAACCAGTTGTTTATGTTTCCCAGTTTCTAAAGTCACTATACCTATACGGTCCTTTCATGGTTTTGTTATATGGTATAAAAATTTAACTTAAATTTTGATGTACTAACAATGTATGTAATGTAAGGGTCATTATAAAAAATTCATAAAAACTCTGATAGATAAAATCCAATGTCCCATCTCAATAGAAGGGTCCCAACTCTGTGAACAACTCAACAAATAGTGTCCCAATATGAAATATATCGAAAACATTTGTACAAAGGGACTAGTTCTATCTAGGTCTGACCTAAACCCATAAAACCAACTTGACCCGAACTGGCATGTTGGGTCATAGTGTCCATCCCACTAGTCTTCTATAGAATCCCAGCTTCCTCGGTCCAGCCCACCATTGGTGGGATGATGTCTGTGCACTGGACGTGGCCTGCCCTAGCAAAGTCTGTCCAGTTAAATCAGGGTTGGATTACAATTCCCTTGGTAAACCCATATTACCCACATGCACATGTGGCTCCTTTGTAGGTCCCTCCTCTGAGATGGATTTGCACCCCAGCCCAGCACCACCGTGGCCTGCAGCTATGGCCCTTTGGTAAATGCTCGCAACTCCCTCTATTGTGGGCCCGACGCGTTCCAACCACGTTGCCAGCGTGGTCCTGCTGCCACAACATCTAGTGTCACCATCGGGGTGACGACCATTCTCGGCCATGCAAGAACATAGTCTCCGCCGATTTTCTATTTCTCTATTTTACAAAATCGAGCCATTTTCACTGTCAACGTGTAACAACCTTCTCTACCCTTGGATTTGATCTTCCATGCTAGCACATTAGAGGACCGATATCATTCGATGCCTCCCAAAAAATTACACCGTAACCATAAGGGACCAATGGTGAGGAATGCCAAGAATGGGGATTGAAGGAATGCATAGAACAATAAAATAATAGATCACGTCCTAGTTCGCATTGGCCATCATCGGTTCTATTTAGAAGATTCATGATTATTTATATAGCAGAATAATCACCAAGACATGTTCGATTTATTCGAACAATAATTATACCTCCCACAAGATCGATCAAAATTCTGATCAACCTATTTTTCTATTGTTCCACATTCATCATTTGGTTCTGTGAATGGGAAAAGAAATATAGAACAGATTATAACCTTACGACAATTATTGGATTAGTTGATGAAGAATGGAGTTTTGTGTCACCATCAATCCTTGATCCCCCAACATTTATCATTGGGAGAGAGCTTCCTTCTCCTTGCCATGATGAAATTATGATGTTTATTTGATAACCCTGAATTCATTTGGCTTGGATTATTAAAACAATATATTTCATTCAACATGTAAGGTTCAATAAAATTTTAAAGGAGATATTATAATGAAATCAACATTCAAAATATTTCTTTCACCCGTGACCCATACCAGTCATGGTTAATCCTGAAAAAATGCAATGACATTGTTCTAGACACAACATTGGCCTGAGATTTTTTATATGGGATCCTATTTAGATATTATTCCCATTTAAGGAAGAACCCACACGTGTATAAGGACCTGACCTAAAAACATCACTTAATCTTGAATTTTAGACAAGAACATACATTTTTACGCATTGATAATCATTTTGAATTTAGAGTTTTAATGAATTATGATATCTTAAATTCATTACATATCTCATTCATACAAATAGGATACTATTTAAAATAATATCAATTTTATCCAAAAATAAATAATTAAAACATAAAGATTGATTTCTTTGACAATAAACCATATCACACATCAAAAATACCTTCTTTATCTTACCCATCCATATATAATGTGAAAACATTTTGAAAAAATTGGATGAGTATAGAACTGAGTAAGGTATATAAAAAAAATAAAGCGCTAGTCATGAGATAATATAAAAACCAAAAAAACCCATAATCAAAAAACTCATATTCATAGAAAAATTAGGTATTTTCCTTGGGAAATATTTACCATAGAACTATTACATTAACCCTTACACATAAATAGAAATGATTTATCATTCTACCTCAAGCTATGAAACCTTATTGGTATGTTTAATGGAATCATGGATTGGATTTACATCACATAAAGCCACCATCTTTCAAAGGCTCCAATGATCATCAAGAGGGATAATGGTTGAGTATGGTTAAGAATCTATTTGAGTTGTTAAAGGCACCAGTCGAAATCATAGTGAAATGTAACACCTTTTTACTAGTGAGAGTGAGAAAGAGAAGGTATGAAGTGATGATGTTGGAAAATATGCAAGATGGGTTATAGTGGAAAGACTTGAAGGTTCTTTTCACTAACTTCTTTTATCCATAGTTGATAGTGTTGGCCATTGATATTGAGTTATTTAGACTGGGTAATGATGATTGGACCGTGAATGAATATGAAATCCATTTTGATGAGATTGTATAGATTCACCTAAGATAGTATATAATGTGAGGATTGAGACATGATGGTTTGATATTGGACACTGATCAGTTATTCGTTCTCATTAATTCTTGCATACGATACTTTATTATGAAGATTTGATTCATAGAGCATCAGTGATTGAAATGGATGTGGTAGGGAATTCAATGTTGATGAGATTTTTTTCACCTAGTGGTATTGGTAATTATCCTAATAAGAAATGGATGTGTGATGGTTATAAATGTAGTTCTCCATATACGAATTCTTCTGGACCTCATGGATTTCCTGAAATATGGCCTTTTATTTAAAACTAGTTCGGAAATTCAGGCCACTTAATGACTGTTTTTACCAATCCACCTAAGAAATTCAGCTTATTTGGGTGATCATGATATATTTAAGACATCTTCTGGGTATTTTATAATATACACAGTGGAATAAGATCACTGGTGCCTGAAAAAATTGTGATGAAATCAAATCCTTCATGAGAAAAGGGGTTCAAACCACATGCTAATGGAATGACGCTTTTTGATGTAGTGGAAGTTTCTCCGATGGATGATGATAGGGGACTGGTGGATATGATATATACCATCACTATTGATTCATCATGAGTAACTAATTTATTTAGTACTGGTTCATCTAATTTTTTTTATTTCATCCTTTATTGTCAACATGCTTAGTCTTCTTAGAGTTATTTTATCTTTTGTGATGAATATTACAATACCCACTAAAACGAAGATAGATTAGGGTATCCATAGTCTATATTGTGTCTTCATAGTATTGGATATGGATATTTCATTTATTTTTTTGTTCCCTACATGAAACCACTTGATGTAATTTTGTGGATGGATTGGATCATTTTTTCTAATAAATCGGGAAATTATTGTTTTCTTTGATATGTCTCCATCACTATAGCTGATGGACTGAGTCAAGTCATTCAAAGAGAAAATAGATTAAGGATACGTATGGAGGAAAATTATTATCTAGATTTGGGGAATGTAATATCAGTTTTTTTATTTTACCTAGATTAAGAATATTTCAGTGTTGATCTCCCTCCAGTTTTTATCGAGCTTCCCAAATTTTTTCATTCAGAATTCACTGGGTTTTTACAAATAATGGACATATATATATTTTATCAACATAGTTGCTATTACTCAACTAGTATCAACTGATTATTACTACATATAACCAGATAAAATGAGATTTTTGAGGTCTTAGGTAGAAGATATTTTTATATAATGGCATTCTACGCCCGAGTATATAACCTTTAGCAGTGTTGGTTCAGTTTTCAATGAATGATTATGGATCACATCACCACTATGTTGATTACTAGTATCTAAAAGAAATCATGTTAATCATAAATATATTTTTCGAATGATTGAAAATCTATATTACCATTTGAATGGGGAGAAGTGTTTCTTGATGATCAATCATTGGTTTGGTTACCATCTAGTGAGAAATAGGTATCTAATATTCAGTAAATCACCTTTTTTAGTATGTTTAGCCATTATTTGTGCCATTTAAGAAATATTATTAACCAATGATCCTTTTTATTTATGAAATTAGTGAATATTAATTTTCAATATTATCCTTATACATTCATTGTTGTATTTGTGGAAGACATCATCATTTACCTTTTTATTTAAGAGGATAGTCAGCGTTATCTAGTAGCAATTTTGGAATTGTTGAGAAGTCATTGAATTTATACTAATATTTAAAAATATGTTTTATAGATTTTTCATGTGATTTCTTGGTAAATGTGTTGTGGGACCATGTTATATCATTTGATCATAATAAGGTGAAGGCTATTATGACATGAGTACAGTTACCGAACAATTTTTATATTTAGATCTTCATGGGTTAATCTGTGTATTATCACTAGTTTATTAATGATATCTCAAAACTAGATTCTCCAATTACTACTCATACTTATAAGGTATTAAAATTTTATCGGTATATGAAATGTCAGAATCCTATTTTTGAGTTGTAATTTGTTTTGTCTATTGTGTATGTGTTGACTCTTCTAGTGCATCGATGGGGCTATATGGTCTTCTAAGATGCATAGGGTTTTGTTTTGGGATTCAATGTTATGAAGGGTGATTAATTTTATTATTGTGTCTCTAGGATTCCGATTCCATGCATGAGGAATTACAAAACACATTTTGTTGAAATTGTAGTTTTGATGAACGTGCTAATGATTTGGTATCATTTTCTTTCCAAATTAAGGGTTACTCTGTTTTCCCACCATAAGAGATTGAGTTATATATCAAATCTAAATGATTTTAATCTGTACCATAATAATTTTTTGGAATACCTAAAATAATATGAATTTGTAATCATATATACCCTTCCAAAAGGGAATGTCGTCGTATATTCATTGAGTTTGACATTTATGACCTAGGATGAGAAAGAATCATCAGAATAGTGTAACATGATGGATCTTTTTTGAACAGTTTGACATTACTATTTAGGAATCATGGGATGCGGGTTCCATGGATAGTGTTTAGTTGAAATACACTCTTTTTAGACAATTATTTTGTATCATCATCTTGATGATGTGTTCTATAGTGCTAGAGACTCTTTTTATTAAGTGGGATTTTTCCTGAGTGGTTGTTATCCACTGAGGGAATTCACTACTCTCAGAACCACTTTATGTTATGAACATCGGTTAGGAAAATCATGATTGGGGATTTCTATAATTATCAGTGGAATTTACACCTAGGAATCATTAAAATGTTATATGACATGCATCAACAATTATGGGTTCTTGGTATGAGATGTTGGATTTATGATTTCTGATTTTATTATTACATGTTCCAATACGTCAAGGATGATAAAAAAACCTTAGGGTGTTCTTTTTCGAATTATTCTACCAACATGTTTGTGGGAGTAGATTTAAATGGATGTTTTGGTAGGGTTTCCACATTCCCAGACAACGTATAATGTTATATGGATTACTATAGAATGATGGATTAAATCGACTAACATTATACCCATTAATCATACATTCAATTTTAATGAGTTCCATAATTTATTATTGAAGAATATTGTTAATTTTAATGGATTTCCTTTCTCTATAGTCTCTTATATGAATACTCTCTTTACATAACATTTTTTTAGATTCCATTAGGTGTCATAGGGAACTCATGTCAGTTTTAGTACAACATGTCATCCATAGACAGATGGAAAGATAGAATTAACTATATAGTTTCATAAGGATGTGCTTCATGCCTATGTTATTGACACTAATGGAGCATTAGATGACCACAAATAGATGATTAGGATTCTTTATAATAATAGTTACCGGTCATTGATCACAATTGATCCTTTCCATGATTAATTTAGATAACCTTATAAATCAAAAATTCGTTTGTCGGGGATGGGTGAAGTTTTCAGGGATATACGTAGAATGGTTCAAGATTTGAAAAAAAATGTTTCAGATTATTAAGAAAATAATGTTGATCAAATAGAGATGGAATAATTCATATGCTTATTTTCATCACAGGTCATTGGAATTCTATGTTTTTTACTACGTGTTCTTTTAATTTTCACCCCAATTGGGTCATATATATATTCCAAGGCAATGTGAACATGCTCCAAAATTTGAGGGACCTTTTAGGGTCATTGATGTGTTGGAATGTTTTTATCATTTAGAATATAATTTATAGTTGATGTCAATACATAACATGTTCCATGTATCTCAACTATAGAAGATTCCTTCTAATCGATCTAATGCCTTGAAATTGATTTATCACGTGGTCAAACAAGATTAATTTGGGAATGAATGCCTAGTCAGAATAGTAGATTCTAAAACCATGTTACTTCATGGGATGATGATACCTTCGGTAAAGATGAAATGGAATCATGGTTGTGATAATCATGAGTTGTTGGGGAGGAACCCACTTATAAGATAAAAGTGGCCTCATCATTTTTATATAGAAACATCATAACAACCATCATAGGGACTCAATGTTTTTATTGTGTGTGTGGGGGGGGGGGTTTAACATACAATTATTATTTTCATGATCTATTAAACAACTATATTGTTCATTATTTGTTTGGGATAATTTTGTAAATTTTTTGTGGAATTGTAGAATTTTTATGTTCATTAGATATGTTCATGTTTGGTTCACAGTTTTCCAAAACTGTTCATCAATATAGATAAAATAGTGAAAACCCTTTCAGTGAGGGTTTTAATTATTTGTGAATGTTTTGAGAAATCATACTCCCACATAGGAAAAACATTGAAATTCTATCAGTAGGGGTGCATGTTATGGACACAAGATTTTTCTAACTATGTTGTTTTTCCCAGCTAAGCATGCATATTGACTTTAATTAATCCATAAAATAATTTTTAATACCCAATACCCTCGTTTTATGTTCTTTAATAGGCATGTATGAACCAAATTCGACTTATCCTTCCTTGGAGTCTTCACGAGGGAGATTTTCCCCAATATACCACTCGAGAAGAGAATCGGTTATAGGAAAATGACATTTTATCTCTTCCAAATATATTTCCTCAACCACTTTTCCATATCCACAAATATTTTCTCTACTTAATATTGTTCATTAGGTCTATGTGTTGTTAGAGGATCAAATCCACATTGCTTCAGATCATGAATCTTGGATTGATTCTCCAACCATACCTGGTAATGTCCCTCATTAGGGTTCCCTATTTATAGATTTGTGATTTGAGATCACATGGTAGCTAACTCTATTTAATTTGGGTAAATTAATATAACATAAAATAACATAATTTTTTTTTATTTTCAATTAAATTTTCAATATAAAATTCAATTAAATTTTGAATTTTAATTTGATTTGGAATGAAAATTGGATAAAAACATGTGTTGTTAAATTGGATAGAATGTTTTGAAATTATAATTGTGAAATTTAGATAGAGTAACATAAATTATGATACTCAATCATAGATTTAAAATTGTGAAGTTGATTTTTGGAAATTAGATTCAAATTTTTATTTTATGAATTTATATTACAATGTTATTAATTTAAACTGAAGGGTTTTGTCTTGGATGGTTGAATGATTTGATTAAAAATGAGTGTAATGGTTTTTAAGGAGAAATCAACATATTGAAAAATTAAAAGTGGTCAATTTTATTTTTATTTTCTTCAGCTTCCTATTATTTTTGGTTAATTATAGAAAATGAGAGCCTATATAGTAAGGTCGTTATTGGGATAACACATTTTATGCTATAAAACTGAAAAAAAATAAGTTTAGTAGGTCACATCCGCAATGTGATGGTGATGATTGTTCTTTGGACAGCGTCTAAGGGATGTGTCTAAACACATATTGTTGTCAATATCCTTGGAGAGTGTGAGGATACCATTTCCAATAACTATCATAACTCTTGGTAGATAACCATGAATGTCTCATGTTATTGTCTCTATATATATGATGTTGATAAAAAAATTACGCATGTTTTTTAAATTTACAAAATCATTTTTAAATAAAATTAATAGGTAATCCATTTTTTATGAATTTTTACATAATTGAAATGAAATGAATGAATTTTTTGAAGTATTATTTTGAAATTACATGATTTTTTATTTAAATATTAATTAAATATTTTTTTAATTAATTATGGCCTCTTAATATGGATTCCTTGGTGAGACCCTAATAGGAATATAACACACATACTACCTATGCCTTCAGTGTTTGTAAAATATCTTATCTCAGGTTTGTGAAAGGGATAATCACAACATAGTGGTGTTTAGGGTTACTGATGATTGGGCTTGAAGAGTTGTGTCTATTGGTACTTGATTTATCTGTCTTATATTATTGTCCATTGATATTTACATTGGTAAAAATATGAATTTTTTTACATCTAGTAAAAAACTATATATTTACTTTTTCTTGTATGCACACTGACATGTATACCTTTATTATATTTTTCTATAACAATGTATACCCTATTTGTTTT
This sequence comes from Viscum album, assembly GCA_963277665.1. Taxonomy (NCBI): domain Eukaryota; kingdom Viridiplantae; phylum Streptophyta; class Magnoliopsida; order Santalales; family Viscaceae; genus Viscum; species Viscum album. Next base: position 462,664,142 of record OY728137.1, on the reverse strand, counting down.
ATTATGATAGGGGCCTATAAAAAACACATGTGGATAAGGAACCCCCTTAGAGTTATGTTATTGATGTCATCAATATCAGTTTACTAGGGTATCTTGAATGGTTTGTGAGATAAAAAGGTGAAATATTTCATTTTCATCCTCAAACTCATATAAATATATATTTGAATGAAGAATAATATAATTTTTTAGATATTAAAATATCTCTTTCCCTTAAAAGAAATTTTTTAAATATTATATTCCCATATCAAAAGGAAGTATGGGATTTACATTAATTAAACATGCATTTTTATAAAGTAATAGAAATATCAAATAATTTTTGTATTAGCATAAAAATATATCGATATCATATACCTTAAAATACAATATCATTTTTGTAATGTAATTAAAAATATTTCATATAAAATATATTAAAATATTCTTATAAAGTAAGAAGAGACCTAAAATGTCCATTATAATTTACTAGTTTCATTGTGAAAAAATATTATAAAATTTTTATGAATATTCCGAATGGAGAGAAAATTTAATATTCTAAATTTGTTATATATATAAAAAATGTTTTTTAGTTAATTTTCCCCATCGCACTTGTCTAAACTATCAAAAAAATTATACATAGTCATGAATAATTAATATTTATAAATTATTCAATTCCAAAACAATCATACTTGGGTTTATTATTCTGTTTTAACATATATACATGTTATACTTAATTCTTTAATAGATCATATTCATGTTGGCTATTTAGAGAACATTCAACTTATATGTCCAAATATACTTCATTAGGTTGACCATGTTCAAAGGGTTCATAATTATATATTCTAAAATGTCATAATATTGTGGAAATTATCTTTCTTACACATCAATTATACTTTTATAAATAGCTATATGTTGATTATGGAAACTAAATTACATTATAGTCCATGAAATGGTAGTTCATTTGTATGAATGCATAATATGTAATTTTTTCAAAAAATATGAAGCAAATTATGTAAGTATAATTTTATAATTAAATAACTATTATTTTATCATAAATATTATTAAAATATTGAAGTACTCCTATATAAATATGACATGTGATGTCGTGGTGAAAATTAAATAACATCGTCCTGTGATGCGGAAGGATACAAATTTAGAAAAGTAACTATACTATTTTATGATGGATTATAAATAAAGAAGTAGAATACATAATTTCCTTTTTAAAATTATATTTATGTCATAAAATTCATACTATTTCACTTTTCTCTGTCTCTGTGACCTACAGTAATTGACATTTATGTAAAATGAAATACATCATCTCAAGAAGAGGATATCTAAACTATGAACAAGTGTCATTTTAATTTTTCATTATATAGTTATGTAAATGAATGAGGGTTACTGCAAAATCATAATATAATTTATTGAGGTGTAATATAATAATCATATTTTTTCTATAGGTGTAATGAATATTTGAATGTTGTAGAAGAATTAATAAAATGAAAACCATTAGATATGAACTATACATAGTCATTGGAAAACCATCAAATGTTTATACATAATGACTTATTAGTGAAGTATATTTGTCAAAGTAAATACTATATGAATTTTTAATGGATTTTCAGTTGGTTTTTTGGAAGGGAATGGATTAGGTAAGAGTCTGGTAATGTGTGAAGAAGAGAGGTGAGGGGTTTTCCTTTTATATGTGATAAATATGTGACCCGTTAAAATTTTCAAAATATTTAAATATTATTTATTTGTTTTAGTGGAAAATTGTCCCTAGATATAATATATTTCTGTAATAAGGTGATATGGGTTCACAATCCATTTATCTAATTTAATGAACCATCATCAAATAAAATCTAAAATGATCACCATGTTGATTCACCACTAAAATAAAGAGCACTCCAGATACCTAGTAGTTTGTGACAAGTTCCATGGAATATAGAAAACACCATTAGTAATGATTTTTAATAGAATAAAATATAAAAATAAAAAATCAACTTAATATTAAAAATAATCAGTTACAAAAATTTGTACAATCATGTTAAGAACAAGGGATAAATGTAAAAAATAAATGTAAAACATAACTATAAAACTTGTCTCCTAGTGGTCCATGACCACTCAATATTCCCAAATATCAGTTTTCTCACCTAGACATTAAATAACCCACAATGTATAATAAAAATAACACTTTTACCTTCAATAATAACATAATGGTTGAAATCAATAAATGATACAAGTATGGTGTGTTACACATATCTCATTACGATTTCACCAAAACACCTATATAAATACTTCATAACATATTCAAAATATGATAAAAATGAGTACAGAATGTCGGAATATCATTTTACAATTCATCAAAAAAATATCTGCTTAATTTGCATGTTTAAGAAGGATATAGTTGTAAAAAATACCTATAATCGTTTGAAATTTATTTTTGAATCCAATGCTATATACATTTCATTTCATATTTCAAAAACCAAGCCTTTTCATGAAATATTTTAATTTATTTCACATGCTAATGTTAGTTAAAATATGATTGGGATGGAACATGCATCTGATTTCAAATTTTTTATGTTATTCAACACAATAGATAAGGTTAATTAACACAATAATCCATCAGTCATGAATAATAATCAATCAAGAAAAAAAACACAATTTCATTTAGTGATAATGAACATTGTCATGTATCAATACTCAAGTATATGGATTCCATTTTTTCGAACAAGAAATGATAGGGATTCAACAATAGTCTATATAATTTAAAAACCATGACTAATTTTTAGTTATACCTCAATTATCTAGGGTATCATGAAAATAAGAAATCATATTCCACACACACCACTTTCTTAGAAAAATACCCATATTATTAACCTATCATGTTCTCTACAGATATAGAAGTTGTGGTTTGATTCTTATAATAAATAATAAATCAATTCATCTCATATAATTATCCGGGTACCAATTACATGTATGAAGTATTGTGTTTTATAATAAAAACACATAGATTACAAAGGATATCCATATTAGTATCATCATGGGCCTATTCCATCAACATTTCAATTCATTCTCTTTTCACATCTCTCTATCACCCTAAAATCCGTCCAATTGAATAATATGTTTTTCTAAAATCATTAATGGTACTTATAAGGATCATTTAAGATAATATAATGAATTACCAAAAGAAATGATTATCATAATGTCTTATTTAGGCTTTCAAAAATCATAAATTTCAATTCCGAACATTTTCTTCAAATATATATTTATAGGGGTAGGAATCACCATTTTTTTCATTAATCATCATAAAAAATCCAATATTACATTAATAAAATTATAAAATTCAAATTATCAATAATTATTTTAAATGGAATATTCAAAATTTAAAGTCTCAATGTTATTTTAAAACATGGTTTTACAATGTTTTGTCAATGTATAATTAATCAGTCATTTTAATTCACCTAATAATTCCAATTTTAAAAAAATGAAAAAAATAAATCATAGAGTGATCTTGTTCATTTCATAAATTATAGAATTTATAATAATTCCAAAAAAAATATCAATCTACTCAGTTCACTTAAATGATGGAATTTCACTTTGGAAATGAAACCCCGTCCTAGACCTTCACTTTTCAAAAATTAACATTGTAGATCTCTTTGATTGGGAATGAAAATCATCAGGAAAATTGATCAATTTTTAAAACTATGATTGGAATCAAGATCATGATAACATATATCCATCCATTTCAAATTAATATATATGAAAAAATTTCTTGTTATCTTTCATATAACATATATTAAATTTCATGAAAAAATAACAATGATGCTTCAAGGAAAAATGAATTACCAGTGGAAGTAAATTAATAGAAACAACTACATTTAATATATATAATCAAATCATAATGTATTAATGTTGTGTCCCTTTTGATAGAGATCACTAGGTCAATGATATGCCATATTAAGATAAATGAGATGAGGGCCTAAATAACCAATTCTCCATAAACTATCCATGATCCAAAAAATATTAATGAATTTATATCCTTACAGATTAAATGACCAAGATAATTAGAGGGTACAAAGATCAAGAATAACGGGATGTACTTCAATTTGATAAATACATTGATCGATACTATGATCCACCAAGAGAAGAGATTGAGAGAGCCAAAATAACTATAGAGACTCCAAAAATATGTAGGTTCATATTAGGATAGCATCAGATATGTTGGGAATTAATGAGCGGGTCATCAGGATTACATCTAAAAATTTTTAACAATAAATTATTTTAATATGGTTTCTTGGGGTAGGTCGCACGGTTAGTAATAACTTTGAACCAAACTACGTGTCCATAAAAACTAGAATACCTTCACGGCATGGATGCATGGATTAATGAAATCTTCACAAATCAGGCACCCCCACATGTTCTAGTAGATGTTTTTCAATGTTTTACAAACCATCTACCAACTGTGTTCCCTCCTTTGGGACCCAAAATATGATTCATTGTTTCCATATAAAGGATGTAATGTTTTCAATAACAATGAACCAATCATTATTAGATCAAAAGACATAATAAAATATCCAAAATACTCTAACTAAAACAATAGTTTAGATACATAAAATAGAGTATAAATGGAAATGAAATATAAATGGTGGTAAAAATATATTACATTCCAACCCCATATCACTTTCTATCACCTTAAATATTTCAGTCCATAAGATAGAAATGAATGAGATAAGAAAAAAGAATCCTCAATTAATTGGGTGAGGTGAATGTTTCAGAAACCATAATAAAAACTCAACTGGAAATGTATAAATAGGCACATTTACATGATCAAAACAGGCCTAAAAAACATACAAATTTCATCTCATAAATTCAAACTAATGATGATCTATTGACCTAGAATATTTATCCCCCAATTTATGATTCACCAACATGGAGAAACATGAGAAAAAACATCCCTTCATCCCGAATAAGAGACATAAATTACTCTCTATAGAGATACACATATAGTATGATACAAATAACCTCAAAGGACTAGCCCATCCAAACATATCATTTATTTGAGAAGAGGAAATTCTCTTAATATTCATCTATGATAAAATATCTATAGTCAAAGAACTGAAAAGTATTTGTACTATGTGAATAAGATCAATTATAACATATTTTTTTCAATACCAAGACTCACCCCTCAAAGATATCATTAAATCGACCTATATTAAATCTTGGTATTTGGACAATTAAGTGTCAACATCATTAATGTTACATGAGTATGTAACGACCCGAATACAGATCCCTTCCACTAGTGCCCTGTACCCGGTCCACCACATGAACACAGGCGCATTTCCCCAAATGCCAGAGACAGTAGACTAATAGCGATGGTCTTGGTAAGTTATTGGGGAAACAATTCCCTCATTTGGTAAGGTATACACGACGAGAAAACAAAAATCAATATAGGAAGCAGTAAACATAATACATACATTGAAACTAAATAGCGGAAGCAATGAACATATAATGATAATGATAATGATGCAGCAGGTACAACATTCTATGGAATGTAGCAACACAACAACGTGCTGAAATACCACTGAAAACAAAGTACGAAAGTAAACAGCAACTCCAGCAGCATTTCAAGACTAAGCTCAGTCATATGCTCTCCACCTCCAACCTACAATCATGTACCCAAAGTAGAAGGTCCACAATACCTATCCGCACCGGCATCCATATAACCTGTTTGGGCCGAAAAGCAGGACCCAAACAGGGTGTGAGACTAATCCCAGTAGGCAATCACCACGAGATCTGTGCCCTACTGTCGGTGGGTAATATAGAAAGAGTAAAGGAAATAAATGCAGCAGAGAAGCAGGAGTGCACTAAAGAAAACAATCCTACAAATATTCATTCACATTTATTTATTAGTTCAGTACAATCATTTAGCTATCAACCAAGGAACCTAGCAACAACTATGTACTCCCAAGGTAAGCAAGTAATCACAAAAGGTAACTCAGCAGTTTACCTAAACAACAATTAGTACAACCCAAGCTTGTTCTTTTTCTTGGTGGAATTGTCACAACCAACCAATAAATAAAGAACTGACTCTCTGGGTGGCTCCTACTAGAAAAACCCTCTAGTCATGAAAACATACAAAGGCACATACACTCTGGGAAACACTCACCATAAATTCCGATGTGGCCTTGCAACGAAAGATATAGACTCTATGAGGAAGCACTTACATCTAATTCCCCCTATACTCTCGCTACGTAACTAAGGACACTCTATGGAAGCACAACGTCCCATTACCACAGGTCCTGCGATCGATACTAATTATAACAGACTCTCTAGGGAAGCCCTAATCATCAATTCCCTCTTTAGTCTACCACACCAGGTTTACTCAACCCTGAGTAGTTTAGTCATCTGTAAACAACTGTTAGCAGCCTAAGTATGTTCAGAAACTACTTGGCTAACAGATAAAAATTCATCCACAAGCATATAAACTGCAGGAAGTTCATGCAATCAAGTCAACAGACATACTAGCAATGCAATAGGGTTGCCTCATAGGAAAAACTTCGCCAAACGGAAATAAACAGCCAAAACAAGGGGAAACACCCATGGGGTGATCCTCTAACATGCTAAAAATCTATTATTAACCATATAATAACTTCAAGAATAAAATAATTCTAAGGAATATAACAAAATAGGATCAGTACCCCGGCCCGAGATACCTGATACATGGGTATCCGAAACTTTTGCACCAAAAACTCAAGGACATTCAATTTTGGGAAACAAACACCCTACCTCAATCCTTGGTGATCAATATTATTGACCCTCAGCCTATGAATCGGCCTAGAGCAGAGAAAATATACAAAATCTTCTAAACGTTCAACCTCAGATAACTCTCATAAGAGGAGGAATCAGGAAACATGGCCAAAGAAGAACCGAGAACTCACCGCTGTGATTCTATTGCACCCGACAGTGTTTGATTCAGAAATCCAGTGAAGGATCGGTGGCTCGGAAAAGAATCAGCCCTCTAGGTTGCTCTGGTCATAATTAGGCTGAGAAGAAGATGAAAACGGGGATTAGGCGTGACCCCGATCTGATTAATGAAAAAAAGCACACAACATGTACTTCTTGAGTGCACGACATGTACTCCCATTTTCCGTACACCATATTAATCGAACTCCAACTCATCGTTACACCCTGTGTGACTGGCCCATAAACGGCCAGCACACAACCTCGAGTGGAAGAAAATTATACAGCATGTACTTAAAAAATTTATAGATTCTCCTCTTTTTTTTAAAAATGGCCAGAAAAGGAAAACATACCAAAAATGAATGTCGAGGTTCTTACAAACATCCCTCCTTAAATAAATTTGTCCTAGAATTTCCATATCAAGATGGTGAAGAAGAAACCTCGAACAACTCTGGCCACTGTGATCGCATATCGGCCTCCCTCTCCCAAGTCTTGTCCTGTACACGGCCATGATGCCATAACACCTGTACCAGAGGAACATACTATCCATGGAGTACTTTTGCACTATGATCAACAATCCTGATAGAATGATCCTCGAACGATGAATCTTGCTCCACCTCAAACTCCCCGGGTCGAAAAACATGGGACGGGTCTGAGAAATAACGTCGAAGATGAGAAACATAGAAGACGTCATGCATAGCCTGACATCTCTGAGGTAACTGCAACATATAAGCAACCAGCCCGACTTTTTCTAGATCCTCGAATGGCCCGACGTATCTCGGTGAAAGATTACACTATCTCTTGATCATCTTGTGTCCCAACCTCAGGGTAACACGTAGGAAAACCTGGTCTCCGGCCCCGAACAACAGAGGTTACCTAGGCTGGTCAGCATAATATTTCTGCCAAGACTGTGTAGTAGCCATCTTCATTCAAATCAACTCAATCTGCTCTGAGGTCTCCTGAACAAGATGAGGTCCCAGCAAAGCTACCCCTCCTGCCTCCTGCCAGCATAAAGGTGATCGGTATGACCTACCGTAAAAAGCCTTGTAAGGAGCCATCTGAATAGTTGCCTATAAACTGTTCTTATAGGAAAACTCAACGAGAGGTATATTCTTTTCCCAAGAACCACCAATGTCTAGAATGAAAGCTCGCAGCATATCCTCAAGCACTTTGACACAGAAGTACCTGCGTACCCAAAGCTTTCTATAGCCCCTTCTAGAAATTCTAAGTAAAGCGGGCATCCCTATCTGAAACAATAGTACGCGGAACCCCATGCAAGCGCACAATATCAAGGACATACAACCGTCTAAGCTCATTGACACTGAAGGTCTCATTTATTAGCAAGAAGTGAGAAACCTTCATGAGCATGTCAATGACAACCCAGACCGCATTGTTTCCCCTTGATGATCTCGATAACCCTATCATGAAATCCATCGCGACATCGATCCACTTCCACTCTGGAATGGGTAGCTGCTGCAAAATCCATCCTTGTCGCTGGTGCTCCGCCTTCACCTACTGACAAGTGGAACATCTCGTGCAAAAACCAGCCACATCTTTCTTCATACTTGGTCACCAATACTAGCGGAGTAAATCACGATAAATCTTGGTGACACCAGGATGAAATGCCCAAACTGAGGAATGGAAGTATCAAATTAGCTACCAGTGTATATCTTCTGGCACCCATACACATCCCTAGAAATGCAAGATCTCATCCTCTCCAACGGTCCACCCGGGAAGATGGTCCTCTCCTAACACGCTTTCTCGTATGACTAGCCCCTCTGAATCTACCAGCTGCCTCAATCGAACTCGGTCCAGAAGTGCAGAGTTAATAGCCATAGAAGATAAGAAAATCTTCCCCCACCAGTTGTGCACCTCCAAATGCATCTTTGAGAACAGTGCCATCAGTTTCCACTCACTGTTGGACTCATGAACTGCTTGTATCTGAGTTCTCCTGCTCAGTGCATCATCCACTATATTTCCGTTCCAAGGCATATCAGAAAGCTCAAAATCGAAGGATCGTAGATACTCAACCCACCTCCACTGTCTCAGATTCAGGTCTGGCTGCATGAAGATGTACTTGAGAATTTTGTGGTCAGTGTAAACCACAAAATGTTATCCTGGAAGGTAATGTCTCCAGCAACACAAAGCATGAACAACCGCATCCAACTCCAGGTTGTGCGTAGGATAATTCCTATCATGGGGCCTCAGCTGCCGAGATCCATACGCAACCACCCGATCTTCCTGCATAAGCACTGATCCAATCCCGATGCTAGATGCATCATAGAAAACTGTATGGCTCTTCCTCGGCTCCTGAAAAAATAGGATCGGTGCTGAAGTCAATCTCCACTTCAGCTCCTAGAAGACCGAGTCATGGGCTTCTAACCAAAAAAACTTCACCACCTTCTTAGTAAAGCATGTCAGCGGTTCTACTAGGCGTGAGAAGTCCTGTACAAACCGCCTGTAGTAACCAGCCAGTGCCAAGAAGCTCTGTACCTCAAAGACGTTGTTCGGATGCTCCCAGGTAACTACTGCTCTCACCTTCTCTGGGTATACTGATACTCCTGTCTATGAGATGACATGACCCAGTAAGTGAATCTCGTCCATCCAAAAGTGGCACTTCAAGAGTTTGATATAAAGTCGATGCTCCCTCAGTGTACTCAAAACTATCTCAAGATGGGATGCATGGTCGTGTCAAGTGTGAGAGTACATGAAGATATTGTCCATGAAGACCATGAAGAAGGAATCCAAGTAAGGATGAAACACTAGGTTCATCAGGGCCATGAAAACTGTTGGCATGTTCGTAAGACCGAACGGCATAACCGTATACTCGTAGAGACCATACATGCTTCTGAAGGCTGTCAGATGTATATTAGAAGTTCTAACGCACAACAGATGATAACCGAACTTCAAGTCGATCTTCGAGAACACTCTGGCTCCTCGAAGTTGGTCAAAGAGGTCATCAATCCTCAAAAAGGTATATTGGTTCTTGAACCTCAACTGGTTCAACTTCTGATAATCCATGCAAAGCCTAAGGGTACCATCTGCCTTCTTCGAGAACAGGACAGAAGAACCCCAAGGAAAAGTACTGGGTCGAATGAAACCTTTTGCCTGTAACTCCTCCAACTACTTCTTGAGCTCCTGTAACTCATGTGTAGCCATCCTATAATGAGGAATGGACATAAGTGCTGCTCCTAGCATGAGCATAATCGAGAAGTCATCTCACGCTCTGAAGGAAAACCTGAAAATTCTTCTGGAAAGACATATGTAAAGAGATCAACCACTTGAGGAAATTCTAACTGAGAAGTACCCTAGTCATCAAGATAAAGACTAGAAATCTGAGCCGTAACTCCTCCTATACCATGATGCTCATGTCCGACTCGACTCGCCTGAACATCCCACTCGCCTTTATGAAGGAATGATTCACCCTCTGGTGATATGAAACTCACCCTGCGGTGATTGCAATCGATGACTTCCTGGAAAAGAACCAACTATTCCATACCAAGAAGGAATTCATAGCCCATCATCTCCAGGACCTAGAGGTCCCATAAGAAACAATACCATGTAACCTCGAGAGGTAACTCCTTGCACTGACGAAATCTAGATGTCCTCGTTCTCAAGGGCGTGTCTAGAGTCAACATGTTAACAGACGAAAAGACACAGAGCTCAAGGCTTTCCACGAAAAAAACAGAGATAATACTATGTGAATCCCCAATATCAAAAAGGGATGAAGATAAAATTGAGGCTACTAAGATCATACCTCGATTTATAGAGGGTTCGGGATCATGCTGCTGATGAATCTGCTCTATAGAAAAAGTTTGGCCGGTACCGCAGCCCTGTATAGCCTGGAAACCCTGAGCTACTCCTCCTTGAGCTTTACCATAGAGTCCACGACCTCTACCCTGACCTGAACGACCTGAAGAATTCCAGCCTCCAGTCTACTATGGAGCTGGTAATCCTGCTCCTATACAAGGTGTCGAAACTGATCCTCCTTCACTAGCCACTGGAAGGGGAACCTTGCAGAAACGCTGCAGATGACCCATATTTCCATAGGATCAGCACTCTATTTTGTCCCTTGGGCGCTGGGGATTCTTGTGCCCGCTTCCCCCACACTGATAACACACCACATGAGTTCTAGAAGAGGGATCTCATCTACTAGAAGGAATACCTCACATCCTCAGGTCACCTCGGGTAGACTCTCGGTGGAGTTTCCTACTGTCTGTCTGGAGGGAATCAGCCTTGGATGTTGTACAGCCCTGGTCCACAACTCCATTCTCCCCCAGGTTCCTCTCTGTGATGAGTCCCTAGTTGACTATCAGAGTAATAGAAGTCAACTGAAAGACATTCTCCTGCAATCTGATCTCTGGTCTGAGGCCTTCCTCAAACTTCCTCACTAGAAACAACTCGTCATTCCCCAGGACGGGAGCGAATCAGTGTAACTCAGTGAATCAGGTGGAATACTCCATAACTGAGAGAGTACCCTATTGCAGGCTCATGAACTCCCTGGCTTTGTCAGCCCTCAGTGTCACTGGGTAGAAGTAGTCATAAAACTTCTGCTAAAACTCATCCCAAGCCATAGCCTGCAGGCGCCCCATCTGAGAGACTACGTCCCACCATCTCTTGGAAGAATCTCGCAGCATATACATCGTGAGATTCACCCTCTTCTATGGATTCATCTCTAGATGCTCGATGATGGAAAAAATGGATTCCATCAATGAAACTGAAGCCTGAGGTCCTCCATCCCCTTTGAATGTGGGAGGATTCTGCTGCTGGAAGACCCGCATCATCTCTACCATAGTCGGGGCAGGATGCTGAACTCCCTGGAAGTTATGCATGAATCCCATGAAACCCTATCTGAACTGAGCGTCGACACCAGTGTCTGGAATCACTGGAGGTGCCATGTCTGGAACGATGGGCGGAATTACTGGTAGTCCCTGATCGGTCGTATAAGGCGTTCGATCGCTGCCTGGTTCTTGGTGTGAAACAGTTGGAAGTCTCGGTGCCATAGCTCTGAAAGACCAAAACACACCTTCATTAATGACGAACATAGTTGCAACAATGGATAGTGAAACGAAATAAGAGGGAAAATAAAAACCTTTAAATCATGGAAAAACATGACTACACGGCGTGTAGTACCACTACACGGTGTGTTTCTTAAAATTTTACCCAGGGCGTGTACATTGGCCATACATGGATGTGTAAACCACCCGGCTACACGGTGTGTTCTTAAACTACACGGCGTATACATAAACCTTGTTCACTGCCCTGTTACTCCTACACGACTAAGTCACACGGACTGTCCCAGCCGAACACTACACGGTGTGTTTGAGGCAGACACGGTGTGTACCGGACACACCTTACCCAGGCCGTGTTATTAGAGACACAGCCTGACACACGGTCGACACTACACGGCGTGTTCCCAAGAGACACGGTGTTCACTTTAAGAGAAACCTCGGCCCGTTTTGTTCATGAAATGGCCGGGTACTCGGATGATCCTTACACGGTGTGTTCCAAACAAACACGGTGTGTATAGGAGAAGATAAAACTGACCTGTGTTTTTCAAGACACAGCCGTGTACCTGGGAAAAGATACACGACAAGTGCATAATAAACAAGGCGTGTAAAAAACATTCATTAACTGGACTATGTTGTTAGTTACACGGTCGGGCTCCTAGTTAACCTCTACACGGAATGTACTTATCGTACACGGTGTGTTCCTGAAAACCACTTACAGCTCTATGTCCCTATCCACACGGTCAGTGAAACGACCAAAAACAACATGAAGTGTATCTATAAAGTACATGCCGTGTATTCTAGATTTTTCCAGAAAGTAGCCTCAGAACTACACCGGAGCCTAGAAAACACAGAAAAACAAGGGTTAAGGTGCCGAATTATGATCTGTGAGGGCACATACTCCCCACGAATCAAAACATGGCCTCATAATGATGCATAGAACAATCCACAATATAATAACTCACAACCCACCAAATTCTGATCCTTGAGGTCCCATAACACCTCTAAGATTAGAGTTTTGCATCTATGATAAGAAATCTCCAGACAATGATACCTTATCAACATAACAGTCATTCTATCACAACAACTATAACAACAGCATGCATTGTCTATGACAAATCCTATCACAACAGCATGCATTCTCTAATGAATCCTAGATGGCATGGAAAAATTCATGGAATGTAATCTTCTAACATGTGCGTATATGATGCATGAGATGGAATACCCTCATCTCTTTGGGTTGCAACAAAATAGAACCACAATCAAATAAACAGTAACAACACAAAACAAGTGCATCACCCAATGGTGAAATCAATTAAACTGTAACATTCACAATGCAAAATTTTCAATATTCGTGGTAATATGGCTTTTTCTCTGTACACGGGTTCTAGAACTCCAGGGTAAAACTATTTACCATTTACCTATTCTGTCCTATCCCTGTCTAATGTCGATAAATAGTAAGTCAATAGAAAAGGGAAGGAAATCCTTTGATACCACTTTGTAACGACTAGAATCTGGAGCCTTTCCACTGGTTCCCCGTACCTGGTCCTCCACATGACCTCAGGCACATTTCCCCAAATTCCAGAGGATGCCGACTAGTAGTGAGGGCCTTGGTAAGTTATTGGGGAAACTGTGGCCCCATTTGGTAAGGTATCGTGGTTTGAAAACAAAAGTCAATAGCAGAAGCAGTAAACAACATACACACATTGAAACTAAACAGCGGAAGCAATGAACATATAATGATAATGATAATGATGCAGCAAGTACAAGTATCTAAGGACAGCAGCAACATAACAACATGCTAAAATAAAACTGAAAACAAAGTATGAAAGTAAATAGCAACTCCAGCCGCATCGCAAGCCTAAGCTCTGTCCTATGCCCTCCAGCTCTAACCAGTAATCATGTACCCGAAGTAGAAGAGCCACAATCCCTATCCACACCTGCAACCATGTAACAAATTTGGGCCGAAAAGCAGCACCCAAACAGGGTGTTAGACTAATCCCAGTAGCCAATCACCACGAGATTTGTTCCCTACTATTAGTGAGTAAAATAGAAAAAGTAAAATAAATAAATGTAGTAGAGAAGAAGGAGTACACTAAATCAAAAAATCCGAAAAATCTTCATTCACATTTATTTATTAGTTCAATACAATCATTTATCTATCAACCAAGGAACCTAACAATAGCTTTGTACTCCCAAGGAAAGAAAGTAATCACAACAGGTAACTCAGCAGTCTACCTAAAAAACAAGCAGTACAACACAAGCTTGTTCTTTGGCTTGGTGGACTCGTCACAACCAACCAATAAATAAAGCACTGACTCTCTGGGTGGCTCCTAATAGAAAACCCCTCTAGTCAAGTAAACATACAAAGGCACAGACACTCTGGGAAACTCTCACAATCAATTCCCCTATGGTCTTGCAACAAAAGATATAGACTCTATGGGGAAGAACTTATGTCTAATTCCCCCTATAGTCTGGATACATAACTAAAGATACTATGTGGATGCACATGGTCCCATTCCCGTAGGTCCTGCAATCGATAATAATTATTACAGACTCTCTAGGGAAGCCCGAATTGTCAATTCCCCCTTTAATCTACCAAACCCGGTTCACTCAGCCCTGAGCAGTTTAGTATTGCATAAACAACTGTTAGTAGCCTATGTAAGTTCAGAAACTACATGGATAATAGCTAAAAATTCATCCACAAGCATATAAACTGTATTAAATACATGTAATCAAGTCAACAGGCATACTATCAATGCAATAGGGTTTCCTCGTAGGAAAAACCACGCCAAACGGAAAAAAATCCGAAACAAGGGGAAATAGCCATGGGATGACCGTCTACCATGCTAACAAGCAATTATTAATAATATAATAACCTAAAACATACATGAAATCTATGGAAGATAACAAAACAAGATAAAAACCCAAACTCGAGATAACTGATACATGGGTATCCGTCACTTTTTCACCAAAAACACAAGGACATTCAACGTAGGGAAAAACAACTTACCTCAATCCTTGGTGATCTATATTCTTGACCCTCGGCCTGTGAATCGGCCTAGAGCTAAGCAAATCTGCACAAATGTCTAAAATGTTCAACCTCAGATAACTCTCGCAAGAGGAGGAATCAGGAATCATGGCCAAATAAGAACTGCGAACTCACCGTTGCAATTCTATTGCACCCGACGGCGTTTTATTCAGAAAACTGATGAAGGATCAGTGTCTTGGAAAATAATCGGCCCTCTAGGTCACACTGGTTGTAATTAGGCGGAGAAGAAGATGAAAATGGTGATTAGGTGAGACCCCGGTCCGATTAATGAAATAAAAAGATTAGTATACGGCGTATACTTCTTGAGTACACTGCGTGTACTCCCATTTTCCATACGCCATATTATTCGGACTCCAACTCATCGCGACATCGCGTGTGACTTGCCCGGACACGGCCAGCACATGGCCTCGAGCGGAAGAAAATTACACGGTGTGTACTTGTAAAGTACATGGCGTGTAGTTACAATATTTCGATATTCTCCTCTTTTTCTCATAAATGGATGGAAATGGATAACATACCTTAAAAGAAGGTCTGGGGTCTTATATAGTACATACCCTAGTAATATTAATGCCTATATGGAAAGAGCTCATCACAATAATCTCAATACATGTTATTGGATCTAAAATTTCATTGGGTGTATTTTTCATCACATAATGATCAATCTATAACCATAAAGGTAAAAAATAGTTTACCATGGAACAAAAACAAATACGAATAATATGAAAGCCCGACCATAAGAAGAAACCCTTGTATGGATGTAAGATGAGGGGTTGAAATGAATAAAAACTCCAATATCTAATTTTTTCTAATGAATGGTTCCATTCCATTTGTAATAGAATACAAAAAAATAATATTTCCAAATAATTAATGATAATGGACAACAAATCTAGTGAAAACTACCATAAGGAATTACAAATAAAGATCTCTACAGTAAAAAAACCCATCATCACAATAATAACCAAGATTCATAGTACAAAATCTATTGAGACACCAAAAAAGGATTCCATTAATAAGAAAATACAATAAATAAATCACGTATAGTTTCTACTCAGATGTTGGAAAAAAAGATGGGTTAACATATATCACCATCAACAACCCCTACACATAATGAAAGGCCACTTTCCATGTCCTATGAAAAGAGATTTTTTATCCTATCAAAATATCCACAGTACAATCCTGATATGTTGATCATGGATGAAATATTATACATTCAATAGACTAAACTACAGAACCTATTAAGGATACCAATGCAGTCACACCTTCTAAAAAATATAATAATTTCTCCAAATGAATTCCCATAAAATAAAATTTCTCCTCACTGAAACAACACAATAATCTTCTTTTTATGTAGAGATGACTATCCCTATGCAACAAACTCACATGGTCCTATAGATGGTAAATATTATTCAAATCCAACAAGAAAATTGTATTAAATTGGTTCATGACTGCTATGTTAGCTCAACCATAGGTGAGAAGTCCCTTTTATGAACAATCAAATAAGAGGTTGAACATGTAAATGATTTAATAGTTCTAATATCATTGTGATGACCACATCATTAACTGATGTCTTTAATGGGTTCATTAATACAATGATTTGGTATGAAAAATACCATACAATAAAATTTCATTGAATAAATTAAAACTAATAGATAATATTGACAAAAAACCATGAGCTTTTATAATTTATCCCTCTTCACATTTTCCAGACATTTCAAATAAATAAGGGCTATTTTGACGCATTCCAAAGAATTTTTTTATATAAAAAATATATAATAAAAAAATTCCAATCACTCATTGCATTGTCCCTCAAACTTGGAGTTGATAGACTGGACCTTCAAGAAATCATGAATCATGAGAGCCACAAAAAGAGGATTCAAAATCATCAAGCCATATAACAACTTATGGAAAACCATGTTCACTTACATAACAATGTGGATGAAAATACAAGAACACCCTGGTGAGATGATATCTTTGGAAAGGATCTAACTGCACCACATCTCTTCTCATGGATATTCCATTATGGTATAAAATACATAAATCCAATTTTACTATTTTGATAAACATAATCATAATAAATATTTTATAAACCAATGTGTCTTATTAAAAAATTCTTCCTCCACAATAATAATGGGTCTTTGAAAATAATTTTTCTAAACCATAAATTTTGTAAAGCACACTTTTTGGTCATTTAAAACAGTCTAAATGAAATCAAAAGAACACTTTTAATCCCACAATTTCATTTTCATTAAGGATTTCAAATCATCATAAAAGGATTCAAACTAAAACAACAAAAAAATAGAATGAAAAATTAATGTCCATAATAATGAACACATAACCTACATAGATAACGTAACATAGAAACAATATACAATGAGAAAACATCATAATCAGGAAAAAATTAGGCATGGATTAGTCCCACAAGGTTGTAAACCATACAATAACCTATAATAAGTCCATTACTAAATTCCACATCAGTCAGACCAATTGATCATATTTTACTAGACTATTAGTTCATTGTATGATACTATTCATTTTTCATTTCAAAATATAAAAGTCATAATCATTTCCAAATATCATTTATTATGTAATTGGGATTCAATATCTTATTCATCTTTCGAAAACCATATATTTAAAAGTCTAACTCAGTTCTCTTCAAGAAGGGGTGCTGATCAAGAACCCACTCATGACTACCTCACGATTCCAAATATGTTCTTAATCACATTTATACAACAATTCAACCCAGAAAACAAAATATAATTGAAATTAAAATACATTCATTTATGGGAATAATACATATGATATCATCTGTTACGAACCAAATAATAATATCATATAAACCAATATCCAAGAAGATCCCCCACTAACTCGAAGAGAATTCCAATTCCCATAGGGTACATAAATGAACAGTGGTATCCAAAAACAACCACTGGTAGTATCCATCCCACAATAATAGTTAGGAATAATTAATGTACAATATAGAATCATCATCATATAAATAAATCGATTAAACAACTTCGTGATTACGAGGATAAAAAATGTCTTCTTAATAAATAACTACCAAATCAAATCATGGTGGTCCATGACCACCAACTATTCTCCAAGTAAAAATCTCACGTACAATCATGTTTAAACTGACAAATATTTATGTTGATAACATCAAAGCCTTCTATTCTAACATAAACAACACAAACACAAAATGGTAAATATATGGTTTGAGAGAAAGATCCCAATAGGATTTCACCATAGAGTCTCATAAATTATTTTATATGATATTATGAATATTTTCAAAATATACGAATAAGAGGTAATAAGGATTTACAATTTATATCAGGAAACTAAATCCCCCAAGTTCATATTTCATCCTGAGTGGGTTTAAAAAATAAATCTAAATATTTTATATTCAATTTTGAGACCAAAGTTGAAATCCCAAAATTTCATTTATTTAAAATAAAAAATTTTCTTAAAAATAATTAACATCCATTTCAAACTAAAAATTAAGGTATATCATGGAATGTTAAGATGACGCACCTCAAATCTCTAGTTTTACATGGGTCAATACAATAGAGAATCTGCATCCACTATATAATCCATAAATAAAGATTAGTAATTATTATTGAAAATAAAATCTAGTGCCAATTAAAGAAAAATAACATCATCGTATAACAAATAAAATGTATAAAAATTTCATATATATGGAATACATGTGATAATGTGTCCAAAAATGGAATGATAGTAAACAGATAATGAAAAATCATTGAACAAACTTCAAGTCAGATGCATTTTATGAAAAACATGCCCACACACGAACTTACATACTTGGTATACATTCAGGTCCAAATACTGTCATATTCTATAAATATCCACTAGTTAATGGTTTATTCTACTAGAAAAGTGTATATCATATCCATCTGATGGATTGAACAATGTTATGATGTATAATCCAAATATGTGAGTGATATAATCAATACCCATTGAATCCTAAGAAAATATATATTAGTACAATCTTAGGATCATCCCCTCAACATTTCAATTCTTTCACAATTTCCCACTTAATCTCACAAAAAACTCCCAAAAAATGAAAGCTTCACTTTTAACACCCATCAATAAGATGTACGAAGATCAGATAAGTGATAATAATGGGAAATCATACGAGAGGATCATAAAAAATTTCCATCTAGAGTGTCAACATTCATCAATATCCATTCAATTAAATTCATAAATTATTCATTAAAAATGTATAATAATAACCACATCCTTCCAAAACTCGTTACCAAATATTTAATGTAAATTAAAAAATTAAATTAAATTAAAAATAACACTAAAGAATTCAAATGTATGATTCAAAATTTAATGTTTCATATAATTTCACAACAGAGATTTAATCACTTTTTCCATTTGAAAAAATCACTAATTTCAACTCACACAAGAACTACAATAAAAAAAAGGATAAAATCATTAAAATAAGGATTTGGGTAATTTAATAAATTTATGAATTCAAAACCACATATAAAATACCAAATCTGTTAACCCATTTCATTTAAACCAATCCATTTGACATAAAAAATAAAAACACAAACTAAGCCCTCACATTTTCTAAAAAAACACTGTATACCTCATTGAAAGGGAATAAAAATAAATTTTTAATTAATAAATTTATAAAACCATGACATTAATAAATATTGTGAAAAAATTTTATCCCTGATATTGAACCCTTTTTGCATTTTCTTTCAATGAGGATTCAATATATACTTGGTGAGTTATGTTGTAGTGGTTATTCTACGAAAACTGTTGTAAATTAATTTAATGAAAGAGGATTTAATGAATTAAAAATTATCCACATTAATATTTTGATTATTTTAAATGATATTTCATGAAAAATTAATTTCCAGAAAAGAATAAATTTTATGGAACAATATGCTCCAAAAGTGAAGCTATTCCATTTTTGGTGAAGAATATTTAAAGAAGGCCATGTATAAAGTACTATGTTCTAGCCTCATAGAGAAGACTCTTATTTTCGTAACTAGCACTAAGAGATCAATGCACATTTTTTATTATATGTGATTTTGGTTATTGGAATGTTGGGGTATTTAACCAAAAAAGTGATCACTCAAGATAACTAGTAATTCTTATTTTGAGACTTCTATTGTGGGACTAATGTTAAACCATGCATGGAAGCTATCAAGGCATTGGAAGCATTGATTAAGGAGTCATAATGACCATAAAGATTTAATGGATACATAGGAACATGCACAGGTTAAATCAGGATTGTTGTATAGTGGACATGTGTGGGGAGGAACAACCATGAAGCCCATGTGAGTGAAGTGTTTTAGGTGTCGACCCCCAAAATTATCTTGAACCATAGAGAAACATCTAATCATATAAAGAATTTATCATCCTATATGATGTTATATGTTTTATATGGGATGTTATTCACTATTCAATCATATAAATTTTTAAAAAATTAATTTTGATCATCCGATACATCCATTTTATGACATCTGATCTATAAGGGGATCATCTTCTTCATCCATAAAATAAAAGGTTTAGTGGAGTGAAATAACTCTGCTATTTCTGATGCTTTGAAGGAAAAATTGATAGTTAATACACATTTCAAGTGGTCATGAAAATTTCTTGTTATTCTAGTGAGATTGAGATATATGATAGAATTGTTTCCCATCCATATAAAATTTATCATCACAAAGAACCCATGTTATAACATAGCCTAATGATTCCAGCTATTCCAATTAGATAAAGAATGATATAAATCACCGTTGATATTAGAATACCATGTTCATATTTTAAAATTATAATTCATAAAAACTGAATAATAAGAGTTTTTATTTTTATAGATCTAGAAATGGGAGTGTTTAACACAGTAATTTTTAAA
The DNA here is from genome assembly GCA_963277665.1 of Viscum album. Lineage (NCBI taxonomy): Eukaryota > Viridiplantae > Streptophyta > Magnoliopsida > Santalales > Viscaceae > Viscum > Viscum album. Next base: position 462,643,261 of record OY728137.1, on the reverse strand, counting down.
TATATCTATTTACAACAGATATAAATGTAACAAAATGAGCATCGATGTTTCGATGTCATAATGTCTTTCACAGAAGTTATTCCATGAAACAATTTACATATTTGTCAATATGTTGAGTAAAATAGACATTTGTTTAATAAAACCACCCAACTAATTCATTCATTTACTTATTTTCTGAATACATCCATTTCATAATGGAATCATGTACATGATTGTATATGTTTTTTTCATAAAATTGATTTTGATAAGAAGATTCAGGTGAAAATTTTTATTATGTAGTAGATTTATTAATGTTATGAAAATGAAAAAAAAAACTTGAAATGAAAATTTTTAGATATCACATATATTTTTATATCTCATGGAATGATAATTAAACAATCATAGAATATAGGGTGGTTAAGGGTTTTGTGAGATGATATAGTTATGAGGAACATGGAGTGTTTATAATTTTTCCTTTAATCAATTCACTTAAATAGGGATATGATGTATGATGATGTAAATATATCATTGTGTAAAAAAATGGTAACATATATTTTTGAATATTTTAGAGCGGGTGATAAATCAATCATTTAATAGGATAACAATGATACATTTGAGAATAATCCTCACAAAATAGAGAACCATAAACCATCTTTGGTTATGTGAATGAGAAATACGTATTCATGATCTACACTGGACATGGGAATGTTTATATAATGTTTATATGAATCATTCATGATAAAAACCATATAAAAATTTGATGATATTTTCCATAATGAACATTAATATTGAGTGTATGTTTTTGGAATTTAGAGATAGTATTTATAAATATTGTCACATGAAGAACATTGATGTTATATATATCTTTTTACACAATGAATAATTGAGTTCCCTGGAAGAAAATGACATTGAAAACAAACATGATGGACGTTTGTGTTTCATGTGCACATATTTTCATTGATGATAAAAAACTAGATGATATTTCATTCTAACTACCACGTGATTAATTTTGGATAGGGAATCATCATATTGAAGGGATATTATTTCCAAAACAATAGATTTAGGAATATCATATCATTTACTAAAGGTACCAAAAGGAAGTGACTGAAGACAGAATATATGTGATGGAGAATTTTGTTAACCTTTATCATTTAGTAACTGAGGATAATTTTATCATTGTAAATATAGAAAAATTTATTTTCAATAAAAATAGACTTATTTCAAGATTTTGTTGAAGATCATGAAGCTTGAAAAGAGTGAACAACATTCGATATACCCATGGAGGAATATACATTTCTAGTGTTATATATGAAACTAACAACATTCATAGATCATGATATTTATCAATAAGCTAAATTGTGATAAAAAATAATGTCTTTATAGGGAATATAACTAGTTACAAAAGTGGCTCATGATTGTAATTTCTCACTACATCTTGAATAAGGAGAAGAAAATATGGTTGATTTTTCTAACCAATAGAGATCATTGAGTTGGTTACTAGGGTGGATAATTGGGATAAACTAGAGGATCAAATTCTAGGTAATACAATATTTCTTCAATATCCAATTTAATAATTGATAATATTATAGTGGAGGTCTATGCTTTAAAGTCTAACAAATTTTGGAATGAGTAGAACATCATACCCACCATTGTAAATATGAATTGTTTTTCTTTATGTTATATTTATTTTGCATACAATGTGAGATAATGAGTTATCACTGGTTGGATAAATAACCATAAAAATTTTGAATAGATTATTTCAATTTAAAATAACTCATAAAATATGACTACATATTCCCCCACCCAATTTCTATGCAGTCAATTCAGTATAGGGTCTTTTAAGTCATATTAGATCATTGGGCCACTATAAGGGTCATAGATTACTATTATATGGTATATAATATAAGAAATTACTAAGATACATAATATAAATAAAAAGAGAGTCACATATGAGGATATAAATCTTGAGATTTCAACCAAGACTCTAAATGAGAGGTAAGAAAGAATGGAATGGCTGCTGAAAATGAATGCTATAGAAAATTGACCAAACCATGCAATAGAATTTCATAAGTGTGATATATGATGAAATAATTAATCTAATTATAATTATTCTAATGGATATATTTCAATATTTGAATGTGTTTCATCACATATTTATCTTTATATTAAATTCTATGAAAATCAAAATAAATATCTAAAATACATTTCAAAAAACATATTTTTGAATGTTTCATGTGTTTTGGTACAATAAAATTATAGATGGACATAATTGATAATATTATAACACATTTATTGGTAAAAGTGTATGTATATACAACAAACTCACAATACATCTGAAATCAATAGTTGAATCAATATCAATATTTAGTGGAAAATATGTTAAAACTTTTAGAAAAAGAAAATAAATGTATGAGAGAAATATTTCATAGATATTATACGTTTTAAATAGTTCCATGAATTTTTAATATTGATGAATTTTTTAATGGATTTAAAATATTATCAATTTTAGTATTAATTAAATAATGATAAATATGTTTACAATTATATTAAAGAACAGAAAAACTAATGATGATCAAATAAAGAAGTGTATTGATGATTTATAAAAAATGATAATAATATTTTTGGATGAGGATAAATCCCTCAATATATAATTTTATAGATGTAGGTGGGATTAATGAATCTTGAATACCTTCAAGAAAAGAATTGAAAATTATTTTAGATAATATATGTTCCATACATATATTTTTTGGGATCATGACTCAAGGAAAATCATAAGATCTACCACTAATTAAATGCGACCATTCTCCCAGAATAAGGTATCCAATAACATATAATGAATTTTATATACCAATGTGGTTTCATGAAGTGGTACATGTTTTATACCATGAAATTGATGGTGATAAACACTATTAAACCCACCAAATCATTGGTGGAAAAAATAATATTTTGGAAGAGTTTTTCCAAATGATATTCTAAATTAAAATGTAATTACATTAAATAATTTAACATTTAAAAATATGTGAAATCTATATATACGAAACTTGAAAAGAAGTGGAGATGAGTCATAGGATATTGTTGGTGTCACATCAGGTTTGGGAATAAGGCATTAGAATATTGATATAACATAACAATTTAAGAAAATAATAGAAGGTTTATATTTTTTAATTGAAAATTTTATGATATGATAATTTTAGAATATTCCACCCATTACATAAAACTTAAATTCGAATCATAAAATAATTTAGAAATTATGTATCATAAAAATTATGTTAGAACAGCATGTAACCTTTCTTAAAGGGAAATGTTCCTAAAAAATTATAATTGATAAAAATAAATTTAATCCTCATTTTAATAAGAAACAAATGGCATATCCTATCAAATATAAAAATGAGAGATAAAATATCATTAAAATAAATTCCCCATAGAGAGATTAAGGCTCAATTTGAAGATGTACTCAAACAACATGTGTTCAGACAGAAATCATATCTTGGTGGAATATTCAAGATTAGTGGTTTTTTCTATTTTTGTGAAAGGTATGGGATAAAAGAAAAATTTTATTTTATAAAATATCATTTCCAATAAATAGTCACTATTAAATAGGAATTAAAATTAATATATAACAACAATATCTTGTAGAAATAATGGTGTGCTAGGAAATCTGTCAATGCTTCCAGTTTGGAATAGAAATTAATTCCTAGAATATGTTTGTGGGTGTTTTCTTCAAAAATTTCACAGTACTGACAAATTAATGAAAATAATATGTGTATATATTTTCAATGTTATTAAAGGTAATATGGTTCAACATAAAACCAATAGTATGTCATTTGTTGATTATAATAAGATACATAGTATCAAGAAAAATTCCACAGTTGTTTTCCTAATCAACAAAATTATAATAAGAATTTTTCTGAAGATTATATTGTTTATTAATATAATTTAAATCAATTGTATGTATAAATTTAAGTATAAATTATTATTCTATGGAATTTTAATGTTGAACATACAAGGATTGGGAAAAAAACCCCCATGTTGAGAGGTATTTATTAGAAAGAATGTTACTTCGAAAAAACAAGATGTTCCCCCTTGTTACATTATATATATATATATATATATCATTTATACTAAAATTATGGGAGTTCAAAAATATTCTACCATCCCTTTATGGTGGTATTGATGAGTTAGAAGATGATAATTATTCACCACACAGTGATTTTGTAACTTCTGAATATCTTTGAAAAATTAAAATGTGATGTATAAAAATAAGAAATTCCAAAAAAATTAATTTTATTGATTATATAAATTGATGGGGAGTTCATGGTTTATGAAAAAAAGTGACAAAGGGGGAATTATTTAATTCTTCCTTAAACATTCTAAAGTGGTTGTTAATATATGTACAACATTATATAAATCATGTCTTAACAACACGTACATTAAGAATTTAAAATTTGGTATCATGGTTTCACATGATTTTTAATTTACAGACAACATGAAAATCCATTTTTTCTATATTATTTTACATATTGAGTTATCTAATATAGACAAAAATTTCATTAACTAAAATATCTTTTAAAACCATCATGTTATATCATTCCCTTTTAAAAAATAAAATGGTATTTGGGAATATGAGATGTTATGGACCCCCCAAACCCTTTTCATTTTATTTTGAATAAGGGGTAGAAAATATGGTTAAAAAGATATTTTTTTGAAATGATATTGATAACAACATAAAAAATGTGCGAATTTTTAACCCATGTTTTGTACTTGTTGTCTATGTGGTTAAAATATTTGTTTTGTGATTCATTATGAAGTTGTGATTCTTAAAGTATTTTTATGGATTAATTTAATATAATTGGAGGAAATGGTTGAAAAGGTCTCCATTAAAATGGTAAAACTTTTTTAATTGAACATAAATTCCAAATAATTTTTGAAAAAAATAATTTTTTGAAGTGAATAATGTTTTAATTATGTTAAAACATCACGTCCATAGGGGAATAACATTTAGAGATGTTCATATAAAATGTGTTAATATATTGAATTGAAGATAAGGTTGTTATATGACTAATTTTAATAGTGAAGTTCACGTGATGTTATATTTATGTTTAATTTTATTAAAACTGCTCAATTATGTGCTTTAATAAAAATGTTTCCATCCATACAATCCCACTAGGCTAGCTCGACCATGATTTTGTGGTAGCATGGTTAATAAGTCATGGGATCTATCCTTGTTTAATATATATTATGGTATGATGTATTGTGACCATAGTTCCACATTGGATCAATATGTATGTTCATGGGTGATAGTGAGCATGTGATCTAGTGGGACATCTTAAGTATACACAACAAATGATGCCCAGGTGTGTGTAGTTTTTTTGGTGTCGAGCCTTTATTTCGACTTGAACAATTATTGTAATTATTTATCATTTATAGAGATTCTAAAAAAGTTTTATTTTTATATAGAATGAGGGAAGTATTTAACTATTCATGAAAATAAATATTCCAAAAAATTACATTGGGCATTTGATTCAATTTTTCATAGTCATTCATTCAAATATGGGACCATATTCTACCTATGAATAAAAAATTGTTAAAATTATTGTCGGTGCACTAAAATTTCTGACGATTTTGGGATATAACATATTCCTCATACAAATTTTTGAGGTGTACTTTTTTTCTAATTTCAAGGTTTTTTTGGGATACATTTTAGGCAATGTTTCATAAATCTATACTTCTTGAGAAAAATGGTACTGAGATATGATATCACAAAATGATGTTGATTATTAATATGTGATAAATTGTGAAATAATAATGATTTGTGAATGGATGATCAAATTAATATAGTTATATTTACATTCATGAAAATTAAATTAATGGATTGATATTTTTATGATGCTGAAAATGAGAGTGATTTATGTAACCATTATTATATATATATATATATATATATCTCTATTTTTATGAGATATTCATTTCACGAAATGATTCACAATGATTATTTTCATGAATGATTTCACATAGTCCATTATTATATTAATTTTAATTATATATTTTTAGTGAATATAAATGTATCAATTTATGAAAGAAACAAATAGAGCTCATAAATTAATGTCCTCATTTTCAATATAATTTATTTTTTAGAGAGAATCATGTTTCCTATTCTATGTGGTTTTTACATAGCTACTTCTGCTAAAAAGTTTCATATAATCCTTTTATTATGTATCAGATTGATTAATGGCATGAAAATAACAAATAGTGATCATATAAAAATTACAATTATCATGGATGTTTTGATATTAGATAAAATAAACCCAAAATGTTATGAAATTAAGGAGTGGTTGGAGTATTTTTCAATGATGTGGTTATGAAGATCGAGTGTTGGTAAGAGTTTTTTCTGTTTAATTTCAACGTGATATGGAGAATTCATACATATATTTGTAGAATTCATCGACAAAAAAATATGATACTCTCATATTAGAATATTTATGAGAGAGAGATCGTAATTTTATTTGTACTTAAAAGGCATTAAAATGAAATAATAGACAAAAAATATAGAATCATGAAAAAAATACTATATTTAATGAATGAATAATACATTTCTATGAGCCATTAATGGATTTCAAGAGGATAAAAAAGGGTCTTATACTTTATTCATGTGAAATGAGTCATTACCTGTACTAGAGCGGCCCCTACCATGACTACCCAATGTCTGCATCCAATATTCCTTGGGCTAATGGCTATCATTGAGTAGGCATATACAACAAATGGAAGGCATTATCCTAAGTACCAATACACATGGAGAACCAATGAAACCAATTATGAAAAGTAAAAAAATGTCTAGAATACAAGCCCATAAAAAATTAGTATGTATCCACATGTTACATGCACTCTTACAATAAAAACCCTAACCAATCCAACAAGAATCCAATGGTACTAGGGATCTCATCTAAAAATCTATCAGAAGACACCTTGGGACGTATGGTCCCACTAGGCTCCGCCAGGCCCTGGTCTGCTAGGATCTCCTTCAAAAGTTCGCTCTACATAACATGACAAGACACGTGTGGGAAAATCCATTGTCAATGGGTGTAAAACAATACTCAGTAGCACACCTCGAAACCTCAATGTAATATCAAAATGAAGTTATGACATTGAATACCCCAACAGAAATATACCATAAAGAAGATACCACCCAGTATATGAAAAAGGAAATTCACCAGGAAGACGATACCATAATTAATACCTCAAATTAAATATACCCTGATGAAGATACCACATAGTATACCAAAAATTATAAAATAGTCATCTCACAAAGGTTTAATACGATAATATGAATATAAATATTAACAAATATATTCCATAAGACACACAATATAGATGAGTCACAATGTCCTAGTAAGATATATAGTATTGATAACACTCGCAATCTCTATAAGAAATATCATTTGTATAAGTCACGTAATCTCAAGGTTATATCCAGCCACAATATTCTTCTCGCAACACTTTTATTCTGAGAGAAACCACTCCTCAATTCAATATTCCATATGCACACTTCCAAAAAAACCCACATACAGTATGTAAAAAAGACCATCTCACTTCATGGATACCAATTAGGCATAAGGTTCATCAACCAGACACATGATTTGATTATTATTTCCAACTGAATAAACTAGTATGTAGACCTGAGTCCAACCTTCCCTATCAGTCGACCAATCATATTGGCTGACCTAGCCCATTTTGGTTGACCTGACCCATCCCAGACTATCGTGGTTAGGTCAAGCCCGGTATGTTGGGCCGATTGGGCTGTGGCCTAGTCTGATCTTCTAGTTTCACAGGCATGAATGGCCAACGTTTCCAGTGCACCACCTCGGAACCACATGGATGATACCTCAAAGTGACCGCCACATCTCACGGGCACCACACATGGCTGCCTAAAACCTCACATGGCTTGGCATCCATGTCCATGGAGCCCCACTGCATCTTCCGCCACCTCCTGTATATGACAACTACCTTGTACTACTGTCAGCACTTTTTGCTAGTACCAATTTTCCGGTATCCCCTTCTGTGGGCTACAATACCTACTCTGATGCTCCATAATTTGTAACAGTCATAGATCCAGTTTTCATGGGTCCTGAGCTACACAAATGGGGACTCTGTTGATGCATTTCCTCAAATTCAGGGGTTTAATCATGTTTGGACCGCTCAAAAAGTCAATACATTTCCACAATGGCTCAATGGCTATGAAATACCAAAAATAGGGAGAGAAAATCACATGAAAACAAGAAGAACAAAACATTAAAATGTTTTAATCAGCCTTGATTTTTCTTCACATTAGAGGAATAAATGAAGATGAAATAAATTAGTCTCCTGATATTAAAGGCCGCAACAATTATCCTCCCCAAATATGATCGAAGCACATATCAACCTATTCACGGGTTTCTCATGGATCATTATTGAATATAAAAACATGGAAACCATGATGAAAAAAAATTCCTACATGGGAATTGGATCATTCACTGTTGACAGTTTATTTCTGTTGTTGACAAATCAAGATCAATCCATGATCCATGTCATTGTCATTGTCATTAGTCAAGATGGTTACAAAACATGTCTCAATCAAATTTTAGAGATACGGTGATAACCCTTAATTAACTATCAATTCCCTTTTAAAAGGAATACATCACTATGTCGAATAAAATATATTTATTTATTATATATTTATTCTGGTTATGTATTATGGAAAAAGTTTCATTGTTGACCTACACCAACTAATGTTAAGTCGCACCTAGGGTAAAACCTCTATTCGAGTTCAATTATTCCCTCATATTTCAGATCTGTGAAACTATTTATATTTTATTCCAAATTTCAGGAAAACTGTGTGGTGATGATATTAAATGATTAATATTTTTCAAAAAATTATTTTGGGAACACTTAGCCTAGGAATCATACTCCATCTTAGTACCTACTCTAAAAATAAATCCATACAATATCCAATAACAATACGTGGTAAAATATCTGAGTCGTTTCATTCTCCCCGCCATAGGTATTTACATCCCTAAAAGACAAAACAAAGGGATACTCAAAAAAATGAGGGTACTGAGCACAATCCTGAGCCTCATACTCCCATGTTCTCTCCTGGAGATTCCCATTCTACCACCAAAAGTGAACCACAGGAATCAACTGTAGACAAAGGATCCTTAGATATTGATCCTCGATCTCCTCCGAGTACATAGAAAAAGTATCCTCATCATCGATGTCCATGTCACCACAGTAAATGATGTGGTATGGGTTATGAACATACCTCCACAGCTTTGAAACAAGTAAGACCTTGTGAAACCTCTCTAATTTCATAGGTAAAGACTTCTGGTATGCCACCTCACTAAATATACATAGTATTTTGAATGGGCTGATAAACCTCATATATAGCGTGCCACCAAAACCAAATCTCTATAATCTGTGTTGAGTTGATATTCGAATTAACACATAGTCGCCTTCATCAAACACCAAAGGCCTCTATTGTTGGTCAGTAGAGTTATTCTGATGGATATGTATAGTCCTCATCATCTCCAGGATGATCTGAAACTTCTATAGTCACATTCCTCAAATCTGGTCCCATTAGTACAAACTCTCCTAGGTCTGTCCAATAGAGCAGTGAACTATAAAGTCACTCATATAAGGTATCCAATGGTTCCATACTGATGGTGGAATGGTAGATACTATAGTACTCAATGTAATTCATAGGTAGTTAATAATACCAACTATGGGAAAAATCTAATATGCAATCCCATATCATGTCCTCTAGAACAAGAATGGTCTACTCAGTCAGGACTACTGTATGTGGGTGGAACATTATTCTCAAGTGTAACTGATTCCCAAATGGAAATTGTGATCCCTTCAACATTCAAGATGTAAAACAATCATCAGAATCAAAGACTATTGGTGATGAAACTCCATAGAGTCGAACTATCTCTTATAAAGTGTGGTGTCAAAATATCTCTACGAAACTCTGCTTCTGGACAGCAATGAAGTGGGGTGATGGGGTGAGTCAGTTAATGATCACCTAGATGGTATCATGTCCTTTATACGTACATGGTAAACCCATCATAATGTCTATTGATATCCCATACCACTCCCATTATGGTACATCAAGGGGTTTCATCAAACCTGTTTGAACCCAGTGCTCAGCCATCAACTACTTACATGTGAGGCATCAAAAAAACTCTACTACTACATTAATCATCCTTGGTTACTAGAACAGACATCAAAGTTCCTAGTACAGCTTCTACACACATTTTTTTAACACCAATTTGGATGTGTATAACTCCCTAAAAACCTCCTCCCACATCACTACAGGTAATAACATGCATCCTCTGAAATGAATGATGTGCTCCCCACCTTTCAAATATCTATTAGGGACATTCCATGTGGACAAATAAGCATGTAAAGTCTCGTAGTAGAAATCTACATGATATGCCTCACTGACTCACTATAAGAGTGCATGGGTGAAAACAACCAACTGAAGGTAAGATACTCTATCTCAATATATAAATTATACCTTCAATGAGGAAAATTGATTTGATTCCTCATTCAGTGATTGCGAACTAGACCTCATACTGTGAGAATCAACCTCCACATTCCCCTTTTGAGGTTTATAAATAGTCCCAATGTTATAGTGCTGGAGGAACACTATCAGTCACCTATGTTCCATTATTATTTCATTGTGAGAGAAGATATACTTGAGGAACTTGTGATCAGAGTAGATGATAAAATTCTCACCCATAAGGTAGTGTCACCACATCTTCAATGAGAATACTACCACTACTAACTCATTATCATGGGTCTCATTGTTCGTATCATGTGGACTCATCTGGTGTGAACCATAGGAAATCACTACTTTCCCCTACATTAGGACACAAACCTGACAGGCTGCTAGTATTATAGAAAAAACTATGTACTCGACACCCTCCTCTAGAAATCTCATGATGGAAGAATTATCAATCTATGACGTAACAACTTAACCCTCTCCTATAAAATATACTTCCATTTAAAATGTATCCCTTTACATTTCCTATGATTTCATGGGTGCTTCTACTTTATAAAATTTAGGTACAAACTTTAGATTGTACCCTTCAATTCCCAAGAATCTCTTGGCCTTGGAAACATTCCAATGCGGCTCACTAGCAAGCACAACCTAATTCTTTGCTGGAACATCTAGAACTCTGGCCTCTGAAATGATGTGTCCTATAAAATGACCATTCAAATTTATAACTAAAAATTTGAGAGATCCCAAAAAATATGGTTCTCTCTAAGTGTGTCAATGACTATCCTCAAGTTTCTTTTATTCCCTTCCTCAAATATCAGGTACACTAGGGTGTCATTAATTAAGTCTATCACAAACCGTTATATGTACGGATGAATGATCTTGTTCATGGGTACCATGAACATCATTGGGGTAGTCACCATGCCAAACGACCTCCCCATGTACCCATATTGTCCATATTGTCATCCTTTTTCCATCTTCAGTACATCCTTATCTTGACCATGAAGCTGGTGATTTTTAGATCTAAGGTCATTATTTGAGAACCAACACAATCATTTCAATTGATAGAATAAATCACTGATCTGTAGTAGTGGATACTTATTTTTCATCAATACATGGTTCATGCACTGGAACTCCACATAGAACCCAAATCTGTTGTATTCCTTCTTGGAAAACAAAATTGGGGTTGTCTTGGGTGAAACCCTAGGCCAAAAAAATCCCTTCATCTACAAGTCATCGGTCAGTACCCATAGCTCTCAAATACCTTTTGTAGTCATCCGATATTAATGTGTAGATATTTAGGTTGTACCAGGTTATATATCAGTACAAATGTATACCTCCCTACGAGATGTTAATATTAGTATATCCTTAAGTCATATGACCATGTACTCCTCCACCACCATATGAAACAGAGGAAACATATCAACCACTACATTGATGGTGAGGAAAGGTAACTGATGAGTTATCAGCTGACCCTTCCAATTTGAGAGTCCATCAAATGTTTCCTACATTATTTTTCTACTATCAAAAAAATACATTGTCCCCATAATATGAACACAACACACTATACCCCTAATACAATCATTCTGAGCCTGAACATTGGATTACTAGTCTTTTACATGGATGAAGTCGTAACGCCTTGACACTACGACAAAGAGATACCAACCAAAAATCTCATCTCCAAGAGTAATTTCAAAGTTTCAAGACCTGTGTGAGATCATAAAATCTTCTACCATATGAGTCTCTGCCCCTAAGGGATGAGCCAATGGTTCAACCGGAATCACTGACCAGCGAACCAGGTTTGTTGAAAAAAAGTATGACTGGCACTTGTGTCTATCATAACTAAAACTAAAGTAGAGAAAAAAACATCATAGCTCTGGGGTCATATGTCATTGTCACCTGCATGTGTCCTCATCCTTATTTACCAGCTCCCTAAGCCTGGTGTGAACCACATGGGGGTGTTGGTGGTAAAATGTCAAACCTCATCCCTCCCCATGATTCCATGCCTGTTCCTCTGCCACATCTATAACACTACGGACTACCTTCTTCTACTTCCACCTATATCTAGGATGTCCATCAACCGTCTCCTATTGTATATAGGATGGGTCAAGAAATCTTGTGACATATTTCCTCAACCACAACTTGATAAATTTATCCTATTCCTAACCTGACATTAATTTACTTGGGGTCGACACAGCACAAATCCTATGTCCTAGCATCATTCTCTAAAGTGTCTAACTGACTTGGGTCCCTACGACCATTGGATTCTATCGGATGTTAGGTCTTAGAAACATGTTTCCCACTAGTATATCCCATTGTTGGAAGAGCTCTCTCAATAACCCTGGCATATTTAGGAATGCTAAGAGATATAATGGATGGCCTAATCACCTATCACAAGCCCTACTTGAAGGTCTGAGACATGACGAAATGGTCTCATACAATATATGTGGAGTAACATGGATGAATAGTAAACCTCACTAAATACTTCACAATAGCTATACTTTCCTACTATATATATAGATACTATAGTATGAATAATGATCACAGTGTAGCCATAATGAACTCCTCTATGAAGAGATGCTCAATGTATATCCATGAAACTGTCATCTCATCATATGTATGGATTACTAAGCACCACCACCATCCTATATATCCTTAAAAAAGACACGCAGAAAGGATTTCCATTTGGTTTGTATGTATCCACATACAATGGATGATATGGGTAACCAACTCTAGAAAATCCTTAGCTTCTAGGTGATTAGGGTCACCATAAATCATGGGAGGTTGATGCCGCTAATATTCAAGCAATGCGCTAACTATATGTGCATCGCCATCAGATAGTGCTTATAGTATTTGGGTCTTGATGGGTGATGGTATAGGTTGTAAACCACTCAGTTGGGAAATATCTTATATAAACCAATGTACTAATGCCTTGTCCATTGGAGGATAATCCTCGTGATCACTGAATATAATCTTAGTTGGCCATCTTTAGAGGGGAATACTGAAATAATAAAAGATATATCATAATCAATAGAGAGTACATCGTGAGCTAACTCAAGAGGGGCATGAGAACACACCGAAATCCTATATGATGCATGAAACATTATTTTCACTAAAACCACTGTCTTCACATACTATGTTGAAATAAATTTTTTTAGAGTCTTAGTGTATGTATATGTTGGCAGCTGCACCAACACTAGATTCCCTAGCCTGAAAGATAAACTTGTAACCCTTAAAAATGTTTCCCCAAAACAACCTCTCTGACTCTCATTCCTAAAATAGAACTGGAATTCCTTTAATAACTCCCTTTCATGAACCACCTGAGAGGGGCCTATTACATGACTACCCCATGCCCACCTCCAACATTCCATAAGATGGTGACAAGCATCGAGCAGTCATATCACACAAATGAGATTCATTTTACAATATTCAAGTTCTAACACACACATCTCCAAACATAAATTCTGAAAATTAAAAATTTATAAAATAAAATCCCACCAAATGAAAAGTGTCTATAGAAACATGTTCTAGAAACACACCAACAGGAAACACCACCTGATCCAACCTGAAGGCAATTGTGCTGGGACTGTCATCTTAAAATCTATATAACGCACATAAGACTATCTAGTTCACTAGGAACCTCTTAGTCCTCATCTCCCAAGATCTCTATCGAATGCTCCATTTTTTTCAAAATACATAACATGTGTAGGAAACCCCATGTTGGGGTCAGTAAAACAACACTCAGTAGAACACCCCGTAACCTCAAAGGAATATCGCATTGATGAAAACTCCGAAAATATCACCAAGGAAGTATACCATAAACAATATACTACCCATTATACCACAATGAAATTAAACACTGATAAGATACCACATATTATACCAAAAAGGAAATTTACCAGGATGAAGATACAACTCATCATACCACAGAGGAAAAATACTTAGCTCACACATGTATAAGTCAATAGTGTGGATAAAAAGATTATCTAACGCATTTCATAAGACAGAAAATCTTGAAAATACAAACAGGATTGATTAGACACATTGTATTTGTAAGATACATTGTCAATACAAGACATATAATCTCTATAATACATTAAATATCTATAAGACACCTAGTCTCAAGGTCATATACATCCATATGATTCCTCTCTTAGAACATTCATTCAGGGATATCCCACTCTTAAAACTAATAGGATGTACACAAACATCCACAGAAACTGACGTTGGATACCTGAAAAAGACTCTCTCAATTTAAGGGACCTAAAATCATAAATGGATTTTCAAGAAGACACACTATTTTAATGTTATGGAAATTTTAGTAAAGTAGTCTATGGACCTAGGGTTGAACCGACCTACTGGCCGATGCAAACTGGTTTGGTTGATCTAACACAGCCTGGTCCAGCCTCAGTTTGGTCCGACCTGATCTTCTGGGCATGCTGGGATGTGGGCCACTACCCACATGGCATGTCCCACTGGAGTGAGGACTGGTCTCACTCGATCGGTTCACATGGCCCACATTTCCTACATGGAATGTGCACCGTGTCTACAGCCCATGAACACTCCCCTATGATGAAAGACACATCCTGAGACACCCATATGTGGACAACTACCATGGGCTCCCAAGCGGTTGGGCCACCACGTCGATTTGGTTCCACCGTAGTTCACACGATTAGAACTAGTGAACCGATGACCCATTTTGTGGGCCACCGCGCCTGCTCCAGTGCTCAAAAATAAGTAACAGTACTAGATCAGGGATTCTCATGTCCTAGTCTACATGGATGCAGTTATTGTTAAAGACTTGCCTCTATCCTAGTGGTCTAATCAGGATTGGACCTCCCAAAAATTCTTGCTAATTCCACATGGGAAAATGGTGAAGAACAAAAAGAACATTAAAGAGAAATGATAAATAACTCATAATGAATAAACCATGGACTTTTTTGGTTTTTCCTCAATTAGTACATGATTAATAAATAAATTAAGGGGGAATAAATAAATCTCTTGATAATAATCCCCAAAAAAAATATCCATCATGCAAACGATCAAACCATAGATCATCCTATTCATTGATTTGTTTGTGCTTGTCATTGAAATTAAATACATGTAAATGATGAAGAAAAATAATTGTATATCCTTGAAATAGGATCATCTGATAATGTTGGATTATTTTCATTAGTGTTCTATCATATACGATCTTTGATCCCAGTCATCATCACTATAGTTATGTCCAGAGGTTTCATCATCATGTCTCAAATGAATTACAGTGTTATGGTGATTACCAAGAATTTCATGAAAACGCAATATTAAAATGATAATGTCGCTACTTCGAATAAAATATTTTTATTAAAATATTTTTATTCTTGTTGCGTCTCGGGACATCTTTTCCATAATTGAACCGTGTCGACCAATGTTATGTAGAGCCTATGGTTAAACAACTATTCTGAGTACAAAAGTACTCTCATATTTCCGATCTCGGAAACTATTAAAGAGTAATTGAACATTTATAGGAAAACTGTGTGACCGCGCTATTAAAATTTTAATATTGTTCAAACAATTATTATTGGAACACTGGGCCTTATAATCGCATGGAATCTCAGTGCCTGGTCTCAAAATCAATATATATAATATCGAAAAATATTACATATTGAAAAATATGAGTCGTTACAATACCTATAAGAAATTGTGAAGATACCTAGAACCCATATTATCGATATATAATGTGTTGTCTGAGTGAATGGGATTCATGGAGAAACCCATGTCACATAAATAACCTTTTAGGTATGCATATATTATTATTCAAAGAAGAATAGAGTCTACCAAAATAACAATAGTTTGAAGAACATTCGAGAATGTAGTTCCTATTTCTTATTCACTTATAATTATGCGAGGAAATGATTCATTATTAATTATAGACATGAATTAATATGAAATAAAGAAGAGTAATTTCATGAGAATTATATTGAGAAATATATTATCATTGACTGAAGATCATATGTTGAGGATAATAAAGAGAGAATATATTTATAGAAGAAGATTCTCAAGTATGATAATTCAGTAAACATAGATGAATAAGAGCATTCTAGATCTACTATAAATGATATTAGAGACCAATAATATTACTCAATGATTTTTTAATGATATTTTATTTGTATATTAGAGAAATAGACGTAGTACCCAAATGGAGGGTGATATATTTCATGTATTAGAGGGGAAATTATCTGAAGACTGATATATTTCTATTTGTTGATAAATAACACTGATAATAAAAGTTTTTTTTGATGTTGCATATAAGTATTTTATAAATAATACCTACACTCAGGTGTCAAAAATTTATACATGAAGAAGAATAAAACAAGGGTGGGGTATTATCCAATGTTGTGTGAAAAGTATATTGGTAGGGTGTAGAAATGGGATCAATTATATGGGCAAAAACTATGTCATATAACTTGTTCATATATGATCCACTATTATAATTATTATTCTTAAATTAGAGAATCAATTTTGGTGAGTTTAACCAACATGGAAATGTGTAATTCTTTATTAAAAACCATGTGATACAATGATCCATGTGTTCTCATATAATTTCTATATACAAATTGAGAAAATAGTATATCATGGAGTGTATTAGAAATACTAACATGCTCAACAAGATGATTCCAATATGAAATATTCTATAAAAGTAAACCACTGATCCAACCCCTAGTTATCAATATTGCTTGGGGTCTTACACACACAACAATAAATTCGTAATGAAAACAAACAATGATTATTTTATTGATATAATCATGGTTAACAATCATAGAAAATGTATTTGTATATAGTAAGAATATATTTATGGATTTTAAATAAACTATTAATTGAAAGAGGGAGTGAATGCATTGAAACAGCTGTATAAAAAATCTATAATCCAAAAATATACATGATGTTTCATCATTGATGGTTATTATGGGGTCAAGGATGAGGGATCTCAATAGAATGGAAATGGTTGGGATATATCCATAATTACACATCAATTATCTATAATCTAGTGAATCTAAATGATTCCATAGCCTCTAGGAATAACAAATAATGAGAAAATGAGTGATCAAAAACCAAAAGAGAATAATTTACTAAACAGGATCATTACATCAATAGATACATCAATCCACCAGTAGAAGTTGTTATTAGATCATAACACCTATAAAGATCTTCAAAAATATAAAGGCATTTATTACATTTCAAATAGAGGAGTTTGGTTTAAATGAGCTGTGTCTCATGGCCCTAATTGGTTAATATACATCATTAAAATTACATCACATTGAATTTTGGGATATGTCACATGGTTAGTCAAAGCCATCCCACTAACCAACCAACCGTAAGAGAGAAAGTAAAATAGTTTCCCTATTTGGATACATGGTTTAAAAACCATGTTCCAACCATGCACCCACAACCAAGATAGTATAATTGCAACAAGGATATGAAACAAAAATTGATAAATTAGGATCCTACTATGCACCCTCATTTTGAGCTCAATAAAATGTGTATAATATCCACTAAAACGTTTTATTCTTTCAACATTATGATTTCCAAATGTGCTATGGCCTATTTACCTTCAAACATTACTAATGGTATCCAACAAAAACCTACTGCAAGATCCTCAAAAATGTGAATCAAAATAAAGGATCAAAACTACAGGAAATATATTAATTAGATATAACATCAAATAATTACTAAAATGAAATATGGATATTTTATCACATATATTATCTTAGGATTATTAGATTTACGCTTTTACTATGTTGACACATTTCATACACAAGTTATTATTCATAATGACCCAAAATGTACATTACCTCATTAAGACATTTCTTCACGATAATTCATTATATTGATTCCATAATATCACATTTAATTTCTATAATAAAATATAAATATATGTTAAATAATTATAAAAAATAACAGGAAAATATATTTCAAGAAAAATAAATTTTCACTATAAAATATTATTTAATTAAATTTGGGTCCTAGGGAAAAATCCAAATAAATGTTAAAATATATTTTTTTAATATATAATATATAAATTTAATTAAATAAATTAATAAATATATATTAATATAATTAATTTATATTGAAAAACATTTCATGCATACCTATTATTTTTTATAAAAATGTGTTTTTAATCCCAAAAATGTACTTATGTAGGAATCAAATATAATCATGATACATATGTATTTATTTAGATTATTTATAACCGTATTGGACTTGTGTTATTTCAATATCAAACTAAAAAATTAAAAATTATTTTAAATTAAATGATTTAATGAAGATAAATAATGTTTTTAAAACATTGTTATTTTTCTATACATGGAAAATTAATCTTTTTAATTATAAGCAATGAAAACACTGTAATATAATAGTAAAGTGGTGACATAATAAATATATTCATTTCCCAAAAAAACTAAAACATATTGGAAATTATTTATATATTTTACCCATAAAATACAATAAAGCACATTTTTGATGAAAATGTATTTTTGAATAATAGAATGTATTTATTGAAAATTGATACACATTTATTATTAATAGATAAATAAATAATCTAAAACTATAATAAATAGGTTTCATAATTGGGATTTTACAAATCATACCTTCCATATAAATGGACACATTAGAAAACACTGTATTATGTTTAATATATATTTTAAATCACATAAATCCTATTGTTTCTTATATAACATGGTCAAAAATATATTACATAATGAAAATAATTTTAATAAAACATGGGGATTTATATTCATCCCCAATTTTTGAAATTAAAAAATTATAATTTATTCTTATCACAATTGAAATGGTTTTATAATATTTCCAAATCAATTACAATGGGTGGTAGATAAAACATATTGTAATGAATGCAAAATAATAGAATTTATAAAAATACATATGTTTGAACCCAACATCATAAAAATTGATAATAAGAATGAAATTTGACTATAGTTGATGGGAAATATAAAGGTTGCCTAGAATAAAATATAATTAGGTTTCCACATAAGGATAATACAGGTAGGATGTGGAAACATAGACATCGAAACAAGAAAATTTTAAAATATAATATTCGCCTTTTTAAATGAAAAAAGTACATAACTAATTATTAAATTATCATAAAGGGATAATATTTTTTTCATGAATTTTTTGAGGTGTTTTGGTAGTGGGTGTGTGTTTTGAGATAGTATTAGAACAACATGGTTGAAAGAGTTCTTGAGATAACTATTGGTTAAACCATGATGACAAATAAAAAATAGGCTGGTAAATAAATATGGTGGGATCGAAATAGATATTTGATAAATGGATTATACATAAATGGAGTAAATAAACTAATTAGTTTGAAATTTTATATAATGGGAATGTTATTTATTTGTGGTAAATGGGATCCTGAATAAATTTGGTGAAACTAGTACACTAAAATCTGAAAATGTTTTGTGGGTTTGTAGTGGTTGTGTGGTGTGTTTCATATAACATGGAATAAAGTTTTATGGTTTATGTGTGGTTCATAGTGGGGATGTTGTTTTGATGCAGGCTTGTCTTATTTCATGGAGAAAAGAAATTATTTTCCTAGTGTAGAACAATATTTGAGAAAGGTCATCTCACGCAGGGAGCTTCTTAGATTTTTCATTCACTAAATATAATTCACATAAATGAATTCTTTCTATTATTATTATTATTAATTCATGAAAGAAAAGATAATTCATGGTGTTTTTTTGATAATTTTATAATTAAGTAGATGACATGCTATAGGAAAATTTATACTTCTAATGATATGAAGTGATTAATAAATTGGGGTGAGAATGAAAGAGTAAACTTGTCCATGAGGTTTAGTTCTAGGAACAATCATTATTATCAAATATTTATTTTTTACAAGTTTGATAAGACCACCATGAAATCTCATTATTAATTACTATAATATTATTTATAAATTATGAAATATTTAATTCCTTTTGAAATCAAAATTCCACACCCTCCCATAATCAAGTATATGAAAAACCTAGGTTTATAGTGTGACAAATTTCATGATTTTGTTCAACTAAATGTTTTTTCACACATTTATTGGATTGACTCCATCATGTGATGATATAACCAATTAAAACTGGGAAATGATATCAAACAAAAATATTGAAATATAATTTTTTTCCCGGTCTGATGGATATTCCCCACATCTTTAATTTCAACTCTAAACAACCACATGTATAAAATAAACATTAATATTAATTTCAAGAACACTATGACCTCCCTATTGTCATGTCGTGAGTTGGTCCCTATTTAGAGAGGGGAAGATATCAATTTACTATATAGAAAGTAGAGACAGAGAATAGAAAATTAAATAATTAAATAATATATATATATAATATTTATACTAAAATTAAAATAATTGACGGGAGGAAAATAATAGAGGGAAAAGAATAATAAAATAAGATAAACGAATAAAATAATATAATGGGAATCAAAATGAATAGGAAAATTAAAATAATAATAATTAAAAAGATAAGTAGGTGAAGAATAGAGGAAATGGGTTGTGGAATACAATGATAAAAAATTAATGATTTTTAATTTATGAAAAAAATTTAAATTATATTTTAATGAAAAAAAAAATTAAATGAAAATAAAATTAAACAAAAAGGAAAAATATAGGCAAAAAAATTAACAACTTGTAGGGATCTGGGATTCTGCCAATGTGTTGTCATCCTCTCCTCAATAAAGGATATGATTAATTGTTTATCGGAAAATGATGACCTCTCAACACATCTTTCAAATCAGCACAGATTTACCTTCAAGATATTCTCCGGATACCATTGTTTGAAGATATATAAACACTCATGATTTTTCTGTTTTTATATTTCACCATGGACTAAAATCAATGGGGTAGCATTAGACATCATTTTCTCATTGAATGATTGAAGGATACATTCATGTTCTCAAATAAGGATGCTGAAACACCTACCATGGAACGACAGTGGTGTATATGTGATGGGAATCTAGGTAGTGGTGGGTAGTGGGTGTTTCATCTTCCCCAACATCTCCATACTTTGAAATGTATAAAGGGATATCATTTTAGACATATGATGGTCTAGAGGAAATCCATAGAGGTCTGGAGTCGATTAAGTGGAGAATGACCTCTAGCATGATTTCTTTGGTTGTCAGTTATAGAGAATATTGGATATTTAGTAGGAAAATTGTAAAGTGTAAAAGGATGAGTCATGAGATATATGGTGGATGCTTAAATTCAAGGGATATCACACACGAGGTGGCCTGAAACATCATTATTTATTAAAAATGAATAGTACCCACTTATAATATTACCCAAATTCATAATGAAACATAACGAAGCCACTCATTTATAATAAATACCACAAATTCCTTACCATAATGAAGTCATTTGGGATATAGAAGGCACGATCAAACAACCATGTACAAGCTAGTGATGTCGAATCCTTCCCACATCACCCAATGGTTCTCACTAACATGGGATGGTGATCCCATGGATTTTGAAAAGATAAAATAGCCTTCGGATTTGACCCCTAGGGTTCCTGTATGGTCCTGACCCCCATCTATATCCTTCCACTTGGTATGGATCTCATATTGTCTTGTATTACCATGTTCCCATTGTTTTCCTTCTTTTGTTGATGGTGGTATTTCCATTGTGGGCGGGAGGGGAATGACCCCCTTCTCTCCTGGATCTCCTCTTGCCCCATCCCCGCCTAGGGTTTCTTCCTGGAATCATTCAATTCAAGGTTGGGGGCTCTCTGTTTTTCTTATTTCCTATCCTCCTTTCTCCTCCTCCAGCCTTCTGATTCCTCCACCAGACTATTATTGCTCTTTCAGCATGGCTTATCCATGTCTTCTTTTCTTTGGAACTTCTTTCGCAGATCTTCCTCCCATGTTTTCTCCCTCTTCGGTCCTTCTCCTCATTCTCACTCCATTGAAGGTGCTTTGGATTCTCTTCCTTGATGTTTACTTCTTCATCTTCTGGGGGTCTTATCACAACAGGTTGTTTTCCGATGAAGCTGTCAGCTACTCTCTCTATATCTCTGACTTTTCGTTCCACTGCGACTCTCCAAGTTGGATATAAAGTGGTGGTTGAAAGAGGTTTCGAGTGTTGTCGCTCGGCGGTTGACGGGTCTCAAGGTGCAACTAATTCTAGAAATATTCAAATTTTAAGTTAACAAAATTAAAAAATTCATTATAAAAACAATTTTAAAAAAACCCTAACATTTTAAAATCAGTTTCCCATTTTTTTAAAGATACCATCAATTATATTATTTTTATTCATCCCTTTTTTAATTTATGTCATTTATCTTCTTCTTTATCCATGTTCATCAATGAATTATTAATGAACATTCGAAATACTAATTTACCACACATGAATCTTTTCTCTCACAAATCATGATATAAATTAAAGTAGATTTATGATCATATAATGAAAACGATTTATTTCACCATATGATTTTAATGGAACTATTATCCAAGAATTTTAATTATGATGTTCATATACAATAAAGTTGGATTTCAATACGGTTTTGATGAATCTAAGGCATAAGTTTGTTAGTATGTGATGTTATAAAAATTATTTCTTTATTAGGATCTATATGTGTAAAATTATATTGCATCATATCTAAAGTAAATGTGTAACTACATTATCCACACCAAATTTTATCCAATAAAACTCCCCAAAAGAAATTATGTTCATAATCGACATATTTTGGAATGAATGATTTGTTAACCTTCATGAAATTTTCAATACTTTAATAATTTTTTAAAGATATTTCTTTTCTTTATTTTTTCGTTTTAGATATTTATACTGAGAATAAACATAAAATCTACACCCTAAACACATATCATAAAAAATATATCATATAATTGTTATGTTTTAATCTTATATTCTACAACCAATTCATATTTGTTCATTTCTAGAAGGAATTAAATTGAATGTACAATGTATAAATCCAAATCCATTTCATAATTCCTAAAATATTTCCCACACACATTTTCTTTATAATGAATTTCAACCCTCGCAACATGACTAGATCCAAACCCACACATAAATATTAAAATATCATTAATATACTAAGAGGTGGTTTGTAATTAATAAAAATATTGGTATTATTGTGGCCCACAACTTAACGGTTGTTAATAGATTCTATAGATGAAGAAAATACTGTGGTAAAAGTATTATTTATGGATAATTACTTTATAAAATATCTCCCAATCTATCAAAATATGTTTTTTCACAGTAAAAACATTGAAAAATATAAATAAAAGTTATCGTATGGGTTACTTACCAATACCCCCTTAAAATATACTCAAAAAATAGGAAGTACATAGAATAAAAATTCTCTTGAGAAAGTGATATAAAACTTTTTTCAGTCACTCTAGTCATGAATAATTTTAACAAACCAATTCTCATAAATTTATGAATTTCAAGGAATGAAAAAGTGGTTGGTAAATTTCATTTACTTGAATCAAATAATTATATCAAATCCTTAGTACACCTTTTTAATTAACCTAATTCACATTAATCATCCAAATCTAAAAATAACACAGTAAATAAAATTATCATTGAAATCTAAGACATGGTATAATATTATTCCTAAAAAATCATGTCTCCTAATTATGTCATGTAAATTATAATTCAATAATGTACATGAGATTATATGTTTTATTATCTAAAATAGTTGTTAGAAAAAAATGAAGAGTTCATAAATGGTTAAAATAATTTATAAAATCATATTTAAATGATTCTTCATCCACATTACTCCTTGACTGTTTTAGGGGATAATTTTTGTTCCATAGTTTTCCTACAAAATAAAATTTACCCTTTTAATAAAAGTATCATGTAATTATGATCAAAATGATAATATTATGTTGGAGGCATGATGAAGAAATTCAAAAGACTAAAACTGGAATATAAATTTCATGATAAAAAATAGAAGGATAAGCCTTGTTATGATCCCCCAATGGGCCCTTGATTTTTACTGTCTCTTAGCGGTAGTACCAGCTATTATCTATACTCTAATAGTGGATTAATTTTATTATAATTGAACAAACACATGATGATTTTCCATACATGAATTTTTTTTTGGTGGTGTAAAATGATCCATGGATAGAGTATAATAGATCCCCACCCCCTATGTAGTTAATTATTGATTTCACAATTTGTATGTGATGAAGTATGATTCATCCTCATTTTTGGTTTCTACTAATACAACGTCATCCTTATTTTCAATTTTTGCATCAACATGGAATCTATGAATTAAATATTCACATGGAATGTTAAAATGTATTTTAACTTCTATAAAATTTAAATATTAATAATTAATATGAAAATTCCCAATTAAATATGTAGAAGAATGTGTATTGAAATCCTTTTTAAATGTAACATATACTTCCTCATGGGGTTCCTCAATTGTGTTTTCATCATAATTCAAGATATCCAGGTTCTATTCAATATGTTAATATCTCGTTTCATCACATTTTATTCTAAAAAAGCAATTGAAAAAATTTGCATTTTAAAAAAATTTAGCAGTGATACTCAAATGAAATAAAATTATATTATAAAATATCAAATAAAAAATTATATCACCACCCTATATTTTTTTTGGTTCAATAAAATCCTCAGTTGTGAGTGCCTCTTTATGTAGGATCATTGTGGATAGAGCTAGTTTTTTGGGCTCCCTTATGTATTCAAAAAATTATACCACATGTGTGGTGTCTTCCTTAAAAGGATTAAAATATTCTTCTGGGGGGGGTTATTTTTTTATTCATACTCATTCTAATTCAACAAGATCTTATTGATATTTTATGTGATTTTACGGTTCTAGTTTCTATATCAATTCACAAACATGTTAAAATGCTCTATCCATTTTTCCTTCTAGTAGCTCTATATATTTTAAATGTTCATGCACAAAATCTTTGTGATGGCTAGTCTAATTTTTTTCTCATTATAGTATGAGTGATTCTTTGAATCAATATGGTATATTCTGATAAATCATATTAATTTGAATTTATATGGGTAATTATTTGGTAAATAATAATAAAATATCAATAATGTTAAAAAAAGTAATAAGTAAAAAATTGGTTACATTCTTGGTAGTGACACTAGTTTGGATGAAATCCATTGATTGTTTATGGAAAAATAATTTTTTTTTACAGAATAGTGGTTGATCCGGTCGTCCCAAGTGATTAGCTTCTCAGACTATCCAATAACATAATCTAATTCACTAAATAAATATCTTTTGGTTTTTTTCATTATTTTATAAAAAATTGTTAAATATTTTGGTTTCATTATTATTTTATAAATGATAAAAAGATAAGGAATATTTAATCACGTTATATTACTTTTATGGAATGATAAACATAATGATTTATGAATTAAATAATGAAATAACTTCGACTCTATGTTCAATTTTGGGATTAATCATAATTCACCTTTATTTTACTGACTGTAGTTTGAAAATCCAATTTTGAATTATCATTATGAGTAAAAATAATTTATTTATAAAATTTGAAATATCCCAAGCCTTAAGCAATCTAAATTCTTCATATTTATGTAATCATGTTTAATGTAACCCCAGGGTCAACAATGTAACACCATTCATGACTCATCTTAATCGAATGTTGTTTCACCAATGATTGGCTCAAATACATTGTGTGATGATATAAAAAATGGAGGGCTAGAAATGTGATCAAACAAAAGAATAATAAAAAGTATTTATTTTCTTGGATTGGAAGAGAGCCTCCACACCTATTCATTTCATTATCATTTACCAAAATCAAAAAATAAACAATAATAAAAAATTCAAGAACACCATGTCCTATCCTACGTAAAAACTAGTGACATCTCCACGTGGTTGAAGGTAATAGATATCTTTAGTGTATATATATATTATAATAAGTATAAATATTAAAATCATAAAAATTTATTAAATTAATTCTATGAATAAAATAAAAAATATGAGGGAGTGGAATAAGATAGAGGGAGAAAGAGACAAAAAATAAAATAAAATGAAATAATCAATGAAATGGAATGATTTTTAAACAAATAAAAATGTTTAAAAAATAATTAAAAGAATAAGAAGAAGAATAATGGGGGATATGGGTGATGTAAAAAATTAAAAAAGTGAAATGAATTCTGATTTATTTCAATAAATCATATTTATATTACATTTCAAATAAATCTAAAAATAAAATAAAATAATATAAAATTTCTAAAAAATAAAAAAAATTGTCATGAAACATGGATCAGGGTTTATCCCCCAATGGTATCTACCTCCCTATTATGGATTCCACAAAAAAAATTTTTTATGAAACAGAGGATCCCTCAACGCATATTTCATATTAACATAGATATTCATTTAGAATCCATAAAGATACACTAGGTAGATGATTTAAAAAAACCAGTGGTTTCAGTTTTGGCATTTTTTGTTCAAGGATTATGTGACTGAGGAATGACTGGGTCCATATAGATGTGGTGAATCATGTGGTGTCTTGGAATTGTTTCACCAATGGGGAGCAATGAGATAGTGGTGAGTTTCACCTTTCTCCTCTTACCCAACACATCAAGCAGTTGATGTTCATGAAGGGTGATTAGTGTGGTTGGAAATGGTCAAGAGATGATCCATGGTGGTTTAGAGTAGAATCACTAAATAATGATCACAAGATCGAGATATCAATTGTTTGGAAATTTAAATTTTATATAGTTACATGCAGTTAATGACAGGTGTCGAAGGTATAGACACTATTGAGATGGTGGAGTATACTTTTAGAGGGATATCGTGTGTGATGTGGTGTGAAGAGGTGTTTATTTATTTAAAATGAACTATGAAATAATATATTATATCCCATATAATTTTGATATATAGGGGGGAAATCATTTATAATAAAAATTATGGCTTCTTCAAAAAAATTAAGTGGTGTGGGTGATGGTTGATGACACACCAATAGAAGTGCAACACCACATACCATTGACTCAATATTACCTTCACCTCATGGATCCCACCGTCATGGGACGACACTTCCATGGCTTGATCCCAACTAAAATCAACCACTGATTAGACCACCATGCGACCTATATTGTCCTAACACACTATATAATTCCTACTAATCATGATTTCCATCCCATGGGTTTGTATGAATTTATACCAGATTTGTTCTTGTATATGTGGCTTTTAGGGCTTGGGGTTAGGACTTTAACTATTGGAATAATTGTTGGTAAATTCCCTAGAATGTTACAGAATTAAAATATATAATATATTATTAAATAAAAAATATATAAACAATTAAATGAAATAAATACCATTTTATTACTCATATAAAACCATCGTCATTCCATCATTTAAAAATTACCACTTTTTATTAAAGCATTAGAATTGAAAGACATTTATATTAAAAACTAATATAAAATTATTAGAATCTATTCAAATATATTCAAGATTTTGTTTTGTTTTTGGTGTGTGCTAGTTTTAAGAATGTGAACAGAAATGTTCTGTATCATGTGTTATCTCTATATAATCTATATTTTTTCAATTTTATACACATCCCATTCGAGTTGGATAACCATATAAATGCTCAAGGGTGATGAGTTCATGAGGTTTTCCCCAAACATCAAAGTTGGTAGTGATATGGATGGTTGGTAACCCCCTCCCCATATCACATCCAATAGTAGTTACGTTTTTTCCAATTTTCTATGTGTGAGACTTGATGTGTAGTCATAGGTGTCTATAGGCTTGATGTGATGTATTGGCCTAGGTGTTTATAGGTGATATGTAATGGTTGTCCTAGGTGTCTATGCGCGAGATGTGATGAGTTTCTCCCGGTATCTATAATGGAGAAGTGATGTGTTGTACTAGGTGTATATATGTGATATGTGATGTGATTTTGGTTAGATATATAATGGGGGACATGTGTGGAAGGTGGGATGAATTTTTGTTTCCTTCACGTTTATTAAACTCAACTAATCTATTTATGGTTTTGATATGGGACCATGTGTCTAGAGACCATATGTGATTTGTTATGATGTGATATGTGTGGATGGGATTGGATAATATGATGTTTGATATTTGGAAATGAGATTAGTAAATCAGTGTGTAAGAGGCAGGGAGGTTTAATGCATTATCATGAGCTTGAATTTTTACTATAATATTTGATGCATGATTTGGTGAGAAAACCATGGTGAGTCTAGGATTGGTTAGATATCATGTGTAGGTGCTTCGTGGTTAAGTGGTTCATTCAATAGAACATTATCTTTCACTATTCACATGTGAATTTATGTCTTTTCTTATATCCTTATAGAGTATTCCTTTTATTCCTAACCTTTGTAAAAAAACTATTTTTTGGATTCCAAGATGACTTTTTAGGATGAGCAAGAAATGTATTGCAGTTATGGAGTTGATGATGCATTTCTATTGAATAATAGTGTTTTTTTGTATTGGAATGGTATACTATAATATGTATCAGTTTATTTATGAATAAATTGAGTGATTTTAATTGGTTTACGTCTATAACTCTTACCATAGGTATTTGTTAATTTGTTATCACATCTATAGATCTTGTTTCAGTTATTGAATGTAATCCCTCCCACACATTTATATTTTTATACCATCATTGCGTGTTTCTCACCTGAGTCTAACTTGATTGTGGAAACAAGGGTTCATTTACTCCCTAATTTCTTTGTGGAGAGTTTTTTGTGAGTGGGTCCTAAATGTATGGTGTCATAGATGTTGTATGAGAGATAGACTAAAGTTTGGAGTTTGGAATTCTGAGTATTGCGTGTGTTGTTATAACAATAGCACTAGCATAACATTGATAATGAAATTGTTCAGGGAGACTTGCTATGGAATGGGACTTTCTGGCCATCCATGATGTATTCTATGGACTCTACGCTCAATAAATATCAATGTTAGGTCGACCAATTTGAATGGTTGGAAACTATGAGAGATACAAGAATCATGATGAATTTTTTTAATATATGAATTTTGTATTTTGTGAAATGAAAATTAAAAGGATAGATAATATTTTATAAAAATACATGCTATCAGGATTAGGATGCAATCCTTGTCTTTAAGAAGGGATCCTACTTTTCATTATCATGTGGATCAAGTAGTTGAGGCTTGGAATGTTGGTCTGTTTGATCATCATAATTTTGAGATGTCAGAGGAGGACGAGACATGGAAGTGTGATTTGTGATGCTTTCATCTAAATAGTCTTAGTATGAATGAGGGGATTGTCTTAGATCATGAGAAAGGGAACTGGATAGTGGATATTTAGAATTATTTCTATCTAATGTAAGAATGATCAGATTTTTGGGTTCCTCTAATAGTTTGTAATATTCTATTTGATGAACGTCAGTGGTGGAACCTAATTCTTGGTGACCCCAAGGAAGAATATCTATTTGACTAGACAACCATATGGAGGATGGGGAATATTTTATATCATCAATAGTGAAGGAATCCAAGACGCGGGGGATTGTTTACCTTCAATAAAGGAGTCATATCATATGGCGTCTTTGGATCTGGTTCAGGGATATTCTACACATTGACACATATGTTTTCTAAAATGAGTAGTCTAAGGAACTATGTCTTGGGAAGGCATTCCATCCAGTGATCAAGTATGCGGTCACTCCATTTATACACCCGATGTATCTAGAGGTGATGAAAAATTATTATGTTATGAAGTGTAATACTTTATTGGAAGCTTAGCCTCAGTGGGGTGGTAAGAATGGTGTCTTTAGGAGAAGATATTCTTGAATCGGATTGTTGGTGTTAAGGAAGTTAGACTATCAGGGTTTGGTTGAGCGAGGAATTGTCCACATAAGTTCTTTCTCAATCATTAGATACATGTTGCTTCCATGTTCCTATTTTTGGGATTTTCATTTTCATTCCTTATATTTAGGAGATATGGGTTCCATTAGGGGAAGTTTTCAACCACTATAGGGGTCAGTATCAAATGGACAGTCAATTCCATTTTCAGAAGTAGTAGCTCCCTCCATGATATTTCATGTGCTAGGGAACACAGGTTATTGTTATACAAACTAGAATAGGATGAGTTAGAAGAGAGAATATTCGGGGTAGTCCATTATATAGGGACCAAGGAGATATTTTGAAATTGGACATTGGGATTAGAGAGGTATAAGATCTATGTGTGGTTAGATGCATGTATGAGAGGAAACATCACCTTAATTACTAGGAGTAGTTTGAGGTACAATTTGTTTATCTGCTACCCTTATGTCATTATTACTGATTTCAGCAACTTGAAATCATTCCCTTTCATTGTCCATTGTTTTTTGGATGGTTTTTAGGAGTATTTGAATTCCCATGGTTTAATCTACATCTACTGTAGGGAAAGATTTCATGTTTTTTTTGTCACGAATGTTAGCCAGTGATATGGCTAAAACAGTTATTGGTGTAAAACATATTGTTGTAGATAAAACCATAAAATTTTATCCTTCATATTGATTGGTTGTATTCTATGTATATTATCATTATCTTCGTTCAGTTAAGTGTCTTGGTTTCTGCTATGGAGGCCCCGCTAGTGAAGTTCATTGGATAGTGAATTCATTATATAGGTAGTTTATAATGGGAGAATATATTATTGTAGTTGGTAGATGTGTTAGTAGATTATCAGGTTAGAGATATTACTAGTTTTATGGAGGAGTTCATGGATGTTTTCATATTGGTCGTTTTTACAGTACCTTTATGATGTGAGGTTGTATTTGGGATAGATTTACAGTCAAGGGCATCTAAAAAATCAATGGTTCCCTATCTCGTGGGGGATAATAGAGTTTAATGTGGTGATCCTATGGGTGAAATTGTCTTATGCAATGTGATTTCATCCATCACAATGTGTCACTACTATATTCTATAGTAATTTTCAATAGTGATGAATAATGTAGTCTATGGATGTGTACAGACTATCCGAGGGTGAATCCATTTTTGGCCAAGAATTGTTTCCATATTATGTGGATTGAATATTTGTTTCACTAGTTGAGAGGATCCATGTTTTCCCTAAAATTGATTATAATAACAGATAACCCAAATTTAGGGTGAATGATTTGGATATTCAAGATAAATCATTTAGATATAGGTATGATAAATTTGAGTTTTTTCTCATGTTTTTTAGTTTAAAAAATCACTCTAAATTTGTTATTGTCTTATGAAATAATTTTTCCTTGAGCTACATGATGGGTTCATCATTGAATGTTTTGATGATATCTGGGTTTACACAAAGTAATTGTAGGATCATATTCAGAATCATAGTGTTTTTTTAAGATCATTCAACACATCCAATAATATGGTCAGTATTACATGTGTGAGTTTGGGTGTCATAAGGTGTATGTGTTTTGATGTAAACATGGTGTATTAGAAGGGTGTGTTAGTGGACCCATTATAAGTCTATGGAATTGTATAATGGTAATCACCAAAAAATGTGGAAATAGTTCATTGTTTCATTTGGATCATGGGTTATTATAGTTGGGTTGTACATAATTTATTTTGATTTACCCCATTTGAATGTGTCAAATCAAAAGTTAGGATATTATTTGTTCAAATATTAATTCTACAAATTTATAATTTAACCATAGGAGATGTTAGTTTTTTATATGATGTTGCAGTTACAAGAGGTTGGTGTGTTGTTTGAGGTTTTCTGTTGTGTGCCCCATATGTGTTTGTGTTATGTTTTGATCCAGTAGAGAGATTTAATAACTTATGGGAATAGGTAGTTACCTCCTAATGAGAATAACTATTCAAAGCTTTACATAGAGTTGGTGGTAGCTGTGTTATCATTAAATATGTGATGTCTTACCTCATTAGGGAGCATTTTTATTTTTCATTGACTACAAGATCATTAGATATGTTTTCTCCCAACATGATCTAAATATACCCTTGTGGAGGTGGATGAATATTCATCCAGAATAAAATTTGGATATCACATACACCCCGTGTTTTGTAATGTTGTTTCAAAGGTATTGATTATAAGGACTCGAGAGGATGTGGAACAAGAGTCTTTGGATGTTTGGAAATGAATTGAAAAGCATGTAGTGATACATATTGATACTAGAGAGAATAGTGGGTGAGGTTTTCATTAGAAGATTATGGTAGATTCATTCCTGATTCAACAAATGATGGAGTCTCTATGGGGAGCCTCAGAATCTTAAAGGTTGTTTTATCATGTTGTCCATAGTGATTCTCCAGAGGGATGGTCAGAGGATGGGGAAAACTAGGTTTTGTTCCATGTAAGTATTTTTATCCTATTGAAAATTCTTGATAATGTTATCCTAGAGTTTACGAATCAAAATTAGAGGTATATGATGTTCTGTCACATATGTATCATTTATTGTGGAGAAAAGGTTTTCAATGGATACAATGGTTAGTGAATGAGATTGTGGAAAAACATTTTGTATGTTAATTGGTGATTTTATGGAATTCTGTTTTGGGGGGTTTGATGTCGTATTTGGATGATACCATGGGAAAAATTTATAACATATTTAAGAATTTCATCACAGGTTTACCCCAAGATATGGGAGGTTCTATTTAGTTTGTGAAGTAGTGTATTGGATGAGGAAGTCAGCTGACTTTCTACAGATCCACGACTCTTGTGTAATGGATGCATTTCTATAGTGGTACATGGATAAAGTGGACAGGATTTATGGGTTATAGATGGCCATCATATCTGATCGAGATCTTATATGTTACTTGAGAGTCTAGAGTGGATTTCAAATATTTTTTGGCACAATGTTTTGGATTACCACTGCTCTGCACAATATGAAATAATGGATGATGGAGCAGCCCATCCCTATATAAGAGGATATGTTGTGGGATTTCATATTAACCATTGTTAGATCTTGGTTATGAAATATTTCATTGGTGTTGTTTTCATACAGTAATAGTAATCACTGCCCCATTCGTATGGCTCTGTTTGTGGTATTTTATTGGTTGTTGTATAGTTCTCCATTTTGTTGGATGGAGGCTGTAGAGTCGGTAGTTCATTTTTTCCAAATGTGCAATAGATCCTGACTAAGATGATCTAGTTTTTTCATGAGTGGATGAGGGCAGTTCATGAAATTCTAATGTAATACTTTCACAGTAAGAAATGGCCCATATAGTTTTAGGTTGGATACCATATATTCTATAGTGTTTTCCCTCAATGTGGGTGGTGGAGGATTTGTGGGTGGAGTAATATTTCTTCAAGATTTTTTTGGGCCCTTTGAGTTATTGGTATGTGTTTGGGAGGTGGATTATCGGTAGACATTGCCAGGATAGTTGAAAAGTGTGCAGGACATCTTCCACATGCTTAATTTTTTTATATCATCATGAAGAATATAACGTTATTGAATGAGAGATTTGGATATCAAGGATTATGTGATGTTTATGGTGGGGTCTATAGAGCTATAAAAATGATGAAAAAAGGTGACATGTCATCAATAAATTCCCTTGGACTGTTTGTTTTAGAGGAATGGGGGAATGGAGGAGAGTACATGTGAGTTATAAATGAAGATGTTTATCTAGTACCCATCTCTATTTTGATTTTTTCATTATTATGTTCTTTATGATTTTATATTTGAATCATTCCATGTTAAGATATGTATTTTTTACGATGATGTGTAATGTGTGATATAACCCTTGAAATATGGAATGGGGAGGACTTCATTTCTAATAGATACACTTTAAATGTAATGTTATAAAACCTATATGATCAACTAAATACTTACTATAGCTGATTTTATATTATCAATGTTACTGTAATTCCATAATTCATATGCCCGGGGTAGTATGGTTTGTTTGTTGTTACTTTTGTTGGTTTAGGATGTGTTGTTTTATTATGATGAGGTTGGGTGAGATAATGTTTTGTAGTTTTTTTGTATATTTTTGGAGGTAGTGTCAAAGAGTAACAATATCCTTAACAGGTATATCATGGGGTTGTTGTTTGGACCACTTTCATTCATGGAATTGATTACAATTATTTGGGAAATTATCATTTGAGAGACATCTTATATAATGGTATGTGTCCTCCAAATCCATTATTTTTTCAAATTTTTTTTATCTAGATCAGGTATGTAGGTGTTGGAAATTAAAATTATCATGGGAGGAAGAATACACATCTTGTAAATTATACATGATGTGAAAGGAAGGTTCCTGGAATGTGAAGGATGATTCATAATTAGTTATAAAACAATTAATAATTCGGGTGTTAAATCCATCAAGGGGATATGTTTTTCATAAAAAATTAAAAAATTTCATAAAACAAAGGATTATGCATCATGCAATGGTTACACAATGTAAACCCTACAATATTACAGGTTCTATGTTCTTGTATTCAGATTCCTTCTTATTCATTTTGCTATGAATTTTTCTCTCTCATTTTGGAGAAATCGTAGGCATCACAAAGTGATCTTTAAGCCCTCTTCCCCCGCTCCGATCCATTGATTTTAGTTGATCCCCATTAGAAATGTGTGGTTTTCTACTATATATTTCATAGCTATTTTCAATTTTTCTTTTCCAAAGGATTCACTATAGTGATTTTATATTTGTTTTAGGTGTTTGTTGGGCTATGCTATGAAAATAATTGGTAGTGGTGTATGTTGGTCTACATGTTCCTTATTAGGATGTTTTCATTGGTAAAATTATTCTTTTCCCTATAGTGTGAATACATATTGGAAATCCTCATTGAGGTATGAGATCCTTATTCTAACAATTTTACATGTTATATTCCTTAATTTTCTTACCTTCGGAAGGATATTAAGGGTTATCATAATCTTATAAATAAATATATTTTTTATAAATTTATGTTTGTGGGGAGTTATCACATGACTTACTACTTTGTTATATCTTTTTTATGTTATTATGCATGCCTATTTCCAATTATAAAAATAACGGCTATTGGAAGCCCAGTTTGCACTATAGTATTTATGTTTTTATGACCCTTGAACTATTTTCTAGCGATCTCAGTAGAATTAATATTTAATTAACATATATTTGAATAATAATTTTTTCCCCATGATTATGGTTTGTTTATTAGTACTAATACTAAAAGAATGAAATAATGTGATAACCCCCTAGAGAAATGTCAATGATGTATGCATTTTTATTTTTTGGGTGGTTGTTCTTGTTACAATAATTTATGTGGTTTTTGTTGTTTTGTGATGATGGATCTGATAGATTGGGCTATGTGATGTGTGGGGTAGTGATCTAGTTATTGGTCAGAATTGATTTAATGTGGGAAATTATGAAATGTGGAATGATGTGGTTGTGGCATAGTGGTTGTAGTGTAGTGGATGTGCTCAATTATACGTTGTGGCATATTTTTTACACATAGAATTTGTGGTGGATAGGTTGTGGTGTAGTGCTTTTTGTGAAGAGTTTGTAGTAATGATCTTTTGGATAAATTTTTTGGGTGCGATGATATTGTGGTGCAGTTGTTATGGTGAAGTGGTTATAGTGGTTGTGATGTGTGGTTGTTTTGGTGAGATGGATTGGGAGACGAGGCATGATGATTGAGGTGGATGGGTGGGGATTTGGTTGTGAATTTGTGAGTTGGTAAATTTTTTGTGTGGAGTGGTTTAGATAGTTACTCAGTTTTACATGGGATGATCTGTGGTGATAAATGAACCAAAATTGGATTTTAAATAAATAGGGTGGCCGGGAAAAAATATATTTCACTGTCAAGATCTGTGTTTCACTAAGAGGTGGATAGTGTTATTTAGTGATATATTTTTCATTTAATTTTTATACATTATAAATAGTAGTCAACTCATATGAATCAGTTTTAACTATGAATAAATCAAAACAATCTCACATAAAAAGGAACCTAAAAATATATACATTTCACACATCAATAAGAGTAGTCATATCCCTATTATCGTACGTAAACAACCAAATACAAATAAATTCACTAGAAATCAATCCTTTTGTGGGGATTCAATGACTAGGGTATTCATGTAATCTCATGTATCCATATGTTTATTATATTTATGCATTCTCTTCAACATGAATGAAATGATATAATTCAATTTTTGGTAACATGTTTCAAAACATTCACAAGATGCATGAAAACGTGTTTCTAATAATCATTATCGACATTCCAAAATATTTTCTTCCAAAAAATCTACAATTATCTACCAACAACTAGGCAATAACTCTCCAGGAATTCATAATGATACTAGGTCAATTTACCAATTTGTTCTACCCTATATGAATTCTCTGCCTGATGATAATTATATTCTAGAACACCAATACAGAAATCTTAACTACTTCATGGTCAGTCCGAAAAAACCCTATCTAATTTGTCTATCTAATTCAGAAACTCTAATTATGATATTCTCTCTTATCTTTTCTTTATGATTCCAAAAAACATAATCATCATTTATTGATCCATAAAATCATTACCTCTAGAATATTTCATTGCTACAACTACTATCATGATTATTAAATCCATGTTAGAAAGAATAATGTACTTCTTTCTTTTAAAGTTGTGTTGAGTACAGTTTTGGTGGGATTCTAAAAATAAATTCTAGTCATCAAAATTT
The DNA here is from genome assembly GCA_963277665.1 of Viscum album. Lineage (NCBI taxonomy): Eukaryota > Viridiplantae > Streptophyta > Magnoliopsida > Santalales > Viscaceae > Viscum > Viscum album. Next base: position 462,606,206 of record OY728137.1, on the reverse strand, counting down.
CCGAAATAATAAACAAAAAATATGTCTTCATTTTATGATTCTACCCTTTATAATGTTCCATATAAAAAAATAAATATAAATCTTTGAAATCATTATACCATAAAAATGGTTACATATTCTAAAGATATTTCAACTTCATAGAATTCATATTTTCATAGGCTTCATTTTTCATCATTCGAATTTCAATACACCTTTTGATAACACTTAGAAAAAATATTGAAAACTTAAACGCACTTTCTTCATTTTCCCATATCCATAATTCTACATAAGATAATATTATATGTGTAATCCCACGTATAAGTGTATAGTCTCTTTTACATTCTGATGGATCGATGCCAAGATAAGTACGATGACTCTTCACCCATTTGAAAACACATCAAAGTGATTATTCATGAAATGAAAATAACCAACAAATATTAAAATACATGACTAATGTTTTTATCTACATCACGAAAATTATTTTCAATCTTGTCTCAACCCATTAGACTCATCAACACTGAATGTGAAATAAATTTTATTCCTTTATTTCCCCTTTTGGACTATCACGATGTTTGATGATCAATATTTATATCTCTTCAATGAATGATGATACACTGAGTCGAATAGATTTGTAGGAACAAATTATTATACTTTTCTAATTAATATATTATTCATTCTATAAAGATTTATATCTAATGGTTTATTGGATTTTTCATAAATCCATCACCTTCATTTCTCATGTTTGGGTTATATCATTATAGCCTTCATTCAATTCTGTGTTAGGTGATCTCACACTGATGGACTGAGATAAAAAATGTTTGTCTTCACAATTATTTCATCATCTAAAAAATTCATCTTATAGTAATTACATTCACATATATTAGACAAAATTAATATTACATTGAGCATCTTATGGAATAAATTGGAATGTATTGTGAAATCCCGTTATTTCAATATCATCTTCTTTTCAAACATCAATGAAATGGGAAGAAAATATTCTAACAATTACATCATATGGATTGAGTCATAATTTTCAACATAACTTCTAATTTATGATAACTCCATGATGTGAAAATTTTCATCATATTTTCATCACATTCATGAAAACTTTGATTTAGTCTCTCATTCTGATATTTATTTCATTTTTTTCTATGGTGAGTCCGTTAAACCTTTTATTTCTTAAAACATCCTATTATTATATTGGATTTTCTTAATAATTTTATGAATGATTAACTGGATATGATTCGTAGTCTAATCACTAAATTTTTTATAGTGAGTTGATTTATTCTTCTTTCAAATTTCTTTGACAACAAAGACAGCACAAACATCATCGATCATTCAAAAAAAATGGGATAAATTTTTCCCAACATTCATCACAGTTTGATTTTGTTTTCATCCATGATTCATAAATCAATTAGATTTCTATCAACTTGATATCCATTATATTTCAATGATTATAAGAATTCATTAGCTAACACATAGTATGAAGTAAGAATAATTTTCTAAAAACCCATCATGTCTATTAGTAGGGACATATCAGACATATTCATCATTTTATAACAGAACTCAACAATAATTAAAAATTCCTTTCAACAAATTTATACTAAAAAAATCTCCAAAAAACTGTTAAAATAGGGTACACATAAAATTATTGAATTTATAGTTTTCTCACAACTCCACCCACATTCATGATTCTTTAAAATCTTTTGCACATATAAATGGATAGATTTATGAAACAATTGGGGCCCTTCCAAAATACTATCTAAATAATAGATGAGATACATGATAAGAACACATACAACAACCATGTTGAGATGGGTTACAGATGCCTAATTTAAAAATTAGTTTTTGAATATGTTGCATCGGTAAACGTTTTGTGAAAATTTATGAAACATTTATTGATTTAGTGACACACTCAAGTATCAATTCAATATTCTCCACGTGATATTTGATGAAATGATATATTAAATCAATACTTTCTAAATGATAATGTTTTTCTAGATATCAGGTATGCTTTATGGATCTATGATTACAACAACCCAAGAGAAAGGGTAAGTTTGCTTCAATAAGTATATCATAAAATTGATTATTATTTTATATAATTATAGTAGTGGTTGGAGTGATAGAAACATACGCAGAGTCATCCATGATAATATTTTTTGAATATTTTCTCATTGTATTCTAACTAAAAATATATTTCCTATAAATTAAATAGTTCCGGAACTGGATATTTTATCATCAACATTTCCTTCCAAACCATAATCATAATGTCAAAAAGAGTTATTATTTTTGAGATGTAATATCATATTATGAATTTTTTTGATATACTGGAGCATTCTATATTGCATTAAATAAATATGATATTTTTAGAGGACATTGAATTCTTTCAAATAAGGTAACATCATAAACAATGATTGTTCAATATGTAGTCAAATAAAAAAACATCCAATCAATTTTTGATACAATTTAGAATCATCCTATAATACTTTCTAATCTTTTGAAATTATTATTTTGACTAACATTGGTGTGGAATTTGGTATAAAATTTTCAACACTAAACAAATTAATATGTTCTTTAGAATACATTTATTGATAAATAAAAATATCTTTCTTCTTTTACAAATTTTTTAACCAAAGAAATTATATAATTTAACCCTACACATACATCTTTAAAAATATTTTGATCTTTTTAGCATGTTTTTTATAAGATGTATTATTATTAACCACAATAATAATGTAATTAACATAAATAATTATGATGAGGGAATATCAAGATATTCTATGATGTATAGATTTTCGTCAACCCTTCCTTTCATAATACCCATCTTCCTCCAGTAATTATCTATCTAACAATACCCTTCCCTTAGAGATTATTTTCACGAATAAAAATATTTTTCAACTTGCACACATAAAATTTATCATTCTCAACAAAACAAATACAAAAGTTTATTAATTATAAACATCACCATCGCAATCCTCGATAAAAAAATGACGATTTAACATGCATATAAAATGTTCATCAAATTCATAGTGCATTAATAGAATAAATGATTCTGATGTCTTATGAACTTAAAACTGGTGGTGAAGTATCATCAAAATATATTCCTTCAATATGTTGGTATAATTTGAACAAAAAACCTTCTTTTTTTAAAACATCTACATATTCCTTCACATTATTATAGAAAATACACTTTTTAATGATACAATTTTCTTCATTTGGATTTTGTAAAAGTTGACATGTATAATTATTTTCTATTTGGTTTATCTCTTCATCAATAGAATGAACCCATTATTGAAGCTCAAAATCTTCATTCAGATCTTGTGACTCAAAATTTGAAAAGAAAATAGTATCTGTAACAACGTTTTATTTTCTTCTTGATTGAATTTTTTTTTGTTGATCGCCAATAATGTTTTTAGCATCTAATTTATTCACCATCCTATTATGATATTTTCAAGATTATTTCTCACCACTAAAAATAGAAGAGTAAAATTTTTCTTCATTAGTTGGATTACAACTATTTTCACCCCTATAAAATTTTTTAACAATATGTATTTCATATTATTCATCTTATTATCTTTGTAAATCTATTTATCATCATAATTTTTCAAAAACATTGACATCAATTCCATATATTAATTTTCTGATTTCTTTTTTGATATATGTGAATCCTCTTACAAGTTATGCATTACCAAGAAATATTCTATATTCACTTATCTTCTCAAATATGATATTAGATTATCCATTTATTTTTATGATGAATAGACTCTTGAATACACTTAGGTTATTCAAAATTGGTGTTTTTCCTAGAAAAATTCAAATGGAGTCCTGTCAGCCCTAGTCCAGTTGAAAATATTATATTGAATATAAATTGCACTGGTCGTGGATTTCCTAAAAAGTAATAATAGAAACCATGTTCAAGTAAAATATTTCTTCACATTTAAACCATAATTATATTAATTCTTTTGAGGAACACCATTTTTTGGGGTGTTTATGGTGGTATAATATCTATCTTAATTTTATGATTCTGATGAAAACATTGAAATTCATCAATTTTGTATAGACCAAAATTTCATATTCTGAACATCATCATTGAATAATCACATTCCTTCTTATATTTCCTCTTAAGACATTTAATCATTTTTAGATAATATAAATTATGTTTCATATATAATACAGAAGTAATGAGAGTAAATTTTTATGTAAATATAAAGAAGTTATTTTCTTAATGAGTTTTTTATTTCCACATTATCATTATATATGAGAAACATTATGTTCCATATGTTGTTCTAATCCAAATGAAATGATCCTTTGTAAATAATTTTTATTCTTTCTGTCTGGAAAATTTTTCAAAACCAATATTTCTTCCATGACATGTCACAAATTCCATATACAATATTTCATTTTGATAAAATATCATGTTTATATGACACATGTTCCCAATCATTTATACTAAATTGATTTTTTTCTATCATACTTAGTTAATATGGATTTTTTTTCTCACCAACTTGGAACAAGTCTCCTTTTGTTTGTCAGCCCCATGTAATAATATTTCCATGATCTTTAATTTTCACAACAAACCCATATTTTCCAAAACATAATTTTTTTCCTTCAACATAATGTTTTGAAACCCTTATTAATTTATGTTTAAACCCATCGAAAAACAAATATTTCCTTGAATTCATCATTTCTTCCCCAATGATGGCTGATCTAACACCTTTTATTTATAATGTTTCATTATTTACAAATATCATTGTTCATCCATTCAAGTGTTTTTCAGTCTTCAAAAACATAATATAACATATAATTTTTTAATAAAATCCACTATGTAAAATGCATGGTCATTCTTATTTTATATAATTGAGAGCAGTTTCTACTAGAAGTGATTTTTCTTTCCCATTAATTTTCTTTTTTTCTTTCTGCTAAGAATTGAAAACAATTATTTTGTGATGTTACAAAATAAATGAAATCAGTTTGAAATGTTTTCAATATTCTCATGAATTTCATAAAAAGTTTCTATGCGTTAGAACTCATTTTAAATTTTTAAACCCCCCATCTCTGGTTTCATCAAAACATCATTCTCAGACATCTTCCTTGGAGGTTATTGAATTCATCTCAATATTTTACTTCATTAATATTTGGAATAGTAATAATTTTTATAATGGAACCAAGCCATATTTTCTATTATTTAGAATCCAGTACAATAGCAAAAGTCTATAAATAATGATTATTTTCCAATAAACATCCATACTAATTAGAGTTGTGATTGTGTTTCTCAGAAACCTTATTATCAAAAATTTTACTAGAAATCACCATATTATCAACCATAATATTAATTTTTTACTAGGTATAATTCTCATTATTATGTAATAAATATATAAAAGAACATTTTTCAGTCATGTAATTTTTTGAAATTCAGACATCCAAACATTATTGGTCTTGGACTTATACATAACATTACCTTAATTATTATTTTCATAAAAAATTTATGATCTCTTCTAAACCATTGAAGGTATCTTTTGTTGATAATTATTAGGTTCATATTTCATAGAGCTTTTATGTACTTCAAAAATATAATTCGTGAAACTTGTAACCCTCTATTCAGATTTGAATGTATTTGTTTGACGTGTTTGTATTCTTATTCTTTATCATTCAGCATAAATTATTGGTTCTCGGTTTGATTTTTTTCTTTCTTAAGAGATATCAAAAAATCATAAATATCTTCCAATAGATTAAAATTCCATTCATGAAAACATTCAGGATATTTTATTTCATAATATTCATTTTTCAGCGTAGGGGTTTTCTTTCTCAGGCCTCCCAATCTTTCTTAGACATTCATTTAACTATGTATTAAAATGAAATTCTAAAAGAGTTTTTTATCCCACATAAATTTGAATTTTTAGGACTTCATTGTAAAAAATTATAAGGAATGTATCATCACCATCTATATTAGTATAGTTTTTAGATTAAGTTTCACAATCTTCTTCATCATCATGTTTTGATAAGAAACTTATCCTTTTGGATTTGTAGAATTTTCTATCATTACTGTTGGAATAAGATTTGTCTTTATCACCCTGACTCTTCCACAATATCCTCTACCTTATATCATATTCAAAAATATTATATTATTTGTTTTATCAAGTCTAATTAACTTTGAAGAACCCAACACATCTACATTAACAAAATATCTAGTGATATTTTCCCTTATATTTCTCTAGAGATATTTTAACATTTTTATAAAAAAACGGAAAAAAATTCATCAATATTCATATGTAACTCATTTTCAGAATCATAATCCTTAACTTCTTCTCCATTAATGCAAATAAAATTTTCATTCTTTCTATCCTTCAAAGATATTTCTCCCCCAATTTTTGTAATTGAATTCATAAATTTCTACTTTATCATCTCATATGTAATTAGAGTTCAATAAAAATCATACAGAGATAATGTTTATGAACCTATTTTTTTAAGTTAGATTCCATTGCATCAAACAATTCAGGAATAATTCTTAATGTTTTCTCTAGAATTATTGTATATTCTAATTTTCTCCAAGAGATATGAATTTGAAAATAATATCCTTCACCCGGTTATAGAAGTCGCCAATATATTCATAGCCACAAATTTTAAGATCATATTAACCCAATCTCTAGATTTTTATATTTTCCTTCTTCAATTCTACATTACCTTTATAATTTTTCTTCATATTATCCCAAATACCATTACAATTGAAAAAAAGTGAATCTTAAAAAATCAATTTCATAAATTGATTAGAGTAATGTATTCTTAGCCCTTCCATGATTCTTGAAGATCTAACTATCAATATATGTAAGAAAATATTTTTCATAAATAGGTTGAAATCCCTTTTTTATAGATTCATCAACAACATACCTAAGAAACATTAGAAAATAAATCATTTTAAAATTCCAAATACCACAATTATTACAATTGAAAACTAGAATCCCTTTACTATTTAGATAAAAAAATTCTCTATTACAACATATCTATCAAATCATCAAAAAAGTGTTATTGAATGGGAATTATTTTCTCTAATAATTATTGATATTTTCCAGTCATAATAAACATATCCTTAATAGGGGTAGGGTTTCATCAATGATATATTTTTTATGATTCCTTCTTGTTTAAAAAATATTTCGTACAATTAAAGAGTTGTATCCTTTAAAAAAACAATTACGCATCCATAAAAACACTATAATTTACAAGGTTCACTACTCAAAAAGAGTCTCTAAATTCTTGTTTGTTATAGAAACAATCCAATACCACTAAATCAACAATAAAAAATAACTTTTATTTGGATACAATGTGTAGTATATTCTATTACAATCATGTAGCATTATCTTTAACAAAATATTGCATGTGCTTCATATATCATGAAATGATGTAATAATTTTTTTAAACAATTCACTAAACATTCTACAGATTATTAAAAACATGAAAGTATGTTTACTTAACAAAATTAAAAAATATGATCTGTATAAAATTCATCACCTTCATACCCAATAGTGTGTATGAACATTCATGGACATCGTAATGATACATAGTAGGATTCATATTCTGATCATCCCAGTCTTATTACTAAGTTTGATAAAGATAATTCTATAAGAATAACTATAAAAATCCAAATTACTTCATTCAAAGACTTGAAAACACAATCTTATTTCTTAGTTTGATCTAGAAACACTATTTACAATCTTTTATCTTCTAATTTATACTTTTTTCTAGAAATCAACATCACGAATGCTCAATTGTAAAATTACTTCCCAATTGAATGTTTTAGTTATACTCTATCCCTAGTAAAGTGTACATCTAGATCAGAATGTACAAAGTTCGTCATCATTTTATAGGTGATCTAAATAAGGTTAGGTAGGGATACTGCGCACCATTCCCTCTAAAAAATTCTGGAATCGTAATTATTTCAAAAACTTTCGGGGGCATATTTTATATCTTCTAAAATAATCAATTATTCATGTTTCATATTTAAACATATCATGTAATATCAAAATATTATCCCACATCATAATTTCTTTATAAACCCTAGTCGAATTCTTGATTTTTAATTCTATTTATCTCATTATGAAGAAGAAAATGTACTATTTCAACTTTTTCACTATATATCTCCACACCAATTGAATCATATAGAAGAAATAAATGTCTTATTTTTATGATTCTTCACATTATGATGGTCTATATCAAAAAAATGTGAAATAATGAAATAATTATCACATAAACATTGTTCTAACTTTTGATGAAATTTGAAATTTCTTGGAAGCACATAAACAATGTATTAATACATATTTTAGAAAAATCTCAACCCCTTTCACAACACATTTAGAAAATATTTATACGAAGAATACTCTTATTATATTCCATATAACGATGATTATGATTATGAATATATTATCAGTGTTAGAACACATTGGATGGAATAGACTCTACTTAATTATGATGGATCAGTTTCTGTTTCATTCTGATCATTCCTGACCCAATTGAAAACACATTACAGTTATTCTTTATCTCATTACCCACATGACAAGAAAGAAGCCAAAAATTCACCATAATGAAAATGGTGTACAACATTTTTTATCATTATCAAGTCAGTTAATTTATTCCTTTATTTTATACATTTCTCTCAAAAACTCCCAACACAAACTAGCTTTTCTGCATCCTCTTCGCTTTTGTAACCATCACAAAGTCTGTTGATCTTTATCATTATCACTCATATAATCAGTGGAACACTTATCTTAATTGATTAGTACCAAAAAATATTTTCTTTTTATGATTATGATACACTTATTTTTCTAAATATTTATATCTTGTAACGTATTTGTTTGACTAAAAACATGCATATTCATTTGACACATTCTGATCAAATCATTACAGCCTTCATAAAATTGTGTTAGTAGTGATCTCACACTAATGTATATAGAACATAAATATTCAACATCAAAACAATTTCTTCTGATACACATTTAATCATTTAATCTTGACCTCTACATTTGTTTGAGAACATTTTGATCGGTATTTGGTACATATTACTAATGATTTGAGGAATTGTAACTTCCCTTACATTCAATATTGTCATTCATTCTAACCTTCAATACTATGAAAACACATTATATACCTCTTTCCATCATAAGGATTTAATCAATAGTTTCCAGGTAGCATATTATTTATGATAATTTCATGATCCAAAATGAATCATCAAATTTTCATTGTAGTCTGGACGACTCTGATTCAACTACTGTTTATAATAAACCACTTATTCTGAACATGATGTGAGTTTTATGAACCATTTATTTTGAAAGAATTACCTCGAATATAATATAATGTGATATTAATTTTCAGTCTTATTTACTAAAGAAAATTGCGAGTTAGATCACCATCTATTAATATGTGAGGTGATTTCTTCATCTATGAGTTTTTCTTAACAAAAAAAGGAAACAGAAATATCTTCCTGCTTCCACAAATATCATCTATGAAACATGATCCCATCAACTTTCAGAATACAAATGGATTAAACTAAAATGAAATGAAATTAATCAATGTGTTTGAAATTTAATTTAATTGGATAGAATTAGATATGTGGTATTTGGCCTAATGGATAAATATGGTAAAACTATTTTTGGTGAAAGAGGAAAATGTTGTGTGAATGTGTGGTGATTGTGTGGTGTGTTCTATATTGTGGTTCATATAGGTGTTATGGTTTATATTTTGTACATTGTGGTGATTTGGGGTGCTCTAGTATTTTATATTTGAAAGATTGTATTTTTTATTGTGTTATATATCTATATCATATTTTTTACAATATTTTATACATTACCCATCCATGTTTGACAGCCTTACTAACACTCATATTTTCAGAATTTTGAGTTTCTTCCCCAATATATATGATGGTATAGATAAGGATGTCTAGCTACCCCCTTCCCCCGTTCTAAAATCTGTAGTGATGTGTGGGCTAGGTGTCAATAGATTAGATTTGATGTGTTGTCCCATGTTTCTATGCGTAAGACGTTATGTGTTGGCCGAGGTGTCTATCGATGAGATGTGATGTGTTTTTTATGGTGTTTGTGGAAGATATGTGAGGTGTTATCCCATGTGTCAATGTGAATGATGTGATGTTCCATCCAAGGTGTCTATAGGAAATATGTGATGTGTTTTTCTTGTAATATATGGTCGGTTCAAGCTTGGAATGAGTAGGAAACGATGTTATTTTCCTTTAAAATCATGCTACCCTAATACTCTTTTTCTGGTATTGATTTATGGAACATGTTTCTATGGGAGAGATGTGATGTAATGTGATGTAATGTGTGTATATAGTATGTGAGAATATGTCATTTGATATTTTTTTTGTAATAGAGGAAAATCAATGGAAAAGGGGTTGAAAGGTGCCTCACTTTTTTATGATCTCAATGACATATTTTTATATTGAATGCATAATTTGGTGAGGGAGCCATAGTGAGGCTAGTATTGGTTAGATGGGGCTATGTTGGTCCTTTTATTTGTTCACTTTTTTATTAACATGATCTTTTCTCATGTATAGTTGAGGCCTTGATTATACTGCACTATGTATACCTATTACTCTCCCATATATATATGAACTATTTGATTTTTTGAAGAGGATATGGGGTAATAACTAGGAAATTTACTTGTAGGTTTGGGTTTCTATTGAGGTTCTATAATATACATGCTTTTTTGGTATATTGGTTGGGGACATTTAGATGTATCAGTTTCATTAATATATTCATTAGCAGAAGGTTATTAGGTTACATTAATATTTTTTTCCTGGTCTGTTTGGTGATATTTTATCCTTCCTCAAAATCATATTTCATTTATAAATTGAAATTCATCCCAAATTATTATATATTCATACCTTCATTAGTATTCCCCAACAATGTTCCAACTGGAGGCGTGACTCATGTGTCAATATATCAATCACTTCATTGTAGCCTCTATGGTGGTATAGGACCATGAAATTTTCATTATATAATGCACTGAAATTTATAATTGTATCTAAACACGAAATAATGGTAGAAATGTCAGGGAATTCTATTAACATCATAATATGATAAAATAGAATGTTCCTTTTGGTTTTTTGTAATGTATGTCAAAACATTCCTTATAAAATATCATAAAATATTCTTTTGGAAATCCATGGATAGAATTTTGAAAGTGATTTAAAATTTCCCTTGATATTTTTTATCAATATAAATAAGTCTATAAATTAAATTTAAGAATATGGGCATGGGATAAAAATATATTCTAAAAAAAATATTTTAAAAAATTAAAATGAGGTTTTAATGTAAAATTCCTCGTACGTTGTGTCCAAATTGTAACATAAATTACATTACTCAAAAAATAATAAACAAATGTTAATTGTTTAATTTCATAATAACCTTTTAGGTTTATTGATAATTTTATTTCACTTATAACAATGTTATAAATAAATACTTTAAAGATTTATTACATGTCAGATATTTTGAGAATATTTATCTTATATATCCAAAATGAATTCTATTGGTTTAAAATAGTCAAATGGATCACAAAAATATCATTTATAGAATCATAATAATTTTACAATTATATATTTTAAATATTAATTATAATTTTAAAAACAAATGTATATGATGGTTTCAAAACAATAAATTATATTAAAATCATGTACATAATATGTTATATATACGCCTGAGTAATGTTTCAATTTTTCAACAAACAAGAGGAAAATAATTTGAATGTCATATTATCATCATATAATTATTATTGAATATTAAATTTTATATTCATTTATTCTATCCCACTTTAAATATAATCCACATTTGGTTGTGATGAAAAATAAAATATATCATTATATTATGTTTTAGTACGAACATACCCATGATAAACATTATTATTATTCATTTGATTGTTAAGAAATAAGTTGATTATTTTTAATACAATTAAATACTAACATTTTATCATATTATTTCATTTAGGTCCATTAATATTCAAAAACATAATATTCGATGATGAAAAATGGAATACAATGTCTCGTGAGGACGTTGTCTGCACGTATGCACAATAAATATTATTAATTATTTTTAGATGTATGAGTAGATTAAAAATGACTATATAATAAAAATAATAAATTTAATTTACATGTATTATTCTGATGAAATTAATTCATAAATTTTGAGGAATATTTTGATGTGATTGAAGAAGTAATTATAAGATAATTTAGTTTAGGAATGATAACTCTTCTTCAGACAACTATCATAGGTTTACACTGAATGCCTTCTGTGGATAGTATTATGATTAAACCATGAAATCAATATCATGGGGATGGTTTTTTGTAAGATACTTTTATAGATATTTTTAAATATAATAGTCTCCCTATGTGTTTATAAGAAAAGATATAGGTCATCTTTTTATATGTGAGAGAGATGATAAAGTTGGAATTCGTGAAAATATTTAAATATATTAAATTATTTTTCATATAAAATTATCTCAGAAATGATAAAATTTTAAAATATAGTTATATGGAACAAAATAATTTCATAAAATATAATAATGATGAAATATTATAGCTTATGCACATATTTTTTGACAATGGCTACCTGATTTACCATTTTTCAATGGAAACACATTTTGTTATTGTAGTTATTATTTATAATAAGAAAATCAAATTCCCCTCATCAATAAATACCAGATTTTTTATTTACAAATTTGAAACCATTTTTAAAAATCATATTTATAAAATATTCATATATTAAATGTGAATAAGTCTAAAAATTGAAATGAAAGTCTATTTTACAAAAAAATTGCATTTTATTAATAAAAATGAATTTAATTCATTTATTTTCATATCTAGACCAATAAAATGAATATTATCATTATTCTGATAGATAATATATGAAATTAAAATCACATTGGGTGATTTATTCTTTAAATAATTATTTTTATCCTTAAAACGATATTAATCAAAAATAACATTAATGATGATTAATATGTAACAATTTTGATATTCTAAAATTAAATGAGTCCATTTCTACATTAATATAAAATAAAAAAACATAAATGGAAATTATAATTACTTGATTTAATGAAATGAAATTGTTGTTTTACCCAAATTATTATTATAATTATTCTACGAACAATCAATATATTCTATAATATCAAAAACAATTCACCAAACAATCATATTGAAATTTTGATTTTAGGAATGATATTAATTTTCACAAATGTAATTTCAAAAAATATATTAAATTTAAAATAATGTTCATATATACCATGAAATAAAAAACATTTTTTATGAAAATATATTTTTGAATAATTTAACCACTTTATAAAAAATTGTTTACTTATTTATAATTAATCAGTCATACATTATCTAAAACTATTATTAATATATTTAATTATGTTGTTGTTAAAAATAATACAATCAAACTCAATAGTATGTTATATTGGTCACATAAGAATATTTTATATCTTATCACAAATCATTAATATATTAGCGTAACATATACCACTTCCTAATGAATATATTATGTAAATGAATGAAATAATAAAAATCTTGTCCTGTTATTAAAACATTTATTCACTATATATTTAATGGTTTTATTATTCATTTACTTTAATGTAACACTCACATACTTCTTGGGTTCCCTATTATTTGAGTAGAAATTATGATCCATAAAATTGGTAATGTTATGTCCACAGAAACATTAAATGGTTGATTTTGGATAACCATAAACAATTTTTAGAGAGGACTAATCCATTTGTCTTCATATATTTAACAAATGATTTCATTCCTTGGGAATATTTCTCACTATATTATATATGTTCCTTCAATGAGTTATTCTATTTGTGCAACAGGAATTATATGAAATGTATAATAAATCATTTTAATATAACAAGATGTTGATATTTCCTTTTTCCCAAAATATTGGGGTCTTATCAATTATTCATGTATTTTATATTTCCTTTATTAATTCTGGATCTTCATCCTAATTATTTTAGCATTATATATATCCAAGGCTATAGTTTCACCTCTAGTCTATGTTGAATATTTTCACTAATTTGTATCCTCTTGAATATTGGGAGTCACATAAGCTGTATGTCATGACCTAGTTAGGTCACTATTGAGGTGAACCAGATATGGTATGTTATAATTATAGACTCTTTCCTTGTGAAACTAATAACATAAAAAATTGGATCTATTCTAATAAAATCATATATAATTTCTACGATATACCCTCAAAATTAATAAAGGTATTGATAATAATTTAATAGGATAATATTAATAAATTTGGAATTTCATCCTTTGATTTACTAATATGAATAAAAGAAAATAAATTCTACCGTTAAAAAATATATTTCACTGTTATTCCTCTAAATTCATATTCTAATAAATATAATTAAATATTAAGCGATTATAAATCTTGTGATATATTTATAATTATGTGGTAATCTAGGATATTGGGGTTGAATTCATCACAATAATTGTATGAAATAAATCAATTTTAGTTTCTTTGTTCAATATAAATAGTGGTATAGTATTGAAATTTAATCTAAGGAATAACATTATAACCCATAAATCCATAAGCTCCACATTTTTTATCCAATATAAATATGTAGAAAATTAATGGTGATTGTATAATTTATTGAAACATAACATGTTGTCATGATGATATCATATTTCTTGATTAAAATATATCCCTAACTCAATTTTACCTCTATTATGTTTTGAGAATAGTTAATTAATTTAATTTTGATATAAATAAATTAATTATACAAACCTTATTAGTTGTGACTTAGTCCAAAAATGAATTTCATATGTTTCAATCAAAAAAGAATCATTGCAACTTCATATTTATTCTCAAATATATATAATATTGCTCTAAATTTAGTATGATTGGTATAAATTAAGTCACTCTTAATATTCAACAATAAGCCTCATTCCTCAACTCTCCATTAATATTATCAAATTAGAAATCATAATTATAACATCATTTTTTTCTCAAACGTCGTGGATGTAATCTCATGAATTGTTGTAGGATATAACCAAAAACATATGAATATAATTAATTTAGTGTGGAATTATCACAACATTCATTTTTGAATCATTATTTGACTAAATTCAAAATATAATTTCATCAAACCATTTATTTTGAATGTTTTTAGATATTTGTGCAAAGATGATCACCCACTATTATAGTCAATGGATGCCCCTTTTATTTACTCTAATAGCTGATAATGAATATAATAACATATTATATATTCTTTATCACCAATTGATAACATGGAAACAAAATTAATTTTTATCTTATATATGATACCCAAACCTCTTTTATCTCAATACAATTTCAATCCTTTTTTTCCCATCGTGGAATTTTTTTTAGTCAAAAAAAACTGAATATATCTGTGTACATAAATATAACTTCATTACATAATTCATCCTCTCAAATAAAAACTTATTAATGATTTTATATTTATCAGAAATCCATAATTGAAAACATGTAAGTCATATTCATGTCATACAAGGGAACATTACATTACATTTTAAGGCCATCCATTCCATCATCATCACATCTAAATAATTTATTCCATAACATTGAAAATCATCCATTTAATTTTTTTCTATTAAAATCCACATCAGCACTTGTATTTATGATGAACCAAAATTGGGATATGAAGGTATCTTCTCTAAAATATCTTTCTAAATTATCATATAGATTTTTTAGTCATAAGATTCACCATATTAGATCAAACCATCTATTTATTCCTTTATCATAATGATATATTTTTCTAAATAATTTATGTTATACAGAATGTATTTTACCAAAAACATCCATAGTATGATGGAATCCATTAAATAATAATATATTTTCCATACTAAATTTTTCATTTCTAAATATAATGAAAAACTTAAATAAACAAATAAAGAAGATAAGAATGATCTTTTATCTAAAATGAGAAATTAAATACCATTAAAAATTATATCATTTGAAAGTTGATTGATTTTGTGATAACAAAAAAAAAATAGATAAAATCAAGTTAACTGGTACTAATATATATAAAAATTGCCTTTCACTAAAAGATCAGTACCTATTTTCAGTTTCATATTATAAAAATAATTTTCAATTCCATAAATATGATAAATCATTTACATCCATCAATAATTCAAATACATAGGAATTATACTCCACAGTTATTAATATCAATTGAATAAAAATAGCTATGAATGTCTACGCCCACTTTCTTCTATGGAAGTATCAACATCACCTTTCAAATAGTCACAATAAATTTGTTGTAATAGAATAATAACTTTTGTTCTCTAATTATTTTGGAAATTTATTGTAATGAAAAAGATTTTCAATCACAAAATTTTTTAATAGAAGTATCCATGTTAATTGAATTATATCAATCTTAATTCTTTGTTAGTAATGCTGATATATATCGAAATTATTTTTATTTATTTAAAATTTGAATTAAATTTCAAGGGTATATTAATAATATAGTAATGAAACTTTTTTATATAACTAAACCTCAAACACGATAGATCCATTTTGATAGAGTAAATAAAATAACTCGTATTACGGTAACATTGTGAAAATTAAAATAATATATTGTAATAGTTAGAACAACAATGTAAGTCTATTTTTAATAATATAAATTCGATGTATGTATCATTATAAAATAAATATGGTTATAGCTAAAAAAATTAAAAAAAAAATTAATGTATTCAAAAAATTCATAAAAATATGTTCAATATAACAAAAATGGACTAAACATTCTATTTATTGTTCATTTATATTCATAAAAAGGTAATCAATGTGTAATAGGGAAAAAATGTTGTATTAAAATATAATGAAAATCTAAATATTTATACAATTAATAATATTTTTACAAATAAAATTATTTGAAAAAATGTATAACGTCCTAAAATGAATCTATTAAATTAAAATTAACATTTCATGGACAAACATCTCATATGGATTTATTTTAAAATAGTGGTTCCAAGATTTTATAAAAAAAATTAGTGACCATAAAAAAAATTACACCAAAATAACATTAATTATAAAAATTTAGAAATTTAATTTATAAAATAATTTTATTTATGGACGAGAATTATTGATCTTAATTTAAAAATAGATAAAATATAAACTCATCATTGTTATCAAATCAATATAAGGGGAAATCGATGGTTTTCAATTTATCATTGGAAGATGAAAAAAATAAAAACATATGAAACAAATTGTTATAAATAATCTCAATATAAACCTTACATAGAACATGACCTCATAGTGACTTGGCCCGAATGGAGTTCCATATATTCATGGGATACTAAAATTTGTCCATGTATCAATGAAAAACATTTTGGGAATAAAATTTTCCAATTAATAACTACTATTGGTATCTCTTAATATCTTGAACTGACTCAAACATGTATTGGTTTGTGATGAAACATGATAAATAACTCTGGAATAAATGTGGAAACAATATATGACATAATTTTAACAAGATTCATAATAAACTGTAACTATAAAAAAAATTACATTAATACATAACACTAAAACATTTTCATGTGGTCTAATATATATATATATATATATATATATATATATAATTTCAAAAACAAAATATATAGGATATCTTGATCTGAAGCTGACATAGATATACATGTAACTGAGAATACAATAGTATCTATAAAAAAATACACAATAGACACTAATAATATCAATGTGACATGACAGATAACACATTTCATGTCACCTTCTACAAAAGTGTCATCAATTTACATGTCCATCTAACAAAACTATGTGGTTCCTTTACTTATCACATATCATTAAAAAAAGTGTCTATATATTCTCATAGAGAGTAGATATGTTGTGGAACTATCTATCCTAGTAAGATCCAAAAATTTAGTATATATGAATCGCATATTAAATTAGCCACACTAATCACATTTGAAATACAATATAAAAATTAAATTTTTTATTTAAAATAAATAAAGTAAAAAAGATAATTCCCATTAATAGTATATATTATTGAAAAACATAATTATATAAGCGAAATAAGATTGCGTCTTGAATTCATAAAATATCAAGGGTTGGTGTAAAAACCCGTATCTTCATGCAGGTACATTTTTCCTTTTTCTGGAATTTTTTAAAAAAATGATTTTTTTGGAAATTTAAGAAGTACACGCCGTGTACATTCTGAGTACACACCGTGTACTCTGTTCCGGCTCAAAGCTGTGTGTTGGCCGTGTCCGGGACATACACACGGTGTGTAAGACTGGGGTGGAGGCCGGTTATTTCGGAGTACGGAAAATTCAAAGTACACGCCGTGTACACAAAATGTACACGCTGTGTACTTTTTTTTCATTAAATGGACCGGGGTCGCGCCTAACCCCCATATTCGTCTTCTTCTTCAGTTTTTGACTGTCCGAGAGCGACCGTACCATTGGATCTTTGATGGAGTCCTACCTCGTCATCTGTTCTCCGATTCGATCACGGTCAGTTGCGTTGGAATCGCGACAGTGAGTTATTCCTTCTACTTTAGCCTTGTTTTTTGATTCCTCCTTGTTTTCATGTTATCTTGGGATGAATGTTTTGTGCATTTTCTCATATCTACGTCGTTATAAGGGGAATCTGTCGTCGAGGTTCATGTATATCAACCTCCAAGGATCGAGGTGGGTGGTTTGTGCCTTTCCGTAGAAAGTTGATGAATATTTTGTGCAAGTTCCACCAATACCCTTGTACGGGGTGTTGCGTGTTTCTTGTTTTTCCCTTGTTTCTTTCCTTCTTTGCTTGATTGATTTAGTAGGGGTTATTTCTTGTGATTAGAGTATTTTGTTTGTGCTCATATTTCTTTGCCATGATTTTTCTGCCTGTTTGGCATTTTCCCAGTTGCCATGCCTAGTCGTAGGATAGTGGAACTATTGTTTTATTATAGCTGTTGAGCCTTAGTTGATAGCCATGTAGTTCTTGAGGTTTACTTGGACGGTATACATGCGCTCAGCATGTTTAGTTACGCAGGACTATGAGAACCTAGAGTAGTATACCAAAGGGAGAATTGACAGAAGGGCTTCTCCAGAGTGTCTTTTAATCACGATGCCAGACCAAGTGGAGAATTGATGGAAGGGCTTCTCCAGAGTGTATTTTAATTACGACACAGGCTATAGGGGTAATTGACGTTGATTTGTTCCCTAGAGAGCCTTTAGTACGATATGAGACTATAGGGGGAATTGACAGTGAGTGCTTCACCATAGAGTCTGCTTAATTTACGTAGCTGAACCAGAGGGGTGAGACTCTGTGTGCCTCCCAGAGAGTTTCTAGTACTTAGAGGTTGAACCATAGGGGATAGACTATGAGAGCTACCTAGAGGGTTACCTGTTTTCTCCTTTGTTGATAGCTGCTTACTTGTGTGTTATACTTGTTAGAACTGTGGATTGTAGCTGTTTGTGCTTTTCTGTCTACTGGTTCTTGTTTTAGTACTGCCATGTATTCATTGACTGTTAGGCACAAATCTTTGGGTGATTACCTACTGGGATTGTATCTCACACCCTATTTGGGTCATGCCTTTGGGCCCAAGCAGACTATGTTGCTGCAGGTATAGACAAGGGAAAGTACCCTTCTACTTCAGGATCTTGATTGCACCAGGAGCTGGGAAGTATGGGACCGAGCTGTGGCTCGCGATGATGAGGAGATTTTTTTTTTTTTGCACATGGTTTCAGTTGTATTTGAGCATGTTGTTGTGTTTGCTATTTTCCTTAGATACTTGTACCTACTGCATCATTTCCATCATAGGTATATCTCTACATTGCTTCCGCTGTTTGGTTTCTGTTTTTATGCATGTTGTTTACTTCTTCCGCTGTTTGTTGTTGTTTCTTACCTTGTATACATTACCGAATGAGGGCATAGTTTCCCCACCGACTCACCAAGGTCGTCGCTACTAGTCGGTAGCCTCTGGAATTCGGGGAAACGCGCTTGAGGTCATGTGGCGAACCGGGTACGGGGCACTAGTGGAGGGGCTCCGGACTCGGGACGTTACAAAGTGGTATCAGAGGAGTTCTTTTCTCTTGCTTTACTGTTTGGAGACCTTATCCAGGGATATGACGGATTTGGTACTTTGAATTAAGTTGTGCTTGGGAGTAGATAACCTGTGTACAGGGAAAAGCAATACTACCTCATTAATTTCCGTTTTCTGGTTTTGAGATTTTGTGGTTGGTATGTTTTCACCTAGAGCGATTCGTATGACTTGTCCTTTTTTTGTTATGATATTTTGCTTTTATTTCTGTCCCAACCCGATGAGATGAGGTTATGCCATCTCATTCATCATATAGGAACTTGTAGAAATCGCATGTCATGCATTCTTTCCATGCAATCTAGGGTGCATTAGCGATTGCATGCTGTTGTGGTAGGCTCTGTATAGATTATCCATGTTGCTGTGGTAGATGCTTGATAGACTCTCTGCTGTTTTGTTAAAAAACTGTTTGTTTTGTTCTTTGCTTAATGTGAACGCCTATGTTTGGTTCTTGAGGTGTTATGGGCACTCACGGATCAGAATTTTCCACCTTTTCCCCTTGTTTTTAGTGTTTCTGGAATTCTGCGTACTTTTTGAGCTACTGCCCAGAAAAACCCAGAATACACGGTGTGTACTTTTCGGGAACACGCCTCGTAGTTTTCAGGTCGTGTCCCTGACTGTGTGAGTAGAACACGGTGTCATAGTAGTAACTTTGGGAACACGCCATGTACCATTGGTACACGCCGTGTGAGTTCGGAGCCTTCTACCCGGCCGTGTCACTAATAACACGGGCTGGGGAAGCTCGGGTAGAACACGCCGTGTCCGTAGGGAACACGCCGTGTAGTCCTATCCAGGTACCCGGCAGTGTCACGAACAACACGGGCCGACGTGACCTTTTTTTCCACATGTCGTGTCCATAGGGACCACGCCGTGTAGTCTTGTCCAGGTACCCGGTCGTGTCATGAACATCACGGGTCGACGTTACCTTCCTTTCCACACGCCGTGTTTGTTCGGAACACACCGTGTAGTCTTTACCAGGTACTCGGCCGTGTCAGGAACAACACGGGACGGTGTCGCCTTCTCCTATGCACGCCGTGCTTGTTCGGAGCACGCCGTGTAAGGTCCATCCATGTAGACGGCTGTGTACTCAACAACACAGACCGCCGGAGCCTTGTCTAGTGCACACCGTGTTTGTTTCGAACACGCCGTGTAGTCTCGGGTTGAGTCGTACAGTGCGGGTTAGCCATGTAAGGACACTCGTGCATGGGAATAGTTTTCATGTACACGCCGTGTGTGGGGGTCAACAAACCATGTAGTTTGTAGTGTACACAACTAGAGGGTAAGGAGTACATGCCCATGTCAGTGGGTTAAGAATACACGTCGTGTAGTGTTATACACACGGTGTAGTCGTGTTTTTGAAATCTAGTGTGTTTTTCTTCCCTTGCTCCCATTATGTAATCTTGTGTTCTCTGTCCTTATTTTCCTGATCCAAGGTGTGCTTTTGATCTTTCAGAGATATGCCTCTGAGACGTCCTTTGTTCATACGTATGTCATCAGGTAGTGGTCAGACGCCAGACAGGGCTGATCAGGGACTTCCTGTTGATCCCCCACCCGAGCCAGCCTTGGCACCGGTTGTTGTAGAAGTTGCGGGCACCGATGCGCATTTCAGGGAAGGTTTCATGAGGATGATGAAGGCCTTTGAGGGAGCACCGCCTCCTACCTCATCTGTGGCAGACATGACGCGGGTCTTTCAGCAGCAACATCCTCCCATGTTCTCAAGGGAGGGAGGACATGAGGCTACAGAGTCATGGCTAGAAGCCATGCTGACTATATTCAAGAATCTAGAGATGCCTCTGGAGAGGCTGGTCATGCTTTCCACCTACATGCTCCGAGACTCTGCCAAGAGGTGGTGGGATGTGATCTCACAGGCGGGTCCGCAGCAGGTTATGACTTGGGAGGAGTTCCAGCGCGTGTTCTATGAAAACTTCTACCCGGAGACCCAGAGGGCCGATCGAGCCCGGGAGTTCATGAACTTAGAGCAGGGTACTCTATCTGTCATGGAGTATTCCTCTCATTTCATTGAGATACAGAGTTTTACACCCCTTCGGGATGGTAGTGGGGTGTTCTTGGCGATGAAGTTTGAGGATGGACTCAGGCGGGAGATCCGCTCGTAGGTGAACATCTTCCAACTGACTCCCATTACTTACATCGTCAACCAGACACTGATTGCGAAGCACAATCTTAGATACTCTAGAGTTGCGAGTCGGGGCAGTTCTACTTCCAGAGCTAGCATCCCTTCACATGACAGCAAGAAACGTCGTAGGGAGCCTACTCGTGGTGATACAAGGAAGCGAGATGCATCACCAGGTAGCCAGGTGACATGCTACCAGTGTGGCCGGACAGGGCACACAAGGTCGCAGTTCCAGAGAGCCCCCGTAGAGTGCCAATCATGCGGCAAGATGGGTCACCTTCAGCGTTTCTGCTAGGTTTTCCCATAGGCAGCAGGTGACCGGGGTTCCTCCAGGACTCCTCGTTCAGGAGCAGCCCCACCAGTCTCTCACCAGTCAGGGAACTGGAGTTCTTCGGCCGTTTGGGCCGAGGTGGAGGTCAAGGCCGTGGCGGTCAGCCACCAGTCCCTCAGCACTAGAAGGGAGGTTCAGCTCAGAGTGGTCAGTCAGGGGCGCAGGGCCGCGGTGCATGCCAGTTTTTCTCCGTGGAGCAGACTTATCATGAGTAGGATCTCGTCCATTCTACTGTTCGGGGTACGATTTTAGTAGCCTCAGTTTTATCTTCAACCCTTTTCTACACTGGTGCTACGCATAGTTTTATCTCTATTGTCATTGTGGAGATCCTTGGACTCTGAATCTTATCTTCTGCCGACTTGTTGACACTAGACACATTTTTGGGAATGAGGACATCTAGTGTACATCAGTGTAGAGAGTTCCCTCTTGAGGTAGCATGGTATCACTTCTTATGGGATCTCTATATCCTAGAGATGACAGGCTATGATGTCATTCTCGGCATAGACTAGTTGATTCCCTTCCCGGAAGTCGTTGACTGTTATCATCACATAGTCAGTTTCATTTCACTAGAAGGTGAATCATTCCTTTATAGAGGCAAATGAGCCATTTGGGCGACTCGGGCGGGACTCGAGCATCTTGGGCAAGGAGGGGTAATAGTCCAGATTGCTAGTCTTTATCTGGATGATCATGGGACTCTAGAGTTGGACTTTCCTCTAGTGGTGGATCGCTTCGGGGATGTCTTTCCAGGGGACT
Organism: Viscum album; assembly: GCA_963277665.1. Taxonomy (NCBI): domain Eukaryota; kingdom Viridiplantae; phylum Streptophyta; class Magnoliopsida; order Santalales; family Viscaceae; genus Viscum; species Viscum album. Next base: position 462,582,936 of record OY728137.1, on the reverse strand, counting down.
TTTCAGGTATGCCTCCGGAGCGTGAGGTAAACTTCTCTATTGAGCTCGTGCAAGGAGTGGCACAGGTGTCCATTCCTCCCTATAGGATGGCCACACCTGAGTTGAAGGAGCTCAAGAAGCAGTTGGAGGAGCTACAGGCTAAGGGTTTCATCTGACACAATACTTCTCCTTGGGTTTCACCTGTTCTATTTACGAAGAAGGCAGACGGTACCCTTCGGCTTTGTTTGGTTTATCGGAAGCTAAACCAGTTGATGTTCAAGAACCAATATCCTTTGCCGAGGATTGATGACCTTTTCGATCAGCTTCGAGTAGCCCTGAGTGTTCTTGAAGATCAACTTGAGTTCAGATTATGATCAGCTACACGTTAGACCATCAGATATACCTCTGACAGACTTCAAGAGCAGGTATGGTCTATACGAGTATACAGTCATGCCGTTCAGCCTCACGAATGCCTCTGCAGTTTTCATGGCACTGATGAACCAAGTGTTCCATCAATACTTGGACTCTTTCTTCATGGTCTTCGTGGATGATATCTTGGTGTACTCTCACATTTGACACGACCATGCCACACAACAGGAGATCGTTCTGAGTACAGTGAGAAAGCATTGACTTTATGCTATACTCACTAAGTGCAACTTCTGAATGGATTAGATTCACTTCTTGGGTCACATCATCTTAGAGGAAGGAGTATCTATGGACCTAGAGAAAGTGAGAGATGTAGTTTCCTGGGAGCTTCCTAAGAACGTCTTTGAGGTAAGGAGTTTCCAAGGGCTGGCTGGATACTACAGATGCTTCAATCAGGAATTTTCTCATCAAGCAGCCCCTTTGATAGGTCTGAACAAGAAGGGGGCGATGTTATTATGGTCAGATTCTTGTGAGTCAGACTTTCAGAAGCTGAATGGGAGGTTGACATCAGCACCGATACTAGTCTTTCCAGAGCCAGGCAAGAGCTACACTGTTTACTGTGATTCTTTGGGTATCGGGCAGGGAGCTATGCTTATGCAGGGAGATGGAGTCGTTGCGTATGGGTCTTGGAAGCTAAGGGCACACGAGTGGAACTACCATACGCACGATCTGGAGTTGGCAGGTGTGGTTCATGCCTTACACCATTTGAGACACTATCTTCTGGGATATAACTTTTTGTTTTTCACCAACCATAAGAGTCTCAAGTATATCTTCACTCAGTGTGATCTAAATCCGAGGCAGCACAGGTGGGTTAAGTATCTACAGTATTTTGACTTCGAGCTTGCCTATACGCTGGGAAAGGGAAATGTTGTAGCAGATGCGTTGAGCTGGAGAACTCAGATTTAGGCAGTTCAGGAGGCCAGTAGTGAGTGGCATCTGAGGGATCTATTCTCTGAGATGCATCTGGAGGTGCACTCTAGACAGACATAGACTTACCTTTCTTCTGTAGTTGTTACCTCCACGCTACTTGATCGGGTACGGATGAGGCAGCTATCAGAATCATAAGTCTTAGTCCTGTAGGAGAGTGTGTCAGGAGGGGACCCTCTTCCTTGATGGATAGTGGGAGAGGATGAAATCTTGCATTTCCAAGGACACGTATGGGTTCCAGAAGATATACGTGGGGAGCTGATGCGGGATTTCCATTCCTTAGTTTGGGCAGTTCATCCTGGCGTCAACAAGATGTATCAGGATCTTCATCGCCAGTACTGGTGGCCATGTATGAAGAAGGATGTTGCTGGTTTTGTCATGAGATGTTCTACTTGTCAGTAGGTGAAAGCAGAGCATCAGCGACCAGCAGGCCTTTTACAGTATTTACCCATTCCGGAGTGGAAGTGGAATGATGTTGCGATGGACTTCATGACTGGGTTGCCGAGGTCACCGTGAGGGAACGATGTTGTTTGGGTTTTTCATCGACAGTCTTAGGAAGGTTGCTCTCTCCTTGTCGATCTAGGAGACCTTTAGTGTTGATGATCTGGGACAACTTTACATCAGAGTGATTGTGCATCTGCAGGGTGTTCTGCACTCTATTGTTCTAGATAGAGATGCACGCTTCACCTCCTGGTTCTGGAAGGGACTTCAGAAGGCCTTGGGTACACATGTACTTTTGAGTACAACATACCATCCCCAGACTGATGTCCAGTCCGAGTGCACGATCCAGGTGCTTGAGGATATGCTCCGGGCTTGCATCCTTGACTTTGGAGGTTATTGGGAGAAGCATATTCCACTGGTTGAGATCGTCTACAACAACAGTTTCCAGGTGACCATTCAGATGGTACCATACGAGGATTTTTACGGTAGGCAATGTCGATCACCCTTATGCTGGCTGGAGGTAGGATAGGTAGCTTTGCTGGGACCTCGTCTTGTTCAGGATACTTCAGAGTAGATAGAGCTGATTCGGAAGAGGATGGCTACAACACTGTCTCGGCAGAAGTCTTATGATGATCAGCGGAGACGACCTCTGGAGTTCGAGGTTGGTCATTTGGTTTTCCTACGTGTTGCACTGAGGTTGGGACACAGAAGGATTCAGAGATAGGGTAAGATTTCACTGCGGTACGTCGAGCCGTTTGAGGTCTTGGAGAGATGGGGCTGGTCACCTATCAGTTGCAGCTACCTCAGAGGTATCAGGCCATGCATGGCGTCTTCCACATATCTCAACTCCGACGTTACTTTTCAGACCCTTCTCACGTCTTTCAGTCTGAGGAAGTCAAGCTTGAACCGGATGCGTCGTTCGATGGGCATCCTATCCGGATTGTCGATCGTAGTACGAAGGTTCTCTGTGGGTAGACTTTTCTTTTGGTACGAGTGCTATGGCGGCACGGGCGAGTACAGAACGAGACCTGGGAGAGGGAGGCTGATGTACGATCGCAGTGGCCAGAGCTGTTTGGGGATTCTTCTTCTCCACCTCGTTAGGGAAATTCGAGGAAGAATTTCTTTAAGGGGTATGCTTCTAAGAACCCGGATCTTCGTGCAGGTACGTTTTTCATTTTTCTGGAATTTTTGAGGAAAATGAATTTTCTGTAAATTTCAGAAGTACACATCGTGTACTTTCTGAGTACACGCTGTGTACTCTGTTCCTGCTTGAAGCCGTGTGTTAGATGTGTCCGGGCCACACACACGGTGTGTAAGGCTGAGGTGGAGGCCGGTTATTTTGGAGTATGGAAAATTCAAAGTACACGCCATGTACTTTTTTTCATTAAACGGACCGAGGTCACACCTAACCCCCATATTCATCTTCTTCTTCATTGTTTGACCGTCTGAGAGCGATCGTACAACCAGATCTTCGACAGAGTCCTACCTCGTCATCTGTTCTCTGATTCGAGCACGGTCTGTTGCGTTAGAATGACAGCAGTGAGTTCTTCCTTCTTCTTGAGCCTTGTTTCTTGATTCCTCCTTGTTTTTATGTTATCATGGGTTGAACATTTTGTGCGTTTTATTATATCTACATCATTCTAAGGGGAATCTGTCGTTGAGGTTCATGTATATCAATCTACAAGGATCGAGGTGGGTGGTTTGTGCCTTTCAGTAAGAATGTTGATGAATATTTTGTGAAAATTACACCAATTCCATTGAACGGGGTGTTGCATGTTTCCTGTTTTTCCCTTGTTTATTTCCTGCTTTGGTTGATTTCTTTAGTAGTGTTTACTGCTTGTGATTAGAGTATTTTTTTTGTGCTCAGATTGCTTTTCCATGCTTGTTCTGCCTGTTTGGTGTTTTTCCAGTTGCCGTGCCTAGTCGTAGGATAGTAGAACTGTTGTTTTATTATTGCTGTTAAGCCTTAGTTGATAGCCATGTAGTTCTCGAGGCTTACTTGGATAGTATACACGCGCTGAGCATCCTTAGTTACTCAGGACTGTGAGAACCTAGAGTAGTAGACCAACGGGAGAATTGACAGAAGGGCTTCTCCAGAGTGTCTTTTATTCATGATGCGATACCAAGTGGAGAATTGACAGAAGGGCTTCTCTAGAGTGTCTTTTAATTATGATGCGGGCTATAGGGGGAATTGACATTGAGTGCTTCCCCAGAGATCCTTTAGCACGATATGAGACTGTAGGGGGAATTGACGGTGAGTGCTTCCCCAGAGAGTGTACTTAATTTACATAGCTAAACCAGAGGGGTGAGACTATGTGTGCCTCCCAGAGGGTTTCTAGTACTTAGAGGTTAAACCATAGGGTCATGAATGGGAGAGGTACCCAGAGGGTTACCAGTTTTTTATTTTGTTGTTGGCTACTTACTTGTGTGCAATACATGTTAGAACTGTGGATTGTAGCTCTTTGTTCTTTTCTGTCTACTGCTTCTTGTTTTTGTATTTCTATGTATTCATTGACTATTAGGCACAAATCATTGGGTGATTTCCTACTGGGATTGTATCTCACACCCTGTTTGGGCCATGCTTTTGGGCCCAAGAAGACTATTTTTCTACAGGTATAGACAAGGGCAAGCACCTTTCTACTTCAGGATCTTGATTTCACCAGGAGCTGGGAAGCATATGACCGAGATGTGGCTCGCGATGCTGAGGAGATTATTTTTTTTATTTTGCACTTGGTTTCAGTTGTATTTCAGCACATTGTAGTGTTTGCTATTTTCCATAGATACTTGTACCTGCTGCATCATTTTCACCATAGTTATATCTCTACATTGCTTCCGCGGTTTGGTTTCTGTTGTTATGCATGTTGTTTACTGCTTTCGTTGTTTATTGATGTTTCTTACGTTGTATACCTTACTGAATGAGGGCATAGTTTCCCCACTGACTCACCAAGGCCCTCACTGCTAGTCGGCAGCCACTGGCATTCATGAAAACACGCTTGAGGTCATGTGGCGAACCGGGTACGGGGAACTAGTGGAGGGGCTCCGGACTCGGGACGTTACAGTTGGGGATCACATATGTAATAATTTGAGACTTGAATAGATACATCAAAAGTAAATGAAAGGATGCATTCAAGATAATCTAGGTAAAATCACATCATTATATATCATGAAAACATATCATTTATAAATAAAAATAGTGACATATTAATTCACTTTAAATGGATTATGATCTACTACTGTGTGACAATATTATGTAAGACCAATGATATCTATTAGGAAGTTCCATCCTCTAAAACTAGTATTCTTCAAGACCTAGTCCACTCTTATGTTTCAAATTCTTCCCCTTAGGCTCTTCATCTTCTCTAAAATTAGTTAATATTTATATGAAAATTTTCAAATTAACCCAATTAAAATGTATATTAATTCATGTGGTAATATCCACTCACATATGATAAACTACACTTTAAATTATACCATATAAAACAAACAATATTTATAATTCACTGTAATTCTAGGATAACCACATTAATAAATATTCTTCGATTGTTTCATGTAAATCTAACTGAATAATTCCATTAAACAAATAATTTTTTATAGGAAATAATATTTACTTTGTATTATTTAACAAATTCAATTTAAAAATCCCTTGGTATTCCATTTAATCATAACATAATAAATAAATAATCCCCACAAGTATCAAATAACAAATTCCACTTCTTGATTTTTCATATAACCTTTTCAATTATTGTTCTTTGATTTGGAAAGTAATTATACGACAATTAAAAATATGTGATGACATTCACTTGTAATTTATAATATCCACCAAAATATGAAGATAAGGGATATAAAAAGGAAATATAAAAACCTAGAAAGAATATCCTATAATATAAATTGGAATATTGTCGATAATAAGGACACATTTTCTATAACATGGGATGAATCATGAAGAAGGGAATAGGTGAAAGGTTAAATGTGGGGTGGAAAACTTGTTATTTGATATTTTTTTGCATACTGATAATGAATCTCCATAGAATCAATATGTAATTTAGCGGAATATGGGATGAGGAATTTTATGATATAGAGAATTTGAATAGAAATTGACAAATATAGATCGAGATTTGATAATATTTTTAATTTTTGGGGTTTCCATGCAGTTTGGTGGAATAATATAGAAATTATTTCCACATATGTGTGAGTATTTTTGACACCATATTCCAGATCAAATATTGCTGATATGAAATATTTTATTTAGAAATATTATTTTTACATAACATTCACCAATGTAGTTCCATACACTTCAATGGGGTCACCCTATATATGATCATGCCTCATTGTTAACTCTAACCACGTTCAAACAAGGGATATCCCTAAACATCCTTTCATCAAAATATTAACAAAAATCACTCAATGTTTAGTAATTATGAATAAAATTAAAAAATACTCATACATGAAAAAGACACTCAGTGTAATATTTTTCCCCACAATATCAATTTCATCATCATGAATTGATCAAAAAAATGATGAAATAATATAAGGTGAGACACTTTTTTATTAATAAAAATTTAATAATCTAATATACAAAGAAAATTTCTTTTATAATCGCCGAATAAAATAATTAATGGAATTTATTCTCTATATATAATTTTACATTACTATTTAAAAATATGGATCATTTCCTCAATCACTGATGAATTAAAATTGATATCCAATTAATTCTTGTTCATAAAATTAGAGATATGGGGATGTAATTTGTTTAACATAGAAAATAGAAAGAATATATTATTTTTAAAAAATTAGAGTTAAAATATTACTTATATATAACCTTTATCATAATTTTAGTGATCTAAATGTGGCCCACATACTTAATGATCATTCAATTACCCAAAAGGTAATACATTTGAAAACAACATTTCACAGGTAGAAAACATAATTTTGTGTAAATATTGATCTATATAAGATTTATAAATGATTTGATACATCAATATTCACTACTAGATAATATTATTCATTATTAGTCTCGGGTATAATGTTTTTTAGAATCAGAGAAGTTTCTCCCACATCATTCAATTAGATCACTTCATATAATGCTTCAAAATGAGACATAATGGTCGAATAATTTTATATATTCTTATAATAAAACTTAATACATTCTATAGGATTGTGCCACAACCCTATAAATTCTATGAATTATAAATTTAGATGGTCTTCAAGAATTGTTTTCATCTTCTATGCCTTTCAATCAATTTATAGATGATATCCATTGATTTACCTCACATTGGAACTATTGGACTCACATATGATCCTAAAAATTAAAAGGTGTACCATGATCTATATAAACATATAATAAAAAGAAACAACATGAAATTTAAGACTCTTTAATAAATAAACATTTTGGCTTCTTCAACCTCCTTGATTCAATTGACATGTATAATGTGATATTTGTTTGTAATCTGATCAATGGAAACCTAATTATTGTTATTCCCTTAATGGTTTTATGAAAATAAAATAATTAAAATAATGTATATCTTAACAAATTTTCAATTTGAAATAGTAAGTCGATGTAGAATCCTTGATGTATTTTAATTCTCTAATTTATACTGATTGTGAGTATAAGATAATGACTTGTATTTTATATGTCACATTTTATATTATTCCACAAATATTAATTTTTTATATCATAAGTATTCTATTTTTCACATGTATTTAGTGTCTAATAAGGTTTATAGAAACCATTCATCATTTCTTTTCTCATAGATATATGAACCACATAATGGTTCGTGAAATAGAAAAACGCTTATGGATCTATGGTCCACTCAATACTATTCTACACACCATAAAAAATTATATTGAACTTTTAACCATCCTAATCCAACAATTTCACATTTCAAATATGCTTAAGAAGAGAAGGTGTTAAATTAATTTTATATAAAAACATCCTCACATTCTTTTCATACAACTCTCAGGATATTTCAACTAAGAGAATCATCAAGTTCTATTTATATTGATTTTTTTCAAGCACTGTGAAGATAACTTCTTAATAAACAAATTTATAATAACATTAACTTTTACAATGCAATGATGAGATTGAAATAAAATATTGAATTTTTTCTTCTGGTTTATTTTTTCCTATGAAAAATAACTGAATGATACATGAGTTGTATACATCCTAAATATTTCAACCAATGGTTAATATCAGTAACAGTTGAGAACATACATAATCATTGTAAGATTAGGTTCATGGTTTGGATAATTCCATTAATGTATCCAATGTTTACAACAACATTACAGAAACACATGATCACCAAAAAAGAGAATATATCCCAATAATATGATTAATGTTTCATAGTATGTACCATATCCCCATTTTTACTCTGTAAAAAAAATAATGATGGATTCGAAAACCCTTATAAACTAATCTAACGAGTATTACCATTAAAGTATCCATAGAATTTCCATCCCTTTTTAATCAAGATTAGTCAAATGAGATAAAAGACTGTATAATTAAAATAAAAACGGTGGTGGTAGTGTGTTATACACATGTATCTATGAAAAAAAATATATTGTTTACATTATCAAATTTAAAATATTACTTCTCATTTTCTATATCAATTGAAAAGAATTGTTTCTCAAAATATGAATTCGAGGAGCTTGAATAATATAATCAAAAATAAATACATTGATTATATTTCAAATAAATGATGATCATAGAATGTTACAAAGACAATACTCAAGTTATTGTCATGATCTTCTTTGGTGTTAGGATAAACCGTGATTTTATTTATGAATGAGATAAAATAGGAGGGAAAATATGTATTTAATATCAACTTCATAAGATCCTTGAATATCTCATGAAATTTATTTAGGATAATATTAATCATGAGAAACTAATTGTGACAATTTCTATATATAAAAATGAATTTTTAAATGTTAAACACCTTGACCAAGATATAATTCTTCCCTAATTAAAGGTTGGTACTTAAGAAAAAACACTCTTATTTTACTTGATCAAAATTCTTATAAATCCATTAGGATTGGTATTTATTATTGACCTTTATATGGTTTAATATCCTTTAGTTGATTACTAGGTTAAATGATCGATTTTCATTATTGGTAAATAATGTAGTTGTGGTATATAGAGAGACTCAAGGTTGATTAAAACTATTATATTCCATGTAATCCATCTTAAATATTAGTTCATTTATTTTTATTTTCTATATACAATATTGATGTAATTATGTCAACTATATAATATGTTCTAGATCAATTGTGTGATTAAATTTCAATTCATGAAGTCTCCCCAAGAATTCATGTAGGAATAATTGAGAATAATCCATGGCCATAGGATAAAACTACCACTTAATATTATCCATTTGATCAATTAAAACAAGATATTATATGCTACATATAATCATATTGAGCTCAAGAGGAGGAGGAACCTCTTCACTAGAACATATGTCCCATTCCTGATGTAATAATAAGGTGTCCCCATTAGGATTTATAATGATAAACCACTGATGATAATATTCATACCAAAATTAAAAACTATTATCCAATATATCCTCATAAGGATATAAAAATGTTAAATCTCTACAATAATAATTTTTTAATTCTATATTCTCTTTATATTTATTGATAATATTATATGTCCATCATAATACATGTTCATTATTGTTGTCAAGAAGCTATGATATTCCCATATTATTTAACACATTATCATGTAATCGGTATAATAGATACATGATAGGTTAAATAAATTAGAGGTACCTATTTAAAATGAAGAAAATACTTATAATAAAAAAAATGGTTGCATACATAATTTAAGGTTTTTAATTAGATTCCATTATTCATTTCTTTATAGCAGTCAATGACATAGTAAATGAGTGAGTATAAGGACTCCCTATAAATTGAGGAATCATCCATATCTTTATAAAACTTTAATTCTAGTTAACACAAACTCCATAACCAAAAGAATGAATTCATTCCATCATAGTGGAATGATACTGAAATATGGATCCTATTTTTTGGAATGAACCTACACCATTATTTTTATCAATATTCAACCTATGGAATCTTTTCAGATAAAACACCCCCTTGAAAAAGAAACACATTAAGGGATTCATGAAAAAATCGATTCAAATTTAAATCTTTACCCCATTGGGGGTAGCTTTTAGATTCAATTTACATGGATATATATGCCACAATCCAAGATAAAACCCCAAATAAATTTCATATTATCCTTCAATAATCACTACAAATCCTCAAATTTTTATGATATCAACCATCACATCAGTAGAGATATCGTACTAGAAAATTGTTGTTCAAATTATAGGTTGAAAACCAATTTCAACCAACCATAAATTTAAAATAAAATTTAAAATCTCCTCTACTGTGAATTGGACATGATTAGAAAAATGGTTATTATACTCCATAACCCTCAAATTTCATTATTGGATGCATTACAATATGTAATACTTCACTAAAATCATCTTCTCAGGATTTAACCTTGAAGTAAACATAACCATAACGTTCCTCTATCCTAATTGATTATGAATCTTATACTTCAAAAATAAAATCTTTCTATTGATGGATTCCACCCCTAATCATGGATGTTGTGCATTTCACCTCAATTGATTAGAGACTCTCATATAATTTAATTTTTTATTGTCATCTAAAAACTATCTTCCACCACATGATGTTTATTAATTACCCAGTATCTTGGGTTATTATAGATAAGAAATACATGAGCATAATCATTATATTGAACTACATGTGGTTATACCTTCTTTTCCTGATATATTACAATCATTTCCCCTAGGTTCATAGTTCAAAAAATTGACATGAATATTTCAGTAATAATTTAATCAACTACAGGATAAACATGATTAATGTTATATATATCTTCCTTTAATGGATTCAAAAGTGGTCTGTTATGGTACATGGTACAATAAGAAATTGAATCATGAAGAAGTGTATGATTAATTGAATGTCAATAATATTAAAAAAATAAATAAAATCCCATTTTATGTAAATATAAATGATGAAATGTTATTTATAATAATTTAATAATGATAATAAATTTACCATAATGCATGATTAGTTCGCATGATTGACACACATCACGAAATAATGTTGTGGGTGTCACAATATTTTGGGGAATTACATACATGATTTGAATAAATTATTGGTCTAAATATTTTCCATGTATGAGAATAACACATTAAATATTTACTAAATTCACTATAAGTTTATCTCACAGTCAAAACCCCATTCACATTAAATGTACACCCAATAAATACACGCCAATTCAATATAAAATGTTATGAAATGCACAAAATTAAAATATAGTTCAAACCCAAATACCAAATAATATATCTTATAATACCAATTAAGTCACAAGGATCATTAAAATTAGTGTTTTTAGGAACATGATCACAGAGAAAACCCCATTTCTTAAAATTCCTATCTCATTCCAACCCTAATATCCCCAAATAATATGAACCCAAACCCATGAACTGTTGACTATTTGTTAGGAACTAACCTGTTATACCCCTAACAAGGAACCTAATCATGTATTTAACATAGACTATAAGGAATTATCAGTACCGATGTTTTGGACACATTTTTATGGGTATTAGAGACATAGATTTGGATATAGTTTCACCCAATAAATAAGTATTAAGGGTAAATATTATGAAGTATACATGACCCTATATTGTATCAGTGTGATAAAGTAAAAGGTAAAGTTCAGTGGAAGAATGTATAAAACAATATAAAAATTAATATCATTGACAACAAAAAACAAAAAAAAATATCAAATTTAACAACATAATCATCCATAACCCCAAAAATGAACATTATATCAGGAATACAAATAAAAAAATTATAATTAAATATTAAGGTAATCAGGATGTTAACATGTGAAGGAGATATAATACAATTATATTATGATAAAACTAATGAAATAATCTAACCAAAAACACATACTATCATGTTTTATAAGTGGTCTTAGTCTCAAACTGTCTCCATATTCATACTAGGACTAGACTAGCATAAATATACTTTTCCCTTATAATATTTTATGGAAGACCTATGTTATTTTAAAAAAATTCATCATCTAAAAATAGAGTAATTATACGGTGTGAGTGTAATTACCCTAATTTGATACACCCAAATATTCCATGTTGGATCTATGAAATTAAGGTAAATCATTCTAGTTTAATTCGTGATATACTAATAAAGGATTTAATTACAAATAAAAATATGTATAAATATAACTCCCCTTTGAAAAAATTATTAATGAATGTCAAATATTATGTTATATAGTATAAAGAATAATCCTTGATATCTATTCATTGTCATGGGGGGATATTATAGATAAATAATCTTGAGATACATAAACATTGTTTGGAAATATATTTATAGAGTCACATCATAAACTAGTGTGCTCACTTGACATGGATGAAAAATAATAAATATTGATATATATAATTAAAATGGATTTTTATATTCTATCAGGTTAACATATTATGTCAGATTTTATATATTAATTAGAATGTTCTATCCCCTTAATTTTGTTTTCATAAGATTCCTAGTCTCCTCCTAATTAATAATTGTTTCTCATGTGGCTCTATATCATCACCAAAATCCACTAAGATACATATAAAAAATATGAAACTAGTAACATTATAAAGGATTAAAATTCATGTAAGATACATTATTCTAACAAGATAAAAACCACAATAAATAATTGAATTTACTACAAAACCAATTTTATAATCCATTATAATTAACGTCTAACCAGTTCCATATATCATATATTATTATTTCATGGAAATATAAATATATAATTTCCTCCAATATATAGTTCACAATATATTAAATAAAGGCTATAAAGTAAAATTTTAAACAATTTGTTTTAACAAACTATTATTGAATCATAAAATCACAATATAAAAAATATCTTGGTTTTCATAGCCATACAATTTGTAATACCCCATAATGGAAATTTTTTAAATTTAAAATTGACACTTTTCATGTAAAAAGTTAGCTTATATCATTTTTAAGTATATATTCTTATAAATCAAATATTAAGCTTGTTTTTTCAGGAGTTGTAGTCTGGATGGGTGGCGTCTCAGAAATATTCCATGGGTTTGTGTGAGTGTGTAAAAAGAACAATGAGAGAACATGTGTGGGACTCTGGATAAAATCAATATTATAATGATATTTTTTGATATGTGGGTAGGCCCCAGGTAGGTGACCACATATAAATGGGGAAACTAATGGTGCATGTAGAGCCCTGAATAATGACCATGTTATTTTTGGGTTTCTGTGCTGTCAAAAGCGCCCATATTTTAAATTGTATTAAAGGAGGAACCCATCCAAAAGTGTTGTGGGACATCATAGAAAGAGATATATGTTCCTCATTGAGGACGTTGTGATCCTAATGGTGGGGGTGTTAATTAATCTCTCATTATGTAAATGGGTAAAAATATAATTATTACAACCCATGTCATCATTGTTAACCTTTACTTTGGGATCCTTCATGGTTAGAACTCAAAAGATAAGGATTATTTTCATAAATTAATGGGGAGGATGGGTGAATTCATAGGAAGATTTCCAAGGTGTGTATTTTAAGGGAAAATACCTAAATTAAATATATTTTCCTATGGGTATAATAATTTGTATTATCATCTGTTTAGGCAGGGTAGTGGGAATGAGAATGGTGTCATCATATCAGTGCGGAAACCTGCAGTGGTTTTTGGGATAGGACATGAAGAACATGTAATATTTTGGTTTATTTATTATTAGTGGGACCGATTTTTTACCAAATAACATGTTTTTATTCTATAAAAATATATTTATTAATAATTAAATAATATTCATTCAATTATGGAAGGTATAATATGTCACTAACCAAAAGAGTGTTTCAATATACTTAAAAATTATGTTTTCTTCTATAGAAGGATTGCATAGATCATAATAATAGAAAATAGATCCCTTGTATAAAATCCATGCACCTAAAATTTTAAAGAAAAATATCCACTATTTTTCAATAATATTATTTAAAAAAGAGAAGAAAATAATATCAATAGAAAGTAGTATAACAACATACATGAGAATTTTTTTATAAGTATTGATAAAGAATTAATTTGGATTCAATATAAGAAGGAAAATATGAGAGAAGGTGGTTGGGAATATAAAAGGTTTTAGTGGGCAGATAGATAATGAAAATGGTTTTAAATTAATGTATGATTATAAATTGAATTCCATAATTATTCATTTCCATTTCTTCTATGTGTTTTGTTAAATAAAGACGAAACCATGAGAATAGTTCTGGAACACATCTCATGGATCACATGGGTTCCCCTAGGTACACGTACCTGATTAGAAAAGGCCGTACTAACCTTGATCCAATAGTTCACCTCACCCTACAAATGTGACACATTTGGTATAACTATCCCACATGAAGATTTATGCAAAATATAAATGAAATAATAAAATTAGGATACTAATTATATATATATATATAATTTTAAACTAAAAATGATTCCATGAGTTTGAGAAAAACGAATGTTAGCTATAAGAAGGTCAAGGATAAAGTCATTTAGTCATTAGAAAAGTAAAAGGATGACAATAGAGGGGATACACAAAATAATATTTCCTGTTATTTTACTTTGTATCCCCATGGAATTTAGTATATAATATCATATTTTAATAAAATTTCTATGATCACTACGCTAAATCCCAATCAAAATTTTACATGGTTTGTAAATTTTTTTTTAAAATTATATACTATAGGAACTCATAAATATTGCATTATCATTCGATCTCAAAACCTCCCTATTAATTTTTCACTCTCTTTTTAAAATTTTGAGATTATTTTTAAGGTAATATTTTGTGGAAAACTAATGTGTAATCTGAATCTCATTTTTAATATCATTTTGAATTTTTCTTGAATAGATATTCAATCTTCATCCCTATTAACAAAAAACACATCAATCATACAATTAATGGTTTTTATCATTATATTTTATATATTTGTAGTATTTATATACAATATTAATATTTTCATACTAAATACACTTTCAATAGTAACTTATTACAATATTCTAAATGAATGTATAAAAAAATTCATAATATATTCCATTTTTATCATTAGTAAAAAGGTAATATTTTATGGTCAAATATTTTTAATAAAAACACTAAATTTAGGAGTAAATATTTACTAAAAATATTTATAATATATTCTAAATCATGAAATTGTGTAACATGATTTTGATTAGTATATACCTTATCAAAGTCACTCGTTATGTTGTATAATAACTTATGAATATCATTTTTATTCATATAAATATCATTCGACATATAATTAGTTATAATCAATTATTAAAGTAAAAATTAAATATTATTAGATATATATGTTTCATGATAATCCCCTGGGGCCCATGTCATGACTACCCCAAACCCACCTTCTATAGGCCAGGCGCTAGCAACTACATTAGAATGGTGTATTCACTAAAACGGGAAGGCATTGCCATTAAACCTGTACAAACACCCGATATGAGAACACAACAACAAGAAAAAATTAAGTAAACAAATTTAGTAAAAAAGGTGTGATGAATGTAAAAGGGGCTGGAATACAAGCCCAATTGAATGTACAAGTACAACTGAAAGTACCAATACTACTGAATGGAACAATAAAACTAATAAAGGGAAAACTACTACAGAGTCATCCTCAGAGGATCCAACCTGAAGGGTAGGTACAGATCGCCTCCTCAGCACCCCACATCTTCATGTCTCCTCTTCGTATTGCTGTGTTCTTGGCTCCATCAAACCTCAGCTTAGCTTCTTGTTGTATGAACCAAAAACAACATGGTGTTGGTGAAGCCCATGTAGGGGTGAGTACAATGATACTCAGTAGGGACCCCGATATCCCCGATGATCTCTCAGAATTCTACAAGGAAAACCACAAGGAATGATCTCATTGAGAAAGCACAATGAAATAGACACAGCTCATTTAACGTCTCTGCTCAAACTAGGTATACAACTCAGAGAAAGATGATATAATCATGACCCACACAGGATCACTATAAATGCTGATATCCAACCACAGATTCACTAGTCCAAAAAAAGTAACATCCCAAGGAAAAATTTCAAACACCTCAGTTGTTGGAAACTCCTCATATATCTAGTACAGTGGGCCTACTGTGTCACACTATGGCGCTTCCCACTAATCTTGAACTAGTGATGTACTCCTCCCCATTGCATAACGTGGGTCTGTAGGTCACACAGAGCCTCTCCCCCACTGTGTCATGCTGAGGTACTCCTCCCCATCATGTAACATTGTCGCTCCTCCCTTGGTCGGTTGAGGTACTCCTCCCTATCACATAATGTGGTTGTCGAGTCACATTGAGTCCAAAAAGATATCAGTCGTTTGGTCTCAACCAGTAGAAGGTTTCCATACATAGCATGCTTGAGAGAACCACTCCCTAAGCCAACAATCTTATTTCAACCAGCACGAAGTCTCACAATGAAGTAACCTGATGATTTGCCCCATCACAAGGGTTCCAACTCAATAGACGGCGCATCAACTGAATGTATAGTATGTGTGTTATTGGAATTTCAATGTTGAGGGCCTAACTGGATTCAAGTGAGATCCAACCCGACAATATTCCAAGTTTCTCCAATATTGTAATATAGTACGTAAAGAGGACCTTCTGGCTCCACAGATTCCAATGCCATAGACAGTTCAACAAACGGAGGTCCGGATCATGATATAAGGCCCTTTAAGTGCTTCTGGGCCTAGTTTGGCTTGAGTCTGGTCTGAACCGGTCTGACGAACCCAGCCTAACAGGGTTTGGGCTCGGACGTGGCAGACTCAGCATGGTGGGTTGTGGTCCCGCCTGACCCACAAAAGGGGCGGCCAACAAGGAAGGCCTGGCCCTTGTTGGGAGGGTCCCTAAATAGTGCGACTCGGACTGTGGGGGGCACGACCAGACCAGTGGGGCGCGGCCCGGCCCGCAGGCGGGGGCCCGCTGGGTAGGCAGCCCTTCCGTGGGTGGTGGCCGCTAGCACCGGCCTGCTGGAAGGCGGTCCAAACGTGAATTGTGTGACCTGCAGTGCTTCTGCATATCGCCTTAGGAGAGCCGCTTCCCCAGGATACCAAACAACCAACAGTCTTTTGGAATTTAAAGTGGCAATGCCACATGGACGTCGCCTGGTCACTATGCAACCCGTTAGAGGTGTGGGTTCTGCCTACATCGCCATGGCCTCGGCCGTGGTCTCCAGCTCACCATCGGTGCGTGATGGTGATCCGACCATCCCATCTGGGGCCGGACGACGAGCCAACCGCCTTCCCCGTCTGCCATGACTTTCAAGCTGTTACCGTTGTGCACACCGGTGACACATGACGGTGCGAAAAAACTTCAATGCGGTCGACTGGTGCTGACCACTCTGTTATTTTCCACGAAATCTTGATTCGGCCTCATCTAGAGGTGTGTGTTTCCGTGTCTCCTCCTTCGTAGCCGGTTGGTGTCGCCACGCCGGTATTCATCCACTAAAGATGAAAGGGTGTCAAAAATGCGAAGGGTTTGGGCTTAGTTCATTAGGCTTACACACTTTATGCTAGCTTGTGATCAAAGGGATGATAAAATGCGTTGAAAAAATTCTTGTATTAAACAACAAACAAAACCCCCCAGATATACCCCATAACAAACTTCCACAAAACGAATGATTCGCGGATCAACCTATTTATCGTTTACCTGCATTCTTCGTATAATTTTCATGAATGGGGAAGAGGGAATATTTTAAGGAAATGTAAATGAGAAAACACCTACATCAAATCGTTTGAGAAATGCCTGCAAATTAATGTGGTTCAATGTTATTCATTCTAGCAATAGGCTTCGAACGATGTCACTCACACTTCATCCTTTAATTCATGGTTCAGGGTCACATGTAACCTCCCACTGGGATCGCCTCCGTCTTCTAAGTGTCTGTCATTGTAGTGCTCCATCAACACATCGTTTCTTAGAGAATCTGTACTGATACCCCTCCCCATTCTCAATATATATATGAGAGGGTGACGATATGTAAGATGATAGAATTTAATGGGAACATAAATTAAGAGACTTTCTAATTCACCAATGATGTTGTTACTTAAGGATGTCAGGTGTAGCCATTTTTTGGCTTGACACATCGCTCTCCCCAACCATGTACTTGTCTGTTGGAGGATGTAAAATAAAATAATAAAATTATTTTATTTCATTTATTTTAAAAAAGTTGAAAAACATAACTTTTACTCCAAACCTACTGTAGTCAAAGTAAATACCCCCTTGAGCGAATCCCAATGTTGTGGATTTGAGGGAACCCTCATATTTTTAATCCAAGTAATGGTTCACAAGGTAGAAAACGCATCTCGTGTGTTTACTGAATGTACCCAAGAAAGTTTTCAATAAATTTTTAGTGTTCACCCTTGACCAGCACCAGTCGAAGTTAGGATCTACCTAAAAAGTACACTCCTCATTGAACCCATCCATTCTTTCAGATTTCCAATTAGAGTTACCATTTAGATGTTATGGATTTTACAATAACATAATTTCACATTATTATTTTATTTATAGCCAGAAATTAACTTTCCCTGGTGGCTCAGGCCGGCCAATGTTAGTATCAACCTAAGGAAAGAATATCGTCATGAGTTCATCGGTTGTCTCGGATTTACAATAGTTCCCTCTAATTTCTTATCTGAGCAATCATTTAATATTTATTATAATTTTTCAGTATAAATTTTTATGTGTGCTACTTAATGTTTAAAAAAAATTCGACGAATCATTCCGAGCACACCGGGCCTTAGAATCATGTGTCGTCGGCTTTTTCCGTCTCGAAATAATTCCATATAAATAAAAAAATTAATTGGTATAAAATCAAAGTCTTTAAATTCTCCCCAATTTAGTGCATTTCATCCTTGAAAGCTACAACATAGACTAAGAAAACAAATGGGGGTACTAAGCATGCATCTCCCACTTCGATGTGATCTCTTAGAGGTGCCCGTTCTGCCATCAAATGCAAAAAAGTGGTATTGACCACCAATGAAGGGCCCTCTCCTTTCTATCCTCAATCTCTATAGGGACCTCCGTAAATGTTTCCCATTCTTCTTATGTCCAGCTCACTATGGATGATGATGTGTGATTGGTCATTCATGTATCTACTTAGCTAAGATATTTGGATGAAATCACGCACATTCTCCAACTTTGGTGGATGTTCCAAGTGGTATTCCACCTCACCTATCCTCTGAAGTATCATAAATGACTTGATAATCCTCGGTGATAACTTGTCACCCCGGCTAAATCTCTGTAGTCCACATTGAGGAGAGACTCACAGGAAAATGTGGTCCCTCTCCTAGAACACCATATGTCTCCATCTCTTATTGGAATATGACTTCTATCTACTCTATGTAGCCTTCATCCACTCTTGGATGGTCTGCACCTTCCTAGTGGTAGCTCATACCATGTCTGGACCCATAAGTGCTAACTCACCTGGGTCTGTCTATCATATAGGTAATATTCTAGGTTGACTGTATAGGTCCTTTAATAGTGTCATACCAATTGTGGAGTGATACCTTTTGTTGTATGTGAAATCTACATAAAGCATGTTATCATCCCAACTGTGTCCAAAATCTAGGATACATGCATGTAGCATGTCCTCCAGTGTATGAATGGTCCGCTCTGTCTGACCATTCGTCTGTGGATGAAAGGTGGTGCTCAAACCAAACTGAGTCCCAAATTCCTCCAGCAATCCCTTCTACAATCGGGATGTGAAACATGTATCACAGTTAGATAATATATTAGATGACACCCCATGAAGTCGCACCATCTTATGCTTGTAGAGGTGTCCTAGGCCCTCTAATGTTTCGTGCTCTCAGATAGGTAAAAAGTGGGCCCACATGGGATTCGGTTAACAATCACCCATATAGAATCATGTCCACTAGATGTTCGTGGAAGACCAACCACAATGTCCATGAAGATCCTATCCCACATACACTCTAGCGCCTCTAGTGACAATGTTATGCCTGCTGAAACCTGATGCTCGGCTTTCACTTTCTCACAA
Source organism: Viscum album (assembly GCA_963277665.1). Classification (NCBI taxonomy): domain Eukaryota; kingdom Viridiplantae; phylum Streptophyta; class Magnoliopsida; order Santalales; family Viscaceae; genus Viscum; species Viscum album. Next base: position 462,563,064 of record OY728137.1, on the reverse strand, counting down.
TTGAGGCATCGTGAAACAAACTCTTCTACAACCTTTTTCAACCCTTTCCACCAGTGCTGATGTCATAGGTCCGAATACATCTTTGCCACACCAGTATGTACTGATAGAGGGTACATATGGAACTCCCTCAAAACCTCCTCCCGTAGCACCACTAGTACTATGGTAAGTCCTCTTTAGAGGATGACGTTCTCCACACATTCAGAAAATCCATCAGGTGTCTGCCTTGGGGACATCTGAGCACGTCGAGCCTCATAGTCACTATCCCTATGATATGCCTTCATCACTCAATAATGAGGTGGGGGATTGATTGTCGTAGACATGAGTTATTCTGATCCATCTCTATCCATGAATGATATCTTCAACGGGGCAAGTTGCTATGTATCCTTACTAAGAAACTACAGACCATGCCTCCTATTGAGTGCATCTGCTACCATGTTCCCCTTCCCATGAGTATAGACTATCTCAAATTCATAGTCATGGAGGAACTCTAGTCATAGACACTATCTCAGGTTTATTTCCTTCTGAGAAAATATATACTTGAGAGTCTTGTTATCATAGTAGACTATAAAATGTTCTCCCATCAAGTAATGTCCCCACATCTTTAAGGCGAAGACCACAGCTGCTAACTCCAGGTCATGGGTGGTTAGTTATTCTAATGTTGTCTCAGTTATCATGATCCATAAGTGATCACTTCTCGCTCCTACCTCAGGACACACCCATTCAGGGTCCCATATGCATCGTAGTAGACTACATTCCCAAATCCCTCTTTTGGTAGCCTCAAGATTGGGGCACTCATCAGTCACCAACCTAGCTCCTGGAAACTCTGATGGCATCCATACATCCATACAAAGGGCTTCCCTTTCATCATAAATATAGACAAGGGTGTCGCCACTCCAGAAAATTCTGGCACAAAGCTCCAGTAGTACCCAACAAATCCCAGGAAACATTGCACCTCCATCAAGCTTCTGGGTGGCTCCCATGCAAGAACACACTATATCTTCGATGGATCCACTACAACTCCAGCCATGGAGATAACATGTCCAATAAATTTTACCCGTCATATAAAAAACATTCACTTTGAGATTTTACAAATTCTGGTGCTCTCAAAGTGTATCAAGAACTACCTGTAGATGATAGGCATGATCTTCCTCTGTTGTCCAGTATTACAAGATGTCATCGATGAACACCACTACGAAGCGATTGAGGGATAGTTGAAAGATAATATTCATGAGTCCAATGAACACTACATGGGATTTGGTCATGCCGAAAGTCATAACCAAGAAATCATAGTGGCTATACCGACAAGTGAAATCCATCTTCTGCACATCCTCATCTTGTATCTTGAGCTAATGATAGCCTTATCTGAGGTCTATCTTCAAAAACCAATGATCTTCCATCAGCTGATCTAAAAGAACATCAATCCTAAGAAGTAGATAATTGATCTTAATGGTCATCTGTTTCAAGAACCGGTAGTCCACATAGAGTTTCAAAATCACATCTTCCTTCTTGGCGAACATAATTGGGGCTACCCAGGGAGAAACATTGGGTTTTATGAACCCCTTTCCCTACAAGTATCCCAATTGTACCTGTAACTCCCAAAGATCTATAGGAGCCATCCAATATGCTGCTGTAGATATTGGTTCCATCTTGAGGTATAGGTCAATGTAAAAGTCAACCTCTATGAGTCTTGGAATGTCATCTGGAAACACATCTGTATACGGGTCCACCACTACAACATATCTCGGAATCATAACATAAGATTCTATATTGCCAACTGATGAGTAATTGGCTACACCCTCTTTGGGTAAGTCCATCCTATGATGCAAAGCTTCCCTTCCCACTAGTGAAGGAAAAACTGGTCCGATTTGGGTGGACACACTGCACTTTGTTCATAATACAGTTAATCTGAGCATCAGCTGGGGATAACTAGTCCATATCCATGATGATGTCTTAAGGCCTCGACACTACTACTAGGCGTTCCCAGCTTAAGATCTCACCTCCTATAGTATGATCAGACTATCGGCATCAGTGTGAAATCATTGACTCCACTCCCGTAAGGGTCTCTACCCATATGGACTGAGCCAACTGATCCACCAGAATCACTGAGCTCCAAACGATTGTCATGACAATAAATGAGTGAATGGAAACTGTTTCTATTGGTAATGAATCTAAGGAAGACTAGACATAGATCATACCTATAATCATCTCTTGAGCGTCGTGGTTGTATGCATTAGCTGCCTGGTGCTGAGCTTCTCCATGTCCTCCTCCACCTTGTGGTCGGGGTGGACCACCTGGCAGTGGTGGTGGTAGAACCTTGAAACGTCGCCCACCACCTACTGCAAAACCATCTCCTCTACCGCATCCCTCAACCCTATATATATTCTTGGTTAAACCTATGCCTCATCCCCAATTGTCCCTCGACTGTCTTCTAGTAGTTCGTACGGCGGGTCGGGCAGTGGATAGCCCTGTGACCCTGCCCCCGCATGTGTAACACTACATGTCCCTCTCCTGTCTTCATCTTCCTCGTGAACCTTGCAGCTCTAACATTGCATCCCGGGGTTGTCCACCAGAACATCTGGTCTGCATAGACCATTGTGCCATTTGTATGTTGCCTGCTATAGATGACTCTACTACCCGACATCTGGTGGTGGCTCTCGTGGTGGGTGCATGTTCAGCTAGAAATATATCCACTGATAGCACTCTCTCTAGAAACCCATCCTCAGTTGTTTTGCTGTGTGATACCATCATTGCTCTGATCTCCCATTGGAGACCATTCTCAAAGGTTTGGGCCCTGAAGAAGGGATCATGTTCCAAGTCGGTGGAGTAGCGAGAGATATCAGTGAACTTCGTCGAGTGCTAGTTCATTATCATGATTCCCTTCTATAAGTGCAGCAACTCCTGTATACACAAAGGGAATATGGTCCCTGGGAAGAAATGTTCCCCTAAAAGTCCCTTGATGTCTGCCCAGATGAGGGTCGCCTCATCGTGTACCTAGAGCATCAGGCTCCTCCATCTCCCTGCAGCTTCCTGAAAAAGGCTTCCTTCTATGATCACCATAAAATCAGCTGATGTCCTAACCAAGCGAAAAACTCTGTCCACGTCATCCATCCAGTCCTCAACATCTTATTGGTTTTTATCTCCTTGGAACCTTGGAGGCCTTTGCCGCTGGAACTTGGGCAACGCGCTCAGTGGTCTTGCATCCTCTGCTGATAGAGCTAGTGGTAATAACTGCCCAACAGGTAGTGGTTCTATTGTCACACCACCAGATGGTGCCAACACCGTAAAGGGCCAGGTTACGAGGACTCATTGCTCAAGGGGCCATCATCGTGTACCCTCTCGGGAATCATGGATGGTTGTATATATGGTGGAATGCAGAAAGAATACAGGTGTGCCACAATAAATAAGTTATACCTGGAGAGCTGACTCAAGATATCCAAAGAACTTTTCAAAACATATGCAATCAGTTTTTTCGTGCGCTGAGTCGGAAATTAGAATTCAAAGACTTGGTGAATGGATACATTGACCGCTTCACCAAAACTGGATTCCCCAAACTGAATACCATACTCATAACACTTATCATTATTGTTTCATTGAAAAGATCAGAGTCATAGTTCTTCGGTTGAACCGAACTCCTCTAATACCACATAGTCACAACTATCCCTCGGCACCCATTTCGTGACTACCCCAAGACTGCCTTCCATAGGCCAGGGCTGGCGACTTCCACCGAGAGGCATATTTCCTAAAATAGGATTGCATTTCTTTTAAACTTGTACAAACAAACGGTTCAGGAATACAATAAGAAGCAACTGTGAAGTAAACTACTATAGTAAATAAGAAGTGCTAAAAGTAAAAGGGGCTGAAATACAAGACCAAATAAAATTAAGAGTACAACAGAAAGTAAAAAATTCAACTGAAAGGTAAAATACAACTAAAAAATGGAAAATAACTACATATTCATCATTTGAGGCTCCAACATGAAAGGGTAGGTACATATCGCCTCCCCAGAACCCCATGTTTGCTTGTCTCCCCCACATACCGCCTAGTCTTGGCAGCCTTAAACCACAGAAAAGCTACTCATCATTTACACAAGACACAAGAAGGTGCGTGCGATGCCCGTGCAGGGGTTAGTATAACGATACTCAATAGGGACCACATGACCCCTAAAGGTCTCTCAAAATTCCACATGGGAATATACAAGGCATGATCTCAATTACAAATCACAATGAAATAGACACAGCTCAATTACAGTCTCAACTCAAACCAGGTATACAAATCAGAGAACCACAATATGATGATGACCCGCACAACATCATTGTGAATGCGGATAGCTAGCAACCGATTCTCTAGGCCGAAAAAAGAGTAACATACCAAGTCACAATGTCGAACACCTCAGTTACTGGAGAACTCATCCTCTAATGAGTACAGCGGGTTTGCCGCATCACGCAGAGGCACTTCGCAATAACCTAGAACTACTGAGGTTCTCCTCCCCATCACGTACTGTGGGTCTGTCGAGTCACCCATGGCGACACCCCCAACGTGACCTGATGAGGTACTCCTCCCCATCACGTACCATGTCCGCTCTCCACTGTGGCCATCTAAGGTACTCATCCCCATCACATACTATGGTCATTGAGTCACTCTGAGTTGAAAAGTCAGTAGTCATCTAGTCTTAGATAGTTGTAGGGTTCAGTACGTAGCGCGCTTGGGAGAACTACTCCCTAAGACATAGATCATATTTCCAATATCACTGAGTCTCACGACGAAGTAAATCGATGATCTGTTGAGTCACATGGGTTCCAATTCAATATATGCCCCGTTAACAAGATTCTCGGTCCATGCATTATTTACATTTAATGTTGAGGGCCCTGTTGGACTCGAATGCAATCCAACCTGTCCATACTCCATGTTTCCCCAAAACTCTCATTGAGAAAGTAAAAAGGATTGTATCTCTCCAAGGATCCCCACACCATAGACAGTTCATCAAACAAACTTCTAATTCCCTAGATAAGGCTATTTATGTGTTTTTGGGCCCAGTTGGGCACGGGTCCGGTCTGACCTGGTTGGACCGACCCGGCCTGACCCAATCTGGGCTGGTCTGCGGCAAGCTCGACCAACTAGAACGAGCTCCGACCAAGTCCGCCAGAAGGTGTGGCCCACAAGGGTGGTCCTAAACAGGGATGGAAGGGCATGCAAATGGGTGGCAGCCTACTATAGGGCGGTACAGCTCACGGGAGACGGCCTGCTAGAGGGCACTCCAGCCGTTAAGGATGCAACCTGCAGTGCATCCACCTAGTGACTCGGGGTATCCGTTCCCCCAAGATCCAGAAGGGAAAAAGCTCAATTGACCTTTAAAGTGGCAGAACCACGTCAGCACCGCCCGGTCTCCACAAAACCCATTAGAGATGTGGGTTCGGCGTCCTCCACTGTGACTTTGGTTGTGGTCTCTTTCTCACCGGAGGCACGTGACAGATCACCTCCCTTTCCTTCCACAGTTTTCCGATGAGCCAGCCCCCTTCTAAGTCTTCTACGACTGATGATTTGTGGCCCCCTTCCCACAGGCGGTGCATGACGGCACACCGCACCTCCTCTGTGGTCCGCTGGTGCCGATCGCTCTGATGTCAACTGCAGTTTCCTGTCTCGACCTCCTCTAGCATAATGCATTTGCGTGTCTTCTCCTTCATTGCAAGTTGGTGTTGCTACGTCGGTGGTCTTCCATAGAAGTCAGAAGGGTAACAAATATACAGATGGTTCGGGATGGATTTGTTAGGCCCGCACCGTCCGCGTTAGCTCATGATCAATGAGATGATAAGACATGTTTAATAGTTTCTTCTATTAAACAACAAAGAATACTCTACATTGATACCCCATAACAACCTCCCGAAAAATGAATGATTCTTAGATAAAACTATACGTCAGTTGACCAGCATTCTATGTATAATTTTTATAGAATAGGGAAGAGGAAATATTTTATGGAAACATAAATGAATAAACCCCTACCTCAAATATTCATAGAAATTCCCATGCATGATAGTGGGGATGTGTTCTTCATTCCCGCAATAGGATTCTAACAAACTTTCATGCACGTCATCCTCTAGTTCGAGGTTCGGTGTCACCTATCACCTCCTGCCAAGATCTGCTCCTCCTTATAAAGGCCTGGCATTGATGTGTTCATTCATCACATCTTTTCTCGGTTATGGTGTGCCGATACCTCTCCTAATGATCCATATATATTAGAGATGGGGAGCGTAAGTAAATTTCGTTAGAATTTAATTGGGCTCATCAATTAGGAATATTACTTATTCCACAACAACATTGTTTCGTAGTGTTGGATAGTTAAGCCATTTATTGGTTTGAAACATCGCTATCCCCACCCCTTTTCTTGTCCATTGGAGGATATGAAATAAAATAAAAAATTATTTTATATAATTTGATTTAAAATTTCACAAAAAATTAATATTTCTTTGGACCTATTGTGGTCAAAGTAAAGCCTCCCTTATGCGAATCTCGATGTTTTAGACTGAAAGGCGCCCCCAAATTTATAATCCGAGTAACAGTTCAGATGTTAGAAATTGTAGCTCACTCATTTACTGAACATACCCGAAGAATGTTTCAATAAAGTGTTACCATTCACCTTCGTCCTGTGCTAGTCAAGGTTACGTTCTGCCAAGGAAAACACACTCTAATGAATCAAATGATACTCTCAGATTTTCAAATTGAGTTACATTTTAGATGTTATGGATTTTACAATAAAATAATTGCAACTTAATTATTTTATTTATAGCCAAAAACTAACATTCAGTAGTGGCCCGCGCCAGCCAATTTTAGTAGTTTCCTAAAGAGAGCATACCCTCTTGAGTTTAGCGGTGGTCTTTGATTTTCAATCTATGTTACCGTTCTTGAGTTATAAGCATTTTATGATTAAAATAATTTTTTAAATATTTTATTTACGGTTATGCCATTTTCATATTTTCTCATAGGAGGCCCACGCCGACAAAACATAAGTGGTTCCTAAATTTAACACGCCATCCTAAGAGCAACTATGCCCTCACATTTTTTATCTGAGAAACTGTTTAAAAGTGATTCCACTTTTTTAAGAATACAGCTTACGTTCACTATTTAACGATTATAAAAACTTCGACGGATCATTCCATGCCCTCTAGGCCTCAGAATCACACACCGTCAGATTTCATAGTCTCGAAATTATTCCATATAATTAACAAAATTACATTAAAAAAATATAGGTCTTTATTATAAGGATAAAGTGTAAGTATAATTATTAAATAATCTAGTGAAATTTCCACATCATTAGATATTATAATCTGGTTTAATAATTATATATATATATATAAATAAATGTGTTATATGATGAAAAATGATAACCTGAAACATCATCTGAGATGACTCATCACAAGTCCAAAATAATTTTTCTATAAAATGAGATAGTGAAAATTGATGAGGGTAAAAAATAAACCTAAATAATTATTTATCATTATTAATATAATATGTTGTTGAAAAAATTAATACTATGAAATCATCATTTAACATCCATTTATTGTATTTCCACACCCACCAAATGGAAAATTTAAATTTAATAGACATCTAAATGGATCTTATTTAGTAATGATCAAATTTTATATCCAATCATTGTATTATAATATAGTGTAAAAAATGATACATAACATGTATAATATAAAAATAAAGATGAAAAAGAAAACATTACCAATGTTCCATATATAAAACCTATATAAAAAATTATACAATGTGCTCCAAATTCCCTATTAACCATTTGATAATGAATCAAGGTCACTGCCTAACTAGTATTCAATAAAAATAAAAACACATATCATAAGGAACTCTATCGAAGAAGGATACATTCACCACACTACAAACATCAATCATTACCATTTTTTGAGAGCACAAAAATGTTTTTATGATAGGTGTTAGTTAAAATGAGGTAGGATACCACAATGAATTTATCTGAATTCATTTAAAATCCATACATAAAATATTTATATGATATTTAACTAGATAATATATATTTATGTTTCTATTTTGGGTAACAAATAAATCTCAAATCATTTTCCTCTCCCACACTATTTTATCTTTAATGTGAAAGAAACTAGTGAAGAAATAATAAAAATCTAAAATAATTAAATTTTAATATGAATTATATAAATTAAATCTCAAAAAATGTTACAAAAATACTAAAAACAAGAGATGAAATACTTAATGATTTTTGGGATAATTCACGACATAACTCATGAAACACCTATAGAACAATGATGCGATATAGACAAACTGAAAACCCAATTAACCCACGTAGCATTAAAATGTGGAATCCTTATAACTATAGTGAAATAATATCTTTTATAAACTAAATAGATTGAAATCATAATTGTAGTACCACTCATGATTGATTCTATATTTATTTTGAAATTCCCCAATGTATAATACTTTATTTAAATAAAATAAATAAATCAATCTTATTCCAAACAACAGTCAAGGAATAACACAGACACCCAATAGAGAATAGTCATATACATCATTTCAGTTGAACAATTACATCAATGAAAATAACAACATTAAAAATAATAACCAATAGGGGTAATATCTATAAGAGAAAACCAATGATAATAATAGATAAAAATATTATAAAAAATAACATTTAAGGAATTAAGATATTAGTAAACCACCAAACAATTTTTATATAAAATAAATTATATAAATACCCATTTATAAATCCATTTGGAAGAATAGTGTAGGATTAAATTTAACAAACACATTCTCGGAATTATAATTTTAAGAAAAAAATCATCGTTTGTGGGCATGGGAGAACATATTATTTCAATAGTGTAATAAAATAATTGATAAAACTTTTAAAAATTCTACAAATATTAATAGGGAACTAATTTACTAAAAGGAAATTATAAAAACAGAATGAACATTAGATGCTTCAAACAAAAGAAATCACATAAAAATGGAAATTTCTATTCCAATGAACCCATCAACAATATTTAAATGATGTGATATTGATATGGGAAACTCCTTAATTAAATATAAAAACCAAGACCTTCATATATATCCTAAAACTAGCAAAACAATCATCCATATTTTTATGATTTGGTAATGATGTTTGTATATAGAGAGGATTTTTAAGGGGGGAAATGAATTTGATTGGTGGCGATTCATAAGATCATCTCTTATAAATGGATGATGGATACCAATGATATGGGAAGAAGATGTAGTCATTAGATAAGGAGCCTCATGGAGGATCATATAATTAATGGAGGATAATGAAATAAGAATTATTATATGAATGAATCATAAAATGATAATTTATTATAAAAATAGAAAATATTTTTTTTTAGTATGGTAGATGAAATTATATGATCACTCTTCAAATTAATCTATAACATAGACCCCCCCACTGCATGGTTCAGATTCATGGTTAAAAATATTTTTGAATATGTTTTTTATCATTATCTATTTCCCAATTTTCATTTGATCAGTTTCTATACTCTAAACACATTAATAAAAAAATATAACAATTTGAATAAACACCCATGAAGTCATGGGTTTCATAATTCTCATCACCATGAAATATTTTACCATTAAAAAATACATATCGGACTTAATTGGAAGAAATGGGAGATAATCTCTCCCTTAACCAAGATTCATGTTTCTCGAAATCATGAATAAATTTTTTATACTTCTATAACTAGTAATGTAGAGATATAGATTTTATATTTTTAAATTTATCTAGTTATAACAGATATAAACTATATTAACTATTATAGTTTCATTTGGTTCCAAATAAATATTTTCATATTAAAAAAATTATTTCATCATATAAGATATATCTTAATCAGGTATACATGAATTATATAATGAATTGATGTCTAAAAATTCATATATATTGTTCGTATACCTTTTTTGAATGAAATTATACTATTTTAGTGGTATGAAATATTAATACTCGTCAATTATTATCCCAACGATGATAAATAAAATAAGGGGTGAGTTTAAAGAGGGTATGAAAAAAATAAAACATCTTATCTTAAGGGTCTTCTTTGTTCATTATACTAAACACACTTCTCTCCCTTAACCTTAGATGTGTATGAGTATTAATTAGTCCATATAGAAGAAATAAAAATTTTAAAATGTATCCCATCACTAGATTATGTCCATGGATAATAAACAAGAAATTCCCATGTATAAAAAATTAAATAAAGAACACTACAGTTACAATGCTCAGAGTAAACTCACAATCATTTATGGTTTGTAACCAATAATAAATTAAAATATTATCCCAACCACAACTGAAGTGTGCTCACTAATCATTCAGAGGATATTTAAATGGATTATTTGAATCAATATATATATATAATAACATATTTGGTTCAAAATTATAGAATACATCCAACCTAATTATGATGACAAAATTAACAAAGAACTATTTACCAATACCATCTGATTCATATATGATTCAATTTCACGAAATCCTTTTCCCAACATTAACAATACAACAATATAATCTGTGAAAATTTATAGGCCTTCTTAAAACATATCGATTCATAAAACTCAAAACCTTTCTACAAAAAATTCTCAACATTTAATGGTCTCACCACTATTGATGAAAAATTCAACCTCACAAAACTTCATTCCATAAAACCCATGATTTTTTATAAATCTTTCACAAAAGGGAATATTTTGTAAATTTTCATCATGAATTCAGAGCCATTGGATTTTCATTAATTCTTACACTCTTAAAATCAAGGGGAATCATCAAATTTATTGACCTTTCTTCCTATTGATGATGCATTTTAGATTCCCACCCACTCTTTAGAAAAATCACAATCCTTGTTTATAAAACACCATTTATTTGTGAAAAATTATGGAAATTGCATATTCACAAAACATTTCATTACAGCTTAAAATTCCACATATACTAATCACCTAAGGCATATATTAAAAAACTCTAAAAAATTGAGCTGAAACATTTTTGAGACATCAAACTACCTTGAATTCCATGAATTTTCTATATTTTAATTATGTAGCCCTGGGAAAGGAAAACATCTTATATAACCATTTTTTATACTATACCCAAATATTTCAGGAATCCATCTTGATGATTTGTCAATATTTTAGGACAAATCATTGTAGAACTCAATAATATACCTTGTACACTTACTTTTTTAGAAAACTAAATCATCTCCAAAACACATAAATGTATCTTAAATGGTTTTCTTCCAACACAACTATTTTCTTCAGTTGGGATCACTATCCTCAAGGGTGGATCACTACCCATCCCTTTAGAAAAGGAAATTAAGGGGGAGGGGATAGATGATACATATATATGATTCCTAAAACCTCTCTAGTATTTGATATGGGACAAAAAATTGATGTCTCGACTTAACACCAATTTTTCATGTAACGATGATCCAAATGGAATGTACTGTCATTCAGTTTTGACACCCAAAATCTACCCCTCAGTGATTTCCCTATTAAGAAATGGTTCCCACATCCTCCTATAAAAATTTTATGATATTAATTGGGGATATAGGACCTTATATCTCAATATAGACTAATTTTGAACACACTACAATGGGTTTTTTCGTCAGCAAGGATCACTTCCCACTACTGTGGCCCACATCTCAAACCCTTCTGAACATTCCTCTTATATTTTGGGGGATGTTTGGGGATAATATACCATTCTCAAAATCATTCTAATCTCTGATATACATTATTGATATATTTTTCAGGGAATTTCTCATCGTTATCCAGAAACAATGACCCATAGGTCAAGCATTACCATTCATTTGGGACAACAAGAAGTCCTCCATTCTTTCATACTTCTATTGTCAAAACATATGAGAAAGATCAATGAAAAAAATTACTAATGATAAATTCAAAGGATTACATAATTGACAATTAAATAATTTCAAATAATATATTGTTGTTGGTAATATTTCTAATATTATCTATGAAATTCTATTTGTGTCATAAGAACGGTTTACTCTCCATAATGACTATCAACATACTCAATGCCCAAAATATGGTACCTACAGAGGTTGTCATAAACTTCCTCATGAATTTTTACATATATATGTGTGTATGAGTGTGTTGATGATAACTATTATTGTAGATAAAATTATTTTATTATATGGGCATCCACTATATAACATAATTATAATATACATAGGTATATGGAATATCTTTTAAAATTTGATTCAATCATTTAGTGGGAAATTCCATTGGAAGGAGATATATCAATAAATTTTATAACTAATAGCCCAATATCTCATGATATCCCTTCAATAATTAAGAGGAAAATTATGGATTCCAATATAAAAAATATTGATCATAACACACTATAAGCCATTAAAACCCACCAACACATATGTTTCAAATGTATTTGGTAATTACATGTTCATTTATGTGTTTAGGGACTTATGAAATTGTCAAATCATTTAAAAAACCATATCGTTCATTTCAATTGGATATTGATGAAATAATTTACCAATTTCAATCAAGATTTTATCTCATTTATACAAATGTATAATAGTATGAATTAATCCATCATGATATCAAATATTGGCCTTCAAGATTTTCCCAGAATAGGATATGTGATTATTTTTTACACTAAATAATTTTATATTTAGATATTATTATCAAAATTCAATATTAAGAAACATATTTAGGGTACAAATGTCAGTATCCTTACTAGAATGATTATCATACCTCATCACATCCTTCTTCGAGGAAATATGGTTCACTAAAATATTGTTTAAAAATTGGATTCCATAAAGAGATATTGGTTAATCTAAAGAGGTATCCCTATAATAAATAATTCCATATATATAGTGACAGTAAAGTTCTATTTTTTCCTTTACTAAATTTTATCGTAGTTAGAAGAAGTGATTTACATGCTTACATAAAAGGAACATCTAAATTTTTTTATGATCTAAGATAATTTATGTAATATCGATCAAAAATATCATTTCATCCACTGATTCTATCACCACCAATTTTGAGAATTTCTATTGTAGACCCTTTAAAAATACATTCCCTTTACCCATGATATATAATAGATCAAAATCATATTTCTGGAGATACTCTAGTAGATGTATCTATAGTAGGTACATACCCTTCACATGGGATATTTATCACAGAAATTTATAATCAATATAGATTGTATTCATTTCTATAATGAGATGGTGGACACATGTTTTAAATTCATCCCTGATTAGTTATAGATCATATTCATGCATAGTATAGTTATTTTCATGTTGGTGTAGAAAAACATATCCATAAATGATAATATTGTCATATTCCTCTGGGATATACCTTATCCCTAAACTCGAGGAATAATAATTCAATGTATCTCCCTATGAAGAAATTAGATGAATTATTATAATAGAAGTTGTCATACTAGATTTGATCTCTTTAAATATATTATAACAATATTTAATGAATTAAATGTTTTCACCATTTTTATTCAAAAATTTTAAATGGGATTCGAATTACATCAAAATAAGAACATATCTGTTATAATAACAAAATTTAGGATACTAGAACATTACATTCATTAATATTATATAATTTTTGATTAATTTTCAATAAATCACATAACATACGTAACCCTATACCCTGTCAGTTTTGTGTCATTAGACACTATAAACATGATAGCCTTATTTCATAAATAATATATAAAATCTCTTATAAAGTTCTTATCACATCAAATAGTTCATATAAATATTGTGCATAAATTTACACTTCATAACATAGGGAATGAATTAAAAAAAGGGGGAAATTATATGATCAATATTGGTTAGAAAGGGAGATTTCAATCAATGACCATATAAAACAATATCATAAAGATAAGGGAATGATAACATGTGATTAAAATTTAAAATTCTTACCCAATTATTAATTGACCTTAACCATTATATAAGGTCAAGGAAAATGTGAAAACATTAATCATAGAAGAATCAAATATCATTATCGTTGAGATAATATCATAAGCATAAGAATATATCATAGAAAGTGGAATAAATTTTCTAGAATACTCATAATCATTGAAAAATTATGTTTGGTTTACCCATGAGGTCATTTATAACATTTTAGGTTTTAGCTTTCCACCCATGTTCTATGATTTGTCTTGGCATTACCTATTTTATTCCTACTTTTAGGCTTGTGATAACATCCCATGTACCCTCTTTCTGGCATGGGTTAATAACCCATGTACCTATTGAGATCATAATAAATAATTAAATAATGAATTACAGTTCAATGATAAAACCACACATCACATATCCGATTTATATCATTTTTACATGATCATTAAAACATTTATCATTTCATCATATTGTAACCCATGGGAAAGATAATGTGTATCATCAAAATTTTTTCATCATAATCAATAATTAAACAATGAATGAATAAATAAGATATAATTGTATCATATCGTCAATGATACATAAGTAACATTAGTGAATTTTTTCATGTATGAAAATATCATTAAAATATCACGATAATATTTCACTAGAAAAGTACCATTTTCATTTTTAAATGACCTACTTAATATATCAAAATTTCTAAAATATTTTCAAAAATATTATATTTAGAAGTAAAGACAAATTTTTTTAATGATGATTAAAATAAAATATTAGTACTAATTTAATAAATATATATTCACACAGTTTATGATAACATAATGATTATGACAAATTCTTTGAAAAAAATTGTCTACATTGGAAATTTATAATATAAATATTTTTAGATCACTTAATATAGAGTCCTATAGATGTAAAAAATTAATATAATAAACCTTTAGTGATATACAAAAACCTATTAAATTAAATTTGAAGATTAAATATAGATAGATTAAATATTTCCGAGTCAAATAGAGAAAAAATTTCACGTTTCCAAAAAAACATTTTGGGATTTTCATTACATAATGATAAAAAAAGAACTAAAAACGTTAAAACTCCAAAAATGAAAACATAATTTGAAATTATTTAATATTTTTCGGAGATATATATTATTATTTAATCACAAAATAAATTTAACCATAAAAATTAGAGTGAAAGTGATAATTGTTTTGTAAAACACTTACATCTTTGGTTACATTTGAAATATAAGTCACTTGAAATAAGTTACTTAAAATTAAAAATTAAATTCTATAAAAATAAAAATAATGATATATAAAAACATAATGAATTAGTATATATAAATAATAAATAATATAGTTTTATAATATAAAAAGTTCCATAAATATGGGAATTTGATATGATACTCCCTTACTATATTTGTTACATTAAAATCAAAATTTCTTAGACGATGTAATTTTATTTATAACATTAGATAACTTTGATTAAGAACCATCCATTATATAAAATTTAAAGGATTAGTAGATACACCTCGTAATAATAAATTGGAACAAAACATCAAACATGTGAAAATAAAAATCTATTTTTATAAAGAACCCTTAACTAAACTACAACATGCATTGTAAGTGATTTTAACATCACATTTTGGGTTGGAAATAAAATTGTTGATGGTGTTTTTTGTATTGAATACCATTAATATATGTGTTATTATTATAATGATGATATTATTGGAATAAATGAAATGATTTATTAGAATAATGTGCATTATCTACAAAAAAATATAACATGTTAGGTATTTTAGAAGGCATAGAAGTAGGTTATAGAGATCATATGTTAATTTCTGGGAAGTTTGGAAATCTATAGTTCCATATACCGACTTTAAAACAAATAAGAATTATTATCGAGCTCCAGGATGACATTTATAAGAATTATAAAAGAAATATTATTTTTCTCAAGCATCAAATTCATGTAGGTATTGTAGGATGTTGTCAGTGGATGCTTTTATATAAAAAATGATATCCAAATTTCTGATAAGAAACAATCAACTAATTCATATGATTATTTTGAACAGAAAACATATGAGTTTTCAAACCATATATGGGATTTTATGGTGTGATTTTTATTCAGATTGTTAATCTATGATACTCATCCATATATGTAAATTTCCTATATTTATAAACAGTAATTTAATATAATTAAACAAATTATATATATTAATGATAAAAACAAATCATTTGTTGATACAATTATACTTTTCTTCTAAAAAGAATTATTATTGATAATATGATCATTAATATATCTTTGTTTGATGGATAGTTCAATGTGGAAATGTTGAATTATTCCATGTGCATAGAAATATTGAATGGGTTTAAAATATATATATTGTATGGATATTAAAAAGGTGATATTTTAATGTCACATTAGGATAGAATATCCAAGAATTTCGGGGTTTGAAAAGATTTATTGGGTTCACATATATTAAGTGAAATTTATCATTTGTTTTCATCTTATAGATTAGAAATTAATGATTTAAAAGACCATTCAAATGATATTGAATTAATTTTCCAATGAGGAGATATATTTATGGAAGATCGTGATGTTTCTAATATTTTTTATGAATATATGATTTTGGGTAGTTGATTTGAATTCTGAGAGAGTTCATGATATATAGTTTTATTGAAGAACGAGAAGATGACAAAGGTTTTCCTGATCATTAAATGTGTTCATCATGTGTTTGAGGTACGTTAATCATAATTTTGTTCATTGATATTATTATTGATTTTGTGGGAGAAGAATAATTCATGCATACATGCTCTCATAATCATAGTATTATCTCAGATCATGATAGAAGAATTATGATATTCAATTCATTACCTTCCATTTATTACAATGGTTATAGAATATATAGTGGAAAATATAAATTTAATATAGAATCATTATGAGAATTAATTAACTTTTAATTCATTAGGCCGTGATGTGAAATAATTTGATGAACATGTGGTACCTATCTAAAAAAATCCATTACATCTAATAAAGAGAAAAATATAATTCATAGCCAAACCATATGTACCAATTTCATATTTTTTAATCAGTATATTACTTATGATATGTATAATATTGTACTAAAAAATAGTTGTACATAGAAAGGATTACCATGTCACATGAAGGATGAACATTGTAAAACATCTTATGTAAAAACATTTATTAAAATTTTCATATGATGAGGAAGAGTATTATAAGATTAAAATGTTGTATTTAACTATTCATAAATTTAATATTGGAATATAATTTTTTTAGAACTAATTAGGTACTACTAACCTCCCACCCCCCCCCCCACAATCTTTGTATTATTTGATGTTATCTGAGCTCAAAAAGGATACTCAGAGAGAAGTGTTCCCTTGATATTCCACTTTTTTTAATTTATCAAGGTGAATGTGAACTTAGTTAATGGTAGAGGATATCATTTATATAACGACCCATACTTTACATACATTGTTAATACTTCAAAATTGAAGCACAATTATTACAACATTTGACAAAACCACAAAGGACCGTATAGGTATAGTGTCTTTAGAAACTGGGAAACATAAATAACTGGTTCATAAATCTTCTACAGTGTCTCCCATTTATTTCATCATATCTAGGGTCCCTTTTAGCATATTCTACTTAATATCCATCTTCCTGACCTGGGGAAAATAAAACATAAAAGGGTAAGCTCAAATGCTCAGCAAGGGAAAATAAAGGAAATAAAAATCATATCATATCTTTATGAAAATCAAAACCTGCAAAAGAGATCATAATATATTAACATGGAATAAATCATAGAATTGAAAATGAGATCCCCATAATCATAACATAAAACTTGAAACTTTGTGGCATGCACACATAATCATGGAAAATCATTTCTTGTTAGTCATGACTCATTGCCAAGACTATCTTAGTGGACAGAGTCCCTTTCTGAACCGAGTTCACTCCTCGTTTCAGTCCTGTATCACTGAACCGAAATAACCATCCGTTCCAGCCATGTCTATCTCATGAGATATAAAATCTTTACCCAATGCATTGGAGGGAGATATAGGTCCCACCCATCTTATAATGAATCCTTTCTTATGTGTGCCGCATAATCATAAAACATACATCATCGCATAACACATGTAACAGAAATGGGATTCTTGAAACATCATGACATCATAAATCAATTCATATAAGATAAAGGAATTCATAAAAATAATTCCATCGCAACATGAACAAATCAATTTAATAATAGGGATAAAAACAGAACCCTTTATTATCTTATATGGAAAATAATTTTGATAAAACACTTGAACTCCATTCTTGAGGAAAATATCCTTTCTTCTTCAAAAACATTTTTCCTTTCATAACATGTCATACAACATTAAAATAAAAGAAGTTGGTTAAAAATAAACTTGAAAACTTGTAAAGGAAGCTTCTTGGAAACAATGTTTTAAAAAGCCATTCATGTCGTATAAGTTAAAAAAAACATTCTTCGTACTTTTTTCGGAAAAGTCAAAAAGTACCTCGTATGACAAAAGATTCCTTTCATAGATATTACTAAAAACTCACCGAAGGGTAAAAATGGATTTAAACAATTTTAGGTGGATGGAAATAATATTACATATTGATGAAACATGGATGTGGATGATAAAATGCACCCCAGTAAATACTTATGAATAAACAATCTCGGATAAAAATGAGATTGTGATATTTCCCTTACCTTAGGTCCGATTTTCTTTGTTCGTGTCCGAAGCTCCTGTATAATGGTTTAAATAATGTTATTTACTTATTCCAGAATCATACATATTGATATGATATCATATATGGTCATATTATTAGCTTCTTGTTAGTAATATTTCATTGTTACTTGTTACTCGGGTCTTTATAACTTTTTGTTCTTATGCGTGTTTTGTCGAATAAATTCTTATTCTTATCTTTAGGTTATAGATAATTAATTTCCATAATGGTATTAGTGTATTATATATCATATTCATTCATTCAATTCATTTATATAATCATTATGAAATGAAGATCATGTAGAACGAGTCGCATCACATCGTGGAGACGGAATTCCGTACGTACGCACGAGTGATGATATCGTTCCTATGATCGTGGAATTGTATTGGAGTATATATATATTATTTCAGTATCAATATTACTTCATAATAATCATATATAGTTACTCATTACACCATTATACCCATCCTTGTAAGGTGATGGTGGAAAATAGATTACACCACGGCGTGGAGACGGTATTCCGTACGTACGCACGCGCGGTGATTTCATTTTTCCGTAGGATGGATAGAAGGTGAATTAGGGTTGTTTCATATTTATAATAACATATCAGTATGTAAGTAATACTTGTGTTATTACTTTATCATGAAACAACTAAAGGAGAAGAATTTGAAGAAGAATGAAATTGAAAAGATCAGTAATGGATATTACCTATTCTTTGTAACACCTCTTTGAATCCTCCACTAAGGGAACTAAGATTGGTCTTTAAAGAAGACCAGGACCTATAGGATTATTCTAGGGAAGTGGAGAGGAGAAAATGTCATGGTTTGTCCGAGCTTGAGTGCTCAAATTGGTGTGAGGAGGAGGGGGAGGAGGTGCCCTTTTATAAGGGAGGAGAGGGGCACCTTAGGAATATCTCAAAATATTAATTTATATTAAAGTAAAAATCGGTTTATAATGGTTCCAAAGGGTCTTATTTCAAAGATAAAGTGGGGATGGGTCTAAATCCTATCAACCAATAGGATTTAGACAAGTTTAGGGTATTATTTTAACCTTATCAATTAGATTTAACTCTAAGTTAATTAATTTAACTTTTACCGTGTCTTTTTGTTTTCTTTCACTATATGGTTAATACACTTACTATAACATGCCAAACGAACCCCAAATTGTTTATTATTAATATATATATCCTTATCTAAGTCATTTGTCCGAACCTTAGATTTTTAGGAATAAAATAACAATTAATAATATAATATTTGATTTAAAAACTATTTTGTGTCAATTTTGACACTATTTGATATATGATTTTTGTGAAAGTCATAACAGAATTATATGTTCGAACCAAGTTGATTAAATCAACACTAATATATCATAGTAACCTATAAAATTAGTGGAATTCATAAAAAGTCTCAAATTACATTTATTTTGGTGTTTATAACATCAATTATGTCAATATTTCATTAATAAGATAATTACTACATCATCATTGTGTCATAAATAAATTAAATTATTTAATGTCTAAAAATTACAAATAAAATACCATTATGTAGGAAATCTTTTTAGCTTTATAATGAATATTTATAGTTGAATTTATCTTATCTATAACCCCATATTAAAAATGATTTACTTATTAAACTTTGATTTTAACTATTTTAACCCTTCTTTAAATAAATTAATAATAAATGTCCTAATCTAATCCAAGTGGGCCTAAATGGTCATATTTTATTCCTAAGTTTGTTTTTGGTCGAATTACACTTGTCCAATAGAATTAGGACATGTGTTAGGGTAATATTGATATCATATTTACCCTTAGTTACCCTATTTACTATTAACCGCGGTAAAAAAGTAAAAAGTTACTATTCACCAAAAATTATTTTTATCTCATTGAACCACATTTTACTTACTGATATCAACCGTGTCTGTCGGATTTTCGAAATTCCATTCACAGAAGCGGTAAAATTAAGTTTTATGCAAAATTCAGTTTTTAACCTACCACTTAGTGGTTTCACTATTCATCAAAAATTGAAAGTTTTCAGAAAAATACCAAAATTTCACCCTAGGCTAATTTCGATATTCTGAGTCCAAAAATGAAGTCCATTTTGAAAAATAAAATTTATAAAATTTCAAAAAGTGGTTATTACTATTCATAACGGCTAGTTTTAATAGCATATTGTTGTTTTGTGAAACTCGGTATTGCGTACGACGCAAGCTATCGAGGAAGGTCGCGATTGCGTGTAAAGCAAGACAAGCAAGTGTTGTGTAGAAAAAGATTTCTTTGATGATTTATATAACATAAAAGTCTCGGGTGTTACATTCTACCCCCCTTAAAAACAATTTCGCCCTCGAAATTCGTCACTTTGTAACAAACAGATGAGGATAATTCTCCCTCATCATATCCTCAAGCTCCCATGTAGATTCTTCAAGTTGGTGGTTCCTCCATAAAACCTTCACCAAGAGAGTGGTCTTGTTTCGTAGGACTTTTTCGCTACGATCCAGAATCTCTATCGGCTGTTCTTCATAAGAAAGATCTTGCTCCAGCGGTACAACTTCTGAGCTGAGTACATGTAAAGGATCTGGTATGTACTTTCTCAGGAGAGATACGTGGAACACATCGTGAACTTGAGAGAGATTCGGTGGAAGCGCCAATCGGTAAGCTACCTTTCCAACACGATCCAGTATTTCGAAAGGACCGATATATCTAGGGCTCAACTTCCCCTTTTTTCCAAATCTCACAACCCTCTTCCAGGGAGATATTCGTAAGAACATTTTATCACCCACTTCAAACTCTAGGTCTTTTCTTCGGTTGTCGGAATAACTTTTCTGTCGACTCTGAGCTGCTCTTATGTGTTGTTGAATAGATCTAACTTTTTCTGCCATTTCATCAACGAGATCAGGTCCTAATAGCTTTCTTTCCCCAAATTCATCCCAGCAAGTTGGAGTCCTGCATTTCTTTCCATAGAGAGCTTCATAAGGAGCCATCTGAATACTGGAGTGAAAGCTATTATTATAAGAAAATTCCACCAAAGGTAGGTGCTGATCCCAACCTCCTTTGAAATCCATAGAGCAAGCTCTCAACATATATTCTAGGGTTTGAATTGTTCTCTCAGACTGACCGTCTGTCTGGGGATGATAAGAAGTGCTGAAACTCAACTCTGTATCCAGAGTATGCTGAAGACTTCGCCAGAACTTCGAGGTAAATCTCGGATCCCGATCAGATATAATAGAAAGTGGTACTCCATGCAATCTTACCACTTCCTTTACATATATCCTGGCAAGCTGATCTAGAGAGAAATCCTCTCTAATAGGAATGAAGTGTGCAGACTTTGTAAGAGGATCAACTATGACCCAGATAAAATTATTGCCTTTGGATGTTTTAGGAAGTCCTGTGACAAAGTCCATAGTGATTTTTTCCCATTTCCATTTGGGTATGGGTAATGGTTGTAACATCCCCTTAGACTTCTGTCTCTCAGCTTTAACTTGTTGACAAACCAAGCATCGAGAGACATATTCAGCAACATCTCTTTTCATGCCATCCCACCAGAAGTACTCTTTCAGGTCCCTATACATCTTCGTGCTCCCAGGATGAATAGAGAATGAAGAACTATGAGCCTCATCCAGCAGCTCTTTCTTTAATTCGGGGATGGGAGGAACACAAACCCGATTCCTGAACATTATTATCCCATCACAATCAAGGTTGAATTCAGGAACATTTCTCACCTTCTTTTGTAACTCGACATCTTCTTTCTGTGCCTCTTTAATCTTCACATGTATAGATGGTTGAACATTCATTTGAGAAAGATAAGATTTTTCCCCTTCCATTATAATTCCAAGATCCATCCTTTGTAAATTCATAAATATTGGATCTTTTGTGATCCTCATCATGGATAAACTAGCATGGTCTTGTCGACTTAATGCATCTGCCACCTTGTTTGCTTTCCCAGGGTGGTAAGGGATTGAGCAGTCAAAATCCTTAATCAGCTCCAACCATCTTCTTTGACGCATATTCAACTCCTTTTGTGTGAAAATATACTTTAAACTTTTATGATCAGTATAAATATCACACCTTTCACCATAAAGGTAATGCCTCCAAATCTTTAATGCAAATATTACCGCAGCCAACTCCAAATCATGTGTTGGGTAATTTTGCTCATGGATTTTCAACTTTCGTGAGGCATAAGCTATCACCATATCATTTTGCATAAGAACACACCCCAATCCCTTCTTGGATGCATCACTATAGATCACAAACCTTTCTCCACTACAAGGCAGTGTGAGAACAGGTGCACTGGATAACCTTCTTTTCAACTCCTTGAAATTCTCTTCACATTCCTCTGTCCAGACAAACTTAACTCCTTTCCGAGTCAACTTGGTGATTGGATTAGATAATCGTGAAAAATATTTTACAAAACGTCGATAATATCCAACCAAACCAAGAAAACTTCGGATCTCAGTTACTGTTGTTGGTCTTGACCATCTTTCGATAACCTCTGTTTTTGCTGGATCCACAGATATCCCCTCTTTTGAGATTATGTGACCCAAAAATGCAACTTTTTGAAGCCAAAATTCACACTTGGTAAATTTGGCATAAAGCTTCTCCTTTCTCAGGGTCTTCAATATAATTCTCAAGTGATCTTCATGCTCTTCCTTGCTCTTTGAATAGACAAGAATATTGTCTATAAAGACTACCACAAATTGATCAATATAGTCTCTAAAGACTCTATTCATTAGATCCATGAAGATAGCAGGGGCATTAGTAAGACCAAATGGAATCACTATAAATTCATAGTGTCCATACCTTGTACGGAAAGCCGTCTTTGGTATATCCTCCCTTTTGACCCTTAATTGATGATACCCTGAACGAAGATCAATCTTGGAAAAGTATTGAGCTCCGCGTAGTTGGTCAAATAAGTCATCAATGCGTGGGAGAGGATATTTTTTCTTGATAGTGATCTTGTTATGTTCTCGATAATCAATGCAGAGTCTCATTGATCCATCTTTCTTCTTAACAAATAGAACAGGTTCTCCCCAAGGTGACGCACTAGGGCGTATGAATCCCTTATCAAGATTCTCTTGGAGTTGCTTCTTCAATTCCTGCATCTCAATTGGGGCCATTCTATAAGGTGTCTTTGAAATAGGCAAAGCACCCGGTACGAGTTCTATTGAAAACTCAACTTCACGATTTGGTGGAAGACCCGACAATTCCTCCGGAAAGACATCATCAAACTCCCGTACAATGGGAATATTCTTAATCGTGAGTTTCTCACCAACCATTTGAGATAAATAACCTTCATTTAGTGGAATCAATACCCATAAGAGGGAAGAAATTTCCACTGGAAGGTTATGTTCATCCTTGCATTGGTATACGATCGTAGATTGATCTGGAATATGGATTTTGAATTCCCTTCTTTGGAAATTGATATGAGCTCCATGTAGAGAAAGCCAATCCATGCCAAGAATCACATCAAATTCCACTAAAAGAAGGATCACAAGATTTGCAGGAAGCACATTCCCACAAACTTCGATCGGAGAAGAATTATAAACTTTTGATGCGATTGATGTGCCATTAGGTGTTGTCACAGCTAACTCAACATCTAATTGTTGAGGTAATACGGTGATACCCTTAGAAAATTTTTCAGAAATAAAAGAGTGGGTGGATCCAAAATCAAATAAAACATTTGCTACATTAGAGTGGATGGTATGTGTACCTTTCACCACATCGTTATCGTACTCCACATCGCTGATAGAAGTTGCATGTGACCTTCCTTTGTCTTTAGCCTTAAGAGTTTGTTGACGTCGACCATCATCATCAACCCTTGGATTTGGGCATTGATTGGCATAATGCCCCATCTCCTTGCACTTGAAACATTGAAGTGTAGTAGGTTCATTCTGTGTATCCCTTCCTTTGTTTGTGTCATTAGACATCTTCTTCCCATTATCACGGCATTCAAATGCCCGATGACCTTCTTTTCCACATTTAAAACATTTACTTGTCCCTTTAAGACAACTCCCTCCATGTTTCTTTCCACACTTTGAGCATAATGGAAAGTTCATCTTCTTTCCAGTGTGCTCTTTAGAGTTTCCTTTGAATTCCATCTTCCTCTTCTTATCAAACCCATGTGACTGATGGGTTACTCCAATCTCCATCTCGACTTTGAGAGCACATCGAACGATTTCCTCGTAGCTATTGAAGTCCCTTATGGATAACACCCTTCGAAGACTTGGTTTTAAGCCACTAAAGAATCGATCGATCTTACTCTCAGGTTGGATAATAATACCAGAAGCGTACCTTGCAAGTCTTGTAAAATTTGCTTCATAAGTACCAACAGATTCATCATCCCTTTGCTTCAGTTCAAGAAACTCTTTCTCCATCTTTGTTCGGAGAATACGAGGGAAGTACTTATTGAAAAATAAGTTCTTGAACTCGTCCCATTCCATAGACTCAATTTCATCCCTTTGCCTCGTATTCTTAACAAGATTCCACCATTGATCCGCATCTCCTTCCAAACGATACACTGCTAGGATGACTTTATCATACTCAGAACATTGAAGAACTGAAAATATCTTTTCAGTAGTACTAATCCATTGTTCAGCAACTAATGGATCAGTAGACCCGCTGAAAGAAGGTGGACGCTGCCTCATGAAGGATTCAACAGAATGTTGCTCCCTCCTTTGCTTGATTGGAAATCCAGCATGATTCATAACTTGAGAAATTTGTGTGAGCATGGCTACAAGATTTTGCATTCCAGCTCCCATATCGTTTGGTTGCTCAGGGGGACAATCATTGCATTGCCCATCGCATTCCGCATTAACACGGTTCCTTCAGGTTCCAGCCATTGACTAAAACCAAGAAGAATAGTGTGAGCAACACTAATTATAATAGGAAACCACATAATTCAAGAATAAAATTTTCATGCTTATGGCCTTATCCTAGGTTATTCATGGACATTTCTAAGATTGTGTTATATGCTTAGACTTATCCTTAGGGTTCTTACTAAGGCTTTCACATCCTAGTTTCCAAAGGTTGACTATAACCTCCCTCTGATACCAACTATAACGACCCATACTTTACATACATTGTTAATACTTCGAAATTGAAGCACACTTATTACAACATATGACAAAACCACAAAGGACCGTATAGGTATAGTGTCTTTAGAAACTGGGAAACATAAACAAATGGTTCATAAATCTTCTACAGTGTCTCCCATTTATTTCATCATATCTAGGGTCCCTTTTAGCATATTCTACTTAATATCCATCTTCCTGACCTGGGGAAAAGAAAACATAAAAGGGTGAGCTCAAATGCTCAGCAAGGGCAAATAAAGGAAATTAAAATCATATCATATCTTTATGAAAATCAAAACCTGTAAAAGAGATCATAATATCTTAACATGGAATAAATCATAGAAGTGAAAATGAGATCCCCATAATCATAACATAAAACTTGAAACTTTGTGGCATGCACACATAATCATGGAAAATAATTTCTTGTTAGTCATGACTCATTGCCAAGACTATCTTAGTGGACAAAGTCCCTTTCTGAACCGAGTTCACTCCTCGTTTCAGTCCTGTATCACTGAACCGAAATAACCTTCCGTTCCAGCCATGTCTATCTCATGAGATATAAAATCTTTACCCAATGCATTGGAGGGAGATATAGGTCCCACCCATCTTATAATGAATCCTTTCTTATGTGTGCCACATAATCATAAAACATACATCATCGCATAACACATGTAACAAAAATGGGATTCTTGAAACATCATGACATCATAAATCAATTCATATAAGATAAAGGAATTCATAAAAATAATTCCATCACAACATGAACAAATCAATTTAATAATAGGGATAAAATCAGAACCCTTTATTATCTTATATGGAAAATAATTTTGATAAAACACTTGAACTCCATTCTTGAGGAAAATATCCTTTCTTCTTCAAAAACATTTTTCCTTTCATAACATGTCATACAACTTTAAAATAAAAGAATTTGATTAAAAATAAACTTGAAAACTTGTAAAGGATGCTTCTTGGAAACAATGTTTTAAAAATCCATTCATGTCATATAAGTTAAAAAAACATTCTTCGTACTTTTGTCGGAAAAGTCAAAAAGTACCTCGTATGACAAAAGATTCCTTTCATAGATATTACTAAAAACTCACCGAAGGGTAAAAATGGATTTAAACAATTTTAGGTGGATGGAAATAATATTACATATTGATGAAACATGGATGTGGATGATAAAATACACCCCAGTAAATACTTATGAATAAACAATCTCGGATAAAAATGAGATTGTGATATTTCCCTTACCATAGGTCCGATTTGCTTTGTTCGTGTCCGAAGCTCCTGTATAATGGTTTAAATAATGTTATTGAATTATTCAAGAATCATACATATTTATATTATATCATATATGGTCATATTATTAGCTTCTTGTTAGTAATATTTCATTGTTACTTGTTACTCGGGTCTTTATAACTTTTTGTTCTTATGCGTGTTTTGTCGAATAAATTCTTATTCTTATCTTTAGGTTATAGATAATTCATTTCCAGAATGGTATTAGTGTAGTATATATCATATTCATTCATTCAATTCATTTATATAATCATTATGAAATGAAGATCATGTAGAACGAGTCGCATCACATCGTGGAGACGGTATTCCGTACGTACGCACGAGTGATGATATCGTTCCTATTATCGTGGAATTGTATTATAGTATATATATATTATTTCAGTATCAATATTACTTCATAATAATCATATATAGTTACTCATTACACCATTATACCCATCCTTGTAAGGTGATGGTGGAAAATAGATTACACCACGGTGTGGAGACGGTATTCCGTACGTACGCACGCGCGGTGATTTCATTTTTCCGTAGGATGGATAGAAGGTGAATTAGGTTTGTTTCATATTTATAATAACATATAAGTATGTAAGTAATACTGGTGTTATTACATTATCATGAAACAACTAAAGGAGAAGAAGTTGAAGAAGAAAGAAATTGAAAAGATCGGTAATGGATATTACCTCTTCTTTGGAACACCTCTTTGAATCCTCCACTAAGGGAACTAAGATTGGTCTTTGAAGAAGACCAGGACCTCTAGGATTATTCTAGGGAAGTGGAGAGGAGAAAATGGCAGGGGTTGGCCGAGCTTGAGTGCTCAAATTGGTGTGAGGAGGAGGGGGAGGAGGTGCCCTTTTATAAGGGAGGAGAGGGGCACCTTAGGAATATCTCAAAATATTATTTTATATTAAAGTCAAAATCGGTTTATAATGGTTCCAAAGGGTCTTATTTCGAAGCTAAAGTGGGGATGGGTCGAAATACTATCAACCAATAAGATTTAGACAAGTTTAGGGTATTATTTTAACCTTATCAATTAGATTTAACTCTAAGTTAATTAATTTAACTTTTCCGTGTCTTTTTGTTTTCTTTCACTATATGGTTAATACACTTACTATAACATTCCAAAAGAACCCCAAATTGTTTATTATTAATATATATATCCTTATCTAAGTCATTTTGCCGAACCTTAGATTTTTAGGAATAAAAGAACAATTAATAATATAATATTTGATTTAAAAACTATTTTGTGTCAATTTTGACACTATTTGATATATGATTTTTTTGAAAGTCATAACAGAATTATATGTTCGAACCAAGTTGATTAAATCAACACTAATATACCATAGTAACCTAGAAAATTAGTGGAATTCATAAAAAGTCTCAAATTATATTAATTTTGGTGTTTATAACATCAATTATGTCAATATTTCATTAATAAGATAATTACTGTATCATCATTGTGTCATAAATAAATTAAATTATTTAATGTATAAAAATTACAAATAAAATACCATTATGTAGGAAATCTTTTTATCTTTCTAATGAATATTTATAGTCGAATTTATCTTATGTATATCCCCATATTAAAATTGATTTACTTATTAAACTTTGATTTTAAATATTTTAACCCTTCTTTAAATAAATTAATAATAAATGTCCTAATCTAATCCAAGTGGGCCTAAATGGTCATATTTTATTCCTAAGTTTGTTTTTGGTCGAATTACACTTGTCCAATAGAATTAGGACATGTGTTAGGGTAATATTGATATCATATTTACCCTTAGTTACTCTATTTACTATTAACCGCGGTAAAAAAAGTAAAAACTTACTATTCACCAAAAATTATTTTATCTCATTGAACCACATTTTACTTACTGATATCAACCGTGTCTGTCGGATTTTCGAAATTCCATTCACAAAAGCGGTAAAATTAAGTATTATGAAAAATTCAGTTTTTAACCTACCACTTAGTGGTTTCACTATTCATCAAAAATTGAGAGTTTTCAGAAAAATACCAAAATTTCACCCTAGGCTAATTTCGATATTCTGAGTCCAAAAATGAAGTCCATTTTGAAAAATAAAATTTATAAAATTTAAAAAAGTGGTTATTACTATTCATAACGGCTAGTTTTAATAGCATATTGTTGTTTAGTGAAACTCGGTATTGCGTACGACGCAAGCTATCGAGGAAGGTCGCGATTGCGTGTAAAGCAAGCCAAGAAAGTGTTGTGTAGAAAAGGATTCCCTTGATGATTTATATAACATAAAATTCTCAGGTGTTACAATTTAATCAATGTAATAAAATTTCATGTGTAGAATAATGGAATGTTATAATTTCATCAATCATGTTGACTAGAATTGAGTGATGTTCTCACTAGGGACTATCTGCACATTTCAAAGGATTTTTTTATAACATTTATAGAGAAAATTAATCTTGTGATATATAGAAAGTAATTAATTTAAATTATATAAAAATATAATGAAAAAACTGTTAATTTATGATTTTATTATTGTCAATTATGGAATTTTGGGATAACCATGAAAACAATTATATTAGCAAAATGAAATAGAAGGAAGAAAAACATAAAATCCGGTGAGTTGAAATCTATGATATCATAATGTAGGAGGAGGATAAGGTTGATAAATAACTCCCTATGGTGGAAAAGATAGTTAGAAATATTAGAGACATCAGGGAAAGGAATAATGAGTCAACTATTGTAAAAAAAAATTAATGAATAATTTTCCATATATTTTTCACCAAAATATATTCCCTTTGGAAGAAATCCACGAAATATGCCATTATTAGATACAGAATACCCAATTAATGTATGTTTTTTATAATGGAATATATTTTCATGAATAAACAAAATTATCAATGTACCATGAAATCCATGATTTAATTAAAGAATAAGGAAATGAATAATGAGCTTTCAAATAATATTGATGGAGATGATGATAGTAATTAGAATAATATAAAAATTATATCACTCATATATAAAAAATGAAATGGAGTAACTATAAATATTAAGATAAACATAAACGTATGTGTTTTAAATGTTGTTTGATTGGTCACATTTTTTATGATCCCCCTATGAAAAATAAATCTAGGAATTTATATAATTATGAAGAATAATCTCCCCATAAGATGTTAAGACCATAAAGTAGAAATAAAATTGGAAAAAAGTGATCATGTTGAGAAAATAATTTTTTTCCATTTTTCAATTGGATATATAGAAGGTATTATTTATTTAAAATAAAAAAAATTAAGATTCATGTTAATGGAGATGATGAAAACTATAGTAGTTGTGAAATATAGGAATGTTATTCCTATGTGATTTAGATGTTATTGAAAAAAATTATGAATCTTTTAAAAAAGACAAATAGCTTGATGAGGATTCCATGATCTACATGAATAAAATGATCGTGATGGGGAATGTTATTGATGATTTTATATATAATGTATGTGAATACATTGAAGTGGTTAAACTATTCAATATAAAAGTGAATAAGAAAGATAGAGTTTCAAAAGAAAATTAGAAGAATATTGATGCCCATTAAAAGGAACATAATAATGATGAATCAAGTAATAATAAATTAGAGAATACAAATAGAAAAATTAAGAATTAATTTTATAAATATTCATTTGTAATGGACAAGTCATCCTCCCTAATAATTAGAATGCATCATATAAACTAGAGAAATATAAAAATTTAAAACTATTCATCATAATATTTTATGTTCATTGTGAAATTTTTGATAAAATTGTCGATGGAAACACATATAGAAGGATAACTACTGTTGATAAAATTAGGGGTACACAATATAAGAAATATAATCCAATATCCATGAAAATAGACATTTTATTGGGCCAAAATAGTATGTTGATTTTCAGGGGAATAATCAATAATTATTTGGAAGAAAAAGCTTCAATAGATACTAATTGTTCAATGTAGATGATGTAAAAAAATATTATATTTATTTTTATTACAAATATATATTATGTAATCATATAATTATAGATTGTGATAAATGGTATGCGAAATAGATGTTACAAAACTATGAAAAATGACCAGAAATGAAAATATTCATATGATTGTTGTCCAAAATATGATTAATGGTATTTATTAAGTGTGTGGATGTTCTAATAATATTGGAAATAATCCTTATAAGTGTTTTTACATGATTATAATCTATTATAAATAGATACCGAAACTCAGGATGAGTAAACTAAAAAACATTTTTGAATAGTAAATAACTGTGCAGATTGCCTAAAAAATTGAAAAATTAAAAAACCATGGATTATTGATAGTGGATCCTCCTTATACATGTTATGTGAAATACAAATATTTAAATAAATAGATTATTATGAATTTGGTTCTGTTACCTTTGGAAATAAATGATTATTGAATATAAAAGGAAATTGACCAGTTGTTATTGAATTCAATAGAATGAATTCACAGGAATAATAATTTGTGGATGAGATCAAGAACAATATATTAAGTGTATTTTGTTTTTATGATGGGGTAAATTGAATGATTTTATATATGAATGTGTATTTCATTAACATAGTTAACGATAGAAGTATTATAAATATAGAATAAAATATTAGTGGGAATTATTTATTGTTGATTTTAGTAATTTTAGTTATCTATGTATTGGAGAATATAATAATATATCACAAGGAAGACATGGGAATACCATTTAAAATAATTTTATTAAGATATATATTGAACATTTTTAAGTGGATTTTCCTCTATTAATTATATAAAGATATCATATTGTTATCAATTTTCCCAAGAAAAAAGGGATATAGATACATAAATTTGGGTAAACATAACAAATGAGAACACTATAATTATGTCATTAAAATTTTTATAAACCCATGATCAAAAAAATACACAATTAATGACTTTTATTTTATCACATTAATCAATAAAAATCATATAATGTAATGGAATTATGAATGTGACACAATTCATTGGATTCAGACATATTGAAAATATATATGAGTATATGAATGATTACAAGGAATTGACCCAATAATCTACGAACATAAAATGATAAAGAGTAAATTGGAAAATATATTAAATACTAACATATAATTTCAATGATTAAACATCTATATAGAACCACCTACACAAGACAGTGCATTGGGGTTTCATAGAGAATGATCATGACCATCATAGAAATCGGGAGAAAAGTGATTACTAAATTTGAAAAATAACTATTCTATTTGAATGTGATTTTTTTTCAAAACTATACATATTCAAAATTTAAAATTAAAGGATAAAAACAAGGTAATCTAATTGTATATGTTCATTAATGATAACAAAACATTGAAAAAGTTACGAGTACTTAGTAGTAATTATTTAATTGTTTTCAAAGGCCTGAAATAGAGAAAGCTAGATTACATAGTTTGAGGAAGATATCTTTCCTGGATACCAATCAAATGGGAAAGACTAAGGATGCTGGAATAAAAATCACCAAATATTGTTGAATGGATTTTGGTCAGCATTTTGGGAAAACATCTCATTAATAATAAAATATATAAAGTATCTTTTGAAGATGATATTGGGAAAAAATGAATATTTTTTGTTATATTAGATAACTTTATAATGAAGGTGAAACTAGTTAAAGAGGTGTTAACTCTGAATATTCTAACAAAAAAAAGAGTCTTCTTAGAATACAAAATAGAAATATAATTATTGTAGGAAGCTTATGGAGTTATAAAGTATTATTTGTTGTGAATTAGCTCTAGTTCTGAACATATGATATTTAAAATATGAAAATTAAATTGATTTAATCTTTTAGAAGGATCCACTTTTAGTAGTTGAATCCTTTTCAATAAGGAATGAATTTATGCTTAATCGATGAGATAAATCAGATAGCATTTATTTCCACTTTTAAACGTAATATATAACATGTTTGAAAAAATATCATTGGATCTTAGTGGGTATTGATAAATAAGTTAGATAGTAAAGGAAATGTTATCTAGGATAAATCCAGTCCTATTTTGTAAAGGGAATTTTCATGTTTAGGGGGTTGATATTGATGAGACCATTTCCCATATTATATGTTTGGAGAGAATTTTATTATTTTTGGTATCTTACAAAAATCAAAAAATTTAACGAATGGATGCCAAATTTTCCTTTTTAAAGGGAGATCATCAAGAGGAAGTGAATGAGGGAAAACTAAATGGTTTTGTAATTAAAGATGATGAAACATGAGTGTAAAAAATGAAGAAAACCTTATATATATTTAACAAATCCTCTTCATCCTAGATTCAAGTAAATACTACTACATGATGAAATTATTGATAATCAAAGGAAAGAATATACAAAACCTATATATCATAAAAAATAAGATAAGTATACATCATATTATTTTGGATGAAGAAGCTATTATGTTTCTCCTAGATCATGAGAAATATTATTAATAGTTTTAAAAAAAATCAAATTAATATCCTAGGTGAATTTGTTTAATTCATAATATTACAAGTAAATCTTTAGGAAAAAACAGTTTCTTATAACAAGAAAATTACTCTATAGAAATGTTTTATATGTTTTTGAATGATAATTCAATGCTTGTATCTACTAAAATACATGTGGAACTAAATATATGTAATGATGAATATGAATTATGTGTAAAAAATAGTATTTATAATATTGATTGGAATCTAATGTTATCATAATGACTATGAAGAATATATTTTTCATACAATGTTAATTTATGCCTTATTACAGTGTGACATGCAGGATTCATGTTTTATTACTACTAAATGTGTTATGAGGAATATTAATGGAATCATGTTCTAAGGGTTGAATTGTAAAAATATAAATAATTTTATTCATTCTATGTTTATTGATTATGGCTGAGTAGGATATTTTGATGATAAAAGATCATAATAATGGGGTATTTTCATTATGGTAGATAGTTTGATGGGATTTTTTTTGTAACTAACAGAACCTAGACCCATAGATTAATTCTAATGATTAACATTTTTCCAATAGAAATTCCTACAGTCAAATGATTTAGATGTATAATAATCTATATTATTTAAAGTTATAGTGTTGAAAAAAATCTAAATATTAATTATTTTAATCAATGTCCTATAGATATCAAAAAAAAGTGTCTAACACATGAGGACATAGAATATAGATATTATATACCATTTCATTAAATAGATATTTTATAATAGAGATATTATGATGTAATTTGATCCCACCCAAGAAACTTTGACCCGTATATTCACCAACATCATCCCAAAATTTTATTGAGTTATTTGAGATAATAATTTGTTCCCATCCCCTCTAACATCCTTTAAAATCATTGTGTGGGTCACCCACATAACATTAGATTATTATGTCAACGGGGAGAGAAATGTATGACAACTACTATGAAGAATGGTAAATATTCACTGAATTGGTTTTTTATATAATATTTTCATATCTAATGGGAGGATATATTTATAGGAGTGTGTTACCTAAATAATGGGGATATCAATATGGGGTAGATATTTTTCACTTGGATAAATACATTCATGTCACCACTAGACTTAGTTCTATGAAAAATAAAACTCTATCCAATAGTATTATGTCATGTTGTTTATCTTTTTGGAAAATTGGGTTTTTTGTGACTCTTTAATGAGGTGTTTAGGATGAAATACTTTACTTAATGGAAAATATAATAGGGGGTATTGAAATTTCCATGGAATTATTGAACATGTTGCATTTATTTTCAACTTTTGATCTATGTGTGATGATTGATAAACTAATATTAAAAGGAATCAAATACATGTTTGGGTGGATAATTTTTCAATATCTACAAAATATATGATTTTTATAATGTATTTTATTTTTTTAGATGTTGTGATAAGTGATTTTTCGTTTACTCTATGTATGTTTGGATTTTTCCAAATCAGCAAATCTATTTTCCAGCACCTAAGAAAAATCACATAGATAAATTCAAATCTGTGTGGGAAATATGTACAATGAATTAATTTTATCATGGAACTAAATTCTCATAGGATTATTGGGCTTATGTGAGTGTTTTTTCTATATATAGCTAATGTAAACAACATAGTTGATGTGAACCACATAATTGATTTCTTTGATGTAGATAATGTGATCCACACCGTACTTTTCAATCCATGTATCATATTTTATGTAATGCATATTTTTTAGGTTTCCAATTTTTACTATTAATCCATGTATAATATTGTTTATATATATAGACTACAGTTATGTAGATTTATTAAATTTTAATATTCACGGTTAAAAAAATGGACATTATAGCTATTACGATCTTCATGGGGAAAACATTATTATTGATAATGTGGTCATGATTTTATATATGATTGATGGATATCAAGCCAAGGTAGAATATAATATTTGTGAGATAAGATATTATCATCATAGGATATAATACCATGTCATATTATATGTGATCATGATGAGGGAAAGTTTCATTCTGCAAGATGGAGGTCCATGTGGAAATATTGATTACTGCCATACATGTGTAGATTTCAAATGTGTTTCAAGGATGATATTTTTGTATATATAAGGAATTTGTATTTTATTATCAAAATTGAGGAGAATACATGAGTATTTTTGGATTTTAATTAAGATGGGAAATATTTTTATATTACACAAGAGATGCATTAATATGATTCTTATAGGGTTTTAAATAATGAATTGAATTAGAATTAAATAAAGAATTAATGATTTTATGATTTTTTAAATCTCACTACCGAATATCAATTTTTTTTGAATATTGTTACGATTTTATTATTTTGGGGAGTTTATGATAATTATATGTGTGTGTTCTTGACAAGGTGATGATTCAATGAATGAGAAGCTGAGGAAGATTGAAATGTACAATTATTATTTTTTTGAAAATTATTAGGATAACTAGTTAAACAATTTTTCATCTTGATATATGTACATGAAGTTGGAGGTGACCAATTTGTGCATGCATAACCTCAAGATCAAACTATTATTTTTGAAATTTTTAGATTATTTTTTATTCTGTTAATTTTTTTTTGGAATTAAATAAATTTTAAAAATATAATCAATATTTGATGTTGATGAATCCAATAGATTATTATAGATCCCATTCACCCTAAATAGAGAGGAAGATATTAGAAAAATGGGTGGGTTATATATAAAAACCCTAATATTATATAAAAGTGGAAGAATATAATTTTTTAGAATACCTTGTAGGAAAATTATAGGCATTTTATTAACAAAAATTATATTGCGATTATAAAATAAGGGTACTCGATAACAGTATAAACTGACAAGGTCTCAACTCTCGTATAACGAAAAATCATTGCAAAAATTTACATTTAATTCATTTCATTAATATTTAATAATTTGATGTGTAATCATTTCATAAATAAAATATCATGATATTCATTGATCAAATAGGTTGGATTCCAAGTTGTTTTATTAAAAATGAAAAAAATTTGGATTCAACCCAGCAATTAATTGTATTCCAAGAGATCTAAGATCCAAATGTATAAAAAAATTTGTATTTATAACTGATTTGAAACAAACAAATAAAATGTAATTATACCATTCATTATTTACTTATAAATTTTTTTATGTTTTCATAAATAATCATAAATTATAATCATTATTTTTGTTGTTAACATCTTTTTTTCATATATTCTTTTGTTGGAAAGTAATGGTACTTGTAATTTGATCATGGTGGTAAAATATCTTGGAATTTGTCAATGATAAATTTATAAGATATTTAAATTATATATATATATATATGACCATTCATATTAATATATGATAATGAAATAATAACATTACTCCATAGAGACTATAGTCCATATGTATGTGTGAGTGATGTTTCTATTTTTCAAGGGATGGAATCAAAAAGTGTAAATAAAAATTCATCATTAAAAAATTAATGATTTATTAAATATCATATATATTCCTTCAATCCATTAGTATAACCATCCATTTGAGGTGGTGATAGAAAATTAATCACATCACTACATGGAGGCAGTGATATTCATGTAGGTAAGAGTGATACTTTCTTTTCGAATTTGAGGGAATGGGGGTATAAAATGGTTTTACCATAATAATAAGAACATCTCAGTATATTAATGATACTAGATTATTTATGTTCGAATGGATACAACATATCTATAGAAATTAAAATAAAAAACAAACATTTAATGTGTCATGTAATATTCATTCCTATTCATTGAGAGTTCTTATTTTCATTACATGTTAATCCTATTTAGGATGATATTGGGGTAATTATTAGAGATCTGGAATTATGGTATGGAATAATGGAAGGTAAAAATATATGTAATCACTAATAAATATATCTCAGACATTTTGATTAAGGGATTATATGTGGTTCCTTTTTATTGGAGAGGATAGGGCACAATTTAAATTACAAGAATGATGAAAATAATATTTATTTATTTATTAGGTATAATTCTTCTTAATCAGAATATATTCAATTAATAAATGATAATGTAAAATGATAAAAATAAAATAAAATTAATATTCATTTGGTGGTCATTTATATATATTTTTTTAAACCTTCAATAAATATATTTATCCCTAATCATCAAAATACATTTTATAGACTTTACGGTTTATAAACATATTTGTATTGTGAAAAATAGATCACAAATGGTCCCTGATGAAATTTTCATCTATTTATAATTACACATGACCTATTGTATGAATTTTTTTATTTTTAAATCATGTTATCATATACTATTTAATATTAATATATTTTTTGTTGTTTTTATGACTATTTATTTTATTTGATCTAAAAGTCATCATGATTGAAATGGATTTAAAATATATACATTTTTACCATAAATATTATAGTATTATTAATTATAAATTATCAAAACAATATAATTAATCTAGAAAAATTTTCATTTAATATTTTTAATATAATTTTGTATATTTTCTCTATTTTTTACACATGCATTATGTCTGTGTTGCGTAAGCACTTAAAGTAATTATTCATCCACAAAAATTGAATTTCAATTACCATAAGAATTATATTTTATATATGATCATAATAAAATATTAATATAATTAATATTGTCTTTCTAACCTGATGAAATATATATTATATAAATTAAAGCCAAGATTGGTGAAATTTGAATTTATAGTATTGTTATGATTATATTGATTTTACAATCATGGTCAATTTGAATGAAACTTCCAAATCATAATAGTCTGTCTCAATGTTGTCAAAATTCAATTATCTAGTATGATATATTCATGTTTTATAGATATTTTAATGCTTTATTCAATATTATTATCCTACAATTACAGTTATTAACATTACCAAGGTGAGAAACCATTATTATGGTTAATATTAATAATGAAAAAATCAATAGCGTACTATTTACCAAATTGGAACTTAGTCATTCCAAATTTGGAATCATTTTTTAATTATTATATTTAAGGAATTTTCATATATCTATTGTAGTAGAATTACATATATTAATTAAATCATTTATTATAATGATTTATTTCCAACACAAAAATGAAGTTACACCAAAATCATGTAAAATAATGACTCATATAAAATTAAGTATTTTACATTCAAATAAATTAAAAATAAGTTACCAAATTTTAAAATTAAAAATATAGATTTATTTTTAAATTAATTAATCTTATTATAGTAAACGAATTTTTAATAAATTTCATTATATTTTACAATTCTGATAAAAAAATTTCAAAAAATATAAACAATTCACCCTAATATTATATTTAAAATTTTTATACATAAATTATATTAATAACTTAAAATGAAATTCATTTTAATGTTATAAATTAACTATAGTTGTCGCATAGAAAATTCTATACAATTCATTATTAAGGAAAACATATTTTTATTCCAAAAACGACTACTGAAGATTGAGTACTTATTTATTTTTCTTTAACAAACATATATATATTATAGAAAACATTTGTATATATTTTAAATGTGGATATTTATATTCATACGACAAATTCAACTGTCCTAATTTAATATTCACATTTAAATAAAATTAATATTATATTATATCATAGTTCTCATAAATTCAATGTTGCATATTATTGAGGCTACTCAGAATATTTTTATTTTAATCTAATTTTTTGTGTTTTTACATTGAACCCCCATAAGAAAATAAATTTCATAATATTTTTTTTAGTGAAGAATGTTTCAATATTATAAAATAATTTTTATTTTTATTTGATATGACAAATAGTAATGACAAAACATCCTTTGAGATAAGGATGTGTGATATGAAAAGGATCACTAAAATAAAACATAATCACCTTCCAAAGAATAAGATCATTAGTGGGATGTTAAAATATGCACATGACTGAGAAATATATTGTACAATGAATCATATAATTTGATAGAATATGTGGTCATAGGAATTATATTGACTACAAATATATAAATAATCGAGTTTTGAAATACTAGACCATTCATCTTAAATTAGTGTATGAATAGAAAATAGTGATTTTAAAGAACCTATTCTTATTTTTAATGAAGTATTTTACCATGAAATCTTAGAGAATACAATTACATGGCTTCATCATATCAATACACCTTATTTAATAATTTTGTTATGTTTTGAGAATTTTCAACACCGTCATTATTTTATATAAATATTCATGATACCTATTTAATTCATGAATTACTAAGATAAACTATTAATAGTTTGTTAAATACAAATAATTTTTACATGTTATTACTACTGTATCTATTCTAATACTGGAATTAAATTATTTAGTTCGTGGAAAATTAAAATATATCAGTGAACATACATTTTAAAGATTAATCTCAAATATTACAATAAAAATACCAAAATATATAAGTCATTAAGTCCACAAATATCAAAATTCAAAAAAACATCAAGGTATGATTAAGAAATTCTAAACCATAAAAAATTTAAATCAAATTAGTTCAACAAATTAAATATTTATTTTATCCTTATTCCATAAACAACCTAAAATATCTCATTATGCCACATGGAAAATATGTCAATACTATGATAATATATTCTATACAAACTTGTTGATAACCTAAATCACCAAATAAACTAAATTAAAACTATTATTCCTGAAAAATAAACTCAATTCTTATTCCTTAATTAAAATCAATGTGTATAAATTATTTATAACAAATCAAAAAATATAGTTAAATTCATCAATGATAAAATAAAACACATTTCATTAATGTCACTAACTAATTTTATGTTATCAAATTATATAAAATTTTCATTAAAATATCAATAATATATTTTCTTAACTACACATTATTATACCAACATCATGATTTTATTATGGTTTTTTTGTTCATCAAGCATTTTTTCAAAAAAATCACTTTATCACAAAATACATTTTCAAGTTTATCAGTACTATTCCACATATAATTGAACAAAATAAAATAAAAATATTTTCTTATTAATAAATATATGTTTCAAGGATTATATATGTAGAATATAATTGATAAAATTCTTATAAAAATATTTCTCAAATCACAATGAATACACACTTCAATCGTTCAACATTAATGATTATTATAATGTTGAATTATCCTTTATCTTGAAGTTATCCAAGAAATTATTGCATTGAATCTTTTAATTCACATGTTCCCCATATACAATATAATCAGCTATAATTAGTAACATTAGATGTACTTTATTTCCCTGTATAAAACTCTTGAGTTTTAATTGGATGTAAGGTTAATTGGTCTCGAGTTATCAACAAAAAATATTAATATTATGTTAATAAATTTACCATAGTTTCTTATTCCACAATATTGACATAAATAAATACAATTCTTTATTTCTCTGTGGTTGTCATGAAAATTGATTTTTCAATTAATATTATCATTTAGAAAATCAAGTATTTGAAGGTTTTTAATAATATATATATAGACTATGTTATGAATATTAATAATATTTCATATTCCACATCTTATTTCTGTTGGGTTTTTCATGAAGAAAATCCATTTATCATCCATAAAATTCAATGTTATCATGTCTCCACTTAGTTTGATCCACTAAGGAAAACCATAAAACATCTTGTGAGAGAAAATAATATTAGTGATATATCACATAATCCAAAAAAAAATTTATTAGCAATCCAAAATTACGAAAACATGTAAAATCATGTTTTCTATTTTTATTTAATTTTACCCATTTATCTCAGGACCCAAATATTTGAAATCATTTTGTTTTTATTATATTGTTTTTCTATAATTTTTTTATGGGTTTTTCACCCTTTCATGGTTTGTGAGTGGTATGTGCATAGTTAATCAAAATGTGTATCATTTCCACATGGTCCGTGCATGGTTTAACTATGTGTGTAACCTATGGGTGAAGTGGTGAATTGTTAAGAACATGGTTTATACTAACCATGTGACCCATCCCAACAATCCAATCATTTAATAATTAACGTTATTAAAATTAGAATTAAAATTAGGACCCCCCCCCCCCCAATTATTCGAAAACTCTTCCCAATCAAACATAAATTGATTTTATTTATTATAAAATACCTCTAGGGATATTATTTCTCCCAAAAAATAATCTATTTGAAGATAAACTCATCCATCGTCACCGATATATTCTCCTTCAGTGAGTTATCTTCTTTCTAATCATGTATCTCACTTATTATCTTGATTCATTCCACCAAATGGTTTTGTTGGTTGTGCATTTTGTTGGATCCTGATTGATTGATATGGAATTTTAAATGTTGGATAACATCTTTATTCTTTTATGTTCTATCTTTTTAGATATGGTGATCACCATCAAAGGTGAAACAACTTATATTTTTATGGTTGGATTACTTATGTTCCATGTTGGTTTTTCAATTTGTTTCCATCATTTTGTGATTTATTTTTTGTTGATAATTCATAGAGACATGTTTCCTAATTTCTAACACATGTTCTATTAAATTTGTTCATTTAATTCCTTATATAATATTCCTTGACTCTACTCTATTTTAATTTAATATAAAATTACTTTATTTGATATAATCATAAATTTTCTGAACATTTTTTTAAATCGTTTCATTCCATGATTATTTATCTTAATTTTAAAATATATTTTAAATGGTTTTTTAGTTAAATTTATGGCTTAGGCAAGATTTTTTATTTTTTAAATAAACATCCATGATTTTAATTAAATGAATTGACCAATAAGATAATTAAAAATACTTTAAAATGCATGAATTTAGTAAATTACCAAGAACCCCATTTGAATAATTTCTTCCATATTTTATAATCGGTTCTCTTATGTTATTTGAAATAACTAATTTATCTGTATGATAAATTTTTCAAAAACTTGTTTTAAAAATAATTCACTCCATCGAAAATTATAGAACATCCTTTGAATGATTAACGGTTTCATTGAAAAAAAATTGTTTTCAAAAACTCATTTATCATTTTAATGATTAATTGTGAATAGAATAATGTATTATTAAACTTATGAATATTGAATTGTATATCACTTTTGAATTAAAATTTATGATAATTGATGGCCTAGTAGGCACTTTAGGTTTATTCTCCAACCTAATAAATCTTTTTTTAACTTGTTTGATTATTATACATCACATTGCTGTGAGGGTTTAAAAAATATTATTTACTTTTAGAGAGATTGTGGGTGAGAATAATATGTTTATGTTAACAATCCATGTGTAATACTCATAATTTTATTATCTCACACATT
Organism: Viscum album; assembly: GCA_963277665.1. Taxonomy (NCBI): domain Eukaryota; kingdom Viridiplantae; phylum Streptophyta; class Magnoliopsida; order Santalales; family Viscaceae; genus Viscum; species Viscum album. Next base: position 462,520,344 of record OY728137.1, on the reverse strand, counting down.
ATATTGACTACTAATGGGCACTAAGATTGTTTGATGGGATTACCTAGATATATTCTTCACTAGTAGACTCACACCCTTCTAGTTGAGCCACATATAACACAAAGTATCATGATACGGATGTGAGGAATGGATTTTTGGTTTTCACGGAGCTAGATTTATTTAGACTTATGATACAATATATGAGCCGATAAATAAGTCATTTTATTAGCTATTCAAATGTTTCACTATCCTACCAAAGTTTTAAAAATGAAATCTATATATATTATGTCAATACATAACTGTATTCATTATCACTATTTTAAACTAGAGTTTCTTTGATTGCTTCATTTGTTATTATTATAAACCAGGACTGTATTTTATTGAATCTTGTTCATCTACCCATATCAAGTTCATATTATCATATTTTATTGATAATGTGACATTAACTTGTGAAATAGTTTTAAATTAGTTTCATGAAAACAGTCTGTTTTTTATAGGATAAATGGAATGTTTCATAGGTTTATTTTAATAAATGATTTTCAATATTTAAAACTGTATTTTTTAACTAATCCTTATTTAAAAAAAATATATAACTATTTTGGAATATTATTATTGACTTATGATCTATTTTCATAGAATCATTTGTGGAATAATAATGGGATAATTAACTCACACAATACTTGTACATTTAAGTGTTTTCATCCTTTTATTATGTTATAGAAGATGTTCAGATCTATCCATCTTCCTGGTTTTCTAGTTATGGTGTCCAAGGGTGGGTGTCTTGTTACATTATGGGTGGTAATGGACCGCCAGATGTTGTGTTTTGGTTGTTATGTTCTACTTTCATTATTCTTAGTGTCTATTTATACTTTTATATCAATGAATTAATTTTTATAATTCATGTTTCATCCAAATTATGCTATATTATTGAAATATTTAATGGATAAGTCATTCAAAAAAGTTTTTCATTGATGCACAGGTTCTTATAATTGGCCCATGGAGATTGGGATCTCTCTCCAATTTAGTGTCCAATTAACTCTTGTATCAGTTAAATGGTATTCCTAGTTGGTGAATTAAAAAATGTATCTGATATAGTCTTTATTTATATGGAAATACATTACTTTTAGATACATAAAAAATGTAGAATGTGTCATGGTTTAAAAGAGATTAATATTTTTTGTTATCAATAGGTAGTTTTTGAGTTGGTTCTTTATCACCACCCCTTCAGGTTGTATCTTTGGTTACCAAGGATAATGGTACATGAGAGTTTTTCTTAATTACTGGTTTTCAGTTATGAAATTATATTTTGATTCCCAATGATGCAATCCATGATTTTGGGAATCTCTTATCTATTTTTTGATAATAAAAAAGGATGGATGAACAAAATGGTTCCATGTTTTTATGGTCTTGTAAATTATTAAGAATTATATTGGATGATTTGGAAATCCCACCATGAATAGTTGTGCGGTTGTTGTGTTGTTTTACATCTTATAGGACCAATAATTGTTCTTTTATAAAGGGATTCTAAACATGAATTGTTTTTCTATTTTATTACTTGTGTATTCACTATTTTGAGTATTGTAATCTGGGTTGTGGATGTGGGTTATTTCATTCTCTTGTTTGGTTGTTTCAAATTTAAAAACATATTAGTAATGTTTAATTTCTCATGAAAACTAAATTGTTTCCAAAAATAAGTTTTTTAATTTTCAATGTAAATTATTTTCAATGACGAGAAATTGAATTTCATGAAATTTTTTTGTTGAAAAAATAATTATCAAAGACTCTTATATGATGTCATATAAAAATGTTTTAATAATGATTTTTTGTCTGTAATGGATTTAAAATATTTTTGGTATGGATAATTGATATATGTGATCAATGATTTTGAAACCATGTAATAGATTACATTTGATGGTTATGTTTTTTGAATCATTGATTATTTAATAGAAAGATTTTTCATTTTGAATGGAGAGAGTAATATATTAAAAATTGTGAAATATTTTATATTCTAAAGTCAATAATGCTTTGATAATGTGGGTTACAACTTTATTTAAATATGTTTGTTATCTAATTCAAAATTATTTAATTCCTATGTTTAAATTCGTAGGTTTTGTGATGTATAGAAATTTCTTCCATATGGTCCATTTAGAATTATGCAATGTTGGTAGAGTGTTATAGTCCTGAGGAAAGTTTATCACCTTATATATATATAATCCCTTGTCAATGTGTCAACCCAGAATCAATTATGATTGGTGGAACTAGATACCTTACATCCATTGAACACCATACTTTAATTACTATATTTTATTCCACCTTCTTATAAATTACAAAAATCTTATATTGAAGTAGTGAAGTGGCTTGATTATGTTGATGAGATCTTCAATTTTCTTAATATGCCAAGATATATGAATGTTATTTTTGTCAAATCCTTATTTAATGAACCTAGAGAATAGTTCTATGAAGTTTTTATTACCTCTAGTATGTATGAATAAATTTATTGTGAATTCATTAGGTTATTCTTCACTCGATGGTAGTATCACGAGTATACACGAAATGGAAAAATTACTTAGTTACAGGGTTTTTTTGATGATGAGATATCGGTTGCAGAGTGTTCCTTTGAATGTTCAGGTTTTGTTTGTTTCAAACCTAGTAATGTTGGTAATGAATTGAGTAAGGGTAAAAATTTTATAAATGTTAATCCATGTGACCTTGTAAATACTTTGCATATGGCTAGGTTGATTTATTATTAGGATATTCAAGATAAGGCGTTCTCAAATAATATAGAGAAAGTGAATCAATGTAAAGGGAATAATTCATCTTTCATGGTTGATAATGTACATCCTAATCTATGAAATAAGACTCATGACATGTCATTAAATAGTGTATATCCTAATCATTATATGTTTTTGTGTTTATAATATCCAATGGTTTGAGTATGGTGCGGATATTGTCGTCACCATTAGATGTATTATATGTCTATTGTCTATAAAGAGATGATTCATTCGACAATAACATCCCAGGACTATAGTATAGTAGATGCATCATGATAATAATGCTCTAGCCATAGGCCTTAGAGAAATGAATTTCACATATTGGAGGAGCTTTCGGTTGTCAGTTGTTAGTTTTTGGATGTTGTTAATATTGATAGAAGTTTTTGTTTCTAATGTGAATGTGTTACCATTTTTGGTTTTATCCTCTTATGGGTTGTTTTTTTTTGAATCATTTTGTTTTGGGATCTTGTGGAACAATATATTTTTGACATTGGTTGTCATTATTATTAGATTATGAATGTATTAATGGTTTACATTCCATGATACCTTGATTGTTATTCCATTGTGTTCCCTTTTTCCCTAATGGATAGAGTTCAATTATGATGTGATGGATGATATCCCTTGTGGAAGTATAGTTACCTTTTCTACACTATCCTCGATGTTTTATCCCCATCCATTTTTTTATAGATAGAACATGTTAATGCTTTTTGGGTTACTATAATGATGTTGATTTTTTATAGACTAGTCACCTAGAAGTGCTAGCATTGGATATGATGAGATCATAGTCCTATGAGGCACTATTTTTAAAGTTATATGTTAATGATACATTCTTAAACATTGTATCTATTATTATAAGTTATTTTACATTCTTATGGATAATTAATCATAGAATTTCACTATTAATGAATAGTTGATGTCAATTATTCGGGATTAAGGGACATGATTTTCTAATGTTGAACCATTTTTGGGAATCATTAAATGGTGTCCAGACTGATGTGAGGCCTCTATGACCAATCTGGTTTACATAGGTGTTATAATCTTCATGGGATGATGTTGGATTTGACTATTTTGTTATCTTTTGTGTGAGTCTAACTACTATACCGTGGAACATTCACCTCAGAATATAAGTGGTGACATTCTTACTGTGTCATCATGTTATATCATTCAAACTATATGATTCTTAGAGAAATAAAGTCCTATTGTGTTGATGTTGTAACATATCATTAATTTTATTATGGGTTTTACCCATTGATTTGTGTACATAGTTATTGTATATCATTGTGGGCTGTTTTTAGTGTTTGTTCATGCTTTTTTGAAGGATTATTTTCGGTTCAATGGTTTGGGCATGTTTTGGAAATGGTTAATAAAGGTGTGTAACATGGGTTTTAGGATTTTACCATGGTTTGTGCTTGATTGAACAATGTGGGAGACTTTTCAAATGGGTTTTCAAAAGATAAAATAAGGTCTTATCATATGTGTGAAACATTTCATGGTTAGTAACATGGTTATTACAAACTGTGTGACCCAACCCAACAACTGTTCACATGATAATTAATGTTAAAAAAACAATAAATAATGTAAAAAACCCCTAAAACCCTAAAAATCACCAACCGAAACCCAAATTCATTATATGAAATTTTTGAGCCCATTTGATCCATTTTACCCCTAAAAACATCTATCAGTTGATCATTGTGAAAATCGAAGTGGGTATATTATCTCTCTAGGATTACTTTTCTTCCTAATAATTGATCTCCTTACATCTCTTGATTCTTTATTTCTAAAGGTTATAATAGTATTATGTTTTCTTGGATCTTGATTTATTGATGTCGCATTATAGATCAGTGATATCATCTCCCCTTAGTCAACATATGTCCTATTAGATCTCTTGAACAGTAACAAAGGCCAAACATCTTAGATTCATTTAATTTGGATTTCTTATATTCAAAGTAGATTATTGTATTTATTCCCTTCATTTTTGGTTTCATTGTTTCTAGATAGTTCATAGATACAAATTTTCTAATTTCTAACACATGTTTTATGAAATTTTTTATTTAATTCCATATAAAAGTTTATTTGGCCCAATTATCTATAAATTTAATGTGTAATTAATCAACTTGATATAATATTTACTTTTATCACCTTTTTCAAAAAAAATATTCAATTTTGTGTTTGATTAATTTTTAAAGAGCATTGTAGAGTTTGATTTTTGAAATTGTTTGTTTTGGAACATATTTTGGTTTATTAAATGAACATCTTTATATGGATTGAATTTATTGAACTATTTAAAAAATTATAAATATCATTAAATGATTGAATTTATTATATGATCATGATCCCCATTTGAATGATTTTATCCATATTTTGATATCAGTGTTCTTGGGTTATTTTAATTAAATGGTTTATCGATATAGAAATAGTGTACATGCCATTTTTTGTAATGTATTAAAAAATTTTAAAATTAAAATAAATAAATTGATTGATATGCGATTTATTTGAAATTTATTATGGTTTTATATATTTTTTCATTTCCATGATGAATTGTTTCAGGAATAGTAAATTATTAAACATTTAAATATTGAATTTTATAAAATTATTTTTATTAAAGTTGATGATGTTAGGGATCCATATTACCACATTATTAAATTAATTCAATGTGATAAAGCATTTATTATAACATGATTTATTTATATACATCCAATTGTTATAGGGGTTGAAAAAGGTTTTTATTTAATTTTGGAGTGTTTTGGTGGAGAGACTGAGATATTGACGATAAGGTTCCCCGTGGGATCCTTGTAACTTTTTATCCCACCCCTTTTCCTCTATTCATGGGAATATAGATAAATAGATGGGAGGTGCTAGATATATTATTCACTATAGGAATCACACCTTTTTAGTGATCCATATAGAACATGAAAGGCTTAAGCTATAGGCATACATCATTTAAAGTGAGAGTGTGTTGAACTCATTTTCTTTAGACCCATGGGACTAGATGAAAGCTAGACAATTATTTAATTGACTAGCTATTTTGTGGTAGTATCATAATCATAACTTTTTTGTACTGATGACATCTATATAATTAATCTCAAAACAAGATGGTGGTCATTATCACTATATGGCACCAGTGATTCCTTTATTCTACCATATATTTTTATTATGCATCATGACTCTATTGAATTGATGGAAATTCAACTATCTATATAAGGTGCATATTCTCATATTTTCAGGATTATCTAACTTTATCTTTTGAAATGGTTTTCAATTATATTCAAGAAAATGGATTTTATTTAAAATTTTAAATGGCATGACTTATAGGTTTAGTTTAATAAATAATGTAAAATTCTCAAGACTATATTTTTAAAATAATATTTATAAATATTTGTACTCATTTATTAGTATATTTTAATTTACATAACAATTAATTACATAGGATATTTGGTGGAATCATTCATGGAACTTTAGCTCACACCCAACTAATACCATTTGGTGTTTACAACCATTTAGAATCTTATAGAAGGTGATTTTTCTCACTCGGTACTGTATAGTTTCATGTTTCTGTGACCAACTGTGGGTGAAATATGAAATGGTCATTGTTACAGACCACTAGGAGGTGGTTTTTGGTTTTTATGTTCTACTTTTAGCTTTTTATTGTCCCTGTGAACATTGATATGTATGTATTGATTTTTATATCTAAGGATGATTATATATTGTGCTCTATTATTGTAAAATGTGAGGAAGAAATAAATACCAAAAATTATTAATAGATTCCCATGGTCATATCACCAGCCTTTGGATATTAGAAATTCACTTCTAGTTAGAGAAAAATTAGCTCTAGTTTCTGTTTTGATGTTATAATTACATGATTTTCCACAAAAATAATTTTCCTCCCTATTAAATGATAGAAACAACGTATTTTATTCATAATCATAATATACTCCAATAATTCATAATAATAAATAAATAAACTATTAAATATCCAAATAAAATCCCCTATAAGATTCAAGCGATGTGTTTAGACATGGTCCCACTGATCATACACCCATTTTTATTGAGTTAATAACATATCTTCCCTTTCAAGAGTTATTACCTCTAAGTATATAATTTCCACAATTGAATCAACTTTATAAGATCACGATAGGGGTTAAAATTATTGAATATCAAAAAAATATCTAATTTATAAAAACATTAGTACATTATCTTATATATACACATATATAGTGCGTTTCATTGATGTTATCTAATCTTAATATCTAATAATAACTAAACAATAATATTTTTCCAACTGTAGTGAACCTACCCTTATATATGTCAATATTACACCATTTTGATTTATTATTTCATAAATCTCATATTAAAACATACCCAAGAATTCTAAAAGATTTATATATATTAAAAATATATATATTATTTTCATATATATTGAATGATCTGAAAAATCTATAATAATGTTATTATCTTGTAATACATCTTATTAATGAACCATATATAAAACCATTCTTCATATCTTTGGTAAAGGAATCATAAGGAATAATGATCTCTGATTCTAATTAATGTTAAACAAGGTAAATATTGATTAATGATTATATGTAAGTATATCACGGGCATTATATTTTGTGAACCAATGACTAACATTTGAAATTTAGACACATTAATTCATTGATCATAATCATGATATAATTTTTTGTCTATTAAGATATGAGTTATAGATGAATCAAAGATCATGATCCATGAGATTATATCATATGAATAATAAAATATAATAGATACTAGAATAAAATTTATTGCATTATCATAACCATATAAATTTTGTATTATGGCTAACCATAAATAAGTTTTTTCACATATAAGTATTGGTCAAACCACCAATGTACCGAAATCGGTATTGAGATAACCACTATTGTACCTTTTTGAGTACCAAGATTACCTTAAATGCACCCTCTTTTGATATTTGGATGAAATACCATATTCCCACTGATCTTATAAATATTAATTATTACCCAATGCATTGGGATTCTATAATTGAATGTCCCATAACCCTATCCATTCATATTTTTTCCATAATATCATGAATTTATTTATAATTTCGTCTTATCGTAATTAAGGGAAATGAAAATGAATTTCAACAATATTAACTCACCACAATCATAATCCATTCAGATAATTTTTAAGTAAAAAATCATTACATAATATCCTTAGTGAAAGGTAAGTGATATCAATTTATGTTATGTAGATTATAATTCCATTAGAATATCCCTAGAATGTTTCAAGCTAAAAATAATACTTTCTTATTAAAATAAGTTATTCGAAATATTATAATTTACAAAATATTAATGAAATAAATTTTATTTAAAAAGATAAATCTTAAAAGATAAGTCAATCATCTTTTAAAATAAATGTCATGATGTCTAGAATAGTTTTTCATGTGTTTCATATTAAATAAATGATTATATTCACACCACTAGTAAAAATACTTCATTCAAAAAAAATTATCATTTATATAAAAATTCTGGATGTTAAAATACGGTTACACATTATTTTAATATATCATTTATGAATAATAAAGCACATCCTAAAAATATTTCAAATAAATTATAGAATTAGATTAAAATATAATTGATGAAAGAGAAAAATATTGTAATTTTTATATCAAAAATTGATTCAAGACATTTGAGTACGTATAGGTAGAAATATGTAAAGAAAAAAAATTAATATATAAATATAACTATATGATATTAAAAAAATAATATTTTTATTGATAAATCTAAAATTTTACCATTATAAAATTTATGTTTAGAGAATCTAGGTAAAATATGATATGGAAACATAAAACCCTTAATAATTTTTTAACTTTGCAGTCATAAGATGCAAAAAATATTCATCAAATTATTAAATTTTAAATCCAATGATATTAATGGTATTAATGCTGAAACATATAAATTTTCTATTAGATAAAATTCAATAATATATATACATATTTTACACAATGAATGTTCCAAATAAGGAAATTTGAGATGAAACCCCAATTGGACATTTGTAACATTAAATTCAAAAATCATTGAATGAAATAAATTTAATTATAAAATTATATATAATAAATTAATAAGGAAACGTGATATAAAATAGTAATTGGGTTTAATATACACGTCATAAACATAAATAGGTTCATAACATCAGACATGTCCGAACAAAATATTCTTGAGATGAAAAAACTTTACCTAAATGTTAACATGGTTCGTAATCACTTTTATCCTAATATATAAAAATTTAAAAACCATTATATATATATAATAAAGAAATATTCATAATTACAATACCATACATGGTATTCACATAACAAATTACCACATATTAATTAATAATATTTCATTATCTACATTATTTTGAGTGTTAGTTATATGGGCATTCATGTATTATTTTGTTCAACAATTTGGTCCTTGAACTTTGAACATCATTTCTTCATATAATAAATGTCAATAATGAAAATTATATGATATACCTATAAGATATAAAACTATAATTATTTATAAGAATCTATATAGGGAAGTTATAAAAAAGTAATTACATCACTTCGTGGATATGGTAGTGCATACATACACATGAGTGTTATTTAAAGTATTAAAATGATGGAAAAAATAGTGTGAAAAATAATTAGACTTTATTTAATGAAAAAAATATTATATATATAATATGTATTCCTTAAATCAATCATTTCAACTATCTATATGTGATGATTATGGAATATAAATAATATTGACATGTGTAGGTTGTAATTTGTATATAATAACATATGATATTGTAATTTTTAATATGTGGATAATTATAGGGAAATGTATTATACCATATTAATAAAAACATATCCATATATTTAAAATACTTGATTGAATATGTTATAAATGTTACAAAGGATATATTGGATGGTACAGAAGAAATAAAATTAGCAATTTTCCATTAAGAAAACTACCTCTTCATTGAGAGAACTCCTTTATCACAAAATTTAGTCATTCATAGAATAGTTATATGGTATGAAAAAGTGCTCACAAATTAATGGACAGAATAAATGAATTTATTATGGAATGTAATGGAATATCTATGAGGATCAAACATTTTCAATAGTGGAGGACATGAGGTTCCCCTTTTTATGTGAGAAAATATCACAAATGGGATTAAAACATTAATATAAATATAACTAATGTTTTTCCTAAAGTATAATGATACAAAGTGGACATAGATTCATATATAAAAATGGTAATGTCAAAATATCATCAACAAATAAAGTTTTATTTGGTTTTTTAATCGTAATATTTTTAGATTAACCTATTCATTCACTCTTTTTAACCTTTTTTATAGTGACACATTTTTTAACCTTTAAGGGTATAATTTTGTTTCTATAGAGAAATTTTTCAATTAATATTACATTACTGAAAATTCATCATATTTACCATTTTACATTAATTATTGAAATATTTTATGTTTTATTTTTAATTTATTTCAAAAATTATTATTTAACATAAAATATCATTAATGGTATTTTTGGAATATTTGTTTAATTTTACTATTAAATAATAAATATAAAAAATTAATTAGAATATTAACCATTTTAAATTAAATAAAACATTATTATTTTTAATAAAATTATTTTATCACTATAAATACTCTATGAATTATTTCATTAATATATTTTAATATCATTTACTGTATTTTTTTTTCCACTTTTACACCCAAACGAAGTTAGTGTAGTGAATTAATTTAGTATAATTATATGAAAAAAAACAAAAAAAAATAAAATAATAAAATAGTATTCATTTTGAAAACAATCTTTTTATTCATAAATAAATTATTTTTTCCATTATGAATAAATATAATTTAAACTAAAATCATACATTTGGAATATTGTGTTTATCATTTCATTAAATTTATCAAAATGTTATAATGGAATGAATGCTGAATGAAATCATTATATTTTCAAAATTTTAATTTATCTATTAAAAAACTCATAAAATATGAAAAATTCATGTGTTAATGTGATTTTGAGTCTTTATCTGATAGTTAATGCATGTGTTACCCTTACTTAGGTGACAAATCATTACAATGTTTAATATTGAAAAATAATAATATTATTAGTGTCCCATTTACCATATATTAACCACATGATTTTATATAAGGATTATTTTTTTAGGATAAATATAAGTAATATTCATAAATCATTTTTTGTATAAATTCATAACACACAATAAAAAATTGTTTTGAGAAAAATGTTTTTTCAAAGCCAAAAACTATAATAAAAAATTAATTATGATATTTATTTTTTAAATAATTATATTATTTATAATTAAATGATACATATGTTACATTAATACGAAAATAATTATATATTATGACTTGTAATTTATTAAAAAAACAAATGATAATTTTTGGAAAAAATTGTATTTTTACCTATTCACATTTGGGTAACACATTTCAATAAATTTAATAAAAAAACCCAAATATAATATTGAAATTATAATTTAAAAAATTATATTAATTCACTAAAATAGAATTTATATTAATTTTATAAATTATTTATAATGACTCCACAAAAAATCTAATAATAATGTTTTTTAAGGAAAACATGTTTTAGAAGAATTAAATGAATTCAAATAAAGCTAGGTGATTAATATTATGAAAGATATTGAGCATAATATTATTTTTAAATATGTTTTCTTTATTTTATGTTGTTAACAATGGTTTGAATTTAATTTCACATAATTATAGGGTGTCAAAATTGATACCTCATCTTGAGAAAATTTTATGGCCCATTGGAAACATTTTTTAGATATCACATGAATAATGATTTAGAATTATTCAATCCAAACATTAAACATTGTTATTTTTGAATATATGATATGATCCTTCATCTTTATAATCAAAATGTCCAAATGATCCACAATTTGATTCATTATAATTCAATATACCAAAATATCATCTATAAACACTATGGGAAGAGTTTCATGGTATATATGGACGACACAATTCCAATACCGACAAAAATTTTAGTTGCATTCATATTACTAATGATAATGACTATAAACTCATAATTTTTATACTACATAATAAATGTGAGGTAAATAATATAAAAATCATTTATTCTTTATCAAATTTTATTTTATTCTTATCATAGAGAAGAACTTTTATAGGTTTAGTGTAAACACTATAAACCATTAGACTCAAAAACACTAATACATTAAAAAAACACACAACCAAATTCAAATTTATATTTTAATATGGTTATTTTATAATAATCATTATGAATAAACTGAATATATCACTATTATTTAATGAATTTCAACTAATTAATATACTCTACCATTGATGTAGAAATATTTTTATGAGCCCTTGGTCTGATAATACAATGAAAAATATAGGATATCCTGGTCAAGATATAGATAAAACAAGCCTTTGATATTCTATTAAACGAAATTAAAAACTATTGAATAATAATCAAATGAAAAATTATTCTTATTCACACAATGAAAAATTATAACTAATTTGATGAAAATTTATTTTAGGGTGTATCTTTTATGTTTTAGTGGAGGTTCCTACTCATCAATTAGTTTTCCCTTCTCAAAAGTAAAATGAATTGCTAAATATGTTTTCATTATAAACTTAATATTCCCATGCATTCGGAAATAAAACAAAACACCATTCATTTTTAAAAATAATAATTAAGAATATCTCTATTAACATATCATTTTTGGGCAAATTCATCCCCTAGCTCAATATGTATATGAGGGGTTCATTCATAAATTTTGTGACCTTGAGTGGCATCTCTAATGTCAATAGGTTTTGTTGTCTCCGTTGAACCATAAATTATTTTTGATAACTTCATTTATGAATTTGAGTTTGCAACCATATCCTAATATTCCTATATAATAAGATATAATGGTTTAGTAATCTCACTTACCTTAATCTCTCACTTGGTCGTCATATTATTGGGAATTATAGAATATTGTTTTTGGATTCATACACACTTTCCTATAGACAATGATCGATCCCTATTTTGATTAATCGATTCTCCATTTTTTCATACTTGAGTAGTATAATTCATTAAACATGATTTCCTTCTAATTTTTTGAGGAAATGTGATATGTTTTTTTGTATATTGCATGAATGAATGTATTACATCATCTTAGGTGGCAGTGTCATGTTTTATGATATTTCATTAAGGACCATATTACTCCCACGTTCTAATGATATTTAATAATCTATATATTGTAACATGTTCTTATTTTTTAAAATCCCTAGGTTATGATTTCTATAATTACGGAAAAGATAGAGACTCATGTTTTCTTTCTCTAGAAATATATCTAAATATACCAATGGTGAATCATTATGTCAGATAAATCTATTTCTATTTGGATCATTTAGATGAACCATTAACTATTTATCAAATATAGGAATATTTAATATAACGGTAAGGTTATGAGACCTGTTAATATATATTTATATATGTATTTATTCAGAAAACAAATCATATCATATATAAACAATATATCAAATGGTAGCAATAGTCGATACATATAACAATAAATCATAGCATAGAACATGTATGCTTTATTTGATTGGAGACTATAGATATAATCAACTTATTTTATATCCATTGTCTAATTTATCACACAAATTCACATGAAAAAGGTACACATATTTAAATTTTGGGCGTAATATTCTTAATTAAAACTCACTGAAATGGAAATATAAGAATGAGTGAGCTTACATTATTTATAAGGGATGGATGTAAGAGATAACAATCACATATCATATAAAAGAATAAGAATAATATAATTGAATGACAAAATTTCAAATGTATATCATCCAAATATAATAAATTCATACCCAATAATAAATAGTGTATATATCATAAATCATGTAATATATAATTGTGAATAACATTATTAATTATTCAGGGGAGTATTTAACCCTTATTAAATAATAATTATTTATGACAATATGTAGTACGTATTTTATATAGAAAATGATTTTTTGAAAAAAATAAATATAAAAATAATAAAAATTTATCTTTGTTAACCATAATTTCATTCATATTTTTCTGTACTATGCTATATATTGGTCCATTTAATATTGAAATTCGATTATATAGCCCCCACCAATAACATTTCAGACATGGGTGACCAAATATGTCTAATCATGGTCTTATGAGACATAAAATAAAAAACATATTTATAGAACTATGAGGGACCAAAATATAAAATAATGATGAACATTGTATACTTATTCCAAATGAAAATGAAAATTTCTATACAATAATCATGTCATAATTATCTAGTGGGAGTGAAACTAGTTTCGCAAAAATTCTGATAATATAATTTCATTATCCATCGATTGAAATAATATGGATGGTATCACTTTCGAATATATACAACATATAATTATTAATATTAAAATATATCAGCATATATGGAAAACATTTTCCAAAGTACATTATAATATTAAGATGAAAAATTAATAATATATTTTAATTAGTTTTGTATTAGTTTTCTTAAAAAATGTAAATAATTTAATATACAATGGGACTAGAAATTAATTTGGTAAACAATTAAATATTATAATGAATTATTCATAAATATTACTAAAAAATACGATGTAAAATATAAATATAGAGAATATGTTAATCAAATTTCATTCTATACACTGTAATGATATTCAAAGATAATATAAAATGATCTCTTTTATAATTGTTTCAGATAAGTAAAATTTATAATTCATATTTATAGAAAATTAAAATACTATATGAAATATATAAATAATATTACATTATATAAGGAAACATATAAAACAAAAAAAAATTATAACACAAAGGAGAATGATTCCCTAGAGGGAAGAAAATAAAACTTCAACTACATATATGAGTGTTATATAAGAGAATGAAAAAATATATTTTTTTATTATAATCATAGACACTAATAATTTAGATTTAACAGTTATATTTTAAATAAAACCCTTAACATGGAGATCATATTAGTCAAATGATTTTACCACATAAATTAATAAATTAAAATTTATGATTCATTTATATATGATAATTTTTAATATTTATTTTTTATATTATCATTCATTAAAATTTACATTTTAATAAAATATTATTATTTTTTTAAAATAGAAAAATCGGGTGTAAATTATTTCATATTGTACTCATGATTTGTTTTAGAGGTTCAAATCCAAGCTATTTGGTCATAGTTTCAAAATATATATAAACCTCAGGATGATTTAATTTATTTATTTTATATAGTTATATAGTGCAATAGTCATTTAATAGAACTTATGGTGATTGTTCTTAATGAGCACCTAAAATTTATATTTTGGTGATTTTTATCATAATAGAAGTATATATTTTATTATTTATTATAACATGGAATATCCTCACTCCAATGTTGTGAAAAAAAATAAATTAATCATTCTTGAACTATATTACCCTTATATAATAATCCATCATTATTCATCAAACAATCCTTATAATATCTTTTACAAATGTGGTAAAGTCAACTCAAACACAAACATATTATATCCACTGATTTAGTAAAAATATTATTTTAATATATTAAATTATATAGATACAAATTTATTTTAGAAACATTTTATTACAGTTAAAATTTATATTTACGAAGAGGTAGATGAATAATATTAATAATATTGATTAATAATAATATAAAACTTTTGTTGAAGAATATTATCACCCTATAGAGAAACTATTAGATATTTAAGATTTAGTACATCTTATTATGACTGGAGGTTCCATATCATGAGAGATAAATATCAAGCATAGAATATTTTTATGATTTCAATATAAATTCCATAGTAAATTTGGGGTTTGGTGTGTAAAATGTGGTTCCATATATAGATGATAATGGGAAATATTTTTGTAAATACTCATTCATTGATTTAAGATAAACACTATTTTCATGTGTGGTGGATTCTTCTTGTAAACATATTATATAAAAGTTAAGGTGATCTCTACAATTCCCTTATCAACACATTTATATCTATTTTTTTGATATTTAATACTTTTATCCCATAATTTGACCCTAAATTTCATTTTGCATTTAGGTTGGTGACTAGAATGTACATTAATAACATATTTCCTTCTTATAAATGAAATTATAATAAATTAAAAATATAAAAATTATTATTTCAAATATGAAAAAAATCGAATGGATTCAGTTCTTAATGTTGATAAAAATTAATTTTAATATTTTTACACAAAACACATAAGAAAAAAATTTATAAATATTTTCTAAGAATAAAAATGAATTTAATATTACTCATGACCCAATTATAATAATTAAATGATTATTTGTTTCATTAAATAAATATAATTTTATATATATTTATTAAAAATAAAAAATAAATTATGTGAAATTAAAATTATAGATAAATACATATATAGAATATAATTGATTTTTTTTATGAATAAATATTTTTCTAGATATGAATAAATAATCTCATTCTTCAAATATATATTAAATATTTCATCTATATTAGTGATTATTTTGTGATTTTTATGAGTACCTTTTTTAATGAAATAATCTTGAAATTTCCCTATTTTACAACATTTATTTTATCTAATCAATATGTCTCAAAAAATCACACAATTCCACAAATGGATATAATAGTGTATTTAAGGACCAATTACATAGGAAATATATATTAAAAAATGATAAAAATGATTACAAAATTTTACCACACATCCATTCATTAAATCAGTAAGATTCAATCATCATTATAACTTAGAGAATGGAATGATTAGAAAAGTGGGAGGTCAAAATCTATTAAAGTAAAACTTAATGATTCCAATAAATGATTATATTTGAGATTAAAATTAGAGTATTTGTATAATAATTATATATAACAAAATCATATGTTTCAAATCATATAAAATAAATAATTAATTTGTAATAATGATTGGGATAAATTTATTCATCAATCAAATGATTTTGGAAACATTAGTCAACAACAATGATATATAAGAGCATAGTAATGGAAGAAGGATTTGAAAAATCATGTGGCATAAACAAAATCACCGAAACAAAGTTTCAAGGATACCCATATAATGGCCTTATATGGTAGAACATATACATTAGACCACATTTTTAGAATACATCAATCATTATTGAAACATATCTCAAAAGAACATATTTGTTTAGTGACTTTAGAGACATTGGTACATAAGAATTGGTATATAAATTTTCTCAATTAGCTACAACTATGATCCTCAAGTCTTGAACTATTATTTGAAAAATGAAACATCATAAAAATAATAATAACCTTTATAAGGGAAACTAAATTTGGGTATCTCTAATGCTAAATAAGGGTAAAAGATAGAATACCTGTAAGCATAAACTAGGAGAATAGGGGTATGATAATGTGATTAAAACATTCAATATTCTCTACCAACATATCTATGATCATAAAATTGAATCATGGAATAAATATTGTATGTTTATTTGACATGAATAAAATGGAAAAAATGACCGTAACACATGAAAGCCAAAAATAATAGTAAGACGTGGAAATACGGAAAACACATAACTATAAAATATTATTTCAATTGTAGCAAAGACATAACTACTAGAACCTTGTATGTAGTGTGGGTTCACTTGCTATACCATCATGGTAATCATGTTTCTAATAAATTTTCATAATACTAGAATGAGTTCACCCCTAATACCATCAATGTAGTAATGCTTCACTCCCATAAAAATCATATTTTATCATATGAGAAATAATTCTTTACACAATGCATTAGAGAGAAATATAGGACACATACATATCATAATTATATAATACATAAATGTAATATATAATTATAAACAATATTAATTACATATCCCCTGAAATAAAATGGGTATCGTAAACATGTAATAATATCTTTAATAGTGTAAAACGATAAAAGCTTCATAATAATGTCATCCATTTTATAACCTGTGAAAAAATTAAGTTATATATGAATATAACATTTGAAAAAGAACTGATTTTCATAAAATTTATTATATAAAAATACAAACCATTCACGGAAATTATATGAATGGATTCCCTAAATCATTTTCAGAGAAATACTTGAGTAACACGAATAAGTATTATCATATATGGGAAATAATTTTGAAAGATATGTTAAAAATATTTCTTGAGGAAAATGTACTTCGTTGAAAAATGATTTTTAATAAAACAAAATTAAACACATAATAATGAAAATAATCTTTAAAATATATAAAGGATCAATTGATTTGATTTGTAATGAAATTTTCCTTTTAAAAATTTTATAGGAGGTTAAAAACACTTTTAGAACTATCTTCATTGAAAACATATATAAGACTCTTAAAACCCTTTTTAAACATATACCATATTATTCAATGATCATAGAATGGATTTTTTAAATAAAAAATTAATAATAATAATAATAATAATAAGGTAATTTCATGAGTAGTATATACAACACACATAAGAAAATTAGAGCGAACATTAAATGTATATGATGAATATTAAAACATTGTTGAAATTATTTTATTTTGAGTGTGAATTTTCTCATCTGTACTTATGTTCCATAATAATTAAAATATGATAATTAATTAGTTAATTAATAAATTTTTTTATATTTATTATTAATTTAATATTAATTTTTTCCTTGTTGTATTAAACTACATCAATAATTAACATTAAGTCATGTGTTTTGACCAAATTAATTTCATGTTTTAAAAATGACATTGTTTGGTTGAATATTGTAAAACGCATAATTATATAAACATATCTAAAATAATAATCATTATATAGTTCACATATTTATAAATTTATTATACTTTTAAAACCAATAACAAAATAAGGTTGTGAAAAATGATTCAATGTTATAATCATGGAGATGGTAGGCCATACATGTGCATCCGTAATGTTCTCATTTCCCAATGATCATTATGAAAAGAATGTATGCCATATTAATCATTCGAGAAAGATTATTTTATGATAAATAAATTATTATTTAACCATATATACATATATATTTATTTTTTTGATTTAAATGGAATCACATCATATCGTGGAGGTGGTAATCCACTTGTCCACGTAGGACGTTATCAATTTGTAAGTGTGTGAAAGGGTAATAATGAAAATGGTATATATTATATTTGAAAGAAGTTATTTATGTAATTAATATGATATATTTTTTTTTAAAAGTGACATATTTTTAATTAAAACATAATTTATACATTCCACATATTGTGTGAATAAATCATATCACTTTGAGGGGATGGTAGTCCATATTTATACAAATATTGTTATCATGTTCAATCAAAATAGAAATAATAAAAGAATGAGTTATAAAGGAAATACATAATAATAAATAAATTATATATATCATATATATCATATATATATATATTTCACATCAAAATTCCAATCCATGAAATGTTGGAATAAAAAATGAACAATCATCATTTCGTGATGCAGTAGTTCATTGTACATGATGGGTAAGTTCGTTACTCAATAGATAGTTGTGTTTGTATGTGTGTTTCAAATAGTTTATGTAAAAACATATCATTATAATTATGTAACTTTTTGTATATATGAATTTAATAAATAAATTTTTGGGTATTGAAATAAAAATAAATAAAGGATCTTGAAGAAGGATGTTACGTTTTCTTTTAGTATGTTCTTTTGGATTGCACCAAATGGATTCCATGGATTGAATTAGGTGTAATGAGAGGGATAAAAAAGTAAGGTATGGATGTTGTGGAGTTATTTAGGAAACAATTGGTCAAACCAAGTTGTCTGGAGAGGTTTTAAGAAGTGGGAGGAGATTAGGTACTTTATAGTGGGGACTGTCACTCTTGTAATATTTTTTAAAAGGGAAAACTCATCATATGTTTTCTATTTAATGTTCATATGATAGTGGTCCAAGGTAAATAAAAGGTAGTAAAGGGTTGAAATATTTCCATACAAATAATTATAGACATATTTTTAGGCCATGTTAGGCCTTTCTAAGGGTGTAGTCCCGAGTTAGATTATTTTGATCTTAATTGTTGAAAGTAATATTAATTACCTTCAACAATATTTTTGTTCAAAAAATATGTTTATATTTTAATAAATTATAATTTTTAATATTTAAAAATATGGAACCCACATTCCAAATCCATGTCATATGAGTGGGAGAAATTAATATAAATTTAATCTCACATATGGGATGACAAAACTAGTTTTTAAAGTAAAAAAGTTTAAATATTTTCCTAGTTTTTATATCAAACATCAATGTTAAATTGATTACAATAAAATAAATTTCAAATATTAATAAAAATATTTCTATTTAAAATTTAAAAATAATTAATATTTTAATATACCCTTATAAGTAATATTGATTAAAAAAGTTGATTTGAGATAGAATTCAGTATTTGGGTATTTATTAAAAAAATTCATAGACAAATACCAAAAATTCACCATAATATTGTTTTAATGATTATATTTAAATTTTTTTGTTTATTGTGACTTATAATATTTATAAATGTTCCAAAACTAAGATTTTATATAGATTCACCATTAAGAGGCAATAAAAGTTCATTATTAAAATAATTCAGTTTTATTTGTACTATTGGGTTTGTTATAATATAATCCCTCTGAAATCTATTTTATGAATAAAAAAATATTTAATTTGAAAAATAAAATATATATTACCATTTACCTAATTACTAATTATAATTTATTTTATTTATTAGGATTAAAACAATTTGTTGAGCCTAATAATATTTTTCAATAATGATATTCCACTTATATTCAATTGGTTCATACATTAATTTTAACTAATAAATTAATTTTATATTTGATTAAACCATATGTTTTCCAAAAATTGATAATAATATTCATATCCTCTATCTTAATATCTATGTTATGTCTTAATATATTAAATAATTAAATTTTAAACGTATATTATTGTTTGTTAAAAATTGTTCTTGCATGTTACCCAATGCATTAAAGAATGTATTCCATGATTATATTGTAAACCAAACATCATGTTTCATATACAAATAGATATCATATATGTTACATATAGATCACAGTTGTCTTGGTATAGATTATAATTCATGAAAACTGTAGTGATATGATATATAAAAAAAAATTCATTATTTCATGAAATGAGATATTTGAAAAATATTAAATTAATTCATAAATATATATTTCAAATCATATTTAGGTGTGACATTCTACCCCCTTAAAATGATTTAATGCCTATAAATTATTTTGTGATTTTAAATTTTTAATATTTTTTATTTCCTTTTATATAAACCCTCATCGTAAAAATGAATACTAAAACTTCCATTAAAAATAATTTCGATCCACAATGGTTCCAGAAATAAACTACTGACTAAGTTACCACATAATAAAAAATTGATAGAATGTGAATACATATTCTTGGAGAAAAATAATAAATATTAATTTTGAGTAGTTGAGGTTAGTGATAAAAAAAATTGAATGATCAATGAGATATTTATGGCCTCAAAGTCAATGATATGTGATGATTTAAAGGGCCATCATCTTAATAAATATTTAGGTATTGTGTAAACATTTTAATAGTTTTCATAACCTTGAGAAATTATTTTATTAAACAATAATATATGGAAATATATATATAATATATATTTATGTATAAAATTTCATTATTTTTTACCAATTATTTATTTATATATTACTTCTGCTATTAGATTTATAGAAATTAGCTTTGATGCATGATTCTTTAAAATATAAATTTTTCGGATCTTATAACCCAGAAAAACTGAAAATAAAAACTATTATATGAAAATATTATTCAATATCAATATGGTGAATACATTAACATCTTAAAAAATATTTAACACTACTAGTTCATAATTAATAATTTTGAATTATAAATATTTACTCATTAACCATGAAATCATATAGTCCAGTGTTGGACGTGAAACCTTTATCATCCTTTAGTCATGTGTTCATGACCTGTAGCATTTTTTGGACTTTATTGGTTGTCACCCGACATTCATGGTGTCCCTTTCTAAAACAACAGTAACATAACATCCACAATAAGTAATATGGAAATCCATGAAATTAGGTAAATCACTAAATATCTTTATAATTAGGGTTATAAATACAAGTTCAATACATAAATAATTCATTTAAAGATTGAATTTAATGTTGATAAAATGGTTAACCTTATAACCCATTTGAAAAAAATCACCAATGATAGAGATAAAGTCATGAAATTTATATAAAATTGATCCCAAAAATATCAATAAGCACCACTTGGTTTTCAAAATCCAGACATGTGGACAACCTAATCATATATTCTCTTGAAACATTTTAATAATATAAATTAATATAAATTATTTTAAAATACATGCATGATTACGTAATACAATGGTCTCTAAATATATTCCTTAAAACCAATAATTTTTAAACATCATCCAAGGTGACATAGACTAAATTGTTAAAAATAAAATAATTAGATCCTTGATAATAAATACCATTCAATTCACATAATTATACCTAACATGTATCATATCGAAAAATCATTTTCATATCATTATGAACACATTTTTAGATATCATTCCTTTAATATTTTATTTCCCTTGAATATGAAAATATAATTAATTAAATTTTCTCTTCTGTTATAACTACTCAACATATTCTGGAAAATCCATAGTGAAACACATAAATAGAATAATCCATATAAAATTTATCATTCATAAATATTGAATTCAATTATATAAATATGTCAATCCTTACACATTTATGGTTGGGATAGAATAGTTCATTCCCAGGTATAGAATTTAATTCTTACATTTCGGCATTCAGTTGGGTAATTCACAAGTTCTTCATAGATGAGACATTGAAATCATTGATAATTTAACACACTATATCACTTTTTCCCATAGATAAAACATATTCCTGTCTATTTGAGGTATTCATCAAGGTTTTTTTTCAATTCAACTTATCCTGAAACAATATGAATCTTCATTCCATTATAAACATTATTATTTTTTCAATTATAAATGTTCATCTTACAATTATAGGATGAGTTATGAAAATATCCAATGCTATCATTTTTAATCATATATGATTATAGTTGATTCAACAGGATCACAATATCTTTATCTCTGGTCATTTTCAAATTTCATTTCTTACAATCACTAGAATTTCCATCTGACTCCATTTTAACAAATTTTATTCTAGTTCCCTCAAATGTATAATACCAAAAATCACAATGTGATATTCAAATATCATAGAAAGGAACCACATGATCATAATACATTACATATAGAATGTTTAAGTGATGACAACTACATTTTATTAAATCATAATATAGGTTTTCAAAGGTTATTCATAGTAATATTCTATTCAAATACCTTATAATGTTTTTTTGAAGATTTTGGGACATTCCAATGCATATCTATCAAGAGTGTCAGACCTAGTGTGCAGTAAGGAATTTTTTGGGTACCATATTACCCCATTAAAGGCCCAAGGAATCTTTTCAGAGTTATTACCCAATCTAAATCGATGCCAATTCAATATCAACAAATAGTATCTAGAAATGTATTTATTTCTAGAAAACCACTAACTATATCCTTTATCAAAATTCCAAGAAATATTTATATACATCTCTTTATCCTTAGACATATACATAGACATTTTTTTAGAGTTCCCACTTTGGTTTTATCATAATAGTTTAAAAATTATAAATATATCATCACATTGATTCCAACAATAATTTCCCAATAATAAGATATATATACATTACATCACATTTTTTTAATACTTATACCATTACTAAAATATGTTCCTAATGATCGTATTAGTTTAGTGCCCATGGAAACATTGAAACATCATCACTAGTACATAATAGTGCTACAATATATTTCACTAGGATCTTCATAACCAACACCCTTCTTAAAAAAATCATACTTAACAAAAATAATCATAACCTAATGAAGTAAAAAAATAAAATCAGGTGATTTAATATGCTTAGTATGGGTAATCAAGTGAGTCATGTTTGCAAAATATGAGGATATGTGTCTGAGATTTTGATCATAACATTTTAATATATCATCCACCATATGAAATAGCATAAATGTGAATAATGGGATAAATATTTTCATTGAATAAGACATGAATTATATGTAAATAAATGACATAATCCTTACATCAAGCATATAAGAATAATAAATGGAATTTTGGAAAATGCATATGCATATAATATGATTTCCATTGTAGCCAAGGATATAGTTTCAAAACCATATAAGTTGTTTGGGTTCACTACCCATATCATCTTTGTAGAAATGATTCACTCTCATGTCTATCTTAGTATCATGAGTTCACTCCACATCACCTCTTGGTTGTCATCATTCACTCCCATGAACTTCTTAGACTATCACATGAGATCTAAGTCAATACCCTCAAGCATTGGATTGAGATATAGTATCCCCACATATCATAATGATATCATACACAATGATCCAATAAATCATAAACAATATTCATGTCAAAACCTAAAAAATAAAATGGGTATCCCTAACATGTAATCATATCATAACCCATTAAAAAAGATAAAGGATTCATAATCATTTAATGAAAATAATATCTTGTGAATGGAGATGGTTAGAAAAATATATAACTTATGAAAGAAAATATAGTTTCATAAAGTTAATTCAATAAAACCATAAATCATTCAATAAAAGAATAATAGTGTAAACAATGGTTCAACTCTAATTAATGCATGAGTAACTCCAATAGATGTTATCATAGATGTGAAATACTTTTGAAAGGTCGTTTAAAAACCCCTTTTCATGAAAATATTTCTTATGCATTTATTTATTTTTAAAAATTATAGATCATTTTGAAAACTATTTTCTTGAAAATAAAAATTGAATATTATATAGGTAGATTTTAAAAAACATTAAAAACCTTTTTTCCATTGATAACATGTAGTAGATCTTTAAAACATTTATAAATCTATATTCCATTTAAATAATATAAAAGAGACTTAAGAACATTTTGAATAATAATCCCTATTAAATAAATATCAACGAATGGATATGTAATCACCCATAAATTAAACAATAATTCAAAATTTATATATTCATTAGTTGTATATAAAACCCAAAAATGAAAAGAGTGGAGAACATGGAAAATATCCCATGTATATAAATAATGAGTTGATATTCCATTTTCTTCAGTTTGAATTGTCTTTTATGTATTTATATTAATAAATAAAAAACTTATGTTAATTAATTACAATATGTGGTAACATTTTCTTGTTTATTATTATTTTTACATAAATTATTATAATGATTTTTATAGCTATATAAATATTTAATTATAAGTTATGTCTTATGATCAAATTTTGTTCAAGAGATAAAAATGAATTTGGATGGCCGAATATGGTCAAGGGGACATTATATAATAATAAATATCTAATAAAAATAGTAATATAACTATCAAATTTATAAATTAATTATATATTCCAGACTAATCATTAAATATGGGTGTGAAAAAAAATCAATGTACAGTCATGGATGCGCATGGTCCTTCGTATGCATGATTAACGATCCCATTAATCAATAATCATTATGGAACTATGGTGGGTAAAATTAATCTTTATAGAATGATTATTATATAATAAATTTAATATAACTTTTTTCATATATACATATAAATATAATTCTATGGATTTAAAGGAATTCACATCGGGTCGAGGAGGTGGTAGTCCCCACGTTCATGAATGACTTTATCAGATTTTAATTGTGTGAAAAGATAATAATGGAAATGGTAAATATTATATATAAATAAGGTTAATTATTTCATGAATATCATATATATGATTTTCTTGTCACGTATATTTAATTGATACCTTCATTTATATATTCTATGTATCATCAAAACGAATCACATCACATTGATATGGTGGTATTCCAAACATCACCAAATGGTGTTATTGTGTTTACGCATAATGGAATGAATAATGGAATGTGTTATAACAGTAATAAAGAAATAATAAGAAATTATAAATATCATATATATCATTTATATATAGAGTTCCATCATAGGTTCCATCCTTTTACAGTGATAAAGGAAAAAAATAACGACTATCCATTTTTGAGGAAGTAGTTCGCCATTGATTTACTATATGTTCATTAACCCTTATATGATTCTATGTGTATGTTTTAGTAAAAACCATTATGAAAAAAATATCAGTTTATTTTGGATACTATTTTCCAATATAATCAAGAAATAAGAATATTTTATGTGGTGAATAATGAAAATAATGTAAAGGATCTTGAGGAATGATTTTACCTCTTCTATGTGTAAATTCTTTTAGATTACAACAAAGGTCTTCAATGGAAGGAATTAATCACAAATGTAGAAATTAATGGGGGGTTTTTTGGGATATTTAATGAAATATTTGATGATTTTGGTCAATCAAATTTTCCTTGAGAGGTGCGAGAATGTGGTAGGAGTGTAGGCCTTTTATAGTGGAGGAGGATTGACACTATTGTAATATTTTTGAAAAGAGAAACACCAACCACGTTTTTTTATTTAATGTGGATCCATTAATGGTGTAAAATATATAATAGGTAAGATAATATTGTGTTATGGACATCCAAATGATTTTTACAAGTTTCAATGTCACACTAGGACTTATTTTTAGGTTTTAGTCTCTTTTTGAGCATAACTTATTCTATATCATTGTAATAATTTTTAATTTCCTTCACAAAAATATTGTTCAAAAACTCTGTCGATATTATCATAATATTTAAACATTTCTTATTGTAAATATTTAAGACCTTTTTTAAAATTCCAAAGACATATTTCTTTAGAGCTTATTTAAATTTTATCCCACAGAGAGGACAACAAAAAAGGTTTTTAATGTAAAAACAATCCAATGTTTGCTAGGTTTTTATATCAAATTTCAATGAGAGATTTATTCAAATGAACTAAAGTTTAGATATTTATAAAAAAATTATATTAATAGATATTTAAATCAATTAAAAATATAATATACCCTTCTGAATAATTTAGTGAAAAATAAGTTTTGAGTTAAAATTCAATATTTTTGACTATTCATTAAAACAACTACAATTATAAATAAACAATATTAAACAAAAACTCATTTTTATAACTATAATTCCATTTTTAAAATAATTTTTACATATAATATTTATAAAATTGAAAAGTTTTATATTTAAAACAATATCTACATTAAATGGTGGTAAAATTACATTAATAAATATACTATGTTATATGTGTTTGATATCGTTTATTCATATGTTATGCGTGAAAAATAAATAAGCCAAATATAAAAAATATTTCATTGGATATATTTTATATTTATATAAATAAATTTACTTTGTAATATTAAAAAAAATTATTATTATTATTAAAACAACTTAGTGAGAATAATAACAGTTTACTTTTAAAAAGTCCATTTATGTATAATTGGTTCATATATAATTGTAACAAATGAAATAATTATATATTTATATATACCATTGTTTTTTATAAATTATTTAATATTATTCATATCCTATAACATAATGGATATGTTATGTATTATTATATTATTTAAAAATATTTTAATACTATATTGTAGTTTTGAAAACCTCGGCCTAGCTTGTTATGAAATGCATTAATGAAAGTTAGTCATT
The DNA here is from genome assembly GCA_963277665.1 of Viscum album. NCBI lineage: Eukaryota > Viridiplantae > Streptophyta > Magnoliopsida > Santalales > Viscaceae > Viscum > Viscum album. The sequence goes on along the minus strand of OY728137.1, from coordinate 462,492,896 downwards.
CATATAGTGTAAGATAATTTCAGTGTTCAGTGTAATGAAATATAACCCTTATGTTTAACTTAGTACATGAATAACAAGGAATTGAATATAATAAAAACAAAAAATAGTGATTTGATATAAAATACTATTTTCATTGTGGCATTAATTGAAAAATATCAATAATATTAAATTAATTATGAAAAATATATTTCACAAAATCATGATGTGTTACAACCCAAAAATACAATAATCATGTAGTAGGATATATATAACCACCCCTGTAACTTATTGGGATTAGGATATTCCTTTTATGTACCCTTTTTATTTTGATAAAACCTATCATGTGCCAATTTGGACTTGGATGAAAACTACCATTTACCTTTTGGCATGGGAAAGTCCACTTGTTTTCTCATTTGAATTCATGAGGCATAGACATTATCAAATGAATTGAGGGAAATATATGTCCCAACACATCATATACATACATATCAATGAAACATAAAATAAAATCAATCATTAGATTATAAATAACTCAGGAAAATTGATTTTTCTAGAATGGTATCAGAAAAATGTTGTCATTTGAGACCAAAAACATAATCTACGAAATGTTGGGAATATGAATATTAAATAAAGTTTTATTTATTAAACATGACATTATTAGATAATATTACTTTTCATATTTAGAGTAATTCTATCACGAACCATCCTAGAGGGGACTTTGTTGTGACTACACCAAGCTCACCTCCAATAGGAGAAGGGATTGTGACATGCACCGAGTAGGAATATCCCACAAATTGGTGGAATTTTTATAATTACTTGTACACACACTTATCCATCATCAAAAAATGGTGAACTGTAATTAAAAAACTAAGTAAACAAGCATGAAAACCACTAAGATACCATCAACATAGTACAGTATTAGATATCATAATGATAAATTGGGCTAGAAAAGCAAGAATAGAAGTTCATGAAGATCATCTGTAAGAAACCCTACCTAAATGGTAGGTACTGGGACAACTATCTAAAGCCACAGGAGATCACCTTAAATATTTGGCTTCTCTATGCACAACCTTGTCATGGTCCACCTTGGAGACCATCAATTGATTGTTCTTCATAAAAAGGCACGACACCTACATGAAAATACTGAGAAATGGAGTGAATAAAAATATTTATTAGTGCACCTCGAAACAATAATAAAATATACGACAAAGAAAATTGAAAAGGAATACCACTAAAAAAGAACTAAAGACACCATAATGGAACAACACAATTGAACACCACTAAGTAACACCACTAAGGAACACCATGAAGGAACACCATGAAAGAACTCCACTAATGGACACCACAATGTAACATCACAAAGGAAGACCATGATGGAAGACCATTAAGGAACACCAATGAAGAACACTATGATATAACACCATTAAGGAACACCATAAAGAAACACCACTAAGGAACATCGTGAAGGATTACCACAAATGAGCACCATGCCAGAACACCACAAAGGAACACCATGCCAGAACACCACAAAGAAACACCATGAATGAAAATCAGTAAGGAACACCAAAAAGGAACAACACAAAGGAACACAAATAAAGAACAACATTAATAACCACAACTAAGGATTATCATGAAGGATCAAAAATATGCATAGAGTAGTGAAATACAATTAAAATACAAAAAATATATACACAACTTATACCTCATAAAAATAGTAAAGTCATGTCACACTTGTATTATTCTAATGCATGAATAGATGTATTTTTAGTTGTAGCCCCCATATATCCTAGATTCCATAAATCATGGAGTGTCTATGGTGCATTGAGAAACAATTTTGCATATAAAATAGATGGCTCACGATGTGTTTTTGTATAACAAAGCATCGACATATCATATAGAATCGATGGTTCGTGGAATGTTAATGGAAAATAGAGTGTCGAGGGCGCACATAGTATCAATGGTGCATAAAGTGTCGATGGTGAACGAAGCGTCGATGGCCCATAGAGTGTCAATGGATTACAGTGAATCGATGGACAATATATAATCAATGGAAGATTGAGAATATATGGGTCTTGTATCCCCCATGTCACATAGTTCCCATGTCACATAACTTCCAAGTCACATAGTCACTAGGTCGTAGCCAACAGCAGGATTTCACTCATAGCACACTTGTACTTGGATATCCTACTCCTAAAGGGAATAGTACATATTAAAACATTCAAAATTACTCAAATATATTATCGTTAATGGATTGTCTCGTCTCGAGATTCCTAACTCTGCAAATGGGTAGTCTAGTGGGAAAAAAGTATGAAAGTAACGTCTTTTTTTTTTGAAAAGTTCTTACTTAGGTCCATTCTGGATCTGATGTGACCTGTCAGCCCAAGCCTGATATAAAGGATGACCTTACACCCGTCCATTAAACATTACCCATCCTGAACTGGATTGGGATGGCCTACTAGGCCACTAGGTCCATCATGCTAGGACACTAGAGGGGGTCTATCCACCATGTCGGGCCTGTATCACATGGGTCGGAATTCTCACCGCGTGTACCCCTTCTGGTCTTGATTCATGAAGTCACCAATGTGGATCACTCATGATTTCATCAACATGGATACCATCTCCCACTATAATGTCATTGTTGTTATGTCGTTGGTGGTCCTTCATCGTCCATCGAACATGCAAGCGGCCGACACCGCAAGTCATCAGAGCCAGCACCCTGGAGGCCCATTCCATGGGCCACCTATTTACCTTTAATCAGTAATTTCTTGAACCTAAGGTTCTATTGTGAACCTTGGTTTATTCACATAATCAATCTTCACTTTGATTCTCCTTTCCACCAATCCAGGGGCTGATCGTGTTTGAAACCTCCCCAAAACTCAAATTGCAACAACAAAGATCAAGTGACGAAGAACGCCGAGACCGAGGGAGGGAGAATTCACAAGACAACCCAGAGGAACAAACCTCGGCATTTTTTCATGTCATCCTGGACCCATTCCAATTGTAACTATGGCAGAATAGAATGACAATCAAAAAGAAAATAAGAATCAATACATCCTCCACACCTTAGGGATTTAAATACCCAAAATCCAAATAGAGGGAAACCTCAACCTATGTGGATACTAAGCATGAATTTAGGCATACTTATCCCATTTTCTCTATTAATGATTCATGTGATCCCACAAGATTTGTTGCAATGGAATCAACCACCCACAATAGATATTCAATTGTCAATCCTAGATCTCATTGACCAGGATGTAAAATAATCATCATGATTTGAAAATATCATCGATAGAATTACATGGAGTCAAAATTGTAATTAAACATAGAGCTATCCCATTATCTCTACTAATATCTACTCATAGAAAGTTGGAGGTGGGCTTACTGGGTGATTCGGTCAATGTTCACCCTTATAGTATTGTATCTCGTGAATGTGTTTTTAAAACCATCAAGAATAACATAAATATGTCACCCCATATCCACTCTTGAAACTTAATGGGGTGGGCCAATCCTGTTGGAACCCAATGCTAAACTTTTACTTCTGACGTGTGAGGCATCAAGAGAGGTACTAAAGAATAGATTTCATCATCACTGGAAACCAAAAATGACATCGTACGTCCTGGTACATCTTCGCCACATCAAGATGTACTGTCATATGAGATTTGTGGAACTCCCTAAAAATCATTTCCCACAAATATGTTGGTACTATATTGCACCCATTATAATTAATGATGTCTTAAACACCATTCGATTATCCACAAGGGATACGATCTGTGGAATTCTAAGCACGTAATGTCTCATAATCAATATCTTCGAGTGGTACCTCCCCCACTCATTACAAGAGTGGATGGGTGACAACAATTGACTTCAGGTAATCTATTCTATCTCCATCCAGAAATGATAACTATAATGAGGCCAACTACATTGATGCCTCATTCAGAAACTGTAAACCTAATATAATGTTGAGAGAATCGTTCACCATGTTCCCCTTCCTTGGAGTTGAGTCAATCAATTAGTCATTATCCTAGAGAACAAGAGCTAATGACTCTATATCAACCTTTTCTAGAGTCACTAAAAACTCCTCCACCATTGTAGGAAACTTAATAATCTTAATGACCATTGTATCTTGGGTTAAGAAATCCATTTGGGGAGTAATCAGCTGAAAAATCCTTTTGTGTGAGTCCATCTCACACTCCATGTATTTCTTTTTCACTAAAAATAGAAACCATGGCCCATTCACCATTGAAAACTACACTATGTTCCCAAAACAATCAATCTATGCTTGGATTGTGGATAACCATCCCACAACAAGAATTAAGTCATATAGAATCAACACCTTCACCAAGATATCCCAACCCAAACCAATTCACTCTATAGTAAGGGAACACTTTTTCACCGATGAATGTTCATTAAATATACACCCATAAGAGTCTCCAAGCGATGGGGTTGAGTCTATGGTTCCCCTAGAATCACTGAGTCCCAAATAATGTTAATGGTGTCAACATAGTAGTTGCCTATTAAAACTATAGCCAATGTGGAAAAGACATTGATCATGCCTCTAATCATCCTGAGAGCCTCGGGCTCAAAATCCTCCATCACTTGAAACATTCCTTGTCCCTATCCACCTACTCCCTAAGCCCATGAATGACAACCTCAAGATGGTTGTGGTAGTACCTCAATCCGTCTCCTACTTCTTTCTACCCAACCTAATCCTCTTCCATGTCGACATCCTGTAGATTTGTCTGCTCCTACATTCCCACTACAGATAATCACTGGCTCTTTCTGTTCACCTAGGGGACTCCAAACAAAAAAGGTTATCTCTACAACCTTATCATAATTAGGATTTCACAGAGGGATAACACTAGATTGGATGTCCGTATATAGACCTCGCACAAATGTTTGATCCCTAATGTAATAGTAATGTGTTACATCCATCATGTACCTGAAAAGGTTAGTATACCTCAATGAATACTCAGATACAAACATCTATTCCTACATGATCTTTTGAAGATCTTGGCCACACATACCCCTTAGCTTATATGGAGAAAACACTTCCCTAAAAATGTTTACAAAATATGTCCATAAAAAGTCTCATCATCACAAGATCTTATATCCAAACCCCACCATCGCCTTGAGAATCCATTTAGAAGGCTTACTATCAAGACCACCATCAGATATACTAGTGTCTTAACTAGCCAGGAAACTCAGGTCCAATATATATAGTAAGACATTACTGCATGTGTGTCAAGATAACCTCATAACCTAAGATTCCTTTATCATTGAAACATGTATGGAGCACTCAATAGGTGCTCTTCATCCATTGGTACTATAGGAACAATGTGCTTCTCTACAGGTGGTGGTATAGCTGGTGCACCACCTGGAGGTTTTATCTCTGATAAAAATACTTATATTGATATCTAATCAACTAGTGGATAATCCTCATTATATCATGCTTGAATCTTGTATGGCTATCTATGTGAAGTAATATGGATTTAATATAAGATATACCATAGTTAATAGAGTATACCTTTTTGTCTAACTCAAGAAGGACATGAGAACACACCCAAATCCAATATGATGAATGTAACATTGTTTTCCATCAAACCAGTGTTTTCATATACCGAGTCAAAAATTAGAATTAAGAGGCCTTGCATATTGATAGGTCAGCTGTCACACCAAAAATGGATGCCCCGACCTAAAATCTGAATGCGAACAACTTAATACTATTTCTCAAAACCAATTTTAGAGACTCTGGATCCGTTAAGTAGAACTGACCTGATCTAATATAACCGTATCTTGAAATGTTCTATAGGAGACCGTTTCATGAATACCCCAACCACACCTCTAATAGGCCAGGGATTGTGGACTAGCATTGAGTAGGCATATCCCGTAGATAGATGAAATTTTCCTAAGAACCTGTACACATGCACACATCCATAAGCCAAAAATAGTGTAATGTAAAAACAGCTCCATGTAAACAAGATTTCATACAACTAAGATACAAACAATAGAGTAAGATAGTAGAAATTTTTCTGGTAAACAAGGCTTGAATACACGCCTACTAAAAGTAAGAGTCTATAAATGTGAATACACATTTTCTGGAAGCTCATCCATAAAAAACCATACCTGAAGGGTAGGTACAGGGAAAACAATCTAAAGCCTCATGAACACACCTCAATTTTCTATTCTATCTAAGTACAACCTTTTCATATTTTACCTTTGACACCATTAATGAATCGAATGTCTTCACATGACCTAACACGTGCAGGAAAAGCTGGTGTACGGGTGAGTGAAATAATAATTAGTATGACACCTCAAATCTAAAAATGAAATATTGTTTTTAATATATTAAAAAGGAAAACCACTAAGGAAAACCACTAAAGTAAACCACAAGGGAACAATATGAAGGAACACCACTAAGGAACACCACAATGGAACACCGGAAAGAAACACCATGAAGGAATGCCACGAAGGACCTGCATGGAGGAACATCACAAAGAAATAGAACTAAGGAAGAAAGATAAGGATCACCACTAAGGAACACCATGAAGGAATAGAAAAAAGGAATACCATGAAATAACTCCACAAAGGAATAACCCAAAGGAACACCACGAAAGATCACCATAGTGGAACATCATGATGAAACACGACTATGTAATACAACTATGGAATTCCACGAACAAACACCACCAAGGAACCCCACTAATAAACACCACTAATAAACACCACTAATAAACACCACTAAGGAACACTACAAAGGAACACCATCATAGGACACCACAATAGAACACCATTATGAAACATCACAAAGTAACACCATGAAGGAACACTATGAAGGAACACCACTAAGGAACACCTCAAAAGAACACCACTAAGGAATGCCATGAAGGAACACAACTATGGATCATAATGAATGAACACCACTAAGGAACACAACTAAGAAAAACCATGAAAGAACAACCTGAATGAACACAACTACGAATTCTTGGTCAAAATACATAGATTATACCACACAGAAATACACGAAGTAAACATCATAGAAACAATATATTTAGCTCAGACAAGTCTTTTTCTAAACCATGAAGATAGGTATTTTTTTATTCCATAGATATCCTAGTTTCCATGACTCATAGAGTGTCGATGGTGCATGGAGCATTGATGGACCATGGTGTGTCAATGGATCATGGAGCATCGGTGAAACACAGAGCAATGATGGCACAGATAGAATAGATGGTGCACGAAGCATTGATTTTTCCATGAGCGTCGATGGATCCCATAGCACTGATGGCATACATAACAACGATTTTGAATAGATCCTTGATGGTGAACAAAGCGTCGTTTGAGCATTGAGCATTGATGGAACATGGATCATCGATGGAACAAAGTGTGGTGATAGATCATTGAGGGTTGATGGAACAGAGATCATCGATGGAGTGTGGAGAGTTGAAAGGTCTTGCAACCCCCACTTCATGTAGTCACTAAGTAACATTTTCACTATGTCTTATAGTCACCAAGTCACAACTAGCCATAGGATTCTGCTCGTAGATCCCTTTTACTAGGAGATCATATTCCTCTAGCCAATTGGTTATATTCCAATATTCACAAAGACTCGATTATATTTTATCCAATGTATTATTTCATTGAAAGGTTCCCAACCCTACAAATGGATCATCCTATGGACTACGAGTTTGAATGTAACACCTATTTTTCTGAATAGGTTATGTTCAGGTTTGATCCAACTAGGCAGACTCGATCCAACACATTATTTATCCTAACCTGGTCATGTCAACCTGAACAAGCCTGGCCTAGTTCATCGTAGCCTGAATCTTCTTGTCCCACTGGGCTAAGACCATTGGACATTATGGACCCGACCCATTTTGTAGCTTCAACCAGCCCTCTAGGCCTCTGTAGTTGGCTAGTCCCCCTTGTATGGCCTATTCAATGCAGGATAACCTTCTCGATGAATGTGGCCCTCCTGAACATAGTTTATGTGGACTCAACCACGAGTCACTCATGTTGGTTCCCATGGGGGAAAATGTGGGGATCCTCTACATCACGATGTCTCACCACCCAACAACACCCTTCCACATCAAGGGGTCCTGCTGCCCCCTAGAACATTGTCATGTCCCAAAGTCTTGTAGTGTCCCAGTCAACATGACTAGCCACGTTATGAGGTATTGCTCCTCCTACTCCAACATGTCGATTCTGAGGTATGTCCGAGTCCTTTTGTTTGTCGCACCAACACGCAGTGACCAGAGCGTACCACTACCAGCCACCACCAGTTTATTTCTCCCCTATTTTGGCAATTGGTTCACCTCTAGTTATATATTTTTCATGCGTAAGGTGTTCACATGATCTGTGGGTTTTTTACTTCATAGATATACCATTAACTTCTGCTTTCTACCAATCCAAGTGTCCTATCATGTCTGGAACCTTCTTTCATCTTGAATCACAACCATGAATGTCCAGCAGTGAAGAATGAAAATAAATTGGGAGAGTGAAAGAACCACAACAGCTATAGGTATGATCCTCCACATTTTTTCATGTCTACCAAGACCCGTTCCAATTATAATGAAGAATATATACAATGATAATAACAATAATATATCTCGATATATTCCCCACAAAAATTAAACATTCTGCAAGTACAACAGAACTGAAAATCAACCTATTTGATGGTTGGTTTCTACTCTCCTTGAATTTGTGAATGGAGAATAAAATCACGAAGAGAATAAATGTCATACTATGAGATTAGATCAATCACCAATGAGGAACAACTCTATCACCTTCATTGGTGAGATCCTCCAAATATATTGGCACAATGATCCGTGAACTGATATTTGACCTGTAATTATTCGCTCAGGAGGACTCCTTCTTCATGCTCTCTCTAGCATTTCTAAAACATTCCTGGAGTTATACATCTAACAATATTTTTTTCATAATTATTTGATTAATGTAAAAATTTGTAAAGTCAACAAAATAATATATCATTCATTTTCTATAAAAAATATTATGTTCGTTTCAGGATTTTCAATGGAAAACTCGCGACGACTAATGTCATGTCGTAACTAGAGAAAATCCCATTTTAAAAACATCACAATTGTCTCATATTTCCAATAAGATTATTCATTCATGAGTTATTATGATTTGAAAATAACCTAATTTGAATTTAATTATTTTACGGTTAAGTCCAAAAACTTTCATTCACAGCCAGCCTATCCCAAACAATATTAGGCCTCACCTCGGGTAATTATACTACTCTAAACACAACGGTGCCCTCGAATTTCAAATACGAGTACCTGTTTAATAATTATTCAATTTTTTTAGAAAATAATGTCCATATTTTATTAAAAACATTACATTTTTCAATGAACTATTTACGGAACACCGGGTATAAGAATCACATGCCATCTCAACACATGGTCTCAGAATTTTTCCAATTAATCTCAGAAAATAAATTCTGGAAAATAAGAGCCATTACAAATATTCAAAGTGTTTTTATGAAAAAAAATTATAATATAATAATAAAAAACAAATTATTTTTATGTAACATTCCTAAAAAAGTTTTTCAGATGAAGTCAAATATTTTTTTAAAAAACCTCATCAATAAAAATTCAATAAACTAATCATGGTAATTTATAAAACATATATTAAAATGTGATGTATTAAAGAAAAATAAGACTTCCTAGTATGTAAAGTCCTTTTAAATATATTAAATTATAATTATTGAAATCACACATCATTAAAAGTATAATGAAACCTTCGTAATAAAATAAATAATAGAGAGTAAATATATCATTAATGATATAAAAAACGAGTTTTAGTTATACGATGGAGAACAATTTTGCGGATTAAAAACTCGTATATAGAGAAAATCATTTAAAATGGATGACAATTATTATTATCAAAATATTATTTATTTAAAACCATAGAATCATCTTGATAGAGTAATTTAATATTAAACTTTATTTACCTCAAAAAGAATATATAAATACAACATCACAATATCATATGATACAATATATCAACACTAAAATGTATTACACAATTATAATTGAATTATAACAAAAGGAAATGATGTGAGTCAGGAATACTCATTACATCGTAAAGAGAATTTTAATGATAACCTATTGAAACAAATATTTTTAAATTGGATATAAATTATCATAAATAAATTTTATCTAATTATAAATTATCTCAAATTGGTATACAATACATCAAATAAATGTAATTTAGTGAATAATATAAAAACATCTCACAAAGTGTTGAATTTTGAGATGAAAACCCTTACTTTTATTCTCCCTTTGTTGAAATAACTCTAAAAATATTAAATAAATACTAAACTATATTAATATAATATTTGAAATATATATTTTAACCAAAAACAGTTTTTAAGTATCATTTATAATCATTATATACTTTGAAATTGGTTTTTTTTCTGTATTTTTCCTTGTTGAGTATTTATAGTTTTGATTGCTTCTATTATTTCTGTAGGAATGATATCTGTAATAATTTGTTATATAAATTTCGTCATTACAGGATCCTTGAATATACTATAATGGATTACTTTTAATTATTTGTTATTTTTAAATTTATATTGATTGGTGTTTCAAACATTATCCATGAAGATGAAATTACGAAAAAGAATACTTTACTGACGTTTTTAAACAGGGAAAAATGTTTTCTAAATTATTGAATTTAAACTTATTTAGTCATTTCCATAAAAAATAAAATAATTAATTATAAATTTATATACAATTATACAATAAATTATATTTTCACATTCATCATCAGTATAATTTATAATATTTCTCTTAGAGGAGGTTGAACAGACCAAAACATTAATAGTCCATGATTAATGGATGATTACGATGAGTTATAGTTGTAATATATTAATACTAAAATAATAATTATCATATTTTGTGATGATTAGTATTATTTTCAATATTTTTAATTTTTACGAAAATTAATTTATGGATATGTAAATATTATATATTATGAATGTTTTTTATTTTTTCTTTTTATTATTCTTTTTTTAGATGGGTAATTTAGTACTAAATATTTTTCCTCAATTAAATTATTTGGTTTGTCAAATTATTTTATTAAAACCAAAATTATATAATAATCTTCATTTAACCCCATTTTGATGACTACTATGTAACATGGATACGAAAATAATTAAATATTCCAAAAATGTGTTATCCCACAAATATAAATAAACAATTAATTTATATTCTATATTATAGGGAAAAGAGTAATATAAATTATCATTAAAAAATCTAAATATGTCATAAATATCATAATTTTATATTACATTTAATGTAATGACTTGTATTGTATTATAGTGATGGAAAATTTAATATGTTGCATCGGGGATATGGTAGTCCATAGAACACATGATTCATCTTTTCATTCTTATAAATTGAAATGGGGAATATGTTAGGTAATTATACCATAATTTTAATAGAATAATAATATAATAATGATAACTATGTAATCATTATAATATAGATAATTTATATTTTAGGAAGATGGAAGGGGCACAATGAAATATAAATGTGGGTGGAACACATATAATTCTATACCTTAAAACATTAATTAACTCCTCTATAAGGGGGTTGAATCCTTTTCTTGATTCGAACCACGTTAGGGATAGAGCGAAAACTACCTCGTTCCATCTTCCATATTCTAGGGGTGGCAACACGCGTCAGAGGAATAAGTAACATGGGTATTCCTTTTTTAAGAATCTATACATAAACGCGTATCAATATTAATAAAAAGTTTCATAGATAAATAGTTAGTGTTGAAACTCTTCTTTAAATTTAAATAAACATGAATCAAATTCTAGAAAGTCCAAATGTACAGTAGTTTAAAATTAAATGTAACGGGGGAAACCAACATAATATATGCCCCAAAATTATAAATACATTAAAATTAAGCTATTGAGAGTGCCTGACACCTAAATCCCATGCTCTGACAATTATACATTATCCAATGCTCCTAGTATCTTGATGCTGCTATAATTTCACCACTAACCTTTCCATCATCTACATAATACATCACATGTGAAGGAAATGCACATTAAGGTGTGAGTATATACCTACCCAATAGGATGCCCTGATAGCAAAATTGGCTGTAATAACAGATACAACAGGAACAGAATGTCAATATATAAAAGATAAAATCAAAGAGATAGTAGATCAACCAAAACCATGAGTCAATATAACCTCATCCAAACTGAAGGGGCTCAACATTGTTAGTAAATGAACTACACAAGGAGTCCTAACCACCTATACAATGTAATTATACTCATCTAAGCACAACATGATAAACAAGGTCGTCACATATAATACCTCACTCGTACACCACTCTTATAAGGATAGTAACCAAATCCATGTCATTGATATAGAGGAATAAATATATGTGTAGTAAATAGAATACCCAATTACACTATAATGTGTTATCCATTTCATTGATCAGCTTATGATTAAGGTATCCATAATTTATAATAGTCCATCTATGATGCCCAACATCCCAAACAACATCATGAATGTAAATTTCCATGTCCAAACATACCTCGTCATTGTGCAGCACAGATGTTATAACACAAACAGAAAACATAAGAATCGTTGCCTCGTGTTTCGGGGTGGGGGTCTATATTATAAATGTGTGCAGGGGACCTATGCTTATTCCAATGGGGGGTTCCATTACATTTTCATGAGGACCCTCACCATATACTGATATGATGTATTCCACTTAGTAGAATATAATAATTTTTCACATACCAGTGGGGGTTCCACTCTATAGGTAGAGGAATCATGCCTTTACTGATGGGGGTTCAACTATATAGGTCAAGGACCCATGACCCTATATGAACATTAGTGTCCCTCTCTTTTCATCATAAACACACACCCTACTCGATGGGGTTTTACATGGAATATTGTAGTAGAGGACCAAAACCCATGATGATGGTGGGGTTTCACTCAAATGATATAGGTATCGAAATCCCAACTCTATTGGAGGGTAAAACTTGGTAGACTCTGGTGATTCTACCTAAACACTTCCATCATTGGGCATCCCCATAACAAGAATCATTCTCAAGATATTTCACATCATATATAGAAAGTCACAACAAAAGTTAAACAACTTGTTCTATATGAGAAAACACTCATGATAGGTTTCACTGAAGCCAAAATCTTTGTTCAAATAATGGATACAAAAAACCCGTGATGTTTCCTCATAAGTGGTCAGTGTACATAATATGTGAGGGGACCCATATGGTGTGTTTTACCACTCCAATTCATGGTTCTGTCCCTAACCAAAACATGAATCTCATCTGACGTGGTAGTACATGAATTAATGGTGGACTACACATTGTGTCCATGGTAATCAGGACCAGTCTATGTCATGTTAGAGATTTCTATATACCATACCCTATGTTCATGTACTCTGTACACAATATATTTTCTCTCACTGGGTTTCACGCATGTGACCTATCCATGTTTGTGTACTCAAGTACCCGACCATGTACCTAGAAATATACTTCCACACGGGTTCCCACCCCATTTGATCCATCACATGAGCATTCCAATAGGGAAAAAGGTACACTATTAGTAATAGGCATTCAACCATGTCATATTTAACTACTTCCAATTCCCATGTTGCTCCACTGATGGGATACACACCATGTGATCATCTTATTATATGATGTGAAATTTTGTTTTTTCATAAAAGTCCGGATCTGTGAAATGCATACTAGATCTGGCCATTTTTCTCTGATTATCTATTGATCCCACCTTGATTCCACCCAAAATATATCGTTGCAGACTGGATATATCATTTTCATCCCATGGTTTCCAAAACACAATGTCTTTTTTTTCTATCATAGTTTTTCTACTGAACATGTATGTTGTAAAGACTTCTATAAATGATTAATCATCTATCGATCATTCCATCAATCATCATAAACATATAATAATCACTTATATTTTCTAAATTCATTGATCTGTGCCTCTCACACAATTCATTCATAGTTCTAGGTGTAAACCTATGCTCAATACCACTCAAAAATTTCAAACAAGGACTATAGGGTCCTACTAGTGTTGAATATGATGTATATTAGGGAGAAAGGTATGATAACAAGGAATTAATCATAATTTCACACTATTTATTGGTCAGTGGTCTATAATGGTGATATCAGGTAAAAAAATTGAACAATAAAATCAAAATCTAGTACTTAGGCACATAAAATTGGCCATAATAGGCATAGATCTAAAAACAATGATGGTTTTGCTCAAGAAATTTACTCAAATGGTGTAAATCACCAATTGAGGAGTCCAAAATGTGTTCTGAATCATATATAGATAAATAACATGATCACTGATGAGAAATATGGATTGGTACATTTGTTGTATCATGATATACTGTAATTTGGTGGTTCATTATCATTCGATGAGATTCTAACACATTAAAGGGAGGGAGATCAATATAATTATCCAACGGTTTATTTTGATAACCCTAGAAAATTAACTATAGAGGTAATCTTATATATCCTTTCATTGTTTAAAAATAAAATAATTAATTAATTATATTTTTAATATTTCACTAAATGTACAACCAATAAGTGAGGAGTCTGGACAACCCATTCCAACCCATTTTTGGTCTTACCCAGGGTAAAAACCGTGTTTTGGACTAAACCATGGTGTCTGATTTATGTTTCAATCTCTTGTTTAAGAGAAATATAATTTTCATTAATAAGATGTGCATGCACAAAATAAAATACATTTAATATTTTTTTTAAATTATATCCCGGAACACAATGCCCTAGAATCACAATGCATCTTTGCACAATGAAATATATATATATTTATATATATATTAATTTTTTAAAATGTAGTAACTATATCTACAAATCATTTCCTCATTCACGTTTTTCATCACTGAAAATTAGAACTATGAAAACAAAATGGGATACTGAACCATCACTTGGCCATCCCAATCCCACGAACTCTGTTGCACATTCCCATGTAGACACATCATGTAGTCCAAGGGGATAGTCCATACTCATAGAGTCCTACCTTATTAATCCTCAATCACAACTAGGTTCTCTACAACGGTGGATCTAATGTCAATGTCCTTGTCACCCTAGTTGATAATGTGCATATGGTTATGCTTGTATCTCATCAGATGTGACACATGGAAGACATCATACTCATGGTCCACCTGTGGGGGTAGTGATAGATGGAAAGAAACATCACCAACCCAATGCATTATATCAAACATGCCAATGAACCATGGATTTATCTTGCCTCTTTGAAGAACCGTTGTAATCATCATCATGGGCAGACTCTTAAGAAAATGTGGTATCCAAACATGATCTTCCAAGGGTTATGATGAATATCTTGGTAATATTTATGACAAATATATGTTATACTCATCTACCCATGGATGACCACAATAAAATCTTTCATTTCATACTCCATATTATGACCCTCAATAGATTTATCACCAATCTCTGTCTAGTACAAGGCTGACATATAGTTTCGCCTATACAAGGCATCAAAATGTTGCATATCGATGGTACAATGGTATCTATTAATGTACAAAAACTATTCCAAGGGATGATGATCCTCACATATCACCTGTACAGGGTGTCAAAATGTTCCATACCAATGGTACAATGGTAGCTATTAATGTAAAAAATTATACCATGGGAATATTATCCTCCCATTTAATTTTAATGTTTAACATGCACACCATTAGCATATCCTCCAACACAACTATAGAACACTTGTTCTACCCATCATTCTGTGGTGGAAGGATGTATGCATCCTCATGTGGGTACAAAATTCATCCTACATGACTCTCCACAATAGTGATGTAAACTACATGTCAGAACCATAGACAATTCTCAAGGAAACCCAAAGAAGTCAAACGATCTCTCACACGTACAACTACACCAAACTCTCCACTCAAAACTACATCCAGATAGAAAGTAAATATTTCAAATTCATTAGTCGATAGAATATTACATAGCTAGAGTCATAACCCTTTACTATACATGGATTCCCTATCCCAAAAATATGGGATATTCCAATCCACTTCAAATATTTTTATCTCAAGAGGATAAGAATTTTCTAGAACATGGTTCTCATCATTCACATGTTGAATGGTGAGGCACTAATATATATGAACTTAGCTATGCTTCTAATCATTCTGTACCTCTAAAATTGCTACTACTTGTTTATATACATCTTCCCATACCAGGATGTAAATCTATGAGAGATGTGTGGAACACTCATATCACCTCATCATATAACATGATTGGAACCACTATTATCCCCTTAAAGAAGATGATGTCACTACCAACGTTAATAATATCCATATGATGAGTCACATATGGATATCTATTCATGTAGGGCCTCAAAGTCTATGTATCTCAACTTTCACATTCCTAGATGATTGAGAAGTGGATGTGTCCAAACCATCATCTATGGAAAATTTGTACCCTCATAATCCACCTAGGTCAGGTGCATGAAGGCCAATGGTTTTTATTACTCTTGCATTAAGCGATCTTGAAACATTATTATAAGGGAATATAGTAAAAGTTTTCCTTACCTAATTTACAGACTCTCTCAAATTCATTTTCCTATAATATTTTCATCAATCTCAGATTAATGTCTCACTACAAGAATATATACCTTTGACTCCAATTATCTATGTAAATCGAAATGTACTCGACCATAATGTAGTTCCTTTAAATACTCATGGAAAAGAATACCATTTCCATATATTGGTCAAGAGTCACATATTTATTCTCACTGGCTCTCAACTGCACCTACATTTTTTTGATAATTACATACTAATTCATCAATACATAGTTCAAACCATCTCCTAAGGGAACACAATTTACATTATACTCTACACACCATCTTGTAGTTTCAATAGAGGATAACTTGACAACATCACCCTAGACTCATCAAGGGACAACTAGGATAACTCAGATAAGGTAAAGATAATCCCTTTCTATGTCATGGATGTCCATGGGCCTAGAAATCTTGAGAAGTCTTCAACAAACCTCATGTAGTACACTATATATCCTTTAAGTCTCTACACTGATGAAACAATCTTTGGAGAATCCCAAGAAAGAACCACATCCATCGTTTATAGGTCCATGGTTAAACCATCCTCGTAAATATCATTCTCAAAAATTGATCCTCAAGATTCTGAAACTGACGAATTGTGATGTTTCCATAAATATGGGGTTCTCAATGAAAATAATGAATTATCATCCAGTTCTCCATATGATTCTCCTATGAGGAATATTATATGAATATTATATCAATGAATAAAATAATAAAATGTTCCAATAGGTCATCTATCCATGGAATGAGGTACTTGTTCTTTATCATGGACTTGTTCAAGAAATGATAATCCATGAAATGTAGCTAACTCCCATCAACATTTTTTACATACAACACCAGTGCTACCTAAGGGGGAACACTGGGTATAATAAAATCCCTCTCTCATATGACCTCTAACTACATCTACATTTCTCGTAGCTCAATAGGGCCCATCTAATTTCTAAAAAAGAGAATATAGAATTCTCGATATGAAAGACAATGAAAAACTCCATGTCCGGCATTAATTGTACTACTAGAATGTTCTCAGGGAAGATTCCTATATAATTCTTATAAAAAAGAAGGAATACAGAATCATACGGATCATGTTACACTGCGGGATATACTCATTGACTAATGGGTAATGGAATAAAACCTCCTTCTCATAGAATCCACATTCCATGCTATGAGATATATCATTCTAGAAAAAAATAATCTTTTCTCCTTAGTGCATAGACATATGAAATGCCTGTGGTGATAGTCAATATGGTTTTGGTCAAATATCAACCAATCCATACCCAATATGATTTCATAAGTCTTGATCAGGATGACCAAAAGTTCCTACGTGATCCTCCCTCTACCATGAGATATATAGAATTTACGATAGATAAATGCTATGGGTGAAGTGTTCCCTATTAGGACCTAACAGGATTCTACATTGCTAAGATCTAAAACTATAGCTCTAGTTATCACACCATGAATTAAAAGATAAAGTAATTACTATAACATGTGTCAACCAATACTTACGTAAGAGTAGAAAACACACAGATCATATCTATTATATATGTGTTAGATGTGGGATCAGAATCCTAAAAAACATGCTACATTCCCCGGGCCTAGCTACTATATCCCTAAGACAAAAGTGGGATTTATGGGGGTGGTTGTCAAGGGATCTCATAAATTCATCCACCACATGTAATTTATCCGAATCCACTTCAAGCTCCACATCCATGGGTACCACCCTATTAATTCCACGGAGATATCAGATAATCATGATACCTCTGTCATGGTGGTCCATTAGCATTCAACCAATACTACTCACTATGTTTGTTTGGTTACTCTCATTCTATATGTCATTTCCTGTGAAAACTAAATCACCAACCCTATTTTCACTACCCTATAAATTTGTGATATCTTTAACCACGTGAATTCCTCTTACCACTACTATATGATGTGTATACCATTAAACCTTGAAACCAATGTATTAGTATGATGAAACATTAAGAACATTTTCTGGGTCCTTGTTAATAGATTGGTTAGCCACCCACACCTTCACTGAACTATCCATCCTGATATCCACACATGAGACACCATTCCCACCCACATATTCTAGGATTGGAGGCAAGCACCAATGGCTAACAAACTTTGGAGGCATTTTCTTGGGCACACGTATTCATATAAATATCAATATCAATGAAAAATGTAGAAGGAAACAATAGATAATGTAAATAATTTATAACTTAAAACAAACATGCATTAATATATAGATATTAAGAAAACCATGTTAGTGAATAGTGATAAGTATAGAATAAAAATAAACATTCAAAAATAAATATGTCCCAACCTAAACAACTATGAAAAGTACTCTATATTGGGGGGGCCCACTCCTAAATCCCATGCTAAAATAACTGTATGTAGTCCAAAAAACCTAGTATCCCTAAGGTCTTATGAAGTCACTTCCAACCCATCCTTAATCTACAAAATAAATGACTTATGTGGGAAAAGAACATGCATTTTTAAGAATATACATACCTAGTAGGATTACCCAAAAGATAAAGGGGGAGTAATTATATATATGACTAAAATATGAATAAAAATAGATTCTAGAAAAATTCAAAGAGAAAATATCATAAAAACTAATATTAAAAGTAACCTCCTATAACCTTATTGTTTTCCACATGTTGAGTAGATTAACCCATCAAGTATTATCAACCTCTAAAAGTAGGTTACACTCATCCAACCATGAAATTTTTATCCCAGAAGGAACATTGCATAACCAATGTGCATTCACCTATCGGGAAGGAGAGTAACCAAATACATGGATTAGATATAGAATAATATATATATATATTTAGTCAAAAGAATCACAAATGGGAGATTAAGGGTATCTACACCACACAGTTTTTTCCAAGAAGAAGAGTAACCAATAGTTCCAAAATTACATCAACGGCGCCTTGCATCGAAAACATCATTATATTAGTAACCACCAATGTCCAACCATGCCTTATCAATATACCACATATTCGAAGTGAAACAATAAAGTAGTATAGGACATGTTCCCCATTTCATTAGGGGGTTCGACTATGTAAGTATTTATAGAGGACCCACAAACATTTCGATGGGGGGGTTCCACTCTAGTGTAACAAGGAACCACCCAATATATAGATATGGGGTTCCAAAAGATAATGTAGATGAATCACGCCCATAAATATGGGAGGTATGACAATATAGGTATATGACCTATTCCCCACTCGATTAGGGGTTACAATCTATTTGTCTCGGACATGCACCCTGAACAAATAGGATTGCTGCACACCGGTCGTCGAGGACCCGTGAATTAATCAGTTAGGGGATTCCCCTAGAATATAGAGGACATATACCCATGATGATCGGGGTTCCACAACATTAGTCAAGGTATCCATTTGATATATCTACAAGATGGTACAACTTGGTAGTCTGGGTGATTATTATTGATCACTGTCATTACCGAGATTCTCCACAATATGTGCAATTTACAAAACATTTAACATCATATCTCGAAATTCAAAAATGAGGGTACCATCATGTTACTTGTGAAAAAAACCCTAGGATATGTTACTAGTGGTCCAAAATATGTGTTCATGTGATGGAGACGTTTAATACAGATGATTCTTCAAATGATGGTAGGGGTACACAACATGTGATGGGACCGACATGATGTGTGGTCCCACTGCACTTCCCTGTTGCATCCCTATCCATAAAAAATCTACCATCCCTTGTATTAGTACATGATTTGTATGTGGACTACATTAAGTGTTCATTATAATGAGAACCTTCTTTTTTCTTTTCAGCAGTGTATATGTATGTGACCTCATGTTCGTATACTATGTACACTACATGTTTCCTTACACAGGGTGTCACCCATGTGACCAAGCCATGTGTATGTATTTGGGGACACTTGTATATACATGGTTGTGTACATCAACTTGTGTTACTTAAAATGTGATAAATCACATGAGTTCTGAAATCAGGACATGGGAACACTATGTTTAGGAGGGATATGTGCTGTACAATCCTTCACATTTACCAAAACTCCAGAAACCACTATTAAAGGATCAACATCAAGTTTTCGTACCTGTACATGTTATGTAGTTGGTTTATTTCACCAAATTCAAGATCTATTATCCACACCCTAGATCTGGCCATTTCAATCCCTTTCATCATATATCTAGTCTTATTTCCAAATGAAACTGATGGATTTGGTCTATATCTACCAATTCATGCTATTATTCACCGAAAATGAGTATTTTATCATCACACAGAGTTTTGTCATTAAAACCACACATTTCAAAGACTTCTATCAAATATTAATCAAAAACTAATCATGAATGTGGTCACCAAACACCCATAAACATCCCTGATATGTATATACTTCATTAATCTTTTCCATTCATATTATTCTGTCATGGTTCTATTGGTCGAATGAGATTTATTTCTTCATAAAAATTTCGAACTAAGACAACATGGTCCTGCCAGTGATGAACATGGTGATCATGATGTAGAATGATACCATAAATATTGGTTAACCTTAATTGGATAAGGTTAAATGGCCAGGAATCAGGAACAATGATACTGAGTAAGTAACAATTGAATAATAAAATTAAAATATTTTATATAGGCACATAAAATTGGCCATTGTTTGGACTGATATTAAAACCGGGATTGAACTACTCAATAGATTCAATCCAAGAGATGAATTCACAAATTTTCATTCCCTACCTAGTTTTTGGATATTTTTTGGATGAGGAATGTTATCACCAATTACGGGAGAGTATAATTGTGTTTTTCATTTCCAGATATGCTATGATTAATCCTTTCATTGTCATTCGATGACAATGACCACTGAAGAAAGAAGGAAGAGATCTAGAATTATATCAGGGTATATATAGATGACCATAGTTAATTCACCACATAGTAAACTTATATTTCCATTGGATAGGTGAAAATGGAATAATTTATTATTTAAATAATTAATTATTTCATGTAATGTATCGCCAACAAGTGAGTATTATAAATTCCATGTGCCTACTTATTTTATGTCATACCTGGGGTAAAAACAACAGTCTAGACTCAACAGTTTTCTCAGATTTATAATCTGACATTTTTCAAGAGATAACAAATTTTCCTCATGAACATGCATGTGCACAATTTAAAATATATTTGATATTTTTATTAAATTAATTCCAAACACACTAGGCCTCATAATCATGCACCAACTCACCCCATATCTCTATAAATATAAATAGAAATGTTTAAATTATTTATATGTATGAAATGTGGTTATATAGTGTTGTGTAGTGTTCTGAATGAAATAAGTGGGGTTTAGTGTGATTTTGAGGAGAGGAGTGCCACTTTTATAAGGGAATGAGATATAAACATAATAATATCCCTCAACCATCTAATAAGGGAACATCACTTCCAATGAAAGTATAACACTAAAGCTTCAATGATTGTTTGGTTTTCCTTTTAAGTGAAATAATATAACAATATAGGTAGTTTTATTAATTAATATGATTAGATAAACAAATTTAATAACATGAATTTTTATGAATTAGAAGAAATAGAAATCAAAATATCAAAATTAATACAGGGTGAAATTTTTTCATATTATTGAAATATTTAATTTTTTAGTGAATGTTGATAAATACCAACATTTAAAAATATTATAATTTATTTATCTTAGATAATTTAATATAAAGGACACAATATATTTTGAATTTTATCTTAATGTAAAATATGATCCATTTTATATTTAATAATTTTATTTGAATGAAAAAAATGTAAAATTTTGATATATGTTAACATTTATGATCAAACATGATTTCTTCTATGAGGTATTTTTCATTTATGTTTATGGTTTTATAATAACATTAATTTCATAATCTAATATAAATTGAATCCTAAAATTTGGATTCTATATGTGGAATAATTTGGTGACGGTTTGGTAAACAATTCTCTTTTACATTTTTTATTTTGAAAAGGTCAACATATTAAATAATTGTTACATTGATAATGGTAAAATGTGTAAAATAGGGTAAAAACATTTGGAAAGGCTCTAAAAATTTTCTAGTGCATGAATTAATCATATTTGATGAATTTTGTTGGTCTATTTCCATCTATGATTAGAAATTGTGGAATCATAGAGTCACATTTTTATGATTAGGACCTTTATAATATGTAAGTAAAATATGAAGCTGAAAATGATTCTTTATAGATTTTTATATCTCAAAAAAAAATTTGATATGGAAAAATAAAACATCAATTTAGTTCCAAGATTTCATTATATAATGAATTAATTTTCTATCAGGGAAATATATTTCAGATATTATATTATTTAATAATTACTTCAAATTCTCATGTTATGCAAACCAAGTAGTAAATCACATAATTGAAAAATAACATGTCTTTTAAAGTAATGTAATAAATTTAGAATGAATTATTGTGTGGAAAAAACTTTATGGATACTTATGAAATATTTTAGATCACTGAAATTATAATATTTTAACTTCTTCATTTTCATGATGTATTGAAAGTAATATTAAAAGAATCTTGTCTAAAATGAAGTTAAATTTTTTTTATAAAAATACAGGTTTATTAAAATTAATAAAAAAATTGTATCTTTATTGATATTAACTTCATATGGTTTAAAATATCTACTGTGGTCAATTTATGGTCCTTTTTTTATTTAATGGTAACATTATAGAAACAAAAATTGTTGGAAAAAAATTAATATTTTGTTAATTGTAAAAATAGTTAAAGTATGGTATAAATGAATATATATGGATACAAACATAACAAAATACTTCCAAATTAAATTCTAATTGATTTTTTGGACTCATTTGAATATTATAATTTAATTATACCAATATTTATTCAATTATTCATAAAAAATATTTATATTAATCTATTAATTTATGAACATCAAAGAATACCACTACCCTAATTTATAAAAGGACACCACTTTTCTATTTTCATAACACCACATTGAGCAACCTTTGATGAGAAAACAATGAAAAAAATATCATATAACCATTCCTATACATGAATTATATGATACAGACTTCATAAAATTCAATATTAATGGTCTCTAATAAGGGATATTAATAAAGTATACCATATAAGAGAAAATTGTCCTGGTCGAACCTTTCATGTTTATTTCTTCTTCTACTCCCTATAAATATATTA
This sequence comes from Viscum album, assembly GCA_963277665.1. Lineage (NCBI taxonomy): Eukaryota > Viridiplantae > Streptophyta > Magnoliopsida > Santalales > Viscaceae > Viscum > Viscum album. The sequence continues at coordinate 462,469,077 of OY728137.1, read as the reverse complement.
TACCTATAAATATAGAATTACTATAGAATAATAAAAATACATATATTTTAATTTATTTATGGAATTACCACTTCAATTTCATTTACATGGAATAAAAAGTTAAAACATTTCTCTCTCATATGGATGGAATAAGGACTCCACATAGCATTACAATTTTTTTGTCATTACCACGTTATTTGAATGTATATAAGGAAAAACTAATAAAAATTTATGTTATTTATGACATAATTATTATTTTTTAATAATTATAACATATCATCCCTTTTAATTTCTATCTTTTAGAAGATGTTAACTTCGCTCTTGCGTAAGTGTTGACTACCACCTCCATGAAAAGATGTAATTTTTTTCATTTTCTCCAATCATGGATGATAATAAGGCTATATTTAATTAATATATAATATAAATATGATAAAAAAAATATCCTAGAATGTATAATTTAGATTGATTTTCTATTATTTAAAAAGTGAAAAAAACATTCATGTGTATGCATGACCGACCATCTCTATGATTGTTGTAAATTTTTTATATATCTCCATGTTTAATAGAAGAATATAAATATATATGTACCGAATATATAAGATATTTATATGATTATTAAAAATCTATAAACGTTTTAATCCTACTCAAAATATATGTTATGGAACTAAAAAATCAAAATACTCATAAAAATGATGAAATTAACACCCAAAATAATGGTAATAATTAAATAATGTTAACAAATGCATAATAAAATGCTATAAATGTATCATATATGATATAAAATATATGTATATGGTTATTTGATATAAGTATAAAAATATAATTTTATTATATAAGAGGTGAAATGAACCTACCAAGATTAACTAAATTGGGGTAAGGGTTTTTATCTCAATTTACACACCATTGGGAAAATTTTCCATTATGCACAAATTTAAAATTATTTAGTGTATTGATAAAAAATATTAATTATCAAACATGAATATATATTTATTCATTATTATTAATGAATTAATTAATTCTACTCCATTAGTAATAATGATTAAAATTTTACCCAATCTTATTTCCCTTTTTGATCTTTTATATTTTGAATGCATGTCCATATTACTCAAAATTGTGTCCCAAAAGTCATTTAATTATCTAAGGATTTACAAATGAAAATTTATGATATCTTTGATATTTTTATTAGTTTTTGAAATAATGTTTTTTATTTTTTAATGGTTCTTTTTCTAATTTCATTACAAATATTCAGATTAAGTTTTTTTTCAATTTATACACTATTAACAGATTTTTGTAAAATAAAAAATAGATGGTATTACAGTTTATTCTACAAGATAACAATTATTAAACAGATTAAACACCTTAATAATGTATTATATTTATGATTTTATTTCATTTGTCAATTAATCTCTACAAGACTTGATTTTATTAAAATACAATTATTTTTCTATTAATTTATAGTCGTATTTTAACACTTATTAATTTTTTGATCATAAACATTTCCATAAATTAATTCTCATTATCATGTTCATTATGAATTACAATTTCTCTTAAATATAAAAAATAAGTTTTTCATGGATATAATTTTTCCATATTTATATATTATTTACATATTACATATTTTAAATTTAATTTTATTTGATTGACTGTGGAAATTTTGAAATTATATATTAATTATGAAATATATTTTTTGTGAAAAAATATTAATATAAATTAAATTCAAAATATGAAAAAGACATTGAACATGTAGTGATGGGAGGGGAAAAATTATATATCCCCTTAATTCATTGACCATTATGATGTTAAAAATAAATGGGGGAAAATAAAATTGCTTTTTGGAATATAGATCCCTATATTTTAAACTATCATGGAATATTGATTTGATGGTAGAGAGATCGTGATTTCGGATTTCATCAAATCCAACATTAATAATATCAATCATAGATCATTTAGTTATTATTATCCAACTGAATAATGCAACAATTTTATTGGATAATGAATTTTCTGATGATATTATCAATTATAATGGATATGTTTTTAGATATTTACCTTTCTAGATTGATTATAAATTATAAAATCATGATAGATTCTACTGTAATTCACCCTTAATTCCTAAATCAGTATTTAGCTTTTTCCATTCCCCATGTAAATAATAATAAATTATGAAAAATATAAATTATGAGAGAGTATTTCTTATGAAATTAATATTATATTTACAATGTATTATGTCATTAATGTATCCATCTAGTTCATCAATAATACTAAAATGATCAGTCCCTCAGGGATTGAACTATTATATCTATTACAATTTAAAAATATAAAAATAATATATTAATTTTGGTAGATGGGATTTGTATATTTGGTATCAAAGGAAAATTACTAAAATCCTTGTAAATTATTTTTTTGTAAACATAGATAACATGAGAATTATGATGATTCCTTATAGTATTTGAGAAAATTTATCATAATAAGTATTATTATTTTATGGATTAATTTTTTGGATGATTAAGAAAGAAATCATGGTGTCCCATTATTTATTGATGGAACCTAATAGAAATATTGGAATCAACACTTATATACATTGTAGGGATTTCACTAATAAGAAAGATAATAAACATCTACTGTTATTTAGTAGACCATGGTCATATTAGGGTAGGTGAATTATGTAATCATAAATAAATTTTCTCATATGGAGAAACCAATTGATCCATAGCATGAATCACGTATATTGGATTACATCATGAGATACATTTCTATATATTTTTGTTGAAAATATAATTTATCAGTATCTGAGTAATAGTTTAAATCTATCAAAACATTAACATGATATTTGGTAATTAATGAAAGTGAAAAGGTTACTCTATCAAAATATTATATTAGTGGAGATATCGATCAATAGTGGTCATTGATCCAGAACCCAAAATTAAAAAACTATTAGACATGATATAATGGAGAATCGTTAGTTTTAAGTTGTTTATAAATAGTTCACTCGAGAACAAGGATCTATAATGATGATTAATTACTCAAATTAAATCACAAGGGTGATGAATGTTTTGTGAAATATGACGCCATTTTCAAAATATTACCTATACATTATTTAGTTTACATTTATAACCCAAAGTATACGATTTACTATAAATTTAATTGGAATTGGTAGAGTCTCTGAAGGTCACTATTAACCTAAAAAAATTCATCATTTGATGAAATACTATCATGTTTCATTTAGAAAGATAATGAATTTTATAATCATATATATTCATGTAAAATAATGAAAATATATGGTTTTTTGATCTCAAAGAGAAAGGTATTGTTTCAAATAATAAATTGGGAATGGAAAAGATTCCATCATCTAAATATTGTGAAATGAAAAATAAAAGAAAAATAACTAAGGAAATATATTTTTATTAAAATTAAATAGTTAACGTTCATCTATCTAATAAATATAATGGGAAGAAATATTTTTTTTGAATGATTAGACACTAGGTAAATTCTTTATTATCCTCATTAATTTTCAATGAGTGAATGGAAAATTTCCAATAAGAGGCCATGGGTATAATTACATGATTATGTGATCAATTGAGTGGATGATTATGTTCCTTATGACATGGTGGTAGGTACATTAATCATAAACTAATTTTTAGAAAATTCATTATTGGATTCTAGGTTGTCACATTATTTTATATATTCCATGAATTCCATGAAAATTATATTTTTACCTAGAAACGTGTGAATAGAGTTTTTAGAAGAAAAAAAATACATGGGGAAATATCATGATAATATATATATATCACTCAGTTCCCATTATGAGTAATAAATGTTCTGTAGTTGAATATTTGATTATTATAACTATTGCATATTTTTATAATTTTTTTCCAATCTAATAGAAAATATAATGAATTTTTGTAATGATAATAAAATTATGATTCATAATAAGTATATTGAATGATATTTCTTTAGAGGGGATTCTTCATCATCTGATTAATATGTATATCTACCAATATACTATCTTATAAACAAGTTACAATGTATAAAATAGAAGATAAAATTAACAAATGAAACATTTAATCATAAAATTGAGTATGTAACTATGGATATGGATATATTTTCATATTTCATGAAGAATTACATGGACACCTGCAAGAATGTGATTTTTTTTCTAACGATTTAATCAATGATGGAAGTCCACTTTCAATGAATCCCTATTTCATGGAAACAATGGAAATTTTAGAGTTGAAGAGACAAAAATTTTTTTTTTGATATGTTATTTATATACCATAGTGCTTCATAATGAGGGAAAATTTATTTTTATTGAGAAAATGTATTGATCATTATATATGAGATTAATTATAGGGAAATAAATTTTACTGATATAAAGAACAAGTATCATATTCCTTCACATTGATGACTTCTTCTGTCAAATTCATGGAGCAATATATTTTTCAATTTTTGGACTTTGATATTATTATAATTATTTTTGAATAAAAAAGGTATGGAATATCGATGATAGAATTTCTTAAAATGTGTTGAAATTATGTATTTACAGTAATTCCATTTGGAATAATTAATCCATATTATGTTTTATGGATAAAATGAACAATGAATTTGAGGAGTATCTTGATAATTTATTTTGTTATTTATGGATAATATCTTTTTGTACTCTAAAATATATGAGTACCTTGATAATCACACGAATATAATTTCTAAAAATCATTGAGAAAAAAAGTATTATGGGATATTGAAAATTTTTGAATTCTGGATTTTTATTGTTTATTTTCATGGCCATATTTTCTCTATTATGGGAATATCTGTTGGTATAACAAATAAAATGGAAATAAAATAATAGTTAACACCAATGATTATAACCAAGGTATAATGTTCCATTGGATTGGAATGATAGAACTGGCGATTTGTAAAAACAATTTCATGATTGAATAACCTGTTAACTGTTAATAGACATAAATGGGTTAAGTTAAAATGAAAAAGTAATTTGATGAATGTTATGATGAATTGAAGAGTATATTTTTGAATTATATGATTTTCAATCTATCATTAAGAAATGATGTATTTATGATATATATTTCTTCATTGAAGTAGTGTCATGGTGGTGTCTATATATAGAACAATATTTTTATTTATTACGCATCAGGATATTTAAAGACTCATGTACCGAACTATCATAATCATTTCCTTGAGTTTGAATCTATAATATTTATATTTATCATAGTGAAAAATATATATATGTTAACTTATGAGAGACATAAATAGTCCATAAAATCATAAAATATATATTTTCAAAGAAATATATATATATGAGGAAATGGTTATGGCTCAATACCCACGAGGATTATAATTTGTCAATGAAATACCAAATTTGAAAGGAAAATATTATTGAAAAATAAATGGAAATTTATTATGATTTAGTGATGAAAAAAATGAGGATTTATAGGGCTCCTCTGGAAATATATTTAATTAATAAGTATATGGTAATTTTTGGGGAAGTGAAAACATCACCCTATTTTTAATTTATTTCAAGACATATTTAAAAGAAAATATAAGATGTTCCCATTTTAATGATAATAATTCAAAATAGAATAATAATTACATTTATTATGGGATGTTATAAGTCATAATATGTAATTATGAAATAATGTAGTTTTAAAATAGGATATTTTTACAACAAAAACATAGATAAAAATGGAGTTATTATATTATTCCCATAGTTTAAATTTCTCTATACTTCATAGAAGCATAAATATATAGATATTTTAAGGAACAATCATTATGGTATAATATTATGTGGTAACATTATGATTATGCATCATGATATTTAATTTTTATATAGGTGATTGATGAGATATTGTAACCATGAGGTATCCTAATAAATATAATGAAATTAAAGGCATTCTTATGACTTTATCACTTGGCTTACAATGTAAGTGAGATTAGTATTTACCTTTGGTTGATTATCCTCATAATAATATCTTTCATTAATGTATTCAAATGGTTACATATAAATTTACATATGGAATGTGATTTTATACCACAAATTGATGGGTTGATGTTTGTGAATGAATGATTTTGGTCCATGACCACGTTCAGGAGATAATATTTAAGGAAAATACTAAAAAAGAACAAATTAAATAAGATCAATGGAGGATAAATATAAATCGTGATAACTAAAAAATACTTGTAATTTAAAGTGGGATATCAAGTTTACTTCAATATAAATCCATCTAAATGTACTATAAAATCATTATAAAATAAAAAATTATCCATATGTACAACATACAATTTGAAATTCTTGACATAGTTGATGTTATTGATTATAAGTTGTAAATTCCATGTTGCATATCTAATGTTCTTGATGTTTTCAACATATATTTTTGAGTATGTATATTCTAGATCAAGAAAATTTCTAACCTAATATGAAATATAATTGTAACCATATATATCTTACTATGAAGAGCCTATACATAATGAAACTATCAAACACATTTTGAGGAATTAGATCACTTAGATTGTAAAGATAATTTGGTGAAATAATATGGCATAATATGTGAGTTGGGATCATAAAGAAATTATGATGAAAAATTACCCAAATATATTCATGAGGTCAAATTATATAAATTTATAAAATTATTTTTTTAAGGATGGGAGAATGTATCCATTGGGATAATATTATTGTAATATTTTTTATAAATAAATAATAACACAATACATCAATTATTATTCTAGAATATGATTAAAAGTAATTTTTTATATTTTATAAATTTAATTTTCTTAAATTATTTTAATTTTTTAAATCTTCATAACATAATTAATATAAGTCAAATTTTTTTATATTTTATAAAATAGATTATTTTTTAGTGAATTTTGAAAAATAATGATTTTTAAACTTGATAGTTCATTTCACTAAATAATATAATTTAAAAGTCCCATGAATTTTTGGGATAATTTTTCAATGAAAATTTTATATATTAGAATAAGAATAATATTTATTTAATACCATCTTTCTTTATTTTTATGGATGTTAATTTATCTGCTTAAGAATCCATTTTCATAATAATTGATTTTAATTATGTTTTATGTAATTATATTTAAATTAAAATTTTACCCATATAGAAAGTTAATAGTGGAAAAAATATTCCACATATATATTTTAAAAGAAAATATTTTCTAAATAGGTCTCATTTATTTTTTTCTTTATGAATATAAAACATATAAAATAGGGTAAAAACATGGTGAAAAGCTGTGATATATAATATAAAATATTCCATTATAATAATGGAGGAATGAAATTTGTAAATTTCTGTCCTTTTTTAAAAAATATGTCATCTTTTTTTTATTCTTGATTCATTTCTAACTTTATAACATTTACTAAAAATATAATTATGAGAATGTCACTTTTTTAAATTCATATATGTTGTATTATTAATATCGATAAATATAAAATATATTAAATTATAAAATGTTATATGTAATATTATATAAATTTATAGTCATGGAAATTTATATTAAATATTTAAGGATTGATTAATGAAATTAAATGTTTATGCAAAACAGATATAGGATATGTTCAATAAATAGAATAATTAATTAATTATCTTTAATAATATAACTAATAATATTTAGATGAATTATTTTGTTATATAGGAACCCAGTTCTTTCATTGAAGTACTAATATTTTATTTTAGTATTTTACTCTAGAAATAAGTGTTTAAGAGGTTAAATACTAGATTAAGGCCCGTTACACAACATAACAGGGTATTACACACCGTGTAAGGCAGTACTCACCGTGTATGACATAACGATTGGTATATTATTGATCTCTAAATGAAGGCAATGGAAGGATGAAAAAATGTAATATACATAGTATTTATATAGAAATTACACATCATTTATTTATGGATTTTTTTAATAAAAATGAGCAGTAGCCCTATATCAACATTTTTGGATAGATGGCTTGTTGAGTTTACTAATCAGCACCACCGAAACTCACTTTTTTTTCTCATGAGTCTCCATCTGAACTCTAATTTGGTTGTTGTTGAAATAATTGGAAACCAATCGGTAATAAATCTATTCTTATTGAGATGTTCTTCATGATTTATTCTATGAAACAAGTTATCTAAGGTTATGCGTTTATTCCTGATTTGTTGTTCTACCCCATTCAAGGCCAAATTAGAGGCTGACGTTGGATGATGTGAGTTTTACGACTACAAGGTAGGTGTTCATGTACCATTCCCTCAATTTTGAGTTGTTTATATGTGATGTAGTGCCACATGCCCATGTTTATGTTGTTTGTTTGAATGGAATTGATTCTTGTTATTTCTGAATGTTGATTAGATAATGGTTTGATTGATTTGAAGCATGTATGGGGTTGATTGATTTGATTTTAGGGCCACTCGTGTGTAATGTTTCCCTTGGAAGAACAATTTATAGACATTTGACTTAGGATTTATATTTGAATTCCATTGGTTCCCATGGTAGTGTTGTCAAAAATGAAATTTTTAAATCAAATGTTTCCCCATGTGAGATTAATAATTCTTTAATCCCTATGATAGTTTAGTTCACTGGGTAGGCTTGTGATCGGAATTTCCCATATGAGTTCGAAATTTTTATGCCCGATAATGGTTAGATTACATAAAATTATTGTGACATGATTGATTCATGCATGTTTTATTCTTTTTTTAACCATGTAATTGTATGTATTTCATATTTTTTTAATTATGAAAAGCGTATATATAGGGAATGGACATGATCGACTGCTACAATGCCTACGAGAAAAAAATTTATATGCCACCGGTTGGGGTTTTTTGATCTTGCAGGTGAGGATTCTCTATTCCCATTTAAGGGAATTTTCTATGCAAACGGACGAGGATTTTCTATTCCTGAGGTAGAGGATTAAACTGATTGATTACTGAAATTTCTTATGATGTATCTACCAAGACAAAGCATAATCATGGAGTTGATCTGCACATTTATCATTTTTTATGATATTTTGAGACTTTTATTTAGATTTCATTATATGGGGGTATTGAATGGTTGAGGATAGATCTTATGATATTTACAATTCAATACAATTAAATTTTATAAAATACATTATTTTGTATTAAGGAGAATATGTACATGTAGGAATGTATACTTGTGAGTTCATCATAGTTTACTTCTTTCATTTTAGTACACTACCTATGGATTATACTCAAAGAAATATAAGAGTAGATATTTGGTGGTTTCCTACTGGTATTTATTTTTCATACCCCATTCAGGACATGTTTTGGGGAACAAAATGTTTATATGATTGCATGTGTTGATAAGGGAATACGACCTTCTACATGTAATTGATTTGATGTTTAGGAGCAGAAGAGAATGAAACCATGATGAGGCTTGTGATGCTTCAGACATTTCTTGTGTATTTATATACCTTGGTATTGTATCTTTTACATTATTACAGTGTATCCTTCTGGGACTGGTTTCATCGAACAAAACATGTTGCATCATATTTTTTGTGGAATGATGTTTGCTAACTACCAATATCAGTAATCCTAAGCTTACTTTAGTTGTTTGTTGTTTACTACTTCCACTATTATTTTATTATTTATTACTCTATGTTACAATATTCCAATGAGGGAATATTTTCCCAAATATAACACCTTAGACACTTAATGCTAGTTGGATGCCTCTGCTGTTTGGGGAAATGTGCTTGCAACTATGTGACAAACTAGGTACGGGACACTAGTTGAGTGGAATCTGTAACTAGGAAGTTATAATGTGGTATCTAAGTAGTTTTTTCTTATTTGTCTAAATATTTGGAGAAATTATATTGGGATTGTAAAAATGGAATTTGGTGATAAAATGTCCCCGATATTAGCTACCATGCATACAAGGAAAATCCAAACTACCTCGATTGAATTGTGTGTTTTTTGGATTTTGAGCTGTTACAGTTGATTCGATTTCTCCAATGGGTGATGAACATGTATTGTGCTATTATGATTTATATAATTATGGTTTTATTTTTTTTCAACCTGATGAGATGAGGGTATTCCATCTCATTAATCATATAATAACTTGTTAGAAATCACATGTCATGCTTTATTTCCAAGCCATTTAGAGATCATTAGTGATTTTCAGTAATTGTGATAGGTATTGTGATATATATGCATGATGTTGGGATAGTTGTACTGGTATGTGTCCTTGTTCGAATTGGATGGACGCCAAACATTGGTCCATAAGGAGTATAGTCCCTTTTGGATGTGAATTTGGTGGATCATTTTTCTTTTATAAATTAAATCATGTATATGATGTGTTATATGTAGCTTCCAAACATTGATTCATGGGGATTATGGGCCCTTATAGACTGGAGTTTGGTATACCATTTTTTTATTTTTGAAAAAAGTGGTTCTGGGGATGTTTTGGAGGTTTACTGTCTGGAAACCAAGAAAACACGACATGTTATGCTGTAAACACCAACCATGTGTTCTTATATTCATGATGAAAACTTTTCTTAAGTACACACCATGTAATATGTGTACGTGTAGTTTGGTAAGTGACTATGTGTTCATCCATGTGAGAGAGAATATAGAGCAATGATCTGCAAAAATTACATCATTTTGTACTTTTGGTACACACCGTGTAGTGTTACTCAGGAAGAACCAGTGTGGTTCAATCCATTTAAAAGTACATGGATATTAAGGGAGACTCAAGTACATGGCTTGTAACATTCATAAACGATGTATATCATGGGTGGTCACACGCCCAAGTCGACGGTTGTACACGACCAAGTAGGATCATGAGGGTACACGTCGTGTATTGTTTCTACATACGATGTAATCCTTTTTGGTAAGCATTGACGATTTTATTCTCCTCTTTAGTTCTTAAACTCTTAAACTGTTAACATTGAAAATGAACTTGAAATAGGTCATGTGCTTGACATTATAGAGTCATGCCTCTACAAAGACAACCTATTGTTTTCTAATAGAGGTATGATGATGATACCCCAGAGGTGGTTGGCCATGGAATTTTAGTGGATCCTCCAATTTTTTCAGTCCTGGAACCATCTATAATATCAGATGCATGTGCTGATGAATTATTTTGGGAGGGATTTACGAGTCTCACCAAGACCATATTGAGAGCACCATTTTCCATCACTTCTCTGGAAGAACTGACTGTAGTATTCCTGCCACAACTTTTCTCAAATTTTCAGGGGATAGAGGAATATAGGCTATGGAATAATGGTTGGAGCCAATGTTTTCTATCATTGAGAAACATGAAATGCCTCCTGAGAGGAGTGTAAACCTAGAAAATTATATGCTTCGTGATTCCACCAAGGGGTCATGGGATGTTTCAACAAAGATATAGTGTTAGTGGGACACGACATGGGAATATTTTTATATAGTGTTTAATAAATCCTTTTTTCTAGAGACATTGAAGGATGATAGAGCCAGTGAGTTCATGCATCTAGTGTAGGGTTATATGGTACTGATGGACTACTCTTCTCGTTTCACTGAACATCATAGATTCACACCTATTATAATGGGTGATGATACATTTATTACTACGAGATTCAAGGATGTTTTCAGGTACTAAGTCCAATTCTAGGGAATGTTATCAGGATTACTTATTTATATTCCATCATGAACCAGGAACTGATTACAAAAAATAATATATGGGAAGATAGTGGTGCGAAATAGGGTGGTTTGGAACAGATATATGTTAATTTCTCAACCACGAGAAAGAAGAATCATTTAGATCTATCTTATGGTAATACAATATGTCCTAATTTTTCATTAGATAGCCAGGTGATGTGCTAATTGTGTAGAAGAGTAGGGAAAATGAGACTGCAGTTTTTGATGGAAAATGCCTTGTGCCGATCTTACTGTAAGATAGGCCATCTTCAACACTTATATAAGTCATTTCCACAAACATATAGAGAAATAGTATTTACACCGAGTCTAAATTTATGATCAAGGGTAGTGGCTTCTCATCACACTGGTACCTATGGTGCGTCAGGTCATTCAGGCTGAGGTGGTGTTCATGGTTGTAGTAGTCAGATCCCGAGTTCTCATCAATAGTGGGATGGATCAACATAGGGTAGCCAAAAAAGTGTTGTAGGGATGCAGTACATGGTATACATATGTATTGAAACATACATAGATGGAGTAGGATCTCGTACCCTCTACATTCAGAGGTACTATACTAATCACCACTGTTTTAGCTTTGGACCCATTAGATACACGGGCTTCAAATATTTTAATATTTGTGCTGGTTGTGGAGAGCCTTGGGCTTTGTTTTCTTACATTTTATGATGTTATGATTCTATAAACTCTATTACAGATTAGAACATTAAGTCGCATCAGTTCAAAGATACGACCTTGAGGTTAGTGGATGTCACATCATTTGGGACCTCTACATCTTAGAGATGATCAACATTTATTTCATTCTCAGAATAGACTGTTTAGTCTCCTTTAAAGCCATTGTCAATTAATATCACCTCAATGTGAGTTTCACATCACTAGTGGGATGATAGTTTATACACATGGGTGAATGGGATGTAAATGTGAGCCGAGTAGGACCAGAGCATCTTGGGTTGGGTGGGATGATATACCAGATTCTATGTTTACATCTGGATTCCCAAAAAAAATGTCTAATGGATTTCCCTCCAATGGTTTATCATTTTTAGGACGTCTTCATTGATAAAATTTCAAGCCTACCACTAGTGATAGAGGTAGAGTTCAGGATCAAGCTAGAACCATGAGGTGTACTGGTATCCATCCTTCTTTATAGGATGTCTACGATGGAGTTGAAAAAGTTAAATAGGCAGCTTGAATATTTTAAGTACTAAGGATTTTATATAATCTCATACATTTCCTTGGGGTTATCTAGTCCTTTTTGTCAAAAAAGGAAGATGGTACCCTTAGGCTATGTATGGAATACCATATATTGAATTTTTTGATCATTAAGAACTGGTATCATCTACCATGAATAGATGATCTCTTCGATCAGCTCTAAGGAGATCAGGTATTCTCTAAAACCAATATGAGATAGAGTTATCATCATGTTAATGTTAGATAATTAGACATACCACTCATAGCCTTTCAGAGTAGGTATGGTTGTTGTGAGTATTTTTCCATGTTTTTCGGTCTCACGAACCCACCCACAGTCCTTATAGAACTAATGAGCAGAGTGTTCTATCCATATCTTGACTCGTTCATTGTGGTTTTCATGGATGATATATTGGTGTATTATCAAAATTTACACAACCATTCCAAACATATTGATATCAATTTGAGTAAGCAGGGTGATCAATGGTTATACTCTAAGATCATAGAATCTCATATCTGGATGGATTCGATTAATTTTCAGGGTCACATCATCACTAATACAGGAGTATCAATGGACCGAGAGAAAGTGAGATTAGTTGTTTCCAAGGTGTAACCCATGAAAATATTTTAGGTATGGTGTTTCTTAGGGTTGTCTTATTAAAAAAAGAGCTTCATAAAGGAATTTCACATTTTGAAATGATGTTTATGAGCATTACTAAATGAGGGTGAAAAGTATGTTTTGATAGATTCATGCGAGACATACTTTTAGGAAAAAAAGGGAGAATGGATTTTTTGCCAATAATAATTTTCATAGACTCTAGTATAATTTAAATATGTACCGCAATGCATCAGGTATTAAGCTAAGTGTACATATTATACAATGGGATCACGTTTTTGATTACAAGACTTGCCATTTGAGGGAAAATGAGAGGAATTTCCAAACAAACAATATCGAGTTAGTTGTAGTTGTTCAAGATTTCTGATGTTGGAGAGATTAAATAATGGGAGAGCATTTTTTGATGTAAACTGAGCACAAAAGGATGATGTACATATTTATGTAGTATGTTCTAAATCTGAGGTATTGAAGGTGGTTGGAATGCATTTATTCCATTGACATTGAGATGACATATATGACTCGTAATGTAAATGTTGTGGATGATTCATTGAGCCGCAAAATTACAATGCATGGAGTGCAGTAGGACAATAGTGAGTAGAAGATTATGACATCAGTCCCTAAGATGCACATGGAGGTTCACTACAGTCTTCGAAAGTCTTATATTTCATTTTTAGTTGTTACCACTACCATTCTAGATAGGTTGAGGATAATGCATATTTTTTATTTTGAAGGTGTAGTCCAACGAGAGAGTGTTGTAGGTGAGGACCCTCCTCCAGGATGGACCATAGGAAGGATGAGGATCTGCATATAGAAGGTCACAAATGGGTTTTAGCTGACATACGTGAGGACATGATGTTGGATATTCAAGCCAATGTAGGGGTAGTGCATTCTGGTGTCACAGTGACGTATTGGGATCTACATCATCAATATTGGGGGGAATATATTGAAATGGATGTAGATGGTTTTTTCATTATGTTCTCTACCTATCAGTAGGTGACGGCAGATCTCCAGTGACCAGCTAGACATTTACAACAGCTACCCATTCCGGAGTGGAAATAAGAAGATGTCGCGGAAAATTTTATGATGAGGTTATCGTGGTTTTCTAATGGTAATGATGTAGTTTGGGTTATTTTTTACATGCTCAGAATGGTTTCAAATTTCAGGTTGATCAACGAAACCTTCAGTGTTGATGAACTTTGGAGGTTGTATATATGGGAGATTGTATGAAGGCATGGGGTCCCATATTTTATAGTTTTATAAAGTGGTTCCCAGTTTACATATCATTTTTTGGAAAGGACTATTGATGTAACTGGTACATAGGTAATTCTGAACACAATATTCCCCCATCATACATATATCTAATTATTGCACGATTCAGGTTCTAGCAAACTTGTTACAGTCATGCATCCTGGATTTCTGGGGTTCATGAGAAACAGAATCACCCTTAGATGAGTTAACATATAAAAAATGATTTCAAGAAACTATTCTAATGGCGCCTTATGAGTCTTCGTACGGTCTAACGTGTTGATCACCCCTATGTTGACTGGATGTAGGAGAGGAAGCTATACTGGGACCACATCTTGTCTAGAAGACCACTAAGTAGGATTATTTGATTCAGTACAATATAGAAACAACACAGTCCTGTCAGAAGTCTTATTTCAATAAAAGATGATGCCCTCTATAGTTTGAGTTCATGGATCCTATTTTAATACATGTTGCATCGAATTTGGGACACATTGGGATCAAGAGACATTTTTATCTTTCACTGAGAAATGTTGGTCTATTAGTGACTCTAGAATGGTTCGAGGTAGATGCCTATCAGTTGTAGTTACCATTGATGTACTAGGATATGCACAATTTCTTCCTTGTTTCTTTGTTTAGACGTTACTTTTTAGACATGTCTCATAATTTTATGCCCGAGGAGTTTGAATTAGAGGTAGATGTGTCCTTTGAGAAGCATCCAATCAGAATTGTGGATCATAGCATGAATGTTCAACATGGCCGATATGTTCCTTTAGTATGGGTTAGATGGTAGCATGACTGAGTGTAGGATGAGACCTGGGAGAGGGAGGCTGATGTGAGATCACAATGGCCAGAGTATTTCACTTATATTTCATCACCAATATTTAAAGGGACATTTTTGGACAATTTTTTTATGTGGGTTAGTTCATAAGAACCCAATTCTTTTTTTGAGCTATGAATCTCTTATTTTCAATTATTAATTTTGAAATAAGTGTCTAAGTGGTAACATACTAGTTGAGGCCTATAACACAACATTAATAGCTATTACACAATTAGAAATCCTATTACAAATTGTCTACAACGTATTTGAAGGGATCATAATGTCATGAAAATTAAGTAAGTGTATGGAGGGAAAAATTTATCACACACAACGTGTATATTTAAAGTACACACCTTGTATTCTGGATAATTTTATGAAATGGGATGTAGCCCCATTTATTCACTGTCTAGATAGAGGGCCCACCGAATTTGAAAACCAGCACTGTAAGAGATCATTTAATCTCCCTAATATCCCTTTGAATGGTGGTTAAATCGTCATTAGATGTGTTGTAACCCAATCAGCAAGCTCTCGATTCAACGTGATCTTTTCTTCATGATTTATTCTCATGACCTAGTAATCAAAGGTTTATTGTTTGTACTCATTTTGTAGATCTTCCATTTTCTATGTCGAATTAGATGTCAACACTGGATGAAGTTAGTTGTATGACTATGATATAGGTGGTGTTGTGCCTTTCAACCAATGTCGGGTTGTTTATATGTTTCATAGTACCGAACACCCATGTTTAAGGTGTCACATAGTCTAGAATTGACACATGTTATTTTATAATTATTATTATGTAATGGTTTGAATGAATTAAATGATATTTTATGTTTTTGGATTTGATTTAGGGACACCCCATTGGTGTATTTCTCCATGGAAGACTGATGTTTAACCGTTTGTCCTAGGATACCGTTAGGAATGATTTATTTCCATTTTTAGGGTTATTAATTATGAAATTGTAAATCTAAGGTTTTTCCGTGTGAGGTAATTTTTTTAAGTTTTTTTATTGTTTTTTTCACCTGTGTTGCTTGTGATGTTATTTTACCATTTGATATTGAAATTGTTTGGCATGGTAATGGTTAGATTGCATGAAAGTATTGTGACATGATTGATTCCCATGTAAGTTTTTGTTTTTGGAAACCATGTAATAGTGAAAAATTCGTGTTTTTTTAATGATTAAATTATTATATTCTAGGCTTGTCCCTGATTTAATGATGAAATTCTTATAGGCGAGGATATTCTATGCATGCGGGCGAGGTTTGCTGGGTGTGCGGGCGATGATTTGCTATGTCTGCGGGTAGGGTTTTACTATCCCGACAGGTGAGGTACTACAATGCATGAGGGTAAGTTTTAAACATATTGACTACTTGAATGAATTATGCAATGTATTCCAAGCCATAGAATAGTCATGGATTCAGCCCACACATATTTTTTGTTTAAATGATCTTTTGGGACATCTGTTGTGCTAACTTTATACGAGGGATTGGAGGGATGAGGTCAGATACTAAAATATTTATAATTCAATACAATTGAATTTTATAATGAACATGAACTTATATAAATTAAAATAAATACTTATAGGGTTTTTTAATTTTTATAACTTCCTAGTTTACTATTTTCATGTTTGAACAATATCTGTTTCCTATTATCATATATAAAAATGGGCATATATGTGATGGTTTCATACAAGGATTTATTTCTCAAACCCTATATTGGGTCATATTTTTGTTCCCAAGTAGAATATATGTTTTCAGATGTTGATATGGGAAAGCTATCTTCTACAAGTACTTGATATGTTGTTTAGGTGAAGGCGAGCATGGGACCATGCTGAGGCCTGCGACGCTTTTGAGTTTTAATTATTTTTCTTTATAAATTGGAATTGTTTCATGTATTTGATTTAATTGTATCGTGCTTTGTAAATTTTCAAAGAACATAACAATTTGTATCATATATTTTATGTAATTGTGTTTGGTTACTTCTAATATTAGTCTTCCATTATTTATTTTAGGTGTAAGTTGTTTATTACTTCCACTATTTTATTATTTTTCATTATATTCTATTACATTACGCCAATGAAGGCATAGTTTCCCCAATATCACACCCTAGGCCCTTTCTCCAGTCATAAATCTTTGGGTTTTGAGGAAATGCACATGAGGACATGTGGCCAACCAGCTATGGGTCACTAGTTGAGTGGAATCCATAATAGGAACGTTACATGTTACAATAAATGTTTTGATACATATGTCATGTAAGGGGTGTGTGAAATGATTATATTTTATTTTCATTATTTTTTTTGATGTATTAAATTTCAAACTATGAGAGAAGTGTCAAAATGACATTATTAGTATTTTATAATAAATTAAATTATATTATATTATTGAAAATTCAAAAAATATATATATATTCTGTAAAATTAATGTTATATGTCTAAATAAACCATCCATTTGGTAATTTGTTAATTTATAATATCATTATTGACCATTAAATGGGTAGAAAACATTAATATTAGTTTTATAGTCCAAAGAATTAATGAGGGTTAAAATTAAAGGATACTTGTGAAAATTTTCCAAAACAATCCCACATATTAGAAATAATTTCAACATTTTTTCACCTTATTTTTTAAAATTAAATCGATTTTCAGAAATTTTTTGGTCGAAACTATTTTATACCACATTAATACATTATGATAATTCACGAACATCTGTCACATAACATATTAATGGGCATCCGTTATCTATATTCATTACAGAAGATTGATAAACCTATCATGAGATACTCTATTGAATTCTATTTTAAACATCCCCATACATAAATTGGTTATTTAATTACTCATAAATGTAGATTTTATGGGTTCTTAAATTGAAATCTAACAGATGCCTACTAATGAAGTGAAAATTGTCTTTACTGAAACATTATATTGTATATCAACATCATCTTCCTCTAAATATATGTTGCCTATCCAAAAATAATTACACCAATATCATAAGTATACTATCATGTTTTTATGATTATTGAATAGTGATGTTCTATTTCACATCCTTAAAAAAAGCATTGCTCGATGGTACATACATCTTATAGTAACCATATAGTGTTGTAATTTTTTTCAATCAAATTTTGTTAGATTGTTATAAATACTAAAAAACATAAAAAATATTATATTTAAGACTTAATTTTTATTATGGAATTAAAATTTCATATCTAGATTATTACATTCCAACCCATTTTAAGAAAACAATTTCTCTCATGCTTAGGGATGGACTAAAACCTCCACGAATTGATTTTATTCATTTTTCATTTAACCATTATATTTATAGTATTAATGATTGATATTTTTAATATATAAGATATAAATTATAAAAAAAATATATCTTAAATACTAATTATTATTTACCTTACTTTTTTTCCATTTAACAAAAAGTGAAAACAATATTCATTCATACGTATGTCCTACCATCTCAATGAACACTATAATCCATGTTCATTTTTCAATATTTTATAATGATTGAAAAATATATAAAATGAATATATATGATCAAAATATCATGAAAAAACATTATAGAGAACATTTAACTATATTCAATGTATAATGACTGAAACTACAAAATCAAGATACATGAATAAAATAAGTTAAAAAATATTGTAGATAATAATAAATAAGGATTAAAATAGATTGTAAAATGTTGTAAAAGAAATAGATATGATACTATATATATTTATATGGTTATTTAATGTAATTATAGTAAATATAAATTTATTATGCCGCATGATAAATGGAATTACAAGAAACATCAAACTTGAGGTAAATTATCTCGTCTCAATTTACATTCCATTGAGACATATTTTATAGTATGAACCTATTTACATTATTTGGTGTATATACTAAAAAATTTAGGTATTTAATAGGAATAACTATTTATTCTTGATTATTAATTATTCAAATCAGGTTACTCCTTCAAGATAAATTTTTACAAGATGTATTTTCTGATTTCAATTTCTGATTGTGTATATATTTCTTTATTGTCCATATTTTTCACAATTGACATTCAAAATACCATTTTAATAATGAAATGATTTATTAATGATAATTTATGATATTAATAAATTTTTAAAAATTATTTAAGGTATAATTATAATGATTTAATGAATTTTTTTTATCATTCATGATGTCAAATGGGATGTATTTTAATGTACATATCATTAACTGGTTTTCCCACCACCAAATATTTTCTATTCTAGTTTAGATTATTATAGTAGATTTTTATGGTTTAAAAATGAAAACTATTTAATGAAATAGTATGTTAATTTTCTTCCATATTCTATTATTCTTTTTCGGACATTATTGCATTTCAAAACCTATGTTATCTATGAATTTATGGTTATCAATAATCACTTATTAATTTTGTGTCCATTAAATTATTCTTGAAACAATACTGTTGTTGTGGTCATTGTGAAATTATATTTCTAGTAAATACCCATAATCTTTTTATCATGCATATAGTTATTTCCTAAAATATACAACATTTATGCACACAGGGTTTTACTGTGAAGGTTATTTTTATATCTAGAGAATTATATATATATATATATATATTGTATTCACTACATAAAGAGGTTATTTTTTGATAAGTCGTATTTTTATAATTAAATTTAAATATATGAGGAATGCATTGGATATGTAGTAAAAGGTGGGACCATAATTATATTTCTCCTTTCTACATAGAGAGGTCTAAAATGAAATATCAATTTTCCAAATTAAATTTTTAATATATTTCGACCCATATATTAGATTGTCTTATCACAAGGTATTGACATTATAAGTATAACAATTTCTAATATCATGAAATACAAAATTAAACATTTCCTTCATTGAGAATTTATAAATTATAATATATAACATTACATTATTTGTATTATCCAACGATGGATTCTATTTTTTAATTACTTGTTAAAAGGAAGTTGTCATTAATCATTAATATTTCCATAACTATGATTCTGCATTTACTCATTACAGTTTTTGATATACATAACCCTAATTAAGTTTCAAATCTCATACATTATTTATTTTCCATCAACTAGTTTATAAGGACGTATATAATGAATAATAACAATGATATAAGAATATTTCTTCTACTATGTATTTAAAATTTCAACATTGTCATTACAGTAATGTATTTATCTATTTCTTCAAGCCTGCTAAACTGACTATTACTTCAATATTAGATCTATTTTATCTATTTCATTGAAATAATGTGGACACATGATTTAGGATATAGGATTCGGGTTTGATATAGAATCTTGGCCAAAATTTATATATAATAACGTAGAAAAATATAATGTTGATATACACTTCAATAACATATGTAAGACATGTTTATAATATGTTAGGTCCTTTATCTCCTACGTAATTCATTTTAATTATTCTGTAATTGGCCCTAGTAAATAATTTTTATCCAGATAAATTATCATTTATGGATAGACATAATATTTTCCTTTATACATATTTTTTCCCTAATTATTCAAAATATGAAATACATTTCATATAATTATATTTATAAAATGGATTAAAACAAATTTTAAAATAATAAATCTAAAATCTATTAATTTTTTTTCATAAAATATAACTCCATATATTAAATTTCAAATATGGGTACATAAATTAAAAAAATATTATTAAATTTATAAATTCACAAATTAAAAATATTTCTCAATTTATAAAAAGTTTAAATTAAATTATAAATCATTTTAATCAACCAATAATGTCATAGTATTCTTGTTATTTGTATAAAAATTATTCTTCTATATTCAAAAAAATAATAATATTTGTTAAAAAATATATGAAAATATAATGTTATGATAATTATGAAATTAAAAATAAATTAATGAATTTAGTTTTATATAATTAATATTATGAAATATATAAATTTAATATAAAATTAAAAATATAAATTATGATAAAAAATCGATTTCATTTTTAATTTACATCTATAATCTTTAAGTGGTATTTGTATTATGACATAAATTTTTTTTAAATAACGATGTTTTTTTTGTTTTTATTAATATTTAAATATTATATATTATCAAAATAATATTATAAATGTAATATATTTTAATTTATTAAAAAATTTATCATTTATTTTTTAATTGGAAATCCTTTAATATATTATATGGTATAAAATATATACCCTCTAAATGTATGAATTTATAATTGGTTAATATCATATATTCTTCTACAGGATTTATTATTCTTAAATGTTCTCAAATATAAATATGTCATGGATCTTTTTATATTGATGTCGTTTGTGGATCAAGTAATTAAACACAATATTTATTTAAAGTGATGTATTCCAAAATAGTGGTGTGTTACATTCCCCCGAATAAATTATATCATAAAAATATTAATTAATAGTTACTAGTGAAACTAACTATGATAAAAATTAATCATGATATTATTTATAATTTATATTATCATACAAAGGAAATATTTCATTTTCCTTATAAGTATTTCAATCATATTATTTATTTTCTCTACAAATATTTGAGTTAATTATACCTCTTGGGTCGGTATCATATATCATACAATACAAATAGTTTCCATGGAGAGTTCATTGTGATCATTACATTGATATATGATAATCGGTTGGTTTTAAAATTGAAATATGATTTCCTTATATTCTTTATTTTCCTAAATTCTATTTGATAAAAACAAATACAATTTCATATCATATAAAATTCTTTGAACAGAGGGTGAATATGAGTTTTATTGAGCATAACAAATAAACAAAAAATTTGGATAATATAATAAGATAATTTTTCCATGATAATATCAAATCATTGGTGTGTTAATTTGATGCTTTTATTAATGTTTCTGGCCCCAGAAATGCTACTAAAATTATAATCCAATAAGACATCCACTAATATAAAGTAGTGTATATATAATCATTATTTATCATGACACACATTTCATTACAATATACATAAGTTTGGCTGATTGATTGAGATTATCTTTATTGTCATGACCTTATTAGATGTATATGTTGGTCATATACATTAACCCAATGTTCAGTGCACTTTTTTGGAATATTGTCGATACTCATTACAAGTAAAGATTTAGAATTTTGTTTTTACATTTATCTTAGAATACCCTCAGTATATTTCATTACATAACCTCTTCAAATTTATTTGTAATTAATTTTCTCTACGACCTTGTATTAAAAATTTGATAACCATTTTTTTCATGGTGATAGAAACCCTTATGATTATTCCCTAATATTCTACATCTTCAAGGATAAATTGTATTTCCAAAATTTTTCTATCACTTTAATTTCCATGGAAATCCATTTTTAATAATTACCACTTATTCATGAGAATAATAAGATTTTATAGTTTCCATTTCATCCTTATGTGAACAACATTAAATATATTCATAGCTTCCAAAATCACTTATACACAATTTTTTTGGAGACTCATCTTGAATCACATAATGAAAACAAATTTCATCATCAAATATAAAACCATAATAATACCATAAATGTTTTTATGAGTTCTTCATAATTAGTAATGGATTCATCATCCTTTTCCCACAACTCATTGAATTGTATCTTCCTTTTTGTATTAATAATTCACTGAAATTTAGTACTACAGAACATATCATTAATCTCATACCATTTCATTGAATCAAGTTATTCATTTGAAATTTTGTTCATGATTATGGTCCACTATTGATCATATTAACCATCCAAATTATTTATGGGTAAAATAAAATTTTTATGCATCAAGATCTGTAGAATGGAAGATATATATTCTACTATTTTTATCCACGTTGTAGAAATTAATAGATTAAGGCAACAAATGATATTTAATTGTAGTTGTTGTATGAGTAACTTGAGTGTACATTGATCTTTCCTTGGTGTGTTTGGGATATCCACATTATAGTTTTAATCGTTCAAGAAATAAAAAAACATTATAAATAGTGTTATCAATCCCTTTCAATTTCACTAGGTTCAATTCTAAATAAATATCTTCATTTTCAAATACACCAATTGTTTACATAGTTCTTTTAGGTTCCCACTATTACTGTTTTTGACTTGTCAACTCATCTAATGTACATTTTTAGGTATTGAATTGTGTTTGAATAAAGATATATGAGGGTTTATTGAGCTGGATTTGCAGAAGAACTACAACACGCTTTCGACTCTATAAAATTATTGTTAATGGTGTCAGGTAATGTTCTACAGCTTATGTGGAGGGAACTTCATAGATTGTTTACCACTAAGGCGTATAACATTAAATATATTCCATCCATAAAAATTATTATTTTGGAAAATTTTTAATTTATACCTATGAACAATCTTATACGTGTAAAAGGTATTAAGACATGAATCCTAGTTTTACAATATATGATATAAGAACCCAGAGAACAAATGATGGAAAATAGGGATTCAGACCAAATGTTGGGAAACCTAAGACTTATAAAAATGTTTTTTTCACCAACTCATAATTGATTCAGACACTCAACTATCTATTAACTGTGGTGAATCCATGGGTCTCATTGAATATTTTCTATCCCCTTCCTGTTGACTTTATATGTAGATTCTGGTGGCTTCCCATTGATGATCATGGGGTTTTTATCCTACCATAATCCCTTTCCCTCCATAATTATTCTCTTAGAGATTTTACATTGTTAGGTTGGTTTGTATTAAGATAATTTGGGAATAAATTTTATAACCATTTGGTGTATATTAGGTTGATCCATAGATTCTCAAGTAGTATTGGTTTTTAGGCTATTTCATCTTCACTCTGGGATACACTGTGAGATTAAAAATCATTCTTATAGGTATAATATCCTTGTATTCCTTGTTTTACATTTTATATGAGAGATTTGTATAGTTTTTATTTTCATTGGCTGGAGAGTTAGTTTGGACCTAATAATAATAACTAATATTTACAATTAAAATTTATTTGTATGGGAATATATCACATGTTTTGACTTCTTAGTTATTGTTGTTGAATATTCCTTACTAAAAATAATTATTGTAGAGATCCATGTTTACAGAGTAGATGATATGTGTTGAAACCCTTGAAGAGATTATGTGTCATATGACCTAGAATAATAGGATAATGAATTAATATTTGGACAAATTACTAGTTTCTCATGGAATCTGGTTTGTGTTATAGTACCCATTATAATAAAATATGTAATGAAATTAATGTACTTGAAAAAATTATTGAACACATGATTTTTGTTTCTATTTTTCATTGGGTTTATTATGTGGACTTAGAAGTATTGGCTGAGTTATTGTCTGGTCAGTGATGTGGTCAGTATAGTTGTGTGGTTTTTAGGGTTGTGATGTGATGCGGTTAGTTTGCAAGGTTGAGGTGTTGGAAGTTGTGAGATGTGGTTGGATGTGTAATGGATGTGGGTAGTTATGTGACACAATGTTCAATAAGAGAGTTGGGGGAGGTTTTGAGATGTGATGCAAAGAGGTTGTGGTGTTTTTCAGCATTGATGTTTGAAAGTGTCATGTGGTGGAGATATGTGTTTGATGTGTGTGGAAGAATTGTTATGAGATGTTGTCACAATGAAAAAAACTGCTTGATTATATGTGTTTTTTCATTTAGAGGGGTTTATTTCCCCCTAAAAAACATTAGTTATGGTTACCCCTATCCACCGCTAATGTGCCCACCTTCTCATATTAGAGGTTGTTTTTTTAGTGATGATAATGTGAACCAGAATTTAGTGGATGATAGATAATAGGGTTGTTTGAACTCCCTATAATTTAGGGGTAGTTTTGCTGACCCCAACATTTATGTTCGGAATAGGGTTGTTTATGACCACACTTAATAAAGTCCCAAATCAAAATTTCATGGGTGGTCATTACCTCCCAAAATCAATCTCGATTTTTTATAATTGTTACCCACCCTAAAAAACAGGACACCTCATTCCCCTGACAACCACATTCCCCTTGACAACCGCCTAGAGACACACCCAAAAACCCCATGATGACAACCCTGGACACTCACCTAGACACATCCTCATAAACACCTTTCCACCCAACCCACCCCACCATGACACCCCCTAGAAACCAGGAAATCCAGCCTAACACACCATCCTAGACAACATGACACCGACCATGACACTCAAAAATCCATCCTATACACACCTGGGACACCCAACCCTGAAAACCCCCAACAAACCCACCGGAGAAACACACCACACCATTGGACAACCCAATGCACCCTTCGGTCACACAAAGACAACCACCCACAGACTACCTAGTGGGGCCCAAAAAGCAAGACGATAGACACCCTCACACATAGAGTTCGGCCCCTCCAATGACTCACCAACAAAACCAGGTCGAAATAATTTTTCCGCTGAGAATCAAAAATGAAACTAGTCGCATATTACCTCCACTACTCTACCAATATTCTACAAAGCATTATATATATTAAATTAATTATTTTATATTTATTTACATAACCAAATATGATATATTATATATATACTTTTTTATGGAAATATATATTTATAATATATTTATATATATGATATATTTGTGTATAATGTTTATACATAATATATATTTATGTGTAATACATAATACATATATATGTGTGTGTGTAAAATATATATCATGTATTTGTGTATAATATATGATTTGAAGATTATTCAATAATATATATACATATAAATAATATTAGATACATAAATATTAGCTAATATATAATATATTTGAATTATATATATATATATATATATATTTGTATTAATAATATTTATAAATTATTATATTCACAAATATAAATATATATTTATATATATATATATATATTTATAAATACATTTATATTAATGTGTGTGTATTTATGAATTTATATAAAATTTATAGATACAATATAATTATAATAAATATATATTTATATAATATTCTTTATATATTTGTATATATAGACACGTGTTTAACAAAAATATTACAAATTATTATTATTCTTATTATTATATCTCTTTTTCCCACTATAAAAATTACATGTTAGTTTTAAAAATGTTATACATTTATATATTTCATGATTTATATAATTCATATATTATATTAAATACATTTATAATATAAATTTATGTCTGTTAATATATACATCTATATTATATCATATATTTATATATATATATATGCAAATCTAAAAATATTCACATAATTTGAAATATATAATATAATTAAATGATATATAGTTTTACTAAATTAATTTATCATTAATATGGTATACTAAAATACAAAAAAATTAAAAATACAATATATATAAATAGATATAAAATTAAATATTCATTATAATATATATATATATATATATTATAAATAAATAATATACTTATATTTATATTTATATTAAATTTTTTAATAATATATATATATATATATTCACAATATTGTATAAATGTATTTATACAAAAAATATTTTAAATATAATAAATGTTTAATATAAATCATAATATAAATGTATAATATTTATAAACCCATATATAAATTTTCTAATTTTCTAATAAATCTATTTATATTTATACTTATATTATGTATCCCAACATTTATATATTTATTAATTTTTATAAGTATATGTATTTAAATAATGTCCATATATATATAATTGTTTATAATGAACTAAAGTATATTATTATAATGTTTTTATGAAATATAAAAATGTACATATACATCTTCCTAGACACATATATATTATGATATTTTAATTTGTGTGGAATTTATTTTAAAAAATAAATAAAAGTTTAGTAGGGGATTGAAAAACACACTAATCAAACAGATTAGTGGTGGTTCATGACCCCCATCAAATTTCATAAATTAGGGGTAATTAAAAACCTCTATATTTAATTAAATTAGAGGGGTTCAATCCCCCCTATGTTTTCATCAATTGGAGGGGGTTGCAAACCCGTACTATTTCCATTAATTAGAAGGGGATCAAAAACCCTTCTAATTTCTAAAATAAGATGGGTTTCAAACCCCCTCTAATTTTATAAATGAAAATAGGATCAGACACACATCTAATTTCATAAATTTTATGAGGTTCACAACCCCCTATAAGCGTAGGTATTAGTTGTGGTTCATAAACCCCCTCTAATATCTTAAATTAGAGAGTTCATTTAACCACCAAAATTATCTTTTAAAATAAATTAACTATTTATATACATCCATAAAAATATTATATATATATATATATAACTCCTAAAAAAAATTTAATATATAGGGAATGTAATTATTAATTTATTCGTTCTTTTGACATAACCACCTCTAAATTCAAGAATAATATTAAAAAAAAATAATACTAAAAAAATACAGAGGGTTGGGAACCCCCTCTAGAATTTATTTCATGAATTGGTTTTCCATAATCCCATGCAATATTAAAGTGTATGGGGATTACATAAGACTCTAGTAAATGGCATCTAATGTACTATTTTTATGAAGTGGTATTTGATGTGTGGTGCGTGGTTGTTTTCATGAGTTAGGTTAGATGGTCGGAACAATGATGATGGTGGATGCCTGGTGTTGGGATGATTGGTGTTTGGGATATGGAAATAATGATGTGTTTTGGTTGGCTTATTTTCCCAACTACTATTGAATAAATTGGTAGGATAAATTGAAACAGAATTCACTATAAATTATAAGATATGGGATGGAAATGTGTGTGTTGTAAGATAGATTCAATAGAATGAATAAATGAATAGTTTTTGTAATATGAAATAGAATGGATAAATGAATAATAATGGTTGATTTTTTAACAGAAAGTTGGGAATGTATTATTCTTATGTTTGGTGGTGTGATGTGTTTCATGTAGTGAGGAAAGTGGTTGTGATGGTTTATGTGTGGTATAATGGTGGTGATGTAGTGTGTGCTATTGTGGTTAATGTGGACCCATTGGTTGGGGTGTTGTGTTATATATATATATATATCATGTCTTATTATGTTAACATTGAATATTCTCTTCTCAAGTTATGTAATGATAACCCTGATAATAAATTTAGAATAGAATCTAGGTTTTTTTTAATATGGATTGATAGCTACACCATATTCCCTACTCTTCCTTCCGCATTCATATCCCATGTGTCATCATGTGGTATTTTTAGTGACGGTCGATGTGTTTTAGTGAATGATGTGATGTGATAAGCTCATATTGAATTGTGATACATGGTAGGGGCCATGTGTGGTAGGAAAATGGAATGTTATTTCTTCCCTTCATGTTAATGATAACCTACTTCTCATGTAATGAGATATGGTGTTCTTTTAAGGCATTGGTGACTTGGAGAAAGATGTGGTGTGGTTATAAATAAAGTATAGCAGAAGATGATATACCATTCATGGTGGGGGTGTATAGGGGTGTATCTTGAACCACAACAGATATGAACCATGTTTTCTAAGGTGATATATGATGCTATTTGATGTGGTGTTTTCTGATATGATATGTATTTATGGGATAAAATCACTATACATTATATGTCAATGTGTGTAAGAGATAAACAAAAGGGGTATCATCATTGAGGAATCATTCTTATTATGATATTGATTTTATATTTCTCTAATGGATGAATGACATGGTGAGTGATTTATTGTGAGGTAATTTTGGATTTAGATGAAATTTGAAGGATCTTGTTTGTTTTTTTGTTCATTCATTGGATCTATAGAATTTTCTTCTCAAATGTTCACCTGATATCATGGTTATGTATCTATTGGGTATAATATTTTTCACCCCATACAAATGTAAAGTATTTTTTCATTTCTAGAATCACATTAGTGTTCGACCTAGATATTACATGATGGTTTGGAACAAATATTGAGACATTTTTTATGAAATGTGTTTTTCATATTTATATAATTTCATATGTATATATTTTACATTATATAAACACTATTATAGGTCCTGTAGATTATTTTATATTATCATGTTTCTGTTTTGTGTGGTTCATTATAATATATCATTATTCTATTTGATTTATAGAGGGAAATAACTCTCATACTGTTATATTTGTAAACACTTGGTGCTATTCACCTACATGGGCCCAACAAGAGAAAGGGCTTATGTGTCAATATCATTCTCCATTTATTGGGGAATATTTGGTGAAAAGGGGATTTGAAAACATTCTATTAGAGGGTTCGTAGAGAGAAAAAATGATGGTTAATGTTAGGAAGTCTAAGTATTTCATGGTTTAATATACAATCAAATATTTTTTTATCATGTTGTACGACATAGAATATGGATACAATCTATTACATGGGATTTTAGGGGAACCAATGAACTAGTGCATCAAATCTATGTTTTTTGAACAATACAGTTTGGTGGATCTATTTATATTGTAGAGACATTGGAGAGGTACAAGAATCATGAAAGATTTTTTTTCATGTATGAATGTATTTGTATTTTGAATACGAAATGAATTAAATAAATACTATTAATAAAATTATTTGCTACCATGATTTGGGTTTTCTCTATTATTTACAATAGTATCTCCATTTAAACTTCCTTGAGTTTCTCTAAAAATTGTGGTTTAAAAGGATAACCCATTTGATAATTAGAGGGTTGAACTGGAATAGTAGGTTGATGTATGGAATGAATCTTTGTGTTCCTTTCAATATAATTGTTTAATGATATATGAAGTGTATGTCTTGGATATCGAGATGGAGGGATGGTTGGAAGATCTTTGGATGACTTTAAGACTAATCTATGTAATGGTTATGGTTTCAGTGATATTATTAATTATTCAAATGTCTTGAGATATAAATCAATAGTATATGTTGTTTCCCAATGGTCAAAAGGAATTAGATATTTGGGTATATATACTTTACGTGGATTTTCTAGTGGATTTTTTTATCATAGTTGATGTTGGAATCCAAGAGGTAATATATTCTCTTCCTTTTATAGGGGTGATTGAACTTGATGGAGTTAGGGTCATCTTTAAGAATCTCCCTCAATTTTCTTTATATTTTTCCTAGATGAGTACTATAGAACATGGAATCAGTTATATGGTTTTATAAAAGTTATTTTACATGAATACAAATTGTTTACAATCCGATATTATTTGTATTTGAGTAAATGGAATGAGTTTATTTTCTTGATGATGTATCCGGACATTGTGCTTCAAGAGAGTATACTATAGGTTGTTTCATGAGAAGAACACCATGTGGTGGGTTATAGGTGTTTTGGTAATCAATGATTCTATTCAATGGATATTAATAGTTGAATATATAATTTATTTATTCTAGTTTAGTTGTATTATGAGAACCATATAGATGATTCTCATTATCATTGTCTGTGGATGAAAGGAAAACCATAGTCATAGTGTTAATCTACCCCTGGAGGCTAGTATTAGGTTAGTTTTTAGAAATTTTTTTGATTGTAGATGTAATTTCCTCCTAGGTAGTTTTATTTATATAAACAATCATTGATTTTTTTTTATGAAATCAATAGTAGGTGGAGTCGGGATAGGGAAGACTTGTGATTTTAATTATACTTTGGGAAATAGGGAAAAGCCTAGATATGGAGGTAGAAATTGTCTTGGTGAAGGTGCATTACCATGTTAGATACACATGTTTGATGCGGCTGTGCTGGAATATACAAGATTTATTTGAGGTATGATTTCATTTTTTTTCTAAAACTATTTGTTCTTTGTTTGATTTTGGAACCTGAAATGGCTTTTTTCTCCATCTATGGTCCATTTTAGGGGACTATATATGGAGTTGAATCTAGGGCCCATACTATTATGTATAATGAATGGAGATCAAGATATTTTTCGTGATGTGTGCGGGGGATGTAGACTAGGGGTGAGGTAGGAATAGTCAGTGTGGGAATTATTCATGCTATAGATACAACAATATGGTGTTACCGGAAACATGGATTTTTTGTATTTTGTGCATGAATTATTTTACTAAATCCTAGTTGGAGGCATTCATTAGAGTGTTATTTTATTGGATGGGTTGTAGGAAATTAGGAATACATGTATCTTATAAGGAGGATCTATAAGAGGAAGCTTCAGTAGAGTATTTTCAAAAATTTGTGAATATGTTTTTGAATTTTTCCAATAAGAGGCTCGGATACTGACCCCTTAGATGGGATATTAATTTTAGGAAACCTTTACACTGAGGAATTTCCCGAATATTGATGGGTCCCTATCATATAGAGCCTATATAAATGTGATAGTTGATGTTTTCGTTTCCTGATCTGATGTATAAGAATTTCATCTAACCTAATGTTTCTCCTTGGGGTGATCCATTATTGTTCACCAAGAAGGATTATGATTGTTTTTGGTTTTTTATAGATTAAGAGATTTTTAACCTCAAAATAGTCAAAAATATAACCCTTTATGATGATATATAATCTTTGTACTATTTAATAGGGGATTTTGGTTTTCTATGGTTGATATAGTGTCTAGGTATCATTAATTTAGGTTAACATCTAAGGATGTTGCGATCAAATCCATTCAGTTGTATGTATGTACGCATTGAGTTGTTAGTAATACCATTTAGTGTTAGGAACACATCATGTATGTTCATGATACTTATAAAATCCTTATTTTGTGAGTTCTAATAATAGTTGTTAATCATTTTTATCAATTAAATCACTATCTACTTGATGTTAGTGGGGAGTATGTTAATAATTTCAATGTAATTTTTTAGGTCATTCAATACGACCATCTCTATGAAATTTTTCCATGTGCAGATTATGGAGAAGTGAGGGGGAATTCATCTGAATGTGTATTATTAGAAGGGAATGCTTGTGAATCTGTCAAAGGTTGATGTATTTTCTCTTTTGAAGAAACAAGAAATGTGGTGCAGTTTTTATTCATTCTTATTCTTATATGTTATTAATAGTGCTTTTATCCAATTAATAATAATTTTTACCCCTATAATGGGGTTGAAGAAGGTGGATCCTGAATTTTTGGCAAGTGATCAGGAACATGAGGAGTTTTTTTACATAAATGTCACTTTTTATGTTCTTCATTATATTTGAATGGGTGTATTTTTCGGTATTTTTTGAAGTTTCTTATCTAGTTTTTTTATACAAGATTATACAGGATAGTGTATTGATCATCTTGATGTCAAGAAAGTTTAATCACTTGAGAATAAATATGAAACCCATATTCTAATGTTGGGTGGAGTTTTTTTTACTAATTTTGTATAATAATTTCATTATTCATGATTTAATTATTGTATTAATTTACCACAATATCATGAAATAATACTTCTCTCCATGAGATTTGAATCTAGGCCATTGGTGGTACATGTAGAATCCTCAGGAATATGATATTGACATCTATTATATCCCTAGAATGGGAAATATAGTTATTGATGTATTGAATTTTATGTCCCAGGGGGTTGTGTTCTAGGAGTCTATGGATATTTATAATGGGATATAGGACATTGTAGTGACATTTTTTGATGTTTATGAGATAAATGTTTGTGGGGATCTTTTTCGATGATCATACAATCATCCCTTCTATGGTAGGTATCGGGACCACAGTATGGATTCTCAGTGGAAAAGGTGTCATGTGACTCTGTTTTCCATGGTGTTGTACTAGATGGATAGTTGAAGGATGGTCAGAAAAAACGGTTTCTTCATGGGATGTTGTTTTTTTCAATACCCATGTGTGCAGGGGTTATCTCTGAGTTTAACATTTCACCATTAGTGGAATATCCTAGTGTGAAAAAGTTAAATCATATCATTAAAAGATAGATTCAATGTCTAGGGATAAAATGGTAAATTAATGTGTGTGTAGAAAGGTGTCATGTTCGTCAGCATGTGAAAGCAAAGTACTATGTTCTTATCGGTTTGTTACTATTCATATAAATTCACAAGTAGATGTTGGATGGAATATAGATGGAATTAAACATGAGGCTTCCCTAATATCATGGTGGTTAAGATTTATTAGGGGTAGTATTAGACTATTTGAAAAAGTTGGATCTCATTCTAGTGATCCCTAAATTGAGTCCCCTAGATTTTTTAGTGAGACAATACATGGATTATGTTCAAAGGATTCAAAAGGTACCAAGAACCGTCATATCTATACTGGATCCCCACACCACATTAGGTGTTAACATGGAATTGAAAAATGTGTTTGGATCCCATTTTCACCTTAGAAATACATTCAACCATCAAACAGATGGGAAACCAGGGTGTACCATCAAGATGGTTTTCGGTATGTTGTAAGAATTCATCATCGGGATTTGAGGATCATTGGTAATTTTTTTCCAGTAGTTGTGCTTCCACTACACAATGACTATAAATCATAATTTATTTTCACAATGTTTGATGTGTGGTATGGGTGGTCGTGTTGTTATCTGTTGTACAAGATGGATGTTGGAGAGTATATAGGTCACAGACTAGACATGGTGAGGAGAATTACTATAATGATCTAGTGGGTTTGGGAGAGTATATAAGATTTTTATATGAATCATAAGGCTTATATTAATCATAGGTGGAGGTCCCTGAAGATTTTGGTTGGATAATATATGTTATGATGAGATTTACCTCAATGAGGGATGTTGGGGTTTTACAGGGAATAATCCTTATTCAAGGTTTGTTGGGTCCCATGAAGAATGATTGTAGAGGATCCAAGGTGTCTTCTATTTGTCTCATATTCATTATTATATTCATAATTAATCCCTCATCATTTAGTAGTTAGAGATGGATATTAAGGATGATGTCATGTTCATGGAGTGGCCAATAGTGTTATAGGATCATCATGATAAGGTGGTGTTTGGGAAAACCCATTCCTTGGTTCACATGTTGTAGATGAATGATGTACTGGTTGAGAGTACATGGGTGTGTGATACATAGATTCATTCCTAGAACCATGTTCTTTTATGAGTTTATTCTATATTTTTTCTATTTCCATGACATTGTGATGACTGAACATTTTATTTCAAGAGATGTGATACTTTTCATGATGACTTTTGTGTGGCAAATATTTCAACATATTAATAGGGGAGGGCCATAATCCTAATCAAAACATGTCATACCCAAACATGAATAAAACCATTTATAAGAGTCAGTTCCACATAATGTGGATATAATCATTAAATGAAAATAGAAATCCCTTATTCATGTTCATATAGATGTTTTGTGTTATATTTTTGGGCGTTTTTTGGGTAATGTGAATGTTTAGATGATTATGTTAATTGTTGTGTAGTAAATGGAATATTGTGGCTAATAATGGATATGTTGGTTCATTTTTGATGAGAGGTCGGTGTGTGTCTAAATCGAGATGTGGTTATGTGATCAGGGTACCACATTGGGTTATTTTTGTTGGTATAAATTTGGAGGTATAATAAGATCCTTAAGTGGATTAATTTCGGCTTGTTGTTTGGAAACCTTTTTTCTTTCATTATTCATCGTATTGATTCTCAAGGACAATAATCATTAGAGGGTTCTCTAATGTCATTGTATTTTCCAATACAAAAGACTATATTTCCAATTTGATGTAGTAATTTGTATTTAGATGGGGCTAGAAAATGTTTTTTTGAGTATGAATTTAAATATAACTACAAAATTAATTTTTAAGCTATAAAATAGTGGTTTATCACATATTCTAGTGCTTTAAATCATGCATGGATTTTGGTATTCTAATTATTTATTAATAATAGAAAGATCATAAAATTGGCTTACCCTATAATAATTCAATTTATAACATATGATTAATTCATCACTAAATAGAATTATTTTTGGTATAAAATGGTTTTATGAAAAATAATATGGTTTTATGAAGTATGATATGGGGGCCTATAGTAATTATGATGTAATTCGGGGATTTAAAATATATTTGTGATGAATTATAGCCAATATAGATTATTTAATGGATTTATTCCTATTTCCATTGAATACATGTAACTCTCCCAATTGTGGTGAACTCTATGAGACATTTGGAGGATTTTTTCACATCTTTTTATATTGATTCTTGCTTTCTTGTGGCATCGCTTAGTCAATAGATGGTGGGATATCCAACATTATTCCAATTTTTCACATGTGAAATATATGTGTTTATTATTTCCATTGGGTATATAATTATCTTGTTATATGGAACATAATTAATTTTGGAAATTGAAATTGATGGGTATGGGGAGATATAATTTTTTGAGTAATTCATTATTGTTGTTTATTATATTGTTCCATTTTATATCCTTGCTAAAAACAACATCTATTATAATCCTTATTTTCATAATATATTATATATGTTAACACCGAAGATATGTTGATGAGTTATATCACATGAAATAAATTGTCAAAGAATGTTTATATGGCCAAATAACTAGTTTCCCATTGAGTATGGTCTTTGAAATTGTAACACCTCGACCCCAGTTACCTAGACTCGTTGCATTATTACATAACATTGGCATGATCACAAGAAAGATCAAGTCTTAAAAGACCGATTAGTTTAGTAGCCTTGGAAACACTAGATACATTAATAAAGTTTTACATTATATCATAAAATGAAAACTACAACAATATAGTCTACATAGTCCACACTCATATCCCCTCATACTATCCCTACAGGTCATTCATAAATTACTTCTTCACATCCTGGTAAAAATAAAGCATAAAAATCGGTGATCTCAAATGCCCAGTAAGGATAACAATATAGCAGAAACATTCATAAATAAGAATAAACATTTAAGGCAATGTATAACTAAAAAAAGCCTTTTAAACATGAACGTCAATATAGTATGGAAAAAATAAAATGAAATAATTCCATTTAGTTATTCACATGGATATTCTACTAATAGAATAATCACATGCAATATCAATAACAACTTTCATAATGATGGAATGTATAATACCAGACTATCATAACCACATAGCCAAGGCCGCGTTCCAAGACTACAAATAAGATTTTATCAAGGCCTTGTGCCAAGACACTAGTTTGTCTCATGAGACCTACCAATGCAGCGAGGAGCTATAGCGGGCTCCAACTGTTACATATTTAGTCCAATGCATTTCCATATGAAAAGGTTTAAAAATAACAAAAACAATCATATTAAAACATGCATACAAAATGTAAATACTTCATCCACAAACCTCGAATGGTATAAAAATAACACATCCACAGTCAAACATATCACAAAACCTTCAATACAATATAGAAGTTTTGTATCATAATAAATCAACTTCAAATAAACTTAAAATCCATCAAAGGATTTTCACATAGATTAAATCAAAACTCTTTTTAGAGAAATATCTATTTCTATTTTGAAATTATTTAAGAGTCATATATTTATAAAATAAAAAAAATTCTTTCAAAATATCTTTATAATCTTGTAAGGGAAGATTCGACCATTTTATAATGGTGGAAAATAGATGCACCCTTCATATAAGTTAAAAAAACATTCTTACCTTAATTCTGTCGAAAAGGTTAAAAAACACATTTTTTTAAAAATGACAGAAATATTTCATTATAAACCTCTTATAAAAAGTCAAAAAATGGTATAAATTAATTTAACCCATATTCTTGTAAATAGTAAAAATGTTTTAAAATACATTTTTAAGAAACATGGATGTTGATGATAAAGAAGTCCTAGTAGATTATTACGTATAAACAACCTCAGATAATGAAGAGACTGCAAAATAAACCATTACCTTGTACTTTTCCTTGGTTGACGGTAGGTTAACAACCTATATAATGGTGAAATAATTGTTATTAAATTATACGTGAATCATATACATTAATATGATATCATATATGATCTTTTAATATTGCTTTGTTAATAATATCTTAGTATTATTGTCGTTTTGGGTGTTAACTTACTCATTTTCTTTTAGATGTTTTGTTACGTAAGCCATGTTATTCATATATAGGTTGTATCTTATTCATATCCATAATTATATCAAGTCCTTAAAAATTATTTTTAAATCATCAAATGATAATTATACTTTAATGGATACGATGGAGAATAAATCTCATCGCGTTCGTGGAGACGGCAGTCCGTACGTACGCACGAGCGACAATATCATTTTTTTGATATTAAAATAATATATAATTGGATGGTATATCATATATACAGAATCATTATCATATTATATTTATTATTTACATGAATTACAAATCATTATTATACCCTTCAAAATAATAATATATTGAATAACAATTACACCACGACGTGGAGACGGTAAGCCTTACGTATGCACGTAGGGTGAAATGTCATTCAAAGGATGGATAGAATACATAATATTGTTTTACCATATTTATAAAAATATTATGTTATACAAGAGATACTGGATTCATTATATTTGAATGGGAATAACATATAAAGAAAAGTTGAAGAAGAAATTAATTTGAAAAAGGGTGGTGAAAACATTACCTCTTATTCGGGTTCTTCCTTTTGATTTGATCAAAATTGCTCCATAGGTTGCCATTCTGACAAAAGGAAGGCCTATATGATAAACATAGGGAAGATGAGAGAGTATTTGGGAAGAGTTTGGCCGATCTAAATGGCTTTGAAGTTGTGAATTAATGAGAAGGGGGTGTTTCTCTTTTATAAGAGGGGTGAGGGGCACCTTTGGAAAAGCTAGAAATATTATTTTATAATAAATTCAAATTCGGTTTCTAATGGCTCAAAAGTGTATTATTTAAAGTTTAAGGTGTGGACGGGTAGAAAACCACTCAACAAATATAATTTAGACAGGTTTGTGTCATTATATTAACCTTATCCTTTAGTTTTAACTCTTAGTTAATTAGTTTGACACTTACCATGTCACTTTGTATTTTTATATTATATAGTTAATAAACATACTATATACCTCTAAGAGACCCCGAAGTGGTCCATTAATGATACACCTATCATGATATAAGTCTCTTGGCATATCTTTATATTTTAAGGAATTTAATATCAATTAATAATATAATATTTGTTTTAAAAACTCTTTTATGTCAATTTTGACACTATTTGGAAAATTGATTTTTGTGAAAATCATAACAGTATTATTACTTCACAAAAAGTTAATTAAATCAATCCTAACAGGTAATATTAACCTATAAAATTAGTTTAATTTATAAAAATTCTCAAATTATATTTATTTGGGTGTATATAATATCAATTATTTTAATTTTTCACTATTATAGTAATTACTGCATCATCATTGTGTCAGAATTAAATTAACATATATAATGTCTAAAATTTATAAATAAAATATCATTATTTAGGAAATCATTTTTTCTTTCTAATGAATATTTACAATCTAATTTATATTATGTATAACCCTATATTAAAAATGTTTTAGTAAATAAACGTTGATTTTAACTCTTTTAACTCTTCATTTAATTAAATAATAATAAATGTTCTAATCTAATCCAAGTGGACCTAAATGATAATATTTTATTCCTAAGGTTGTTTTTGGTCGATATACACTTGTAAAATATAATTAGGACATGTGTTAGGGTAATATTAATATCATTTTTACCCTTAATTAACATATTTACTCTTAACCCTGGTAAATAAAAGTAAAATATTACTATTCACCAATAATTATTTTCATCTCATTGAACCACATTTTAATCCTTGATATTAATCGTGTCTCTCAGATTTTCAAAAATTCACTCACAGAAGCAGTAAAATTAATTTTTATGAAAAATTCAGTTTTTTAACTACCACTTAGTGGTTTCACTATTCATCAAAAAATGATGTTTTCCAGAAAAATACCAAAAATTCACCCTATGCTAATTTCGATACTCCGAAACCAAAAATGAAGTCCATTTTGAAAAATATAATTTATAAATTTCAAAATCTGGGTATTACTATTCATAACGGCTAGTTTGATTGGTTGTGGTGTGTTAGAACTCGATGTTGCGTACAACACACACTATTGCATTATTCAAAGAGAAGTGTACCATAGAGGATTGGGGTGTTACATTCTCCCCTATTTCAAATAATTTCATCCAAAAAATTTCTAGAATACTACCGCATGAAAAGACAGGGGTGGTTCTTCATCATAAGTTCCCCAGGTTCCCACGTTGCCTCTTCCATCTTATGGTTTCTCCACAAGACTTTTACCAGACGAGTCGTCCAGTTTCTCAGTACATTTTCTCTCGTATCAAGAATCTTGACGGGCTCTTCGAAATAAGACAGATCAGGTTCTAGTTCTAATTCCTCATAGGATAGTACATGCATTGGGTCAGGCATTTATTTCCTCAATAGTGATACATGGAACACATCGTGAACTTTAGAGAGATTTGGCGGCATTGCCAAATGGTAAGCTACAACCCCAATTGGTTCTATAATTTCGAATGGTCTGATGTACCTTGGGACTCAATTTACCTTTCTTACCAAAACGTATGAAACCCTTCCATGGAGATACCTTCAGGAAAACATGATCAACGACTTGAAATTCCAAATCCTTCCTTCGATTATCGGCATAACTCTTCTGCCTACTTTGAGCTGCTTTGATATGGTTTTGGATTACCTTCTCCTTTTCCATCGTTTCCTCCACCAGTTCTAGGCCTACAAGTCTTCTTTCACCAATGTCATCCCAACAGGTTGGTGTGCGACATCTCTTTTCGTATAACTCTTTATATGGTGCCATCTGAATACTCGAATGGAAGATATTGTTATAGGAAAATTATACTAGAGGTAAATAATTATCCCATATACCATGAAATCCAAGTAAGCAGGATATCAGCATGTCTTCTATGGTTTGAATAGTTCGTTCTGATTTTCTATCTATTTGAGGGTGGTAGGCAGTGCTCAAATGAAGTTCAGTATCCAAGTATTTCTGAAGACTTTTCCAGAATCTTGAAGTAAAACGGGGATCATGATCTGAAAAAATCGATAGGGGTACTCCATGAAGTCTCACAACTTCATTAATATATAGTCTTTCTAGTCGTTCAAGTGGTAAATCTTACCTTATATCAAGAAAATGTGCTGACTTGGTAAGACGATCATCAATGACCCAAATTGCCTCGTTCCTCCTAGAAGTCTTTGGTAGCCCCATGACAAAGTCCATCGTAATATTGTACCATTTCCACTCGGGTATGGGAAGAGGTTGCATGACTCTTCCAGGCTATTTCCTTCCAACTTTCACTTATTGAAAAACCATATATCTTGACACAAAATCAGAAATATCCCATCATTCACAGCTTTAATATTCTTTTGAAATTCTTCATCATCGGTCTGAGAACTCTTAATCCTTTCTAGTAAAGATGGTTTGGCAACCATTTGAAAAAGCATTGATGTTTCACCTTCCCTAGTTATTCCCATGTCCATCTTCACTAGGTCCATGAAAATTGGATCCCATTAAATTCTCATATTGTTCAAAACTCCATGATCTTTTCTACTCAAAGCATCTTCCACCTTGTTTTTTCCCCGGGTGGTAGTGTATCGTACAATCATAATCCTTGGGTAATTCAAGCCATATCCTTTTCCTCATGTTGAGTTCTTTTTGTGAGAAAATATACTTCAAACTCTTGTGATCAATATAAATCTCACATTCTTCACCATAGAGGTAGTGCCTCCATATCTTCAAAACAAATATCATAGCTGCTAACATGAGATCATGAGTAGGATAGTTTTTTTTCATGAATTTACAACTGTCGTGATGCATAGGCAATAACCCTATCATTCTTCATAAGGACACAACAAAGTCCTTTTTTCGATGCATCACTATAAATAACGAACCCTACATTCCCCGATGGTAGAGTCAATATAGGAGCATTGACTAATATTATCTTCAGTTCTCCGAAACATTCTTCACACTGTTTTGTCCAAACAAATTTAACCCCTTTATGTGTGAGCTTTGTTAATGGGTTAGCCAACCGGGAAAACTTTTGGACAAAAAGTAGATAATAACCTGCCACCATGTCTTTCGGAGATTCTACCATAGCAGTAGTGATAGAATAAGCTTCTCCTTTATCCCTTGGCCTTTTCCGAGGTAAGTTCCCCTGACGCTTAGGATATTCATTTGCATAATGTCCCATCTCCCTGCAATTGTAGCATTGGACATCAGTAGCTTCCTTCTCCCCCTTGCAATCACAAGCTTGGTGGCCTTTTTCACCACACTTGTAACAGACTCCCGTTACATTTAAGCAAGTATCGTGGTGTTTCTTCCCACATTTACCATAGGATGGAAATTCATCCTTTCCCTTATTTCCCTTATTTCTATTCCTAGATTGATCAGAAGATCTCTTATTATCTTGCATTTCTTTAAAGTCATAAGACTTAGAGAATTCCTTTTCTGTCTTGATAGCACATGAGAAAATGTCTTCGTAGGACGAGAAGGATTTTGAGACTAATGCTTGACAGATAAATGGGTTTAACCCATTAAAGAAATGATCAATCTTACTTCTTGGGTTATGTATATAATCTCTAGCATACCTTTCTATCCTTGTAAAGTTAGCCTCATACTTTGCGACATTCTCATCCTCCTTTTGTCTCAGAATCAGAAATTTCCTTTCCATATCTGCTCAATGGTCGCGAGGAAATTATTTTTCTAAAAACAAATATTTGAACTCCCTCCATTCCGTATTTTATACTTCATCATCTTCTTTCGTGTTTTGAATCAATGACCACCATTGATCAGCATTTCCAGTGAGACGGTAAACTGCCATGATAACTTTTTCCCTTTCACTAATTCCCAAACCTTGAAATATTTTCTCTAGGTAACTTATCCATTGCTCAGCTACTAATGGATTTTTACTCCCATGGAATTTTGGTGGTTGCTGCATCATGAAGTGATCTATTATTGATCCTCCACGATGTGGATTAGGGTGCTCCATACGGGTAAGGTTATTATTCATAACCTAAGTGAGTTGTCCTAGTATGGTGATTAGTTGATCAGCACCAGTTGCATCAACAGCTCCACTATAATTATCTTGAGTTGGAGGGGAATCCCTACATGGAGTGCGTGCATTGATACAGTTTCCATTTCTTCCACTAGGCGACATTTCTAAACAATGGCATAAACTAGATCAGTTTATGAATCAAAATACATAATCCCATACTTATAAAACACTTAACATAAATTGAACTATTTGTGGAAATAATCCATAATCATAAAAAAAAT
Organism: Viscum album; assembly: GCA_963277665.1. NCBI lineage: Eukaryota > Viridiplantae > Streptophyta > Magnoliopsida > Santalales > Viscaceae > Viscum > Viscum album. The sequence continues at coordinate 462,426,572 of OY728137.1, read as the reverse complement.
TCTTTGAGGAAGTATATACTAATAAATCCTTCATAATGATTTGTAAAGAAAATGAGAGTTATCCTAAGAATATCCCCCGACAGTGTCGTAACCAAGAGTGAAGCAAGGCTCGTTGTCATGCACCAGTTCCCGTTGGAGTCTAGCTCAAAGAGGTGTTTTTGTGTTGTACCCCTAGGTACATATGTGCCAGAGGTGCCTCTACCTGCTCGTATCTAGACAGAGATGTATTTCGTGGAAAACACATAAAATCTCTACAATACCAAAATTCTAGGAAGTTCTTCTATACTAATCCTCAAAGTCCATCTTAGGTCTATGTTCTCTAATCAGAGTTTATCTAAATCTATCTTCCAAGGTTTGTACTAAACCTTCTCTGATACCAACTTTAACCCACTAACCCCAGTTACCCAGAGTCGGTGCATTATTACATAACATTGGAATGATCACAAGAAAGATCACATCTCTAATGACCGATTAGTTTAGTAGCCTTGTAAACACTAGATACATTAATAAAGATTTATATAACATCATAAAATGAAAACTACAATTATATAGTCTCCATAGTCCACACTATTATCCCCTCATACTATCCCTCTTGGTCAATCATAAATTACTTCTTCACATCCTGGGAAAAATAAAACATAGAAAAGGGGTGAGGTTAAATGCCTAGTAAGGATTACAATATAGCAGAATCTTTTATAAATAAGAATAAACATTTAAGGCAATTTATAACTAAAAAAACCCTTTTAAACATGAACTTCATCATATTATGGATAAAATAAAATGAAATAATTCCATTTACTTATTCACATGGATATTCTACTAATCGAATAATCACATGGAATATCAATAACCACTTTCATAATGATGGAATGCATAATTCCAGACTATCATAACCACATAGCCAAGGCCTCATGCCAAGACTACAAATAAGATTTTGTCGAGGCCTTGTGCCAAGACACTAGTTTGTCACATGAGACCTACCGATTCATCAAGGAGCTATAGCGGGCTCCACCAGTCACATATTAAGTCCAATGTATTCCCATATGAAAATTTTTAAACATAACATAAACATTCATATTAAAACTAGCATACAAAGTGTAAATACTTCATCCATAAACCATGAATGGTATAAAAATAACACATCCACAGTGAAGCATATCACAAAACCTTCAATACAATATACAAGTTTTGTATCATAATAAATCAAATTCAAATAGCTTAAAATCCATCAAAGGATGTTTACATAGATGAAATCAGAACTCTTTTTATAGAAATATCTCTTTCTTTTTAGAAATCATTTAAGAGTCATATATTTATAAAATAAATCATTTTCTTTGAAAATATTCTTATAATCTTGTAAGGGAAGCTACAACGATTTTATAATGGCGGAAAATAGCCGCACCCACCGTATAAGTTAAAAAACATTCTTACCTTAATTCTGTCGAAAAGGATAAAAAGCACTTTGTTTTAAAAATGACGGAAAGATTCCTTTATAAGCCTATTATAAAAAGTCAGAAAAGGGTATAAATGACATTAACCCATATCCTAGTGAATAGTAAAAATGTTTTGAAAAACATTTTTATGAAACATGGATGTGGATGATAAAGAAGTCCCATCATATTATTACATATAAACAACCTCGGATAATGAAGAGATTGCGAAATAAACCCTTACCTTGTACTTTTCCTTGGTTTAGGGTAGGTTATCCTCCTGTATAATGGTGAAATAATTGTTATTAAATTATACAAGAATCATATAAATTAATATGATATCATATATGATCTTTTAAAATTTCTTAGTCAATAATATCTTAGTATTATCGTTGTTTCGGGTGTTAACTTACTCATTTGCTTTTATATGTTTTGTTACGTAAGTCATGTTTATAATGGATATGTTTTATATTATTTATATACAGAATTATATCAAGTCCGTAAACATTATTTTTAAATCATCAAATGATAATTACACTTGAATGGATACGATGGAGAATGAATCTCATCGCGTTCGTGGAGACGGTAGTCCGTACGTACGCACGAGCAACAATATCATTCTTTTGATATTAAAATAATATATAATTGGATGGTATATAATATATACAGAATAATTATCATGTTATATTTATTATTTACATGAATTACAAATCATTATTATACCCATCCAAATAATAATATATTGAATAATAATTACACCATGATGTGGAGATGGTAAGTCGTACGTACGCACGTATGGTGACATGTCATTCAAAAGATAGATAGAATATAAAATATGGTTGTACCATATTTATAATAATATTAAACTATATAAGAGATACTGGATTCATTATTTTAGAATTGGAATAACAAATAATGAAGAAGTTGAAGAAGAAACGAATTTTAAAAAGTGTGGTGAAAACATTACCACTTCTTTGGGTTCTTCCTTTTGATTTGATTAAAAGGGATCCTTAGGTTGGCATTCTGACTAGATGAAGGCCTATATAATGAAGTGAGGGAGTTTTAGAGAGTATTTGGGCAGAGTTTGGCCGAGCTAAATTGCTTTGATGTTGTGAATTAATGATAATGGGGAGTGCCCTTTTATAAGAGAGGTGAAGGGAACCTTTGAAAAAGATAGAAATATTATTTTATAATAAATTCATATTCGGTTTCTAATGGCTCCAAAGTGTATTATTTAAAGTTTAAGGTTGGTATGGGTCGAAAACCACTCAACCAATATAATTTATATAGGTTTGGGTCATTATATTATCCTTATCTTTTAGTTTTAACTCTTAGTTAATTAGTTTGACACTTACCAAGTCACTTGGTATTTTTATATTATATAGTTAATAAAAATTCTATATACCTCCACGAGAACACCAAGTGGTCCATTAATGATACACCTATCATGATATAAGTCTCCTGGCCGAAACATAGATTTTAGGAATTGAATATCAATTAATAATATAATATTTGTTTTAAAAACGCTTTTATGTCAATTTTGACACTATTTGGAAAATTGATTTTTTAAAAATCATAACAGAATTATTACTTCAAAAAAAGTTAACTAAATCAATCCCACCATGTCATATTAACCTATTAAATTGGTTTAATTCATAAAAATTCTCAAATAATATTTATTTGGATATTTATAATATCAATTATTTTAATTTTTCACTATTATGGTAATTACTGCATCATCATTGTGTCATAAATAAATTAAATTATTTAATGTCTAAAAATTATAAATAAAATATCATTATGTAGTAAAACTTTTTAGATTTCTAATTAATATTTACAATCGAATTTATCTTATGTATAACCCTATATTAAAAATGTTTTAGTAAATAAACATTGATTTTAACTCTTTTAACACTTCTTTGAATTAAATAATAATAAATGTCCTAATCTAATCCAAGTGGACCTAAATGATAATATTTTATTCCTAAGGTTGTTTTTGGTCGAGAAACACTTGTCCAATAGAATTAGGACATGTTTTAGGGTAATATTAATATCATTTTTACCTATAATTACCCTATTTACTTTTAATCGTGGTAAATAAAAGTAAAAATTTACATTCACCATAAATTAGTTTCATCTCATTGAACCACATTTTACTTCTTGATATTAACGGTGTCTCTCAGATTTTCAAAATTCCACTAACAGAAGCGGTAAAATTATGTTTTATGAAAAATTCAGTTTTTTAACTACCACTTAGTGGTTTCACTATTCATCAAAAATGATGTTATTTAGAAAAATACCAAAAATTCATCCTAGGATAATTTCGATATTCCGAATCCAAAACAGAAGTCCATTTTGAAAAATAAAAATTATAAATATCAAAAATTTGGTATTACTATTCATAACGGCTATTTTTATTGGTTGTGGTGTGTTAAAACTCGATGTTGCGTACAACACACGCTATTGCATTATTCAAAGAGGAGCATACCGTAGAAGCATGGGGTGTTACCGAAATAATATGTGTGCTAAATTAAAATGTATCGAAATGAAAATACATGAATTAATTATCGACGCTGATATCTGTGTTGTTTTTTGTTGTTGTTCTTATTGTGTTTCCCTAAGTTTTTTTGTTGATTTGTGTTGAGATGATGGTTGTGACTGGCTAGGATATGAGATGTTTGGGGTAATAATGTGATGTGATGTTTTCATTGGCATAGATGAGACATTTTTTTTAATGCTTTATATTATTGATGAGATGTGAATAGTTGTGAATGGTTGTTCACATTGGCTATGATGTGTGATTTGGTGCGTTATTTTTTTGAGTCCTAAATATTCCACATATGAGAAGATGTTGATAATATTAAAATAAAAAACGTTGAAATAAACACAAAAAAAAGATTAGATAAAAGTTTCATAGTGGATGAAACCATGAAGTACAAATATCTTTTTAGAATATATCTTCATGTGGAATTACATTCCCTCATGAATAATCCTTTGAATAAAATAGTTTGTTGGATGAGGTGGTACTTCTAGATCCCATAGTTGAAATTAATCCATTTCATAGAGATTCAAGCCCCTTCGAAAAACCATACCCCACAAATGAAACCATCCATGGAATGATGCCGCATCCAAACTCATATAGATGAACCAATGTTGTTTTTCTAGACGAGCAGTGATTTATGCCCTCACAAATAACTTCCCCCATGAACAAGTTTTTCTCTGGATTGGGAGTCCTTTAGGGATCTCACTATAGAAGGCCCGTAAAACACTTCAGAAGATAATCCATCCCAGTACTTGATCCCTCAAGTCCTCAACAAACAGACCATGTGGGGAATATATAAAAAATATGATAAAAATTGTAGGGAAGCATATAGGTAAGAGGAAAACCTGTAAGAGGTCCAAGGCATATAGATTTATATTCTTGGCAAGTATAAACCCACCACATATCATTTAATATTGTAATAAAATGCCACTCAGATGATAGAAAACATGAAAATAATTTCAGACAAAATATTATAGGGGGTAAGTTGGTGAACCTATTGTGGGTCGGCATCCTGTTTTGATAAACTCTATGAGGGTACAACCCAACCCTACATGTCTATGTTCTATGCAGTTGGAACATGGCCCCACATAGAAAAATTCTATCCTAATGGAACATATCCTTGTATAGAACCATGATATGTGGAATGTACACTTACCTATCCAGTAACAAGATATTCTGAGGGAACCCCATACATCATTAGAAAAAATATATATGGAGATGTCCCTTCTAGGGTGTTCTTTGATCCATCTCACATCACACTCTTCCATAGTCTGATTCAGACCCATGTTGGATCATTAGAAAACTAGTCAAAAGGAATCTGTCCAAGGCCTCTTCCAAGGTTAGTGAACAAGTATGGTCACATAATGATGAATACCAGTGTTTCCTCTCATGTCTAAATTCCAATTTTATGTGGAGTAGCATGTGTGACCTCATCAATATGGGGGACCCTAGGAATGTCTTATGTTCTTCATTCCCATGGTAACTACATTTCAAACTATAGATGTTCATGTAAACATCTATGATCCATGATGGAAGGGTAATGATAAAAATTATTCCTTCTTTTGACCAAGAATGATATCCTCCTATGGAGGAAATTTTATGGAATCCTTCCTAGATTAATCCTCAAGTAAATCATGTGTAATGGTTCACTCGCGCTCCTATACACATCATCTTAGGTAGTAGTCAGATAGATCACATGATATTTATATCATGATTACCAAAATAGAAGAGGAGACATGTATACACAGAGATATCTCCATCACCCTACAGGATTGAACACCTCTTCCATCATTGAACATAGTGGATTTTATGATCTTCATATCCATAATTTACTCTTATTTTACACTCAACATGACTCACATGGGAATAGAGGTTATTGGTGGTCATGATATCTTAATGGTCTCAATCCATACTAGTATAATATATAGTGTATGAACCAAAAACTTTAAATCCTTCATGCCTTCACCATTGATTTATAACCAAACCACAATTTTTATAGGCCTATTAAATTGTGTAATCCCATATTATATCACCTCAAATGATTCATATTCATAGATTAAATCCCAAACATCAACTCAAATGGTCTTCCCCCATGCCAAATCTCCAACTAGAAAACTATGTGTCCTTTGATTTCATACTAATTGGTATATGTAACATTCCTCACAGAGGCCCAACCCCAATGACCATATTCACCACCAATTAATTATTTCTATTTATTGAAGAATCAAATTTAAGGGAAAGATGGAACCTACACAAAAGCCACAAAAGACGCATTACACACTTTAGAGATATAAAAATTCAAATTTTCAAACATTACCAGCAACACCATGCCACAATCCTTCAAAACGCACCCTATTAAAAATTTACAAGAAAGACCTCATCGTCACCCGGATATGCAATCCATGACACATCACATTTCTAAAATGTCCAAAAAGTAACCATCTTCACCTCCTCGAGCCTACAGCCTCATATGAACCATCCATCATCGAAACCAGCCCGCCGGAAAAAAAGATGGTGTAAACCAACCTCGTCGCCGAAAACACGCACAAGGTCAGCTCAAACCACCATTAAAAAAGAACACCATCGAACACCACTAAATACACAGTTCAATTCATCTTGAATAGAAAAAAAACAATATCAAGCATCACAAAATAAAACCATCATAATTTCATCGGTGGAAAAGGAATAAACACCTAATAAAATAAACTATACATAAATAATGGTGAGATGAAGATGATTCCAACTCGTGATCTGAACCAACTTAAAAGGTATTCTCTCTTGGGGAACCTCCATATTCTGAACCAAACACCCAAAACCCCTTAATTACCACCTCTCCCAGTCCATCATGTAATGGAATTGGGGATCAAGATATTAGAGCAAGGAAAGGGTGGCCGAGGGCTCCAAATTTGCATCGTCGATGAGCCCGAAAAAACACGATCAAATAAAAAAACTAAGATGAATCTAGAAGCGCCTGAAAACCATCAACCACTACAAACCCAATCACATGGTAGAGAACATCTCTTCTATTACCCTCAATCCCCCATAGTGTAAGTAACACATCATCCTTAAACAAAAAATATCTTCCTGCACATCCTTGTCACATAAAGATGAACTGCATGGATGGGTCCATGTCACCCAACATAAAAAGGTTATTTTCCCTATTAAGTGGCACTGAAATACATGGGTTTTGATTTCTTTCATGAGGATACAATGGTAGGATATTTTATGGGTTCTATAACTACATTAAAAAACATTAGTCTGCCTAAATTATTGAAAAAAATATAGTGTCACACCACGTGGATTAAAACAAGATTCATCCCAATAAATAAAAAAGGATTATATAATATATTTATAATTATGATCCATTTATTGAGAACCTCAGATACATGATTTTATTCCTATAAAAGGATAACATCATATTCCTACTTTGATTATGAACGCATTCATGTTCATAGTTGAACAATACCTACGGGTAATCAATCTATGCATACATGGAAATTAATAAAGGGTTCCCAAAAATATCTATAATATTTAATAGTGTCCCAAAATAAGAAATATTTTACCAAATAATGTTGTGATGAGACTGAATTTACATCCTCACAAAAAATTCGAGTTGATAAGGGTTAATGAAAAATTTACCCAACTTACTCTAACCACTAGAAAGTAGTTCCAGGATTAATCATGGATATAAGTGATGTATGGTGTTTCTAGCTCCACGATCAATACCTATTGGAGATAGTTATATTATAAAATGGATGACTTAAATAATTTTAAAAAATTCAAACCCCTATTAAAAAAATAAAACACAAATGTAATTTCTTCAAAAAATAGGTGAAATCATCATGAACACATATTAATATAAAATTTAATTTAAATGAAAAAATGATATAGTTCCTAGTTCTCATTATACCATTTCATTATTTTCATATTGGTTAAAGATACTATTTATTTGTATTAAAATACTGAACATAAAATGAATTATTAACCAACGTAGCGATGTAACCCTCTATCAATCCCCTTTCGAATAAAAAATGTACATTATCCATCTAAGACCATCAATTACGCATGTGGTCATGAGATTAAACTATGAAGAGGTTATTTTTTTATGTACATGTCACATATATTACATGAAATTATTTATAGAACACACTTCAATCTAGTTAAATCTCACCGTATTTTTAAAATGGATGCATCTCTAATAATCTTTTCTTGTCCTACATGAAAATTTAATTAAATTTATAAAAAACATAATACATTACAAATATATATTCCCAATGACCATTTTAGTTTATTTTCACTAGAAATTTGGAATGTATTATTCTAACATGGTGAATAATCTTCAATATCACCCATAATTATCTTCAACTTTTTTCTTACCTGAAACCCATATTTATATCCCTGGGGAAAGAAAACATAAAAAAAGGTGATATCAAATTCTCAGTAAGGGTATACATGGATATCATAAAAAATCCTAAACATAATATTGTATAACATGAAACTAATGTTTAAATATCAAAATCATGATCCAATAAATAAATCTCAGCAATACATAAGGCATAGATCATAATGGAACATTAACCAAGAAAAAATAACATTGACATACTAGAACGAGTTTACATTCTTTTACTGTCATGTATTACCGATCCCGATCTACATGTCGTTCCACCCATGTATTACTAAACCATATTTACTTTATATTACAATAATTTTTATCTCATAAGATATAAATCATTACCCAATGCATTTAAGGGAGATATAGCTCCCATCTATATCTTAGTGAAATCATTCTTACATGTGCCTCAAAAACAAAAAATATTCATCAGTGAAAAAACCAAAAAAATAAAATGAGATTCTTAAACAACATTCCATTATAAAAAAAACCATTTAAAATATTATTACATAATTAGAAAAAGAAAATAGATATAATTAGGATCTAAATATAATCCTATTTAAATAGAGTCCTTTTATATGGATAATAATTTTGATAAAACATGTGAACTTAATTCACGTGGAAAATGAATTCTCTTCTTCAAAAACGTTTCTTTCTAAAAATTCCCTTCAATTCGAAAATAATATAATTTCATTGAAAATAAAATATAAATAGTGCAGATGAAGGTTCATTGAAATATTCTGTTATGATGATGTAAAAATATGTTCAATCCATATAAATAAATAAAAATTCCTCCCATACTCATGTCGGAAAAGTCAAAAAGTAACTCGTATTGAAAGCGAAAGAATGATTCAATCCATACCATTTAATAAAAATTTACCAATGGGTAAAACTAAGATTAAAAAATATTATAAGAATAAAAAAACTTATATATTTATGAAACAGGGATGTAAATGATAAATATACTCTGGTAAATACCTATGAATAAACAATCTCAGATAATAATGAGATTGTAAAATTATCGCTTACCATAGTTCTAATTTTATCCATTTGTAACTAAATCTTAAATATAGTGGGTTTAAATAAATTATTATATATCAATAATTCCTTAATATTATTTATGATATCATATATGATTCACTTATTAACCATTCATTTATCAATTCCATGCAAAAGCAACGTTTTTTGTAATAATCGTTTTATTTATCGTACATGTTTGGACTTCTCATTCTTGTTATTATTATTATATTTTTTATTTAATCACATCTAGAATGTAAAAAAGATTTATACATCACATATATATATATTATATAAATATATACAATAGATATTTAAATGAAATGGAATACACTGTTCATGAGGGCAGTATACAATATGTACGCATGAACATTGTTTATGTAAATTTATTGAATTGAATAGAAGCAAGTAATTAAAATATATATAATATTAATTAATCTATCATATTTATTATTTCATATATTTCATAACTATTTACTATATATACATTATAATAATTATTTAATGGTTAACGTGGAGATTTAATTTTATCGTGTCGTGAATACGATAGGTCGTACACACGGATGAGAAATGTTATCATCCACTTGATCGTTAAATGGTATGGAATCGGATGGTATATTAATTATAAATAGTAATTATTATTTTATATTCATTATTTACATCCATTATACTCATCATTATACCCATAACATTTACTTATTATTGAATAACAAATTACACCGTGGCATGGAGACGGTATGTTGTACGTACGCACACTTGGTGATACTGTTATTTGTGTGATGGTTAACAGGATGAATAAGGTTGCCCCATAAATTTAATAAGTTATTATAATATAAAATATACTAGCTTTAATACTTTATTATGAGAAAAAAATAGGAAGAGGAAGGTGAAGAATATTTTTTTGGAAATATGTGATAAAACAATTACTTTTTTTCATGTATATCATTATAACATTCAAAACATGCCTCCTTAGGATGTCTTTATACCCAATATGTGTAATCTAGGATAATGGGAGGGATGTTGGAAGATTATTTGAGAAGAGGTTGTATGATCCAAAGGGCTTTAAGGGTGTGAATAAGTGGGTAGAGGAGGTTTCTTTTTATAAGAGGGAGGAGGGGAACATTAAGAACACAATAAAATATTAATTTTATTTAAATTTAATTTCAATTTATGATGGTCCCAAACTCATTTATTTCATTTCTAAGATGAGTATGGGTCCAAATTATATCAACCAATAAAATTTACAAATTTTTTTATTTTATTTTGAACCATATCATTTTAATTTATTATTATTTAATATATTTAATTTTATTTGTGGTAATAATATTAAAAATATAAAATTGATATATATATTTAATTATGTGCTAAAAAGTGTCAATAATTAGATAATTTATGTTATTTTAGACTATATAAATTTATCTTTGTAATTTTTTAATTTTTTTTAAATTTTAAATAATGTAATTTTAGGTTTTTTTTATAACATATCAATATTGTCATTTTTGAGATAATTCAATTATTTTACATTAAATAAAATCTACATAGAAGATAAATTTAAACCAAATTATTTAATACACTCTGAAAATTTCATAGTCACCTATAAAATTCGTGGATCACATTAATTAGTTCATATTATATTTATTTTAATATTTTCAATCCATTTATTTGATATTTCTCTAAATACAAAAAATACTCTATCAATATTGTGTTAATATTTATGATAATTATTTAACATCTATAAATTAATAATATAATCCTCTTATGTAGATAATTCCATTATATTTATGGATACATTTTATATTATCGTTTTTATAAATTTTATCACCATATTAACATTATTATATTTATAAGATATAAGAGAGTGACATATTCCCACTTTCTTTTGTTTTAATAAAAAATAAATAAGTTTTATCAACAAAAGTCAATTAAATGAATCTTTTCTGTCCCTTAGGTGTTACGAGTCAGCTTTTATTCATTTAATAAGCTTTTTTAGGCTTTTGGGAAATTTCATTATCCATACCAAATTGTTTGGTACCCTAATTTTCCTGATTTATCATTAGCCGTGGTAAATAAATATTATCATAGTTACTATTCATGATATCCAAATAAATTCCAAGTAAATTATTAACATAATTTGGACCAACTAATTTCAAATATGGAATCCGTATTTTAATATTCAATACACGTAAGTTTCATTAAGTAATTTAAAATTAATTCTCTTTTTTCAAAAACAGAAAACAGCTTTTTAAAAAGTAAAAACTATCAAATGATTGTCATGTGTTTAATTTCAATTTCAATGTAAAATTACATCCAATGACAAAATATAGATTAAATTTTAAAAAATAATAAAATTAAAGTTTAAAACCAATTAAAAACATAATCTATCTATATAAATAAATTTTATGAGAAGGTAGTTCTGAATTAGGTTGCAGTATTTTTCACTATTCATTAAAATATGAATTTTATCAGAAAAATACCAAAACGTCAACCACATTAAAATTTATACCCTATTTAGAAAAAATATATTTAATTTTATTAAATATAATATATAAAATTTTAAAAACAAGATTTAAAATATGTGTCCCATCAAAAGGTGGGAAAACATCTTTATTTGAATAATAATTATTTTATCCAAAAAATAGAATTTGTTCTTATATAATATTCTATAAAATTAATAATATTAATTTTAATGTTATATAAAAGTCAAATGTGGTTAATAATATTCATAATAGTATGTTTATATCTCATTAAATAATAATATTTTAAAAATATATCGTTGTTTAGTGAAACTCATTATTGTGTAGAACATAATATATTGGGGAAGGTCGCTTTTGCATGTAATGAAATCCAAGTTGGGGTAGTGTTTAGGGCAAGCATCCTTTTGTGTTTTGTATAACATAATTGAATAAAAGTTTATTATTAATTGAAAAAATTTATATACAATGTTCTATGAAATGAATTCTATAGAATATACTTAAAATTGTTTGTAATACAAGACTATTATAGTGTTTCTTATAAAGAAAGCTAAAATGGTGTTGCATATAGATCATGATAATATCCGTGTATCATACAACACAAGACATAAATAAAATTAAAAATAATATATATCATAAAATGTTAGGGTGTTACATTATATCCCCTTTAAAATTAAGTTCTCCATCAAAAATCATTGGGGTTATAAAAGGTTTACTACTTGAATGTTATATTCATAGAAACCCACATCGTAAAAGGGAATATTAAATCTTCATTTTAAAAAGTAATATTAGAAAAATAGAGTCTACCAAAACTAACTCATCCCTGGGTTTTTACATAGGATAACACAAGTGAGAAGTGAAATCATGAATATGGAAGAAAAATATATCCATCGAGTTCTGATGGATAGTCATAGAGAACAATGTTTCTAGAAACATAACAACCAGAAGGCCATCAATTTTTGATCAGTTACGGGGAAATTTGATTTATGAGATAACAAGGTTCTAATATAACATTTATGGTTTTCAAGATCCTTTTCCTAGATTTGAAGAATTTTTCTTGAATATAAATACTTACTTGATTTTGGTACAATATCACCATTGTTCATTCATTTAATAATATTCACTTAATAACTTATTTAAATAAATGAAGTTGAATTTTTCATCCATGATGTGTTATCAGATCTTGTGATATAATGATAGGTCATTTCATTTGTCTCAAAAAAAGGTTTATACGGGTAATCAAATATGCATAAGACCACCTATAGCGAGAGAATACATTACTCTGACTGAATTTGAATGTAATATAACATATACTATCCATAAATGGAAAACATTACAATCATTCCAAAAAAAATTTAAATATTTATAAAGAGGTGAACTAAATCAACATGACACTTATCTCACATATCTCACGGGGAAGTTCTCTGTTGTCACATTCCAAATATGGGAATACCATAATCATTATTCTCTTGAAACATGGTAATAAAATGATTTTTTATAGAACCTTATAGAAAACACACATTCTGTCAAAATTAACACTTTCCAAACAGAAATAATGAAATAAAAATTATATACTCAAACCATGATATCTCATTTCAATTATATCAATCCTGAGATCATTAATATAATCAAACATTGTATTATATTTGTATCCTATCATTATTCACATATCATGTTAATTCCAAAAAATAAATCACTTTTTATGGTAAAAGGTACCAAAAATTTATTGAGAACAAAAATGTACCATGAAATATATATTCCAATACTCCATAACACTTTATAAGAGATTCAACAACACTATTTCAGAATCCTATTATATAAATACTTAATCATTCCACCACTTCACTGTCTCACTCCACCAAACCAATAGTGATTGCATGTTATTTTCCTTTATGTTTTTCCTTAAGGGGTTGATAACATCAATCATCAACATTAACCCTTTGATTTGGCCATTTGTTTCCATAATTACTCATTTCCTTTCACTTGTAGAATTGATGTGTGGGTGGTGCAATCCATGTAGTTTTTTCTCCTTCACATATTTATAACCCACTTGTTCATTATATTGGTATTAAACTTCTTGATGGCCTTATTTTCCACACATAAAACATTTTCTTGTCTTTTTATGAAATGATACACCATACTTTTTTCTCTAAATTGAGCATTAGGAATGATTCATCTTAATTTCACCAAGGTTTTGAGATTTTCCCTTGAACTCCATCTTCTGTTTCTTATCAATAAATAAGATTTATATGAAACAACAACATCCATTTCTATCGGGATAGCACAACATGCAATATATTTATATCTACTCATGGCTCTTAAAGATAATTTTGTTTGATGATTTGATTTTAGACAATTGACGAATTGATGATATTTACATTCAGGTTGGATGATAAAACATGAATAATACCCTTCAAGCCTTGTAAAATTTTCCTCATATGTGCCAACAGATTCATCATCCATTATCTTCAGCTCAAGGAACTCATTTCCCATCATTGTTACACAAATATGGGGGATGTATTTATTGTTTGTTTTTAAATCATCCCATTCCAAGGAATCAATTTCATTTTGTTGCCTAGTATTCTTCCTTAGAGTCCACCACTGGTCTGTTTCACATTCTAAACAATATTTATCCAAAATGACCATTTCTTGTTCAGAATAGTGGAGGATGGAAAATATCAATACAATTTTACTGATCCATTGTTTATTAATAATTGTAGCATATGTAACACTGAAGAAAGGTGGATCTTGCCTCATGAAGGACTCAGCAAAATTCTGCTCAGATCAATGCACATTTGGAAGTCCATAATGATTCATTGCTTCTTAACATATAACAATATTATTTTTCATTCCATCTTCTATAACATTTTTTTGTTCATGAGGAAAATCATTATATTTATCTGTGCATTGATCACAAACATAGTTCTTTTGGGTTCCGGCCATAGTGTAAATCCAAATAGAATTGAGTGAGAGGCTAAAAATCATACTAGGAAAACAACTTAATCAATAGATAGTACATTCAATATCTAACATCTTAGGATTTCTCCTAGGTTATTCATGATCATTACAATAATTATATGACATTAACCTATAGTCAGACTTACCCATAGGGAAATCTCTAGACATAATTTAGAAAAATCACTTGGGATCTCACTAATGATTTCGCATCCATGTTTCCATTCGTTTACTAAATCAGTGTACTGATACCAACTCTGACAACCCATGCTTAAAAAATATGGACAATACATTTTTTTTTCGAAATTATTATTACATTACCCAAATATACACCTAAAGACCATGTTAGATTAGTTTTAGTAAATTCATGGAACATAATATTCTCACTTGCTGAAAGATCTTCAAAGTATCCCATAAAGATCATCCCCTTTTATTTTACCACTTAAAACCTTTTATATAAAATGGGGAAAAGAAAAAATAAAAAAGTGTGAGGTTAAATACTCTGTAAGAGTAAACATGGAAAACATAAAACAAAACCTAAAAATAAGAATGTATGAACATGAACATAATGTTTCAATATCAAAATCTTGAGCCCTGAAATAAATCGTTATAGAACACATGGAATGGATCATTATAGAACATTAAACAGGAAAAAATAGTTTTGGTATAAAATATGGAATTGTGAAAAGCAAATATGAAAATAATATTATTTCCATTAAATCAAATAAATATTTTCCAACACCATCATATTAAGAAAATTCCATTACTGAACCTGGTTTACATGTTTTTCCAACAATGTATTACTGAACCAGATTTACTTACCGTTACAGCCTTGTGTTACTGGACCATATTTACATTCTATTTTAGTTAATTATATATGATGAGATATAAATCTTTAACCAATGAATTTGAGGATAAATAGGTCCCACCCATTTAATAATGAAATCAATCTTATTTGGGCCTCACAAACAAAAAACATTGATCATAGCATAATCCAATAAATAAAATGGGCATCGTAAAAAAATTCCATCATTACATAATCGATATAAAATAACATTCGATCATTAAAAAAATTGATAATATTAATAATAGGGATATAAAAAACACTATTTAAAAAGCATAATCTTAGATGGAAAATAATCTCTATAAAACACATATACATAAATTTTAAGGAAAATATCTTGTCTTCTTCAAAAATGATTTATTTTCACAAAATACTGCACAATTTTAAAATAATTAAATTTAGTTGAAAATAAATTAGAAATAATGTAAAGGAATCTTCACATAAATAAGGAATTACAAAGAAGTAAAAATCTGTTCTTTCCAAATAACTAAAAAACGTTCTTCATGTACTCTTCTAGGAAATGTCAAAAAGTACCTTGTATTGAAAATGAATGAAAGATTCATTCCATAAAGTTTAATAAAAATTTACCAATATTTAAATATAACTTTTAAAAAAAAGTATAACAATAGAAACAATATTATAAATTTAGGAAATATTTACCTAATTTATAAATATACCTTTTTATATACTTACGAAGAAACAATCTCGGATAATAATAATTTTTTAAAATTATATATTACCTTAGGTGTGATTTCTTCCGTATGTTTCTGAAACATGAGTATATTGGGTTTAAACATATTATGGTCTTGTAATTAGACCATAATAATATTTATGATACCATATAGGATTTGCTTACTACCCGTTAATTTATCAATTCAATGATAATGCAACTTTTTGGGTAATAATTGTTTTATTTATTGTAGGTGTTTTGACATGTTATTCTTTATATTATTACATATATCATGATTTAATTACTTATAAAATGTAATGTATGATTTATATATCCAATATAATCAGTATATAAATATATATAGTAGATATCCCACTGAAATATAACACACAGTTAATGGAGATTGTAGACCATAGGTACGCTTGAATGATGATTCATTTTCTTTATTGAATTGAATGGAATCATGTAAATGACATATATAAGTACATAAATCTAGTTGAATTATTATTTCATATATTTCATTATTATTTACTATATATAATTTATAATCTTAATTGAATGGTTAACATAGAGAATGAATCTCATCGTGTCTTGGAGACAGTGGGCCATACATACGCACAAGCAATGATATCATTCAAGGGACGGATAAATGGTTTGGAATTTGAAAGAAAATTAATTATAAAGAATAGTTATAATTATATAATAATTATTTCCATCCATTATAATCATCATTATACCAATCCAAATTATGTTTTGTTGAATAAAAAATTACACCAAGGTTTGGAGATGGTAAGCTATATGTACGCACGCATGGTGATATTGTTATTAAAAGGATAGATAAAAGAAAGAATAAGGTTATATAATATTTATAATAACATATATTCATGTATTAAATACTATATATATTAATATTTTATGAGAACTATATAATAAGATTAATTAGAAGATGAAAATAAATTTGAATGTCATGATATAACAATTACCTCTTTTTAAAGTATCTTCTATTGATTAGCACAAAAGGTCTCCCATGAATGGATTCTTCAAAAAGTGTCGCCACAAAGTGGAATGTAGAGATGTTGGAAGATTATTTTATTAGTTTTAGGATTATCCATAGGGATTTAATGGTTAGAGTAAGTGGGTAGATGTGGTGGCCTTTTATAAGAGGGAGGAGGGACACTTCAGGAATTTCGTGAAAAATTAATTTATTATAAATTTATTTTCGGATTATAATGGTCCCAAACTCATCTATTTAGAAGATAATATGGGTTTGGGTTGAAAAACTCCTATCCAATATAATTTAGACATGTTTTTATTTTATTTTAATGCTTGTAATTCGGATTTATCATTATTTAATCAATTTAATTTTATTGTTGGTAATAACATTCAACATAATAAATGTTAATAGATATTTACTTATGTGTTGATAATTTTCAATTGTCGATAATTTATGAAATTTTTCACAATATAATTTTCACTTTTAAAATTTTAATCATTTATTGTATTTTTAAATAATTTAATAACTTTTTCTATTAAATAACAATACTATCAATTTTTCCACTATTTATTTATTCGAAATTAAATAAAATCCAAATACAAGATAAATTCAAACCAAAATATTTAATACACTCCTAAAATGTCATATTAACTAGAAAAATCAGTGATGAACATTAATAAAGCCATATTATAATTACGTAAATATTTTTAAATCCATTTATTTGATATTTATCTTAATACAGTAATTTATATATCACTATTGTATATATATTTATAATAATTATTTAACCTCAATTTTTTTAAATAAAATACCAATATTTAGATAATTTAATTATATTTATAGATAATATTTAAATTTAATATTTTATCATGATTACCACTACATTAAAATTATTATTGTTATAAGATATAAGAGAGTGGCATATTTTCACTTTCTTTTGTTTTAAAAATAATTACATCAATTTCTTTTAAAAATTCAATTAAATGAATCAATTACATCACATTGGTGATATGGGTAAACATTTATTCATCTACTAAGATTTTTACGTTTTATAGAAATTTTATTATCTTTATCATATTTTTTGTTTGAGTGATTTACCTGATTTACCATTAACCGGGGTAAATAAAAATTACCATAGTTACTATTCATAATATCCAAAAAAACTAAAAGTAACCTATTAACACAATTTAGAACAACTAATTATAAATATGGAATCCATTTTTCAAAATTAAAATCACTTAAGTTTCTTTTAGTATTTTAAAATTTATTCCCTATTGTCCAAACCAGAATATGGGTTTTTAGGAAGTGAAAATTATGAAAATATTGAAATGTGTTTAAATCAAATTCAAATGTGAAATTACATGAAATAATGAAAATTTGATTAAAATATAATAAATTAATAAAATATAATTTAAAAAAAATTAAAATATAATATAACTATATAAATAAAATAGATCAAATGGAAGTTTTGAATTAAGAAGTAGTATTTTTTCACTATTCATTAAAATAAGAAATTTACCAGAATAATACCAAAAAAGCGACCAATTTAAATTTTGATATTCCACATCCATTATTGTTCTTTATTTTGTAAAATATAATATATAAACTTTTGAAATCATGATTTAGAATTTGTTCAACATTAAAAACCAAAAAAACTGCATTTTTTAATAATACTTCTTTTATCTGAAAAATTGAATTTGTTTTTAAGTAATGTTCTATAAAATACATTATATTATTAATAGTTTTATATAAAATTTTACATGTGTTTAATATTATTCATTAGGGAAAAATTATATCCCATTAAATAATAATATTTTCATAATATATTGTGTTTTAGTGAAACTATGTATTGTATACAATGAAAGAAATCGATGATGTTTTATGTTGAGTGTAATGGAAGCCAAGTCAGTGTTGCGTTTATTGCAAGATTACTTTGGTGTTGTGAATAAAATAATCCAAAAATATTTCATTTATACATTTAACAACATATATAATCATTGTTGCATGAAATTAATTCTATCAAAAGAACACGATATTGTGTGTAACACATGCGATGTATACTATTTCATATAACACAATATAATACATTGTAACATATAACACAAGATGATATTTGTGTAGTTTACAACACAATAAATTAAAGAAATCAAAAGTAAACTATCTTGTTAAATCTCTGGGTGTTACAACATCAATCATTTCCTTGGTCAGGCCCACAACCAAACCTAACATTCCATAGTTCAACTTGTGTCTTTAATGCATGGTTTTTAATTAATTTTCCCCAATGTACCTAAAAAATTGAACTTTCTAAACCATACAATATCTTGATTGTCCATCAAGTCTATTAATCCCCACTTGTCACCCACCTAGTAATGGTTGGGGGTCTAAAAATCATTATGATATTTACCAGGGACCCTTCAAGAAATAATTCTTATCAACATAATTCTAATCAATGTCCTCTCAATGAAGAAGAGACTTTCATGTGATCCCAAACTATAGTAAAATAGGCACATATCCCAAGGGTATCCCCCATAGTCCGAACCAAAAATACCCAAAAAAAAAAAGAACTTGTCTGGGTTCTTACTGAAGTATACCACTATGTATTAATGGCAGAAACCTAAGTGTAGATTTATAATACTGCTCAAAATCAGTGTGTGTATCATGAAAAAATTATATTAATGAAGTATATACAATTTCCAACATTGAAATATGAATATATTCTATAAAATATAATGGAAGAAATGACCATATGAAAATTCGTGAAAATGTTATCGAAGCATTATAGAAAAATAATTATGAAAATGGGATGAAGAAATATGTTATTTCTCCCTCTTATCCTTCAACTTAGTAAAATACGATGGAAATCAAAACCAGAACACTAATTTTGATTCTTTCAAATCATGTCTTCCTTGCAAATAGGGAAATTTATTTTTGAAGAATTAAATACCTTCTTAATGTTTGTCATGATCATCAATCAAATATGGTGGAAAAAATGAGTATATAAAAATTTATACTAATTATTATGGTTCCTATTAGTGAAATACCATGAAAAAATATGTATAGATGAATAATCGTACAAATATATATGAATCTCCTTGGTCTAATAGAGGGTAATGATATGAAGAGGTGAAAATTTCGGTGCACACTTCAATCACTTCTATAAAATATGGTTGAAATTGGATAAATTAGATGGTGTATACCAGTTTAATGTTAGAGAAACACATGTATATCTACACCACATTGTAGAATTGTTAGTACATACTAGATGGAAATAGGGAATCAGAGTAGGAACATATTCCTTAGGTGACACCAAAATGGTATATATTCCCATTGACATAAACAATGCATCCCAACACATATTAACAATGATATAGGGTTAATAAATATTCAATGAACATATTCTATAGACATTATATGATGTAATATTGTATGTAGATTTGTCAATGTCTCAAGCCCTCTACCCCCTCCCATGTGGGGTGACTCATCCAAAAAATAGAATAGTCCCTTTGGAGTAGACATGACTCTGTATAACTTTATAGGAGGGTCATCAACAATATTATGTGATAAATAGACAATAAGATAGGGAAAAAGAATCCATTCCAACTGGGGGAAACCGGTCCACTTCGATGGACACACTATGGTTGGAAAATATCCCTTCCAAAATTTAAGAATATTACTAGAATATCCAATAAGAACCATGAGATCCACTCTAATTGGAACACATATATTAAGACCATAACTAAAAGAAAACACCCCTAAATTCTTGAAATATAGTCCCTAAAATGATATTATGCCAATGGGGGATAGAAATTTACGACCATTGTCATAATCCATCTCTATTGAAAGATGTTGTTCATGATTAAATCAAATTTCAATTAGTGGGGTCTCAGGATCATGCTAATTTGTAAAAAAAATACATTTTTATTCATAGTAATTGTGAAGGTCTTGCATACAATATTATTACTAGAAACATTTCTCGTCCTCCCTAGAGCATCTACCACAATGACTGATATTGGGGAAAAAATACAGATTGATCATGAGATTTTTTTGACTGAAGATCATCACAGTAGACCTTCTCATGGAAAGAAGATCAATCATCAAGATGGTACTCCCATTTCTATCATCCACAACGAAGCTTCTCCACATGTTATACACTGTAAAAATTCTCCATGTAGTTGTTAAATAAGGTATAGTGATATTCCTCCTTGTAATGGTATTGACTATGATAGAGCTCCCCACAGTGACACCTTAATTCCACAGGAATTCCCTCACCTAACTATCATCTACCCTAAAGGTCATCCACATGCTTTAGTGTTCCGAAATGCACCATTTATTTAGACATCCATATATGATGATATTCATCACCATGATGCAATTAACTAAAATGTTCCTCCTGATAATGATACTTTATTTTAGACAGATTTTTCTTCACATGATTTCTTCCACCTTGAAGGTACTCCATAAGGATTAAATTGAATAATTTATCCATTTAGTCAAACAAAAATATATCGGTTTTGTTTTCAACATGATCGAATTCATTCCGAATTTTTGTCATACAATTCACCATTATTTAAACAAGAATGTACACCCCTTATAGTTTTCCTCCCAAAAGGTCCACCCTATCACGAACCATCCCCCGGGTCCTGTGTCGTGACTACCCCATGCCCGACTTCCTATGGTCAGGGGCTGGTGACTAGCACCGGAAAGGCATATCCCCAAATCTGGGATGACATTGTCTTTAAACCTGAGAACTCACACAATCTAAGCATACAGAAGGTTACCATCACAATGTTAACTAAATAGTAAATAGAGTGAGTATAGTAAGGAAAGGGGCCAGAATACAAGACCAACTAGAAATTACAAGTAAAACTAGAAAGTACTACTAAAACTGAAATTAACTCTTGTGATCACCCGCCAAGGATCCTACCTGAAGGGTAGGTACAACTCTCAAATGGTCATATCTATGGTACACCTCGTCTAAGGTCCACCTCTAAGCAGTCTCTAGTCCTAGTACCCTCATCCTTTGTCAACGTTTTTCGTATCTACAAAGCACCCAACAAGTTGTGGGTGTAGCCCGCGCAGTAGTGAGTATAACAATACTCATTAGGGACATTGAGACCTCTGAGGTATCTCAATTATACATGGAATAAACCAAAAAAAGGGAATCAACTTTAAACCCTACTTAGGTATATTCCCATACAAATACCTATGTTATCAAGATATACTCATCTCACACAGTAAGGAACAATACCACAATGGTAACACCACAAAGGTAGAATTACCACACAGGTAACCCCACGAAGGTAATAGTACCACACAGGTAGCACCAGGAAGATATTGTACCACACAGGTACACCACGAAGATATAAAACTCCGATCACATCGGTATAAGTGATATATAGAAGTAGATATGATCAGTCATGATTCTAGATCCTTTAATTCTATCAAGAGGCACTGCTAGAGGTTATACAGAGTCTGACCCACACAAGATCAATATGTACTAATCTTAACTAATGACGAACATAAGATTATACCCACACAGGATCAGTATGCGCTGACCCACACCGGATCGCTGAGAACTAACTATAATGACCCATACATTACATAAATTTTTACTACTTCAAAATTTAAGTACACTTATTACAACATATAAAAAAAACATGAAAGGATCGTATAGGTATAGTGTCTTTAGAAACAGGGAAACATAAACAACTGGTTCATAAAGCCTCTACATTGTCTCCCATTTATTATATCATATCTATAGTCCCTTTTGGCATATCTTAATTAATAACCTTCATCCTGACCTGGGGAAAGAAAACATACAAAAGGGTGAGCTCAAATTCTTAGAAAGGGTAAACAAAAGAAATATCAATCACATCATATTCATAAGAACATAACATTTTGTAAATCGTACCCTGAAAAAGTGATCATAATTTAATAACATGGGATAAATCTTGGTAGGTAAATGTAATCACAATAATCCTAACATAAAAAATGAAGCTTTGTGTAATACACACATAATCATATAGAATCATTTCTTATTAGTCAAGATTCATTTCCAAGACTATCTTAGTGGACAATGTCCATTTCTGAACCGAGTTCATTCCTCATTTCAGTCCTATTTCACTGAACCGGTTTAACCTGCCGTTCCAGCCATGTCTATATCATGAGATATAAAATCATTACCCAATGCATTGTAGGGAGATATAGGTCCCACCGATCTCATAATTATACCATTCTTATGTGTGCCACAAAATCATAAACCATACATCATAGAAAAACCCATGTAATAAAAATGGGATTCTTAAACATCATGACATCATAAAACAATTCATATAAGATAAAGGAATTCATAAAAATAATTCCATCACGACATAATCAAATAAATGTAATAATAGGGATAGAAATAGAACCCTTTATTATCTTAGATGGAAAATAATTTTGATAAAACACTTGAACTCGATTCTTGAGGAAAATATCCTTTCTACTTCAAAAACACTTTTCCTTTCTTAAAATGTCATAAAATTCTAAACTAAAAGAAGTTGATTAAAAATAAACTTGAAAAATTTTAAAGGAAGATTCTTGGAAATAATGTTTTAAAAATCCATTCATCTCGTATAAGTTAAAAAAACATTCTTCTCGTACTATTGTCGGAAAAGTCAAAAAGTACCTCGTACGAAAAAAGAAAAAAGATTCCCTTCATATCATTTACTAAAAACTCACCCAAGTGTAAAATTGGATTTAAAAAATTGTAGGTGTATGGAAATAATATTACATATTGAGGAAACATGGATGTGGATGATAAAATACACCCCAGTAAATTCCAAAGTATAAACAATCTCGGATAAAAATGAGATTGGGATATTTCCCTAACCTTAGGTCCGATTTGCTTCGTAAGTGTCTGAAACTCTTGTATAATGATTTAAATAAATTCATTGACTAATTAAAGAATCATATTCATTGTTATGATATCATATATGGTCATATTCTTAACTTATTATTAGTAATATTTCATTGCTACTTGTTATTCGGGTGTTTCTTACTTTTTGTTCTTATGCGTGTTTTGTCAAATAAATGATTATTATTCTTTTTATGTTATAGATACCTCATTTAATGAATTTTATTAGTGTAATATATATCATATTTATTCACTCAATTCATTTATGTAATCATTATGCAATGAAAATCATGTAGAACGAGTCGCATCACATCGTGGAGACGGTATTCCGTACGTACGCACGAGCGATGATATCATTCCCATGATCGTGGAATTGTATTTGAGTGTATGTATACTATTTCAGAATCAATATCAAATTCCAATAATCATATATATTCATTCATTACACCATTATACCCATCCAAGTAAGGTGGTGGGGGAAAATAGATTACACCACGGCGTGGAGACGGTATTCCGTACGTACGCACGCGCGGTGATTTTGTTTTCCGTAGGATGGATAGATGGTGAAATAGGGCTATTTCATACTTATAATAACATATCAGTATATTAGTGATACTGATGTTATTAATTCACAATGAAACAAATAAAGAAGAAGATGTGTAAGAAGAAATAAAGTTGAAAGAATCGGTAACAGACATTACCTCTTCTTTGAAGCGCTTCTTTGATACCTCCTTTTAGGGCACTAAAATTGGTCTTTGAAAAATACCAGGACCTCTAGGATGTTCCTAGGGAATTTTAGAGGATAAATGGGCAGGGTTTGGCTGATATTGAAGGCTCAAAGTGGTTTGAGGAAGAGAGGGAGGAGGTTCCCTTTTATAAGGGATGAGAGGGGCACCTTTGGAAAGACTAAAAATATTATTTTATTATAAAGCCATATACGGTTTTAAATAGCTCCAAATTGATTTATTTCGAAGCTAAGGCTGGGATGGGTCTAAATCCTCTCATCTAATAGAATTTGGACAAGTTTAGGTTACTATTTTATCCTTATCATTTAGATTTAACTTTAAGTTAGATAATTTTACTTTTACCGTGTATTTTTGTGTTCTTACACTATAAGGTTAATAAACATACTATAAATATCCAAAAAAACCCCAAGTTGTTTATTATTAATATATATATCCTTATATAAGTAATTTCCCCGATCCATATATTTTTAGGAATAAAATAACAATTAATAATAAAACATTTGTTTAAAAAGAATATTATGTCAATTTTGACACTATTTAGAAATTGTTTTTTCTGAAAATCATAAGAGAATTATTAGTTCTAAAAAAGTTAATTAAATCAATAATAACATGTCATATTAACCTATAAAATTAGTGGAATTCATAAAATGTCTCAAATTACATTTATTTGGGTAATTAAAACATCAATTATGTCAATATTTCATTAATAAGATAACAACTGCATCCTCTTTGTGTCATAAATCAATTAAATTATTTAAGGTCTAAAAAATTACAAATAAAATAACATTATGTAGGAAATCTTTCTAGATTTCTAATGAATATTTATAGTCTATTTTATCTTATGTATAACCCTATATTAAAAATTATTTACTTATTAAACATTTATTTTAACTATTTTAACCCTTCTTTAAATAAATTAATAATAAATGTCTTAATCTAATCCAAGTTGGCCTAAATGGTCATATTTTATTCCTAAGGTTTTTTTTGGTAGAAATAAACTTACAAAATATAATTAGGACATGTTTTAGGGTAATAATAATATCATTTTTACCCATAATTACCCTATTTACTATTAATTGTGGTAAAAAAGGTAAAAAGTTACTATTCACCAAAAATTATTTTCATCTAATTGAACAAAATTTTACATACTGACATCAACCATGTCTCTCGGATTTTTGAAATTCCACTCACAGAAGCTTTAAAATTAAGTTTTATGTAAATTTGCAAATTCTCCTAGGAGGTGGGTAAAAGACGGTGAAAAGTTCGATAAAATTTTTATATTTCAAAAATTATTTTAAAATGACATCAATGAATTGCATTGAACTTATATAGGTATTATGTATCAATTTTGGCCTAAAATAAATTTAAATAAAAAAATAATTATTTAAATAAAAAGTCAATTTTTAAATAGTAACCTAGTGTTTTCACTATTTATAAAAAATTGAATGTTTCCAGAAAAATACCAAAATTTTACCCTATGCTAATTGTGATATTCCGAATCCAAAAACAAAGTCCATTTTGAAAAATAAAATTTACACAATTTCAAAAAGTGGTTATTACTATTCATAACGGCTAGTTTTAATAATATTTTAATAGCATATCGTTGTTTAGTGAAACATGGTATTGCGTACGACGCAAGCTATCAAGGAAGGTCGCAATTGCGTGTAAAGAAAGTCAAGCTAGTGTTGTGTGTAGTGAAATATTGCTTTTATGATTTATATAAAATAAAAACAAAATATTTCTTATAAAATTCTAGGGTGTTACATTCTACCCCCCTTAAAATGAATTTCTCCCTCGAAATTCATCACTTGTAACAAACAGATGAGGATACCTCTCCCTCATCATATCCTCAAGCTCCCATGTAGCTTCTTCTAATTGGTGGTTCCTCCATAAAACTTTCACCAAGTGAGTGGTCTTGTTCCGTAGGACTTTTTCACTACGATCGAGAATCTCTATCGACTGTTCTTCATAAGAAAAAGCATGTTTTAATGGTACAACTTCTGAGGTGAGTACATGTGAAGGATCAGGTATCTACTTTCTCAGGAGATATACATGGAACACATCGTGAACTTGAGAGAGATTCGGTGGAAGCTCCAATCGGTAAGCTACCTTCCCAACACAATCTAGTATTTCGAAAGGACCGATATACCTAGGGATCAACTTTCCCATCTTTCCAAATCTCGTTACTCTCTTCCAAGGATATATTCGTAAGAACACATTATCACCCACTTCAAACTCTAAGTCTTTTCTTCGATTTTCAGCATAACTTTTTTGTTGAATCTGAGCTGCTCTTATGTATTGTTGAATAGATCAGACCTTTTCTGCCATCTCATCAACAAGATCAGGTCCTAATAGCTTTCTTTCCCCAACTTCATCCCAGCATGTTGGAGTCCGGCATTTCTTTCCATAGAGAGATTCATAAAGAGCCATCTGAATACTAGAGTGAAAGCTATTATTATAAGAAAATTCCACCAAAGGTAGGTGTTGATCCCAACCACCTTTGAAATCCATAGAGCAAGCTCTCAACATATCTTCTAGAGTTTGAATTGTCCTCTCAGACTAAACGTCTGTCTGAGGATGATAAGCAGTGCTAAAACTCAACTCTGAATCTAGAGAATGCTGATGACTTTGCCAGAACTTTGAGGTAAACCTCGGATCCCGATCAGATATAATAGAAAGTGGTACACCATGAAATATTACAACTTCCTTTACATATATCCTGGAAAGATGATCCAGAGATAAATCCTCTATAATAGCAATGATGTGTGCAGACTTTATAAAACGATCAACTATGACCCAGATAGCATTATTGCCTTTGGATGTTTTAGGAAGTCCTGTGACAAAGTCCATAGTGCTGTTTTCCCATTTCTATTTGGGTATGGGTAATGGTTGTAACATCCCCTTATACATCTGTCTCTCAGCTTTAACTAGATGACAAACTAAGCATCAAGAGACATATTCAGTAGCATCTCTTTTCATTCCATCCCACCATAAGTACTATTTTAGGTCCCTATACATCTTCGTGCTTCCAGGATGAATAGAAAATGAAGAACTATGAGCCTCATCCAGCAGCTCCTTCTTTAATTTGGGGATGGGAGGAACAAAAAACCGATTCCTAAACATTATTATCCAATCACAATCAAGGTTGAATTCCGGAACATTTCTCAACTTCTTTTGTAACTCTACATCTTCTTTCTTTGCCTATTTAATCTTAACATGTATAGATGGTTGAACATTCATTTGGGAAAAATACAAATTTTCCCCTTTCATTATAATTCCAAGATCCATCCATTGTAAATCCATAAATATTGGATCTTTTGTGATCCTCATCATGGATAAACTGGCATAGTCTTGTCGACTTAATGCATCTGCCACCTTGTCTGCTTTCCCAGGGTGGTAATGAATTGAGTAGTCGTAAACCTTAATCAGCTCCAACCATCATCTTTGGCGCATATCCAACGCCTTTTGTGTGAAAATATACTTTAATATTTTATGCTCAGTATAAATGTCACACCTTTCTCCATAAAGATAATGCTTCCAAATCATTAATGCAAAGATTACCGCAGCTAACTTTAAATCATGAGTTAGGTAATTTTGATCATGGATTTTCAACTGTCGTGAGGCATAACCTATCACCATATCATTTTTCATAATAACACACCCCAATCCCTTCTTGGATGCATCACTGTAGATCACAAACCATTCTCCACAACAAGGCAGTGTGAGCACAGGTGCACTGGATAACCTTCTTTTCAACTCCTTGAAATTCTCTTCACATTCCTCCATCCAAACAAACATGACTCCTTTCTGATTCAACCTTGTGAGTGGTTTAGATAATCATGAAAAATCTTTCACAAAAAGTAAATAATTTCCATCCAAACCAAGAAGACATCGGATCTCAGTTACAGTTGTTGGTCTTGACCATCTTTTGATAACCTATGTTTTGGCTGGATCCATAGATATCCCCTCTTTTGAGATTATGTGACCCAAAAATGAAACTTTTTGAAGCCAAAATTCACACTTGGTAAATTTGGAATAAAGCTTTTCCTTTCTCAGGGCCTCCAATATAATTGTCAAGTGTTCTTAATGTTATTCCTTGATATTTGAATATACAAGAATATCGTCTATAAAGACTACCACAAACTGATCAAGATAGTCTCTAAAGACTCTATTCATCAGATCCATGAAGATAGTAGGGGCATTAGTAAGACCAAATGGCATCACTATAAATTCATAGTGTCCATACCTTATACGAAAAGCCATCTTTGGTATATCCTCCCTTTTGACCCTTAATTGATGATACCATGAACAAAGATCAATCTTGGAATAGTATTGAGCTCCGCATAGTTGGTCAAATAAGTCATAAATGTGCGGGAGAGGATATTTGTTCTTGATAGTGATCTTGTTAAGTTGTCGATAATCAATATAGAGTCTCATTGATCTATCTTTCTTCTTAACAAACAGAACAGGTGCTCCCCAAGGTGATGCACTAGGGCGTATGAACCCCTTATCAAGATTCTCTTGGAGTTGCTTCTTCAATTCCTACAACTCAATTGGGTCCATGCTATAAGGTGTCTTTGAAATAGGTAAAGCACCTGGTACAAGTTCTATTGAAAACTCAACATCACGATTTGGTGGAAGACCCAGAAATTACTCCCGAAAATCATCATCAAAATCCCGTACAATGGGAATATTCTTAATCGTGAGTTTCTCACCAACCATTTGAGATAAATAACCTTCATTTAGTGGAATCAAGACCCATAATATGGACGAAATTTCAACTGGAAGGTTATGTTCATACTTGCATCGATAGACGATCAAAGATTAATCTGAAATATGAAACGTGACTTCCCTTCTTTGGAAAATGAGATGAGCTCCATATAGAGAAATCCAATCCATGCCAAGAATCACATCGAATTCCACTATAGAGAGGATCACAAGATTTTCAGGAAGCACATTCCCACAAACTTTAATCGGAGAAGAATTATAAGCTTTTGATGCGACTGTTGTGCCATTAGGGGTTTTCACAGCTAACTCAACATCTAATTGTTGAGGTAATACGGTGATACCCTTAGAAAATTATATAGAAATAAAGAAGTGGGTGGATCCAAAATCAAATATAACATTTTCTAATTTAGAGTGGATGGTAAGTGTACCTTTCACCACTTCATTATCATACTCCACATCACTGATAGAAATTTCATGTGACTTTCCTTTTTTCTTTAGCCTTAAGAGTTTGTTGACGTCGATCATCATCAACAATCCTTGGATTAGGGAATTGATTGGCATAATGCCCCATTTCTCTGCACTTGTAACACTGAAGTGTAGGAGGTGCACTTTGTGTGGCCTTTTCATTGTTCTCATCACAAGACATCTTCTTCCCATCATTGCGGCATTCAAATGCTTGATGACCTTTCTTTCCATATTTCAAACATTTACTTGTCCCATTAAGACAACTCCCTCCATGTTTCTTTTGAAACATTGAGCATAAGGGATAACTCATCTTCTTTTCAGTGTTCTCTTTATATTTTCCATTGAATACCATTTTCCTCTTCTTATCAAACCCATATGAATGATGGGTTACTCCAATCTCCATCTCAATTTTGAGAGCACATCAAACAATTTCCTCATAGCTATTGAAGTCCCTTATGTCTAACGCCCTTCGAAGACTTGGTTTCAAGCAACTGAAGAATAGATCGATCTTACTCTCAAGTAAGATAATAATACAAGAAGCATACCTTGAAAGTCTTGTAAAATTTGCTTCAAAGGTACCAACAGATTCATCATCCTTTTCCTTTATTTCAAGAAACCCCTTCTCCATCTTTGTTCGGAGAATACAATGGAAGTACATATTGAAAAATAGGTTCCTGAACTCATCCCATTCCATGGACTCAATTTCATATCTTGGCCTCATATTCTTGATAAGATTCCACCATTGATCAGCATCACCTTCCAAACAATACACTGATAAGATGACTTTATCATATTTAGAACATTGAAGAACTGAAAATATCTTTTCAGTGGTACTGATCCATTGTTCAGAAACTAATGGATCAGTGGACCCGCTGAATGAATGTGGACGCTGTCTCATGAAGGATTCAACAGAATGTTACTCCTTCCTTTGCTCGTTTGGAAGTCCTACATGATTTATAGATTGAGAAAGTTGTGTTAGCATGGCTACAAGATTTTTCATTCCAGCTCCCATAACGTTTGGTTTTTCAGGGGGACAATCATTTC
The DNA here is from genome assembly GCA_963277665.1 of Viscum album. Classification (NCBI taxonomy): domain Eukaryota; kingdom Viridiplantae; phylum Streptophyta; class Magnoliopsida; order Santalales; family Viscaceae; genus Viscum; species Viscum album. The sequence goes on along the minus strand of OY728137.1, from coordinate 462,395,381 downwards.
ATTTCCCGTCGCATTCCGCATTAACACGGTTCCTTCAGGTTCCAGCCATTAACTAAAACCAATAATAATAGTGTGAGAAACTCTAATTATAATAGGAAAACCACATAATCAAGAATAAAATTTCACACTTAAGGTCTTATCCTAGGTTATTCATGGCCATTTCTAAAACACTAAGATTGTGTTCTATTCTTAGACTTATCCTTAGGATTCTTACTAAGGCTTTCACATCCTAGTTTCCAAAGGTTGACTATACCTTTCCTCTGATACAATATATAACAACCCATACATTACATACATTGTTAGTACTTCAAAATTAAAGTACACTTATTACAACATCTAACAAAACCATGAAAGGACTCTATAGGTATAGTGTCTTTAGAAACTGGGAAACATAAACAACTGGTTCATAAAGCCTCTACACTGTCTCCCGTTTATTTCATCATATCTATAGTCCCTTTTGGCATATCTTACTTAATAACCTTTTTCCTAACCAGGGGAAAGAAAACATACAAAAGGGTGAGATCAATTTCTGAGTAAGGGTAAACAAAATAAATATCAATCACATCATATTCATATGAACATATCATTTTGGAAATCTTACCCTGCAAAAGAGATCATAATTTCAAAACATGGGATAAATCATGGTAGTGAAATGTAATCACAATAATCATGACATAAAACATGAAGCTTTTTGAAATACACACATAATCATAGAGAATCATTTCTTATTAGTCAAGACTCATTACCAAGACTATCTTAGTGGACAATGTCCATTTATGAACCAAGTTCATTCCTCATTTCAGTCCTGTTTCACTGAACCGGTTTAACCTGTCGTTCCAGCCATGTCTATCTCATGAGATATAAAATCTTTACCCAATTCATTGGAGGGAGTTATAGGTACCACCCTTCTTATAATGATACCATTCTTATGTGTTCCATAAAATCATAAACTATACATCATAGCATAAACCATGTAATAAAAATGGGATTCTTAAACATCGTGACATCATAAAACAATTCATATAAGATAAAGGAATTCATAAAAATAATTCCATCACAACATAATCATATCAATGTAATAATAGGGATAGAAACATAACCCTTTATTATCTTAGATGGAAAATAATTTTGATAAAACACTTGAACTCCATTCTTGAGGAAAATATCCTTTCAACTTCAAAAACACTTCTTCTTTCATAACATGTCATACAATTCTAAACTAAAAGAATTTGATTAAAAATAAACTTGAAAACTTGTAAAGGAAGCTTCTTGGAAATAATTTTTTAAAAATACATTCATGCCGTATAAGTTAAGAAAAAACAATCTTCTCGTACTTTTGTCGAAAAAGTCAAAAAGAACCTCGTACGAAAAACCATCAAAGATTCTTTCATATCTTTTACTAAAAACTCAACGAATGGTAAATTTGGATTTAAAAAATTGTAGGTGGATGGAAATAATATTACATATTGATGAAACATGGATGTGGATGATAAAATACACCCCAGTAAATTCCAAAGTATAAACAATCTCGGATAAAAATGATATTGTGATATTTCCCATACCTTAGGTCTGATTTGCTTCGTAAGTGTCCGAAACTCTTGTATAATGATATAAATACTGTAATTGACTTATTCCAGAATCATACTCTTTGTTATGATATCATATATGGTCATCTTCTTAGCTTATTATTAGAAATATTTCATTGCGACTTGTTATTCATGTGTTTATTAATTTTTATTCTTATGTGTGTTTTGTCGAATAAATTCTTATTCTTTTTTTTAGGTTATAGATACCTCATTTCCAGAATGGTATTAGTGTAATATATATCATATGTATTCACTCAATTAAATTATGTAATCATTATGCAATGATAATCATGTAGAACGAGTCGCATCACATCGTGGAGACGGTATTCCATACGTACGCACGAGCGATGATATCGTTCCCATGATCGTGGAATTGTATTGGAGTGTATGTATACTATTTCAGAATCAAGATCACTTTACAATAATCATATATATTAATTCCTTACACCATTATACAAATCCAAGTAATGTGGTGGTGGAAAATAGATTACCCCACGGCGTGGAGACGGTATTCCGTACGTACGCACGCGCGGTGATTTTGTTTTCCGTATGATGGATAGATGGTGACATAGGGTTTTTTCATAATTATAATAACATATCAGTATATGAGTGATACTGATTTTATTAATTCATATTGAAACAACTAAAGAAGAAGAATTGGAAGAAGAAATAAAGTTGAAAGAATTGGTAATAGACATTACCGCTTCTTTGAAGCGCTTCTTTGAGACCTCCTTTTCGGGAACTAAAATTGGTCATTTAATAAGACCAGGACCTCTAGGATATTTCTATGGAAGTGGAGAGGAGGAATTTTCAGGTATTGGCCGAGGTTGAAGGCACAAAGTGGTGTGAGGAAGAGAGGGAGGAGGTTCCCTTTTATAAGGGAGGAGAGGGGCACCTTTGGAAAAACTAAAAATATTATTTTATTATAAAGCCATATTCGGTTTTAAATAGCTCCAAATTGATTTATTTAGAATATAAGGTTGGGATGGGTCTAAATCCTCTCATAAAATATAATTTGGACTTGTTTAGTTTACTATTTTAACCTTATCATTTTGATTTAACTTTAAGTTAGATAATTTTACTATTACCGTGTCTTTTTGTGTTCTTACACTATAAGGTTAATAAACATACTATAACAAGACAAAAGAACCCCAAGTTGTTTATTATTAATATATATAACCTTATATAAGTCATTTGGCCGAACCATAGATTTTTAGGAACCAAATAACAATTAATAATATAATATATTTTTTAAAAACTATTTTATGTCAATTTTGACACTATTTAGTAATTGATTTTTGTGATAATCATAACAGAATTATTAGTTCGAAAGAAGTTAATTAAATCAATACTAACATGTCCTATTAAACTATAATATTAGTTTAATTCATAAAAATTCCAAAATTACACTTATTTGGATCTTTATAACATCAATTATGTCAATATTTCATTAATAAGATAATTACTGCATCATCATTGTGTAATAAATAAATTAAATTAATTAATGTATAAAAATTAAAAATAAAATACCATTATGTAGGAAATATTTTTATCTTTATAATGAATATTTATAGTCGAATTTATCTATTGTATAACCCTATATTAAAAATTATTTACTTATTAATCTTTGATTTTAACTATTTTAACCATTCTTTAAATAAATAAATAATAAATGTCCTACTCTAATCTAAGTGTGCCTAAATTCTCATATTTTATTCCTAAGGTTGTTTTTGGTACAATTAAACTTACCCAATAGGATAAGGACATGTTTTAGGGTAATAATAATATCATTTTTACCCTTAATTACCCTATTTACTTTTAACCCTTGTAAAAAAAAGTAAAAAGCTACTATTCACCAAAAATTATTTTCATCTCATTGAAACACATTTTATATACTGAAATCAACCGTGTCTCTTGGATTTTTGAAATTCCACTCACAGAAGCGGTAAAATTATGTTTTTGGTAAATTTGCAAATTCTCTTAGGAGGCGGGTAAAAGATGGTGAAAATTTCGATAAAATTTTTATATATCTAAAATTATTTTAAAATGACTCCAATGAATTGTATTGAACATATATAGGTATTATGTATCAATTTTGACCTAAAATAAATTTAAATAAAAATAATTATTATTGAAATAAAAAGTCAATTTTTAAATAGTAACCCAGTGTTTTCACTATTCATAAAAAATTGAAAGTTTCCAGAAAAATACCAAAATTTCACCCTAGGGTAATTTCGATATTTAAAATAAAAAAAAAGTCCATTTTGAAAAATAAAATTTAAAAAATTTCAAAAAGTGGTTATTACTATTCATAATGGCTAATTTTAATAATATTTTAATAGCACACCGTTGTTTAGTGAAACTCGGTATTGCGTGCGATGCAAGCTATCAAGGAAGGTCACAATTGCGTGTAAAGAAAACCAAGCTAGTGTTGTGTGTAGTGAAAGATTCCTTTGATGGTTTATATAAAATAAAAACAAAATATTTCTTATAAAAGTCTCGGGTGTTACAATATACCCCCCTTAAAATTAATTTCGCCCTCGAAATTCGTCACTTGTAACAAACAGATGAGGATACCTCTCCCTCATTATATCATCAAGCTCCCATGCCTCTTCTTATAATTGGTGGTTCCTCCATAAAACATTCACCAAGCAAGTGTTGTTGTTCCGTAGGACTTTTTCACTACGATTGAGAATCTATATCGGCTGTTCTTCATAAGAAAGATCGTGTTCCAGCAGTAAAACTTCTTAGATGAGCACATGTGAAGGATCAGGTATGTACTTTCTTAAGAGAGATACATGGAACACAACGTGAACTTGAGAGAGATTCGGTGGAAGTGCCAATCGGTAAGCTACCTTCCCAACACGATCCAGTATTTCGAAAGGACCGATATACCTAGGGCTCAACTTTCCCTTCTTTCCAAATCTCATTACACTCTTCCAAGGAGGTATTCGTAAGAACACTTTATCACCCCACTTCAAACTCTACGTCTTTTCTTTGGTTGTCGGCATAACTTTTTTGTTGACTCTGAGTTGCTCCTATGTGTTGTTGAATAGATCGGACCTTTTCTATCGTCTCATCAACAAGATCAGATCCAAATAGCTTTCTTTCCCCAACTTCATCTCAGCATGTTGGTGTCCTGCATTTCTTTCCACAGAGAGCTTCATAAAGAGCCATATGAATACTGGAGTGAAATCTATTATTATAAGAAAATTCCACCAACGGTAGGTGTTGATCCCAATCACCTATGAAATCCATAGAGCAAGCTCTCAACATATCTTATAGAGTTTGAATTGTCCTCTCAGACTGACCGTCTATCTGAGGATGATAAGCAGTGCTGAAACTCAAATCTGTATCCAGAGTATGCTGAAGACTAATCCAGAAAGTTGAGGTAAACCTAGAATCCCGACCATATATAATAGAAGTGGTACTCCATGCAATCTTACCACATCCTTTACATATATCCTGGCAAGCTGATCAGAGAGAAATCTTCTCTAATAGCAATGAAGTGTGCAGACTTTGTAAGACGATCAACTATGACCGAGATAGAATTATTGCCTTTGGATGTTTTAGGAAGTCCTGTGACAAAGTCCATAGTGATGTTTTCCCATTTCCATTCGGGTATAGGTAATGGTTGTAACATCCCCTTAGACTTCTGTCTCTCATCATTAACTTGCTAACAAACTAAGAATCAAGAGACATATTCAGCAACATCAATTTTCATGCCATCCCACCAGAAGTACTCTTTTAGGTCCCTATACATATTTGTGCTTCCAGGATGAATAGATAATGAAGAATTATGAGCCTCATCCAGCAGCTCATTCTTTAATTTGGGGATGGGATGAACACAAACCCAATTCCTGAACATTATTATCCCATCACAATCAAGGTTGAATTGAGGAACATTTCTCACCTTCTTTTGTATCTCTACATCTTCTTTATGTTCCTCTTTAATCTTAACATGTATAGATGGTTGAACATTCATTTGAGAAAGATACGATTTTTCCCCTTTCATTATAATTCCAATATCCATCCTTTGTAAATCCATAAATATGGGATCTTTTGTGATCCTCGTCATGGATAAACTAGCATGGTCTTGTCGACATAACGCATCTGCCACCTTGTTTACTTCCCCAGGGTGGTAATGAATTGATCAGTCGTAATCCTTAATCAGCTCCAACCATCTTCTTTGGCTCATATTCAGCTCCTTTTGTGTGAAAATATACTTTAAACATTTATGATCAGTATAAATGTCACACCTTTCTCCATAAAGATAATGCATCCAAATCTTTAAAGTAAAGATTACCGTATCTAACTCCAAATCATGATTTGGGTAATTTTGCACATGGATTTTCAACTGTCATGAGGCATAACCTATCACCATATCATTTTTCATAAGAACACACCCCAATAACTTCTTGGATGCATCATTGTAGATCACAAACCATTCTCTACTACAAGGAAGTGTGAGCACAGGTGCACTGGATAACCTTCTTTTCAACTCCTTGAAATTATCTTCACATTCCTCCGTCCAAACAAATGTAACTCCATTCCGAGTAAACCTAGTGAGTGGATTAGATAATCGTGAAAAATATTTCATAAAACGTCGATAATATCCATCCAAACCAAGAAAACATCAGATCTTAGTTACTATTGTTGGTCTCGACAATCATTTGATAACATCTATTTTTTCTGGATCCACAGATATCCCCTCTTTTGAGATTATGTGACCCAAAAATGATACTTTTTGAAGCCAAAATTCACACATGGAAAATTTGGCATAAAGCTTCTCCTTTATCAGGGTCTTCAATATAATTTTCAAGTGATCATCATGTTCTTCCATTCTCTTTTAATATAATAGAATATCGTCTATAAATACTACCACAAACTGATCAAGATAGTCTCTAAAGACTCTACACATCGGATCCATAAAGATAGTAGGGGCATTAGTAAGACCAAAAGGCATCACTATAAATTCATAGTGTCCATACCTTGTACGGAAAGCTGTCTTTGGTATATCCTCTCTTTTGACCCTTAATTGATGATACCCTAAACGAAGATCAATCTTGGAAAAGTATTGAGCTCCGCGTAGTTGGTCAAATAATTCATCAATGCACGGGAGAGGATATTTGTTCTTAATAGTGATCTTGTTAAGTTCTCAATAATCAATGTAGAGTCTCATTGATCCATCTTTCTTCTTAACAAAAAGAACATGTTCTCCCCAAGGTGATGCACTAGGGCGTATGAACCCCTTATTTACATTCACTTGGAGTTTCTTCTTCAATTCTTGGAACTCAATTGGGGCCATTCTATAAGGTGTCTTTGAAATAGGTAAAGCACCCAGTACGAGTTCTATTGAAAACTCAACTTCACGATTTGGTGGATGACCCGACAATTCCTCCTGAAAGACATCATCAAAATCCCGTACAATGGCCATATACTTAATCGTGAGTTTCTCACCAACCATTTTAGATAAATAACCTTCATTTAGTGGAATCAATACCCATAAGATAGAATAAATTTCCACTGGAGGGTTATGTTCATACTTGCATCGATAGACGATCAAAGATTGATCTGGAATATGAAATGTGACTTCCCTTCTTTGGAAATTGATATGAGATCCATATAGAGAAAGCCAATCAATTCCAATAATCAAATCAAATTCCACTATAGGGAGGATCACAATATTTACAGGAAACACTTTCCCACAAACATCAATCGGAGAAGAATTATAAAATTTTGATGCGACCGTTGTTCCATCAGGGGTTGTCACAGCTAACTCAACATCTAATTGTTGAGGTAATACGGCGATACCCTTAGAAAATTCTTCAGAAATAGAGTGGGTGGATCTAGAATCAAATAAAACATTTTCTACATTAGATTGGATGGTATGTGAACCTTTAACCAGTTCGTTATTGTACTCCACATCGCTGATAGAAATTTCATGTGACTTTCCTTTGTCTTTAGCCTTAAGAGTTTGTTGACGTCGATCATCATCAACAACCCTTGGATTAAGGAATTGATTGGCATAATTCCCCATTTCCCTGCACATGTAACATTGAAGTGTAGGAGGTGAAATCTGTGTAGCCTTTTCATTGATCGCATCACTAGAAATCTTCTTCCCATCATTGCGACATTCAAATGCCCGATGACCTTCCTTTCCACATTTGAAACATTTACTTTTCCCTTTAATACAACTCCCTCCATGTTTCATTCCAAACATTGTGCATAAGGGAAAACTCATCTTCTTTTCTGTGTGCTCTTTATATTTTCCGTTGAATTATATTTTCCTCTTCTTATCTAACCCATATGACTGATGGGTTACGCCAATCTACATCTCAACTTTTAGAGCACATCGAACGATTTCCTCATAGCTATTGATGTCCCTTATGGCTAACGCCCTTTGAAGACTTGGTTTTAAGCCACTAAAGAATCGATCGATCTTACTTTCAGGTTGGATAATAATACCAGAAGCGTACCTTGGAAGTATTGTAAAATTTGCTTCATAGGTACCAACAGATTCATCATCCTTTTGCTTTAGTTCAAGAAACTCCTTCTCCATCTTTGTTCGGAGAATACGAGGGAAGTACTTATTGAAAAATTAGTTCTTGAACACCTCCCATTCCATGGACTCAATTTCATCTCTTGGCCTCGTATTATTGAAAAGATTCCACCATTGATCAACATCACCTTCCAAACGATACACTGCTAAGATGAATTTATCATGTTCAAAACATTGATGAACTGAAAATATATTTTTAGTGGTACTGATCCATTGTTCAGCAACTAATGGATCAGTAGACACGCTGAATGATGGTGGACACTGTCTCATGAAGGATTCAACAGAATGTTGCTCCTTCTTTTGCTCGTTTGGAAGTACTTCATGATTCATAGCTTGAGAATGTTGTGTGAGCATGGATACAAGGTTTTTCATTCCAGCTCCAATAACGTTTGGTTTCTCAGGAAGACAATCATTACATTGCCCGTCGCATTCCGCATTAACATGGTTCCATCTGGTTTCTAGCCATTGACTAAAACCAAGAATAATAGTTTGAGAAACACTAATTTTAATAGGAAAACCACATAATCAAGAATAAAATTTCACACTTATGGTCTTATCATAGGTTATTCATGGCCATTTCTAAAACACTAAGATTGTGTTCTATTCTTAGAATTATCCTTAGGATTCTTACTAAGGTTTTCAAATCCTTGTTTCCAAAGGATGACTATACCTTTCCTCTGATACCAACTATAACGACCCTTACTTTACATACATTGTTAGTACTTCAAAATTTAAGTACACTTATTACAAAATATAACAAAACAATGAAAGGAACATATGGGTATAGTGTCTTTAGAAACTGGGAAACATAAACAACTGGTTCATAAAGCATCTAGACTGTCTCCCATTTATTTCATCATATCTATAGTCCATTTTGGAATATCTTACATAATAACCTTCTTCCTGACCTGGGGAAATAAAACATACAAAAGGTTGAGCTCAAATTCTCAGTAAGGGTAAACAAAATAAATTCAATCACATCATATTCATAAGAACATAATATTTTGTAAATCTTACCCTGCAAAAGAGATCATAATTTCATAACACGGGATAAATCATGGTAGTGACATGTAATCACAATAATCATAAATTAAAACATGAAGCTTTGTGGAATACACACATAATAATAGAGAATCATTTCTTATTATTCAAAACTCATTTCCAAGACTATCTTAGTGGACAAAGTCCATTTCTGAACCGAGTTCATTCCTCATTTCAATCCTGTTTCACTGAACCGGTTTAACCTTCCGTTCCATCCATGTCTATCTCATGAGATATAAAATCATTACCCTATGAATTGGAGGGAGATATAGGTCCCACCCTTCTCATAATGATACCATTCTTATGTGTGCCACAAAATCTTAAACCATACATCATAGCATAACCCATGTAAAAAAATGGGATTCTTAAGCATCGTGAAATCATAAAACAATTCATATAAGATAAAGGAATTCATAAAAATAATTCCATCACAAAATAATCAAATAAATGTAATAATTGGGATAGAAATAGAACCCTTTATTATATTAGGTTTTTTTTTGATAAAACACTTGAACTCCATTCTTGATGAAAATATCCTTTCTACTTCAAAAACACTTTTCATTTCTTAACATGTCATACAATTCTAAACTAAAATAAGTTGATTAAAAATAAACTTGAAAACATGAAAAGGAAGCTTCTTGGAAATAATGTTTTAAATATCCATTCATGTCATATAAGTTAAAAAAACAATCTTCTCGTACTTTCTTCGGAAAAGTCAAAAAGTAACTCGTACGAAAAACGAAAAAACATTCCTTTCATAACTATTAAAAAACACTCACCGAAGGGTAAAATTGGATTAAAAAAATTGTAGGTGGATGTAAATAATATTACATATTGAGGAAACATGGATGTGGATGATAAAATACACCCCAATAAATTCCAAAGTATAAACAATCTCGGATAAAAATGAGATTGTGATATTTCTCTTACCTTAGGTCCGATTTGCTTCGTAAGTGTCCGAACCTCCTGTATAATGATTTAAATAATGTCATTGACATATTAAAGTATTATACGCACTGTTATGATATCATATATGGTCATATTCTTAGCTTATTATTAGTAATATTTCATTGCTACTTGTTATTCATTTTTTTTACTTTTTGTTCTTATGCGTGTTTTGTAGAATAAATTTGTATTCTTCTTTTTAGGTTATAAATACCTCGTTTCCAAAATAGTAATAGTGTAATATATATCATATTTATTCACTCAATTAATTTATGTAGTCATTATGCAATGAAAATCATGTAGAACGAGTCACATCTCATCGTGGTGACCGTATTCCGTACGTACGCACGAGCGATGATATCATTCCCATGATCATGGAATTGTATTAGAGTGTATGTATACTATTTCAGAATCAATATCACTTTAAAATAATCTTATATATTCATTTCTTACACCATTATACCCATAGAAGTAAGGTGGTGGTTGAAAATAGATTACACCACGACGTGGATACGGTATTCCGTACGTACGCACGCACGGTGATTTCATTTTCTGTAGGATGGATAGATGGTGAAATAGGGTTGTTTCATTCTTATAATAACATATCAGTATATTATTGATACTGATGTTATTAATTCATAATGAAACAAATAAAGAGAATGAAGTGGAAGAAGAAATAAAATTGAAAGAATCGGTAACAGACATTACCTCTTCTTTGAAGCGCTTCTTTGAGACCTCCTTTTAGGGCACTAAAATTTGTCTTTGAAGAAGACCATGACCTCTCGGATGTTTCTATGGAAGTTTAGTGGATGAATTTTCAGGGGTTTGCCGAGTTTGAAAGCTCAAAGTGGTGTGAGGAAGAGAGGGAGGAGGTGCCCTTTTATAAGGGAGGAGAGGGGCTCCTATGGAAAAATAAAAATATTATTTTATTGTAAAGCCATATTCTTTTTTAAATAGCTCCAAATTGATTTATTTAGAAGATAAGGTGGGGAGTGGTCATAATCATCTCATCCAATATAATTTGGACAAGTTTATTTAACTATTTTAACCTTATCATTTAAATTTAACTTTAAGTAAGATAATTTTACTTTTACTCTGTCTTTTTGTGTTCTTACACTATAAGGTTAATAAACTTACTATAACAAGACAAACGAATCCCAAGTTGTTTATTATTAATATATATAACCTTATATAAGCAATTTGGCTGAACCTTAGATTATTTAGGAATAAAATAACAATTAATTATATAAAATTTGTTCTAAAAACTATTTTATGTCAATTTTGACACTATTTAGTAATTGATTTTTGTGAAAATCATAACAGAATGATTAGTTCGAAAAAAGTTAATTAAATCAATACCAACTTTTCATATTAACGTAGAAGATTAGTGTAATTCATAAAACGTCTCAAATTACATTTATTTGGGTATTTATAACATCAATTATGTCAATATTTCATTAATAAGATAATTACTGCATCATCTTTGTGTCATCAATAAATTATATTATTTAATGTATAAAATATTACAAATAAAATACTATTATGTAGGAAATATTTGTACCTTTATAATTAGTATTTATAGTCGAATTTATCTTATGTATAACCCTATATTAAAAATTATTTACTTATTAAACGTTGATTTTAACTATTTTAACCCTTCTTTAAATAAATTAATACTAATTGTCCTAATCTAATACAAGTGGACCTAAATGGTCATATTTTATTCCTAAGGTTGTTTTTGGTCGAATTAAAATTGCCCAATATAATTAGGACATGTGTTAAGGTAATAATAATATTATTTTTACCCTTAATTACCCTATTTACTTCAAACCGTGATAAAAAACTAAAAAGTTACTATTCACCAAAAATTATTTTCATCTCATTCAACCAAATTTTACTTACTGAAATCAACCGTGTCTCTCGGATTTTTGAAATTCCACTCATAGAAGTGGAAAAATTTTGTTTTATGTAAATTTGGAAATTATCCTAGGAGGTGGGTAAAAGACGGTGAAAAGTTCGATAAATTTTTTATATATCTAAATTTATTATAAAATGACTCCAATGAATTTCATTGAACTTATATAGGTATTATGTATTAATTTATACCTAAAATAAATTTAAATAAAATAAATAATTATTTAAATAAAAAGTCGATTTTGAAATAGTAACCTAGTGTTTTCACTATTCATCAAAATTGAAAGTTTCCAGAAAAATACCAAAATTTCACCGTAGGATAATTTCAATATTCTGAATCCAAAAACGAAGTCCATTTTGAAAAATAAAATTTACAAAATTTCAAAAAGTGTTCATCACTATTCATAACGGCTAGTTTTAATAATATTCTATTAGAATATCGTTGTTTAGTGAAACTCGGTATTGCGTACGACGCAAGCTATCAAGGAAGGTCGCAATTGCGTGTAAAGCAAGCGAATCTAGTGTTGTGTGTAGTGAAAGACTCCTTTGATGATTTATATAAAATAAAAACATAATATTTCTTATAAAAGACTCGGGTGTTACACTGACCCACACAGGATCTGACCCACATAGGATCGTTATGCACTGACCCACACAGGATCGTTGAGCGCTGACACACAGAGGATCTATACCACACGGTATCGGTATGTTTTGTCCCACACAGGATCACTGAGCACTGAACCACATGGGATCTATAGGTACTAACCCCTGCAATTACCCACATAGGATCCGACCCGACCTGAGTTGATACATAACTAACCACTGTATTATCTGTCTCCAACCTCCACCTCACTGTCATCCAAAGGATTCCTCGCACTCGGGGCACTCGAGTTCCGTAGAATCTGTCCCTTGAGATAATAGTCATACCTCAAACACCACTACGTTCCACGAAGAATTATACTAATGGTCCTTCATGTCATAAGGGACCGAACGCAACAGAGGGTGTAACATCTCAAGGTATTCTAAAAATAAAATTGAAAGTGCTTTAAATTTTGTTTAAGGTATATATTTATAAGTATCCTTTAAACCGAATTTTATTTCTTCTATGTTTTGAATTTCAAGAAACTGTCATCTACAATTGTGTTCAGTATGTTATTTAGAGTTTGATGAAACAAACTTGTTTTTTTGGTGAATAGTAACATACCCTTATGAGTAGTAATATGAATAGTAAAATGACTTCATGAATAATAAATAATAATAATATATTATTTTCCCATGGAAATAGGATAATGGGATCTTAATTAATTTTCCAATGTCACAAAAAAGTAATTGCACTTCTATATTGTTATTTTTCGAATTAACTGTGACCTTATTTAAAAATTAAATTAATAATATTTAGAAAATTATTTTTGAAAAATGGAGTTCATTTTTTAATTCTACACATCAAATAATGGTTGGGGTAAATTTTTGTTATTTTTCTGAAACTCTTGAATTTTCGTTGAATAGTGAAATACGATAAAATACCGTATAATCAATTTATCAGTTAAAATGCACTATTTATGACATCATAAGTGATGAAAGGACACTTTCTTCGAACTCAAATGATATAATCACTATTTAGGGCCACTTTATTTGAGATTATTCATAGTCTTGATAAAAATATTATAATAATGATTCTAATCATCTAAAATACCTCCCCTCCTCCACTATAAATACCACCGTCATTACCCTCTTCCCCCCCACACCTCTCAAGCCTTGATCATTGTCTAATTTCTACCAAATTCCCTCCCCAATCTTATTTCCCACGTCCTAGAGCTGTTGGTCTCACCAAAGACCAAAATCAAATCCCTTAAGAAGGATCTCAAGAAGAAGAGATCAAGAGGTAAACAACCTCTTTTATTTTCCTTCTTTTCATTCATTTTTTGTTATTCTCCTCCATTACCTTTGTATTTTGTAGGGATATTTAATTAAATATTCCCCCTTACTGTCCAAATTTTGAATTAATGATGAAATATTCTATTCCTTTCATCAAACTTGTTTTTATGAAATTTTAAGAGATGACGTTAGGCTGCCGGATTTTCGTGAGAAATTTATCAAGATTTTCTATTATTTCATGATTCGTTTTCCTTATTTCCTAACTCCCTCTTATCCAAGAGGCATGAAATCTCCAGAATCCTATATATTCCTTATTTTATCATGATTATGGAAAATTACTCTTCAGTATTCTTCTCCTCTTCCACTTATTTAAAGAATCAAAAACCATTGTCCATTTGTGTCGAATTACCGACATCGTGGACGATGTATTTTCAATTTCCATTAATTCTTTCAAGTCAGGTCATGAAACCATTTAAATGGTTGAACCAGGTTATAATATATGTTTTATGACCCATGTATGGTTTTTAATTCTTTTTTACGCATGGTTATAATTTAAAAGACAAAATGACGTTGTTATTATCAAAGAACCACTAAAATGATCTAAACGAACATCATTAATGTTTTAACTTATAAGTAATTCTCATATAAAGAATAAAGGTGATAAATGGTATAAATTATGGTAATTGAAATATGTAAATACTACCCCATTCCAATTCTATATTTTCACATCCAATCAACAAGAACGATTCATCATGAACCGATCGTGGAAATCACAAAAGAACTCACCCAAAATAATACAGGGAACAAAATACTAACAATTAAGGGGTAAATGAGGTTATAAAATGACCATATAAGATGTTATAAACATGAAAATGTTTTTGTAAAATACTAATAACACACTTTTAACCATTATACAGGAGGTTTTAACAAGTTTCAAGTAAGACAATCTTAAGGTAAGGGAACTCTAAACCCGATTTCCATTCTTTGGGTTAACCTTATAATTTAATATTTATGGGATATTTAAATTGTTTGTGTGATTGGTTATGTTTATATTATGTTTAATTATGTTTATTTACAGATTATATACATATTCAATCCACTCTATTAAGTCTCAATTCATGTATATGATGTTTATAAGGGACTTTTCTTCTAAAATCCTCTTTAAAAATTCTGTTTTACAAGATTAAAATGCAATGTTTTTATGCTATTATTTATGTTGTATGATTATGTTTTGGTTATTGTGAATTGTTTATGATGAAGGGTGGGACCTATATTTCCCTCCAATGCATTGGGTATGAGTAAGTTGTAGGTCGGCCGTATGGTTACTCCACGTGTAACTGCGATGGTTACACAAAGTATGGTAGCTGTGAGAGTTACAAATTTTAAGGTAGCCAATATGGTTACAGGATTATGTATGTAATTCCTCAAGATACCTATATGATTATATTTATGTTTGTGTGGATATTTTGTAAATCTCATGATACACGAAGAATTTATTTATGGGTGGAAAGTATGTCTTTTGAAAATGTTTTCATACGTTATGAGTATTCATCGACTAATGTGATTTTTCCTTCTTTTTCATAGCTTACTGAGATTTTGTGCTCATGCCATGTTTTTGAATTATTTGTCACAGGTTAATGGATGAGTAATAAAAGTAAGGAAGGCATGTTAAATGTTGAAGAATTTTCAAGGAGTCTTGTTTTATGTTTTAATGTTTTATATTCTGAGAAAAATGGAAACAGATTTTATGGTATCCACTATGTAACAATGTGTAATGTTATGTATGTTTTGTCTTAATTATCTAAAGCTATAAACTTGAAATGATCCTCAATGTAAAAGGAAGTGTTTTCTTGAATAAATTCTAAATTATGTGTGTAATAATTGTGGGTTGTTATAGTTGTTATCAGAGGATAGTTTAGATAACTTTAGGGGTTAGGCTGATGATAATAGAATACCATAAATGATTTTCACTCTATGTTTAAATTGTTATAGCATTTAAAGATTAACATGTTGCTTCATCTAAGAAATTTTTGTTTAGAATGGTTTTCTGCAGAAGGAACATGGATGCCGAAGAAGAGAGGCACCGACAAAATGATATCCTCCCTGATCTACAGCCCGAAATGGTAGGGATTGGACCCGAGAAGTTTGTGAAAGTAATGGCTCAGCTAATGAAGGCAATAAATGGTGGTGGCATCCATGAAAGAGAACAAATATAGGTACCCCAATGGAACATGACAGTGGTGGAACATTTTATGAGACAACATCCTCCTTCATTCAATGGATCTTCTGTCCTAGTGGCAGCAGAAGGATAGATTAAAGCCCGTGAAAAGATATTTGATGTTATGGGATGTTCGGACAATCAAAAGGTAAGTCTTTCCATTTATCGTTTTGAAGGGGAAGCTGATCAGTGGTGGTCAATGGTAAGGAATATCAGGGGTAGAGAGGATTTTGATGCCTTAGTGTGGGATGAATTTAAAAGTCTTTTTCCTGAAAAATATTTTCCTAAGGTGGTGAGACTTAGAATGGAGAAGAAATTCCTCGAATTGAAACAAAAATTGGAAGATTCAGTGGCTATGTATGAGGCGAACTTCACCCGACTAGCGAGTTATGCTCCAAATCATATTCTGGATCTCGATAGCAAAATCAACCTTTTTTACTCAAGATTAAATCCAAGGTATCGAAGGGCATTGGCCTCCTGTGAATTCAAAAGTTATGAGAAACTTGTCTGATGTGATGAGAGGGTAGAGATAGAGTTTGCTGATGATCACATGCATTTGGGAAACAAAGAGAATAAGAGGTTCAGTTGGCAAGAAATGGGTAAGAATCAACCAAATAAATCTGATTGTAAGAAAATCCAGTTTCCAGTTTGTGAAAAGTGTGGCAAGAAGCGCCATGGGAAATGTCTTATCAAAACTGGGAAGTGTTTTAAATGTGGTAAGTTTGGACATATGGCCCGAGATTGCAAGGAAAATGATCCAAAGACTAATCTTGATAAGAAAACTGTAAAGTGTTTTAAATGTGGTGAGATGGGTCACTATGAAAATGCCTGTCTAATGAGGGATCCAAATGATACATAGAAGCCAGACTACAAGAAGAAAGGTGTAGGGAGATCCTTTGAGACTACGTCAGCAGGTGTTGGGCCATCAATGAAGTTGTATCAGGTACTTTGTTTGTTCACCCAGATTTTGCTAATGTTTTGTTTGATATGGGGTCTACACATTCCATCGTCTCTGATAAATTTTCTAGTAAATTGGAAATATCACCTCAACAAATGAGACCCGAACATGTTGTTAAAACACCAGGGGAAAATGTTATAGAAAAGAGGAATTATAAGAACATTTCTATTGTGGTATGTGGAAAGACTTTACTTGCAAACCTTGTTGTCTTACCCTTAGTCGAGTTTGATGTTATTCTGGGGATGGACTAGCTTTTTGATTATCATGCTAAAATTGACTATAGAGCTAAAGAAGTTGTTTTTGAGAAAGAGTATCAGTTTGTATGCAAGAATGAACCCATACAATTGATAACATATCAGGAAGCTGAGAAACTACCGAAAGATGTAAATCAAATTTATCTTGCTCATATTTTTGAAAACAAGGGAACTATTAAAATTAATGATGTGCCAGTGGTAAATGAATACCGTGATTTTTTTCCTGAGGAGATACCCAGTTTCATACCTGAAGGAGAAGTCGAATTCACAATTTACCTAGTTCCTGATGCTAAGACAATTTCAAAATCCCCATATCGTAATTCTCCAATAGAACTTCTTGAATTGAAAAATCAGTTACAAGATTGGCTTCTCAAAGTCTTCCTTCATCCCATCACTTCACCATGGGGAGTCCCTATTTTGTTTGTTAAAAATAAAGATGGTTCCATGAGACTTTTCATTTATTATAGAGCTTTGAATAACATCACTATTAAAAACAAGTATCCTTTGCCTCATATTGATGACTTGTTTGATCAGCTCTAGGGAGCTCAGTACTTTTCCATGATTGACTTGAGATCCGGATACCATCAGCCGAAGGTGAAGGAGTATGAAATCTCAAAAACAACATTTCATACCAGATATGGGCATTATGAATTTGTTTTTATGCCATTTGGTTTAACTAATGCACCTGCTGTATTCCTGAATCTTATGAATAAATTATTTCATGAGTTCTTGGATAAGTTTGTGGTTGTATTTATTGACGACATTCGGGTTTTTTCTAAAAATAAAAAGGAGCATGAAAAACATCTAAGGGTTGTTTAACAAACATTAAAAGAAAAGAAACTATATGGAAAATTCAGCAAGTGTGATATTTGGTTGCAACAGATTTCTTTTCTGGGGAACATTGTAATTAATGATGGAATAACAGTTGATCTTGCCAAAACAATAGTAGTTGATGAATGGCCAAGACCCACAAATGATACCAAGATTCATAGTTTTCTAGGCTTAGCATGTTATTACCGATAGTTTGTTAATAACTTTGCACAGTTATCTAGACCGATAACTAAGTTAACAGAGAAAGAGGTTAAATTTTTTTGGATAGTGGAATGTGATATTTTTTTTTTCAGGAACTAAAGAAGAGATTGGTGAATGCTTCAGTTTTGGACTTACCTTCCCGGAATGGTGAGTTTTTCATCTACAGTGATGCTTCTTTGAAGGGATTTGGTTGTGTTTTGATGCAGAATGATTAGGTAATTGCCTATTCTTCGAGACAACTTAAACCTCATGAGCTAAATTATCCCACACATGATTTGGAATTGGCAGCAGTGGTTTTTGCTTTGAAAATTTGGAGGCATCATCTATACGGAACCAATTGACAAATATATACTGACCATAAAAGTCTAAAGTATATATTAACTCAGAAATAATTAATCATGAGGGAGAGAAGATGGATAGAACTGATAAAGGATTATGAATGCACGATCAATTACCATCCTAGAAAAGCAAACAATGTAGCGGATGCCTTATGTCGGAAACATCAAGCATCATTAACCATGATACATTTGGAACATGATACCTTGATTAATGATTTGATGAATTTTGGATTGGAAGTTGTTGGTGTAGGGAATACCTCTCTTTTGTTTCAGTTTTCAGTGCAATCTTCGTTGTCAGACAGAATTATCAAAGCGTAGAGGGAAGACTGTGAGCTACAGAAAAAGGTATAATTGGTTAAAATGGGAAAGTGACAGAATTTAATCTTGATAATGATTGTGTTTTAGGATTTGGAAAAAGGTTGTGTGTTCCTTATGATTCCATGTTGAAGAAAGAATTGTTGTGTGGAGCTCATAGTTCTCCATTTTCTGTTCATCCTGGAAGTACTAAGATGTTTAGAGACCTTCGAGAGTATTATTGGTGGAATGGGATGAAAAGAGATATTGCTGATTTCACAATGAAATATTGGACATGTTAGCAGGTTAAAGCAGAGTGGCAGTTACCGAAGGGGTTTCTTCAGCCTTTTCTAGTTCCAGAGTGAAATGGTAGAATATATCCATGGATTTTGTGGTCGGACTACCAATGAATTCTCGAGGTAACAATGTGATTTGGGTTATTGTTGATCAGTTAACAAAGTCTGTGTATTTTATTTCTATTCGAGATACAATGACATTGGATCAGCTTTATCAATTTTAGCTCAAGGAAATTGTTAGGTTACATGGAGTTCCTCTTTCCATTGTGTCTGACCGAGATCCCAGGTTCACTTATAAATTTTGGAAGGGACTTCAGGAGTCATTGGGCACAGATTTGAATTTCAGTACAGACTTTCATCTTCAATTAGATGGGCAGTCAGAACGAATGATTCAAACTCTGGAGGATATTCTTAGATCTTGTTCAATGGAATATCAGGAAAGTTGGGATCAACATATTTAATTAGTTGAGTTTTCTTATAATAACAGTTTCCATTCCAGTATTCAGATGGAACCTTTTGATGCCTTGTATGGAAAGCGGTGTCGGACTCCTGCGTTTTGGGATGAAGTCGGTGAAAGAAAGTTGATGGGGCCAGAATTAGTAGAAGAAGTGGATGAGAAAGTGAGGATGATCCAACAACACATGAGGACAGCTCCGAGCAGACAGAAAAGTTAAACGGACAATAGAAGTAAAGTCTTATCTTTCGAGGTAGGTGACCATATTTTCCTTAAAATCTCTCCTTCGAAAAGTGTGATGCGTTTCGGTAAGAAAGGGAAACTAAGTCGACAGTTCATCTGTGCTTTTGAAATCTTAGACAAAGTTGGAACAATTACATACCACGTAGCTTTGCCTCTGAGCTTGTTTCAGGTACACAATGTTTTTCATGTTTTGATGTTGAGAATGTATGTTGCAGATTCATCACATGTCTTGAGCCCAGAAGCAGTTCAGCTGGCAGAGAACCTGTCTTATGAAGAAAAAATGGTTCAGATTCTTGATCGAAGAGAACAGGTATTACGGAATAAGGTAATACACTAGGTAAAGGTTTTGTGGAGAAACCACATGGTTGAAGAAGCAACATGGGAGTCTGAAAATGCTATGAGGGAAAAATAACCTCAGTTGTTTATTAAGTAAATAAAATTGCGAGGATGCAATTTCAAGAAGGTGGGGATAATGTAAAATCCCATGGGTTTTTAAAACTAAAATTGAAAACGATTGAAATTTTGTTTAAATGATATATTTATAAGTATACAATAAACATAATTTTATTTCATCTATGTTTTGAATTTCAAGAAATTGTCATCTACAACTTCATTCAGTATGTTATTTAGAGTCTGATGAAACAAACTTGTTTTTTTGGTGAATAGTTACATACCCTTATGAATAGTAATATGAATAGTAGTATGACCTCATAAATAGTAAATATTATTATTATTTTATTTTCCCAAGGCAATAGGATAATGGGATCTTAATTAATTTTCCAATGTCACATAAAACTAATTGCACTTCAATATTGTTATTTTTTCGAATTAACTGTGACCTTATTTAATAATTCAATTAATAATATTTAGAAAATTATTTTTGAAAAATGGAGTTCATTTTTGTATTCTACACGTTAAAAAATGGTTGGGTTAAATTTTTTGTATTTTTCTGAAACTCTGGAATTTTCGGTGAATAGTGAAATACGATAAAATATCGTTTAATCAATTTATCATTAAAAATGCACTATTTATGACATCATAAGTGATGAAAGGCCACTTTCTTCAAACTCACATGATATTATCACAATTCAGGGCCACTTTATATGAGATTATTCATAGTCTTGATAAAAATATTATAATAATGATTAAAATAATCTAAAATACCTCCCCTCCTCCACTATAAATACCACCCTCACTCCCCTCTTCCTCCCACACCTCTCAAGCCTTGAGAATTGCCTAATTTCTGCCAAATTCCCTCCCTAATCTTCTTCCCCCATCCTAGAGATTCTGGTCTCACCAAAAGACCAAAATCAAATCCCTTAAGAAGGATCTCAAGGAGAAGAGATCAAGAGGTAAACAACCTCTTTAATTTTCTTTTTTTTCTTTCTTTTTTTGTTATTCTCTTCCATTACCTTTTTCTTTTGTTGGGATATTTCATTAAATATTCCCCCTTACTGTCCAAATTTTGTATGAATGATGAGATATTCCATTCCTCTCATCAATCTTGTTTTTATTAAATTTTAAGAGACGCTGTTAGGCTGCCGAATTTTCGTGAGAAATTTCTCAAGATTTTCTTTTATTTCATGATTCGTTTTTCTTATTTCCTCACACCCTCTTATCCAAGAGGAATTAAATCCCCATAATCATGTATATTAATTATCTTCTCATGATTATTGAAAATTCCTCATCAATATTCTTCTCCACTTCCACTTATTTAAAGAATCAAAAAACATTTTCCATTTTTGTTGAATTACCGACATCGTGGACGATGTATTTTCAATTTCCATTAATTCATTCATGTATGGACATAAAACCATTTATATGGTTGAACCAGGTTATAATATATGTTTTATGACCCACATATTGTTCTGGAATTCTTTTGTACTCATGTTTATAATTTAAAAGACAAAATGACGTTATTATTATCAAAGAACCACTAAAATGATCTAAACGAACATCATTAATGTTTTAACTTATAAGTCATTCTCATATAAAGCATAAAAGTGATAAATGGTATAAAGTATGGTACTAGAAATATGTAAATACTACTCCATTCCAATTCTGGAGTTTCAATTCCAATCAACAAGAACGATTCATCATGAACTGATCGTGGAAATCACAAAAGAACTCACCCAAAATAATGCGAGGAACAAAATACTAATAATTAAGGGGTGAAATGAGGTTATGAAATGACCATAGAAGATGTTATAAACAAGAAAATGTTTCTTTAAAATATTAATATAACTCTTTTAACCATTATACATGAGGTTTTAACAAGTTTGAAGTAAGACAAGCTTAAGGTAAGGGAATTCTTAACCCAATTTCCATTCTTTGGGTTAACCATATAATTTAATATTTATGGGCTATTTAAATTGTTTGTGTGATGTGTTATATTTATATTATGTTTCATTTTGTTTATTTATAGATTATATACATATTCCATCCACTCTATTAAGTATCACTTCAAGTATATGATGTTTATAAGGGACTTTTCTTCTAAAATCCTCTTTAAAAATTATGTTTGTAAGATTCAAAAGCAACGTTTTTATGGTATTATTTATGTTGTATGATTATGTTTTGGTTATTGGGAATTGTTTATGATGAATGGTGGGACATATATTTCCCTCCAATGCATTGGGTATGAGTAAGTTGGAGGTCGGCTGTATGGTTACTCCACATGTAACTGCGATGGTTACACAAAGTATGGTAGCCGTGAGGGTTACAAATTTTAAAGAAGCCAAGATGGTTACAAGATTATGTATGTAATGACCCATGATACCTATATGATTATATTTATGTTTTTGTGGATCTTGTGTAAATCTCGTGTTACATGAAATAAGTATTTATGGGTGGAAATCATGTATTTTGAAAATGTTTTCATACGTTATGAGTATTCATGGATTAATGTGATTTTTCCTTCTTTTTCATACCTTTCTGAGCTTTTGTTCTCATCCCAAGTTTTTAAATGATTTTTCACATGCTAATGAATGAGTAATACAAGGAAGTAAGACATGTTAAATGTTGAATAATTGACAAGGATTCTTGTTTTATGTTTTAATGTATTATATTCTGAGAAAAATGGAAACTGATTTTATGGTATCCACTACATAACAATGTGTAATGTTATGTATGTTTTGCCTTAACTCTCTAATGATATAAACTTTAAAAGACCCCCAATGTAAAAGGAAGTGTTTTCTTGAATAAATTCAAGATTATGCATGTAATAAGTGTGGGTCGTTATAGAGGGTGTGTCAATCCGACGCTCAGTCTGTAAGTTATTAGTGTTTCCTTTCCGTGTGCTCGGTTGGATTTTGGGTTTGATCTTACCCGGTTGTACTCTATATTTATCCAAAACTCATGTGGAGTATAAAAAAAGGATCGTCTTGATCCCATGATTCTGGTTCCACAGACGGTTCGTCAAACGAACGTCTCTATCTCAAGAAATGGCCACAAAGGCGTATCTGGGTCTAGAGGGGATTGGGTCTGGTCCGACATGGTTTGGGTCAACCCAACCCAGGCCACAATGATGCTCGCCCGCCCGGTCCATGTTATGCGGGGCCCACCCATCCAGGTGCAGTGTCTGCCCTAGAATACATTCAGGGGGAGCCCCCCCACCCATGTAGGGTGACTCATCCAAACAATAGTTTGGTCACTACGGAGTAGACATGACTCTGTATATATATATATATATATGAGGGTCAGAGACAATATTATGTGACAAATGGACAATAATATAGTGAAACAATATACATACCAACTTGGGGAAATCGGTCCACTTCGATGGGAACTCTATGGTTGGAAAATATCACTACCAAAATTCAAAAAGATTAGTAGAATATCCCAGATTAACAATGAGATCTTCTCCAAAAGAAACACATATATTAAGGGCATAACAAAAAGAAAATGTCCCTACATTCTTGAAAAATATTTCCTAAAACAAAATTATACCAATTGGGGATAGAATTTGAACACTATTAGCATAAACCATCACTGTTGGAAGTTGTCATTCATGAGTCCATCAAATTTCTATTAATGGCATCTTCAGATCATGCTGATTTGTTAAAAAATAACAATATTAGTTGTAGTACTTGTGATGGTCCTCCCTATAAGATTATTACTAGACAAATTTTATGTCCTCCCTAGAGCATCTATGCGAAAGGCTTCCAATGTGGAAAAAATACCAATTGATCATGAGTGCTTTTTCATGGATGATCATCACAGTAGACCCTCTAGTGGCTAGAAGATCAATCATCAAGATGGTACTCCCTTTCAATCATTCACCATGAAGCTCCTCTTCAGGGTATAAAGAGTATAATTCTCCTTGTAGTCGGACATTGAGGGATAGTGGTATGCCTCTCTGTGTTGGTATTTGTTGTGATAGTTCTCCCCACAGTGACACCTTAATTCAACACATACAACCTCTCCAAGATATCATCATCCCTTAAGGTCATCTGCATTCTTCACTATTCCAAAATTCACAATTTATTTAGACATCAATATATTATTATATTCATCACCATGATGGAATTAAATACAAAGTTCCTCCCCAAAATGATAATTTATTTTAGCTAAATTTTCCGTCACATGTTTTATTCCTCTTTTAATGTACTCTCTAGGGAATAAATTGAATAATTTATCCATTTAGTCGAAAAAAACAATATGGTGGTTGTTTTCGACATGATATAATTCGATCTGAATTTTCTCTTTACTATGACTCCTTATTTTAACAAAAATGCCCTCCCCTTATAGTTGTCCTCTCAAAAGGTCTACCCTGTCATGACCCGTCCCCTAGGGCTTGTGTGGTGACTACCCCAAACCCGCCTTCCTTATGCCAGGGGAAAGAAACTTGCACCATAATGGCATATCCATAATTTTGGGAAGGCATTTCCTTTAAACTGGAAAACCCAATCTAATCACACATCACGTTACAAGCACAATGTAAAATAAATAGTAAATAGAGTGATTATAGTAAGTAATGGGGCTGGTATACAAGCCCAACTAGAAAGTACAAGTAAAACTGTAATCATCTCCTCTGATCACCTGCCAAGGACCCTACATGAAGGGTAGTTAAAGATCTCAAATAGTTGTCCCTACAATACGCATCATCTATGGTCCACCTTGGAGTTGTCTCTAGTCCTGGTATCCTCATCCTCAGTCAGCACTATCCATCATCTCCACAAGACACAATAAGGTGCGGGCGAAGCCCATGTAGGGGTGAGTATAACAATACTCAGTAGGGACCCCAAGACGACTGAGGTCTCCCAATTCCACAAGGGATAAACCAAAAGTCATGGAAACAACAGTAAACCCTACTTAGGTATATGCCCATACAAAAACCTAGGTTACCATGATATACTCATCTCACATAAGAAGGTCAAGTACCACAAAGGTAAAACCACAATGATAGAAGTACCACACAGGTAGCACCACTAAGGTAGGAGTACCACACTGGTAACACCATGTAGATATTGTACCACACTAGTACACCACGTAGATATAAGACTATTATCACATAGGTATATGTGATGTATTGAAGTAAAAGAGGAGCATTCATAAAGCTAGATCATCTTATTCTATTAAGAGGCACTACTGTTGATTATACAAATCTGAACCACATAGGATCGATAGGTACTTTCCCCCGCAATGACAAACACATTAACTGACCCACATAGGATCGGTATGTGCTGACCCACACAGGATCGATGAGCACTGACCCACACAGGATCTTACCCACTTTGTATCGGTATGCGTTGACCCACACAGAATCGTTGAGCGCTGACCCACACAGGATCTGACCCATACTAGATTGGTATGAAATGACCCACATAGGATCACTGAGCTCTAACCCACACATGATCTATAATAACTAACCACTACAATGACTCACATAGGATAAGATCTTCCTGGAGTTTATAGGTAACTATCCTCTGTATTATCCATCTCCAACCTCCGCTTCACTGCCATCCATTGGATTCCTTGTACCTTGTATGCTCGAGGTCCGTAAAATCTGTCAATCGAGATAACGATCGTACCTCAACCACCACTATGTTCCACAAAGAATTATCCCAAAGGTATGTAACATCATGAGGGGCCCAATACAATATACAACACGTTAATCGAACACTCGGTCTCTAACTTACTAGATTTTCTGCTCTATGGGACTAGTTGGATTCAGTGTTCGATCCAACCCTTCCATGGTCTAACATTATCAAATACTCAAGTGGAGTATACCAAAATGACCATATTGACCCCAGGATTCTAGTGTCAAAGGCGGTTCGTCAAACGAATACATGGTTCTCACAATTTGTCCACAAAAGCATATCTGGGTCTTCAGGGGCCTAGGTCCTGTCTGACAAGGCAAGACCTAGACTGGACATACCTAACCCAGTTCGGGTCGAGCCTCCTAGTCCGGGTCCATCCCGTGATGGGGCGGCCTATCGTGTAACCTGCTCGGCCAAGTGTGGGGTCCACCCTAGCCGACACCCAGGGGGAGGCACCCCCCAGGTTGGGTGACGCATCCACACATTTGTGGGGTCACTAAGGAGTAGACAAGACTTTGTATATCCATATAGGAGGATCATAAACAATATTATGTGATAAATGTAAAATAAGATAGGGAAAAAATATCCATTCCAACCAGGGGACTCCGGTTCTCTTCGATGGACACTCTATATTTTGGAAATATCCCTTTGAGAATCAACAAGATTTATAGAATATCCCAGAAGAACCATGATATCCTATTCAATAAGATCACATATTTTATAGCCCTTAAAAAACAAAAATTCCCCTAATTTCTTGAAATATAGTTATTAAAACCAAATTATGCCAAAGGGGGATATAAATTGAATACCATTATCATAAACTATCACTGTTGAAAGATGTTGTTCTTTATTCCTTCAAATATCTATCAGTGGGGTCTCAGGATCAAGCTAATTTGTTAAAAAATTAGAATATTAGTCATTTTAATTGTGATGGTCTTCACTATATTATTATTACTAGAAACATTGGTGGTCTTCCCTAGATAATATACCCCAAAGAATCCCAATGTATACAAAAGACCAATCGATCGTGAGATATTTTTACTGAATATCATCATAGTAGACCTTCTTGTGGCTAGAAGTTCAATAATCAAATGGTACTACCATTTCAATCATCCACCATGAAGCTCCTCCTCATCGTATACACTGTAAAAATTATCCCTATAGTCGGAAATTGAGGTATAGTGGTATTCCTCTTTGTGATGGTATCCACTTTGATAGTGCCCCCAACAGTGACACCGTAATTCAACATGAACATCCTCACCCAGCTATCTTCTACCCTAAAGGCCATCCACATGATTCACTATTCCCAAATTCACCATTTATTTAGACATCCATATATGATGATATTCATCACCATGATGTAATTAAATAAAAAGTTCCTCCCCATAAAGATAGTTTATTTTAGCCAGATTTTCCATCACATGTTTTCTTCCACTTGAAATTACTCCCTAGGGAATAAATTGAATTATTTATCCATTTAGTTGAATAAAAAGATATGGTGGTTGTTTTCGACATGGTAGAATTTGATCTGATTTTCCACTATATAGTGAGACCTTATTTTACCAAGAATTTCAACCCCTTATAGTTGTCCTCCCAAAAGGCCCACCTTGTTATGACCCATCACCCAGGGACTGTATAAGGGATACCCCAATACTGTCTTCCTTAGGTCAGGGGCTGGTGACAAGTACCGGAAAACCATATCCCTACATTGGGGATGGCATTTCCTATAAACATGCGAACACACACAATCAATGAACACAGCAGGATACAAGAAAAAAATAAACTAAACAGTAAATAGAGTGAGTAGAGTATGTAAAGGGGTCAGAATACAAGCTCAACTGGAAACTACAAGTAAATCATTAATGTACAAGTAAAACTAAAATCATCCCCTATTATCACCCACCTAGGACCCTACCGGAAGGTTTAGTACAACTCTCAAATGGTCATTTCAACAATATGCCTCATCTAAGGTCCACCTCTGACTAGTCTCCAGTTCTGGTACCCTTGTCCTCAGTTAGCACTGTCTGTCATCTGCAGAAGACACAACAAGGTGCATGTGTAGCCCATGCAAGGGTGAGTATAACAATACTCAGTAGGGACTATGAGACACCCTAGGTCTTTCAATTCCCCAATGGATAAATCACAATGCATGGAAACAATAGTTAACCCTACTTAGGTATATGATCATACATATACCTATGTTATCAAGATATACTCATCTCACCAAGGAAAGAATAATACCAGAAAGGTAACACCATAGATGTAGAAGAACCACACATGTGACACCAAAAAGGTAGAAGTGCCACACAGGTAACACCATGAAGATATTGTACCATACAGGCACACCATAAAGAAATAAGACTCATCTGACATAGGTATAAGTGAAGTACAGAAGTACATAAGATCTTTCACGAAGAAAGATCATCTTATTCTATCAAGTGGAAATGTTGATGATTATACGAAGTCTTAACCATGCAGGATCTATATGTATTATCCCCCGCAATGCCCCCAGAAGGATCCCACCCAGACAAGATCGGTATGCGCTGACCCACACTGGATTGCAGAGCGCTGACCAATACAGGATCAAACCCACACAGAATCGGTATGTGCTGAACCACGCAGGATTTTGAGTGCTGTCCGACATAGAATCTTTAGGTACTAACCCTAGGAATGACCCACACATGATCCGACCTGCCTAGAGTTGATAGGTTACTAGCCTTTGTATTATTTGTCCACAAATTTCTCCTCGCTGTCACCAACTTCATTCCTGGCACTTACTGCGCTCAAGTTACGTAGAATATGTCCCTCAAGAAAACAGTTGTTCCTCGACCACCACTATGTTGCATGAAGAAGTATCCCAATGTTCGGTCATGTCATAAGGGACCCAACACAATAGACAACACTTCAATCAGTCACACGTTTTGTATGTTATTAACATTTCCACTCCGAGGGCCCAGTTGGATTCGAGGATCGATCCGACCTGGCTGTACTCCAAATTTATCCAAAACTCTAGTGAAGTATAACAAAGAGACTGAATCGATCCCAGGATTCTGGTGCTATAGACGGTTCATCAAACAGAGGCCTGGTTTTCAAGATATGTCCACAATGGCGTATCTGGGTCTAGAGGGGCCTAGGTCCGGTCTGACCCAGTCAGATCGACCTGGCATGGGCTGAACCGACACGGCTAGGGTCAAGCCCAGTTTACTTAGGGCCACGATGGGCCCGGCCCACTGAGTCATGTACCGGCCCCTCCCTTGAATTGGTGGCCTGTCCCACTGGGCATGACCCATCATGCGGTGCGGCCCGCCTAGCCATGTGTGGGGTCCTCCCTAGCCGACACAGGGGGGAGGCACCCCCCCATGTAGGGTGACTAATCGAAAACAATGTCGTGGTTACTAATGAGTATACATGACTCCGTATATCTATATAGGAGGGCCATAAATAATATTTTGTGATAAATGGACAATAAGATATGGAAAAATATCCATTCCAACTGGGGGACAGCGGTCCACATTTATGGACACTCTATCGTTGGAAAATATCCCTTCCAGAATTCAAGAAGATTGCCATAATATCTGAGAATAACCCTGATATCCACTCTAATAGGAACAAATATATTAAGGCCATAAGAAAATGGAAACGCTCTTACATTCTTGAAATATAGTTCCTAAAATTAAATTATGACAATGGGGGATAGAAATTAAAGACCATAATCATAAACCATCACTGTTAGAAGATGTTGGTCATGACTACATCAAATTTCTATTAGTGGGGTCTTAGGATCATGCTGATTTATAAATAATTACAATATTGGTCATAGTACTTGTGATGGTCCTCCCAATAATGTTATTACTTGAAACATTGGCGGTCCTCCCTAGAGAATCTACCATAAAGGCTTCCAATGTAGATAAAAGACCTATCAATCATGAAATATTTTTCATTGATGATCATCATATTAGACCTTCTCTTTTCTAGAAGATCAATTATCAAGATGGTACTCCCATTTATATCATCCAACATGATGCTCCTCCTCATTGTATACACTGTACAAATTCTCCCTGTAGTCGGACATCGAGGTATAGTGGTATGTCTCCCTGTAATAGTATTCGATGTGATATTGCTCCCCACCATGACACCTTAAGTCAACATTAAAGTCATCCCCTATAAATCATTTACGCTGAAGGTCATCCACATGCTTCGTTGTTTGTAAATTCACCATTTATTTACACATCCATGTATGAAGATATTCATCACCGTGATGGAATTCACTACAAAGTTATTCCACAAAATGATAAATTATTTTATCCAGATTTTCCATCACATGTTTTCTTCCTCATTGTAGTTACTCCATGGGAAATTAATTGATTAATATATCCACATAGAAGAACACAAAAATATAGCTTTTGTTTTCGACATGATTGAATTCGATCTGAATTTCCTCTGTAGAATAACACCTTATTTTAAAAATAATGTCCACCCCTTATAGTTTTCCTCCCAAAAGTTCCACCTTGTCACAATTCGTCCCCCAGGTCCAACGTTGTGACTACACCAAGCCCACCTTCCTTAGTCTGGGGCTCGAAACTTGCACTAGAAAGGCATATCCTTAAATATGGGAAGGCATTGCCTTTAAACCTGTGAACTCACACAATCCAAGCACACAGTACTATACATGAAAAAATATAACTAAATAGAAAACATAGTGACTACAGTAAATAAAGGGTCCTGAATACATGCCCAATAAGAAAGTACAAGAAAAAGTAGAAAGTACTAGTAAAATGGAAATCAGCTTCTATGAACACCTACCAAGGATCCTTCCATTATGGTATGTAGAGCTCTAAAATGGTCATCTCTATAGTGCACCATGTCTATGGTCCACCTGTGAGAATTATCCAGTCTTGGTACCCTCATCCTCAGTCAGCGCTGTCTGTTGTATGCAAAAGACACATATTGGTGCGGGTATAGCCCGTGTAGGGGTGAGTATAATAATACTTAGTAGGGAACCCGATACCCCCAAGGTCGCACAATTACACAATAGATAAACCCAAAATCCTGGATACAATAGTCAACCCTACATATATATAAGCCCATACATATACATAATTTATCAAGATATACTCATTTGACACAGGAATGAAGAATACCACAAGTGTAACACCAGGAAGGTAGAAGTACCACACATGTAACACCACGAAGTTGGAGTACCACAAAGGTAAAACCACAAAGATATTGTACCACATAGGTAAACCATGAAGAGATAAGAATCATATCACATAGGTATAAGATAAGTATAGAAGTACATATGAATAGTTATCAAGCTAGATCATCTTATTCTTTCAAGAGTCACTACTGCTGATTATATGGAGTCCTACCCACATAGGACCAATAGGTACTAAAACCCACAAAGACACACACTTGTTCTGACCCACACAGGATCAGTATGCACTGACCCACACAAGATCACAGAGTGCTGACCCACACAGGATCTGACACACACAGGATCAGTATGCACTAAGCCACACAGGATCGCTGAGCGTAGACCCACACATGATCTGACCCACATCAGATCAGTTTTCGTTGACCCACACAGGATCACTTAGAACTAACCCACACATGATCTATAGGTACTAACCCCCAAAATGACCCACACAGGATCTGACCCACCCTGATTTGATAGGTATCTAACCTCCGTATTATCCGTCTCCAACCTCCACCCCACTGCCAGTCACTAGATTCCTTGCTCCTAGTGTGCTCGAGTTCCATTGATTCTTTCCCTAAGGATAACAGTTGTACCTCAACCGCCACTATGTTCCACGATGATGTATCCCAAATTTTTTTCATATCATAAGGGACCCAACACAATAGATGGATCGGCAATCAGACGCTCGGTCTGTAATTTATTATCAATTACGCTTCGAGGGCCTGGTTGGATTCGACATATGATCCAACCCGGTCATACTCCAACATTATTCAAAACACAATTTAAGTATACTAAAAGGACCATCTCAATCACAGAATTTTGGAGCCACATACAGTTTGTCAAATGGACACCTGGTTCTCATGATATGGCCACAAGAAGGAAGAATACCACAGAGGTAACACCATGAATGTAGATGTACAACACATGTAACACTATGAAGGTAGGAGTACCACACTTGTAACACCATGATGATATTGTACCACATAGGTACACCACGAAGATACAAGACTCAGGTCACACCGGTATAAGTGTAGTTTAGAAGTATAGATGATCATTCATGAAGCTAGGTCATATTATTTTGTCAAGAGGAACTTCTACTGATTATATGGTGTCTGACCCACACAGGATCGATAGTTACTAACCCCGGAAATGACCCACAGAAGATCTTACCAACAAAGGATCGGTATGCGATGAACCACAGAGGATCACTGAGTGCTGACCCACACAGGAGCTGACCCACACAAGATTGGAATGCGCTGACCCACATAGGATCACTGAGCGCTGACCCACATAGGATCTAAAGGTATTAACCCATGAAATTACCTACAATGGATCCAACCCACCCAGAGTCGATAGGTAACTAACATTATTTTTATCTATCTCTAACCTCCTCCGCACTGCCAGCCACTGGATTCCTCACACCCAGTGCGATCGAGTTCTGTAGAATCTATCCCTCTCGGTAAAGGTCATAAATTGACTACCACTATGTTCTACAAATATTTTTCCAAAAGGTCTATAACTTCATAAGGGACCCAATGCAATAGACAACGTGTCAATCTGACGCCCGGTCTGTCTGTTATTAGTGTTTCCACTCTGAGGGCCCGGTTGGATTTGGGGATTGATCCAACCCGACCATACTAGAACATTATCCAGAAGTCAAGTAGAGTATATAAAATGAAGAGTCTCATTCCCAAGATTTTGGTGTCATAGACGGTTCTTCAAAAATACTCATAGTTCTCAAGATATGGCCACAAAGGCGTATCTTGGTTTAGAGGGGTCTGAGTACGACCCGACCTGGACGAACGGACCGACCTGACCTGGCATGGGATGCCCTGACCCGAAGTGGGCTGACCCGAACCTATCTGGGTCCCTCCCTTTTTTCCTAGTCCATGAAGAGCCTGGCCAGGTGGGCCACGGACTGGTCAGATAGGTGAAGGGGTAGCCCGGCCGACAGTGCGGCTTGCCCAGCCTGGTGCAGGGTCTTCCCTATCCGACACCTGGGGGAAGCGCCTCCCCCCCCAATGTGGGGTGACTCATCCACACAGTGTCGTAGTCACTATGTAGTGGAATTGACTCATTATATCTCTAGAGGAGGGTCATTAACAATATTAATTGATAAATATACAATAAGATTGGGGAAAAAATCTCTATTCTAGCTGGGGGACATTGGTCCACTTCGATGGACATTCTATGTTTGGAAATATCCCTTCTAAAATACATGAAGATTACCAGAATATCTCAGAAGAACCAAGAGATCCACTCCAAAAGGAACAAATATATTATGGAAATAAAAAAAATAAAATTCCCATACAGTCTTGAAATATAGTTCCTAAAACGAAATTATGTCAATAGGGGCTAGAAATTGAAGACCTTTATCCTAAACCATCACAATTGGAGCTTCTGTTCATTAGTCCATCAAAAATTTCTAATAGTGGGGTCATAAGATCAAGCAGATTTGTTAAAAAAATTACAATATTAGTTAGTGTACTTGTAATGGTCCTCTTTATAATATTATATCTAGCAACATTGGTGGTCTTCCCAAGAGAATCTACCATAAAGCGTCCAATGTGGACAAAAGACATATCGATCATGAGATCTTTTTTACTGATGATCATCATAGTAGACCTTCACGTGGCTAGAAGATCAATCATCAAGATGGTACTCTCATTTCTATCATAAACCATGAATCTCATCCTCATGGTATAAATTGTACAAATTCTCCCTGTAATTAGACATCGAGGTATAGTGGTATTACTTCCGGTGATGGTATTCACTATGATAGTGCACCGCACATTGACACCTTAATTCAACACGAATGTCCTCCCCTAGCTATCATCTACCTTGAAGGTCATCCACATTCTTCACAGTTCCTAAATTCAACGTTTATTTATACATCCATATATGATGATATTCATCACCATGATGGAACTCACTACAATGTTCCGCCCCATAAGGATACTTTATTTTAGCCATATTTTCCATCACCTGTTTTATTTCTCCTTGAAGGTACTCCCTTGGGAATGGATTGATTAATTTATCCATTTTGCGGAAATAAATTATAAGGTAGTTGTTTTCGACATAATAGATTTCCTTATGAATTTCTTCTTTATAGTGACACATTATTTTAGCAAGAATTTCAACCCCTTATAGTCATCCTCCCAAAAGGTCCACCATGTCATGACACGTCCCCCGGGTCCCGTGTCCTGACTACCTCAAGCCCACCGTTCTAATTCAAGGGGCTGGAGATTAACACCAAAAAGGCATATCCCTAAATCTGGGAAGGCATTTCCTATAAACCAACAAACTAACGCAATTCAAGCACACAGTAGGATACAAGCACAATGTATACTTAATAGTAAACAATGTGAGTACATTATGTAAAGGGTCGAGAATAAAAGCCCAAATGGAATGTACAAGTAAAACCAGAAAGTACAAGTAAAACTGAAATTAGCTCTTGTGATCACCTGCCCTGGATCATACCTAAAGGGTAGGTACATATCCCAAACGATCATCTCTACAGTACGCCTCATCTAAGGTCCACCTCTGTGTAGTCTCCTGTCATGGTACCTTCATCCTCAGTCATCATTATCCATCATCTGTACAAGACACAACAGGATGCAGGCATATCCCATGCAGGGGTGAGTATAACAATATTCTGTGGGGACCTCAAGAACCCTAAGGTCTCTCATTTCCCCAAGGGATAAACAGAAATTCATGGAAACAATAGTCAAACCTAATTAAATATATTCCCATAAATATACCTATGTTATAAAGATATACTCATCTCACACAGGAAGGAAGAATACCACAACGGTAACACGACGAAGGCAGAAGGGCCACACAGGTAACCCCACAAAGGTAGGAGTACCACACATGTAACCCCAAGAAGATATTGTACCACACAGGTACACCATGAAGATATAAAACATATCTCTCATAGATGTATGTGAAGTATATAAGTATAGATGATCATTCGAGAAGCTATATTACTTGATTCTATAAAGAGGAACTACTACTGATTATACGGAGTTTGACCCATATAGGATCGATAGATACAAACCCCCATAATGACCCACAGAGGATCTGACCCATATAGTATCTGTATGCGCTGACAGACATAGGATCACATAGTGCTGACCCACAGAGGATCTGAGCCACACATGATCGGTATGTGCTGACCCACACAGGATCACTGACCACTGACCCACACAGGATCTAACCCACACATGATCAATATGTGATGACCCACACATGATCATTGAACTCTAACCCACACAACATCTATAGGTACTAACCACTATAATGACCCACACATGATCTGATCCACCAGAGTTAATAGGTAACTAACCTCCGTATTATCCGTCTCTAACCCCCGCCTCACTACTATCCCCTAGATTCCTCACACCCAGTGCACTCGAGTTCCTTAGAATCTATCCCTCCAGATAACGGTCATACCATGTCCACCAATACATTCCACAAAGAAGTATCCCAATGCTCTGTCACATTGTAAGGGACCCAACACAATAGACATCATGTGAATCAGATTCTCAATCTGTAAGTTATTAGCGTTTTCACGTTGAGGGATTGGTTGGATTCAGGGCTCAATCCAACCTAGTTGTACTCCAACATTATCTGAAACTCAGTTGGATTATACTAAAAGGACTGTCTCAATCCCAAAATTCTGGTGACATAGACGGTTCATCAAACAAATTCCTGGTTCTCATGATATGGCCACAAAGGCGTATCAAGGTCCAGAGGGGCCCGAGCCCGGTCTTACCCAGTCCGGGTCAGGCCCGATAGGCCTAGGCCATGATGGGCCTGGCTCGTAGGGTCACAGACCGGCCAGACCCATGAAGGGGTGTCCTGGTCTGCTAAGTGCGACCTGTCCCGTGCTAGGGGTGGCCTGTGGTTTGGCCCGATCGGCTAGGTCTGGGGTCCTCATGAGCAGACACCCAGGGAAGAGCCCCCCCCCCCCAATTTCCCCGAATAGTCTAGAGGACCATTTGATTTCCCAACTAGAATTTGAGACTGAATTGCATTCCCGCACTGTTTGACGTGCCAGCTAGAATGGTCGTTCTGTTCTCCTTACAGCGGCGGCGAAGCACGCCACTGTCCACCTACGGTTGGAAGGGTGTCAACCCCCCTCTAGTCTCTGTCGAGGCCATGCTACCGTTTCCTCCTATTTCGGTGGTGCAGATGCACTCTTCTGCTCCGACATGCACCCATCCATTGTGCCACCAGAAACCCTCCTCCATCGCGGTCGATGGGCCACGAACTCCTTCTCAACTGGCGGTGCGGATGTCCACCACCCTTCTTCCTTGCAGCTGGCTGCCACCATCTTCCAAAAGACATCGTATCTTCATTCCTTGTGGTAAATTTATGACGTTCGTATATTCAAGATCCTCAGTTCGAGATCTCCGCGTCAATATTTTGCACTCGATGACACATTTTATTTCCAGCATCATTAACTATTTGGCATTGATGAACGTAGGACAAATGCAAGAAAAAAAAATGAAAAAGGGGTAAGTTATATGAAGGATGATGGCCATTTTTTTTGGCCATCGTTGTTGTGAATCCAGAATATGAAGAATAAAAAAAATAGATTTAATCATCATTCGAATTAAAACCCCTACCTTGACATTAGTTGGAGGTTTTGATGAAGGGTTGTTGGCAATCATCGCTCCCAAAACTCACATATGAACCATGCTCCAATGTAAACTTTCTTGATTTGAAGTGTATTTCATTGTTGGAGAATATTTCTCCAGATGTTCTCTCAAGCTCTCCTTTGCCAAATATTCCCATCAACGAAGTGAGTAGCCTAATTAAATTGAGTTAATTCAATTAGAGTTGGCACATTAAAGTTAGCACATTAAATTTGGGAAATACTAATGGTTTCCTCACATAAAATGGGAGTTCAGGGGGTCCCCACCCATTAATTAAAAATTGGAGGTTTCAATTTAAAAAATGAAATAAATCATGTTTTTTTATTTTCTCCCATAAAATGTCCAAAAACTAATTTTCACCTCGACCGACTACGGTCGCGTTGAAGGGATTATTATAAGAATATCCGCACTATGAGTTCAACCATGTCATCAGATTTCAATTTTGATCACTGGTTCAAAAGATACAAAACGCCGCTCACATGTTTACTGAACGTACCTGAAAATATGTTCATAAATTCATTATGTGCACACCAGGCCTCAAAATAATGCGCCGTCTATTTTCATAGACTCATAATATTCCCATATAATTAAAAAAAATACATGGAAAATTCTGGGACATTACTTTCTCCCCACCTCAGGGGTTTACGTCCACAAAATCCACAAAAAAACTAAGGAAAAATGTGGGGGTACTAAGCACAAATATAGGGCCACCCTCTTCCATGTGCTCTCTAGGTGGTTCCCGTGTAGCCAATAAACGTTCACTAGATGTATTTAGTTACCATGAATGAACCACTCTTATTGATCCTTAATATTCACTAGAACCTCCGAAAATGTTGCACATCTTCGATATCCAGCTCTCCCCCATCAATGATGTGTGAAGGATCATGTACGTATCTCCTCAACTATGATAAAAGGAAAATTCCATGAACCTGGTTAATATGAGGTGCAATAGCTAAGCATTAAGCCACCTCGCCAACTCAATTGTGGACTTGAAAGGGTCTGGTGAACTTCAGAGAAAACTTTCCACCTTGACCAAATCTCTACAATTATCATCAAGATGAGACCCGTAAAAAGTGAAAGTCACCATCCTGGAACTCAAGAGGTCTCAGTCTTCGATCATAATAACACTTATTCCTGCTCTGTTCAGTCTTCACCCACTCACGGATGATCTGCACCTTCTCTGTGGTTTCTCGTACCATCTCTGGTCCCATGAGTGCTGACTCCCCTAGGTCAGTCCAGCATAGAGGTGATCTGCAACTTCGACCGTATAACACCTAAAATTGTTCCATTCCGATAGTGGATTGATAACTTTTGTATTACGCTAAGTCCACAAATGGAATGTGATCCTCTCAGCTGTGGTCATATTCTAGGACGCAAGCACACATCATGTCCTCAAGTGTTTGAATGGTCTGCTATGTCTGACCATCCGTCTGAGGATGGAAGGCAGTGCTCAACCGAAGATGTGTCCCTA
Source organism: Viscum album (assembly GCA_963277665.1). Taxonomy (NCBI): domain Eukaryota; kingdom Viridiplantae; phylum Streptophyta; class Magnoliopsida; order Santalales; family Viscaceae; genus Viscum; species Viscum album. The sequence goes on along the minus strand of OY728137.1, from coordinate 462,356,999 downwards.
ATGACTCTTGCAACCCCTTCCATAGCCAGGAAGTGAAATGTGCATCACGATCGGAGACAATCGTTTTTGGAACTCCATGAAGCTGCAAAATCTTCTGCACATAGAGGCGTCCCAGTCATTCTAATGGTCCCTTCTCTCTAATAGGTAGGAAGTGGGCTGACATGGTTATTCGGTCAACAATCACCCAGATGGAATCATACCCCTTGGATTTATGTGGAATTTTAGTCACAATTTCCATGGAGATTCCATCCCACTTACACTATGGCGCCTCTAGTGGTTGAACTAAGAATACTGAAACCTGATGGTCTTCCTTCACTTGTTGACAAGTATGGCCCCAAAAACAAACTCTGATACTTCTATTTTCATTGCTGACCACCATTTCTAATGCCTTTGTTCCTAGAACATCTTAACCACTCTTGGATATACCTCTAGATGGGATTTATGGAACTACTTCAACACTTCATCCCAAAGAACCACTGCTACCATAGTACACCCTCTGAAGTTAATTAATTGATCTCCACCTTTAGAAAATCCATCTAGCGCCTATATTGTGGATATATGAGCACATAGAGGCTCACAATTAGTGTCCCCAAGCTAAGAATCACAAACACACTAAACGTGCAGGGAGTGACTATTAGAGACTGAAGATAAGATGCTCTATCTCGATCCACTTGTTATATCTTCCAAGCGGCTAGCTGCTCCGTCGCCCCAGTCAGTAACTGTATACCAGATCTCATACTGTTTGTTTCTGCTACTATGTTCTATTTCCCATGAGTATAGACAATCTTAAAGTCATAGTCTTGGAGGAAGTCAAGCCAACACCGATGTCTTTGGTTCAGGTCCTTCTGAGTGAACATATATCTAAGAATCTTGTGATCAAAGTAGACTATAAAATGTTCATCCATCAATTAATGTAGCCACATATTCAAGGTGAAGACCACTAATTTTAACTCCAGGTCATGGGTAGCATAGTTCTTTTCATACAATATTAGATATCGAGAACCATATGTAATCACCACTCGCTCCTGCATCAGGAAAAATCCATGTCTGGTCCCTGATGCGTCAGAGTAGACGTCATACCCAACACCCTCCTTCGGTATCCTCAAGATGGGGGGAACTCATCAGATGCTCAATCTGTAAGTTATTAGCATTTTCACGTTGAGGGATCGGTTGGATTCAGGGCTCAATCCAACCTAGTTGTACTCCAACATTATCTGAAACTCAGTTAGATTATACTAAAAGGACTGTCTCAATCCCAAAATTCTGGTGACATAGACGGTTCATCAAACAGATGTCTGGTTCTCAAGATATGGATACAAAGGAGTATCATGGTCCAGAGGGGCCCGAGTCCGGTCTAACCCACTCCGGGACTGTCCTGGTTGGCCTAGGCCATGATGGGCCTGGCTCGTAGGGTCATAGACTGGCCAGACCCATAAAGGGGTGTCCTGGTCTGCTATGTGCGACCTATCCCGTGCTAGGTGTGGCCTGTGGTTTGGCCCGATCGGCTAGGTTTGGGGTCTGCATGAGCACACACCCAGGGAAGAGCCCCCCCCCCCCGGTTTCCCCAAATAGTCTAGAGGACCATTTGGTTGCCCAACTATCATTCGAGACTGACTTGTAGTCCCGCTCTGTTTGACGTGGCCAGCTAGAATGGTCGTTCTGTTCTCCTACCAGCAGCATAGAAGCATGCTACTGTCCACCTACGGTCGGATGGGTTTCAGCCCCCCTCTAGTCTCTGTTGAGGCCATGCTACCGTTTCCTCCTATTCCGGTGGTGCAGACGCACGCTGCAGCTCCGACATGCGCCCATCCGTTGTTCCATCAGAAACCCTAATCCATCGCGATCGATGGGCGACGACCTCCTTCTCAATTGGCAGTGCGGATGTCCACCACCCTTATTCCTTGAAGCTGACCGCCACCTTCTTGCGAAATACATCGTAGCTTCGTTCGTTGTGGGAAATTTATGACGTTCGTATATTCAAGATCCTCGGGTTGAGATCTCCGTGTCTATATTTTGCACTCGATGACACATTTTATTTCCAGTATCATTAAATATTTGGCATTGATGAACGTAGGAAAAATGCAAGAAGAACAAAATGAAAAAAGGGGTAAGTTATACGAAGGATGATGGCCATGTTTGTTTGGCCATCTTTTTTGTGAATCCAGAATATGAAGAATCAACAAAAATAGATTTAATCATAATTTAAATTAAAATTCCTACCTTAACATTAGTTAGAGGTTTCGATGAAGGGTTGTTGGCAATCATCGCTCCAGAAACTCACATCTGAACCATGCTCCAATGTAAACATTCTTGATCGGAAGTGTTTTTCATTGTTGGAGAATATTTCTCCAGATGTTCTCTCAAGCTCTCCTTTGCCAAAGATTCCCAGCAAAAAAGTGAGTAGCCAAATTAAATTGAGTTAATTCAATTAGAGTTGTCACATTAAATTTAGTGAATTATAATGGTTTCCTCACATAAAATGGGAGTTCAGGGGGTCCCCACCCATTAATTTAAAATTGGAGGTTTCAATTTAATAAATAAAATAAAGCATGTTTATTTTATTTTCTCCCAGAAAATGTCCGAAAACTAATTTTCACCCCAACCGACTATGGTCACGTAGAAGGGATTATTATGAGAATATCAGCACTATGAGTTCAACCGTGTCATCAGATTTCAATATTGATCACCGGTTCAAAAGTTACAAAACGCCGCTCACACGTTTACTGAACGTAATGAAAATAAGTTCATAAATTCATTCTATGCACACCAGTCCTCGAAATAATGCGCCATCTAGACTCATAATATTCCAGTATAATTAAAAAATACATGGGAAATTCTGGGACTTTACTTTCTCCCCACCTCAGGGGTTTACCTCCATGAAAGACACAAAAAAACTATGGAAAAATGTGGGGGTACTAAGCACAAATATGGGCCTCCCGCTTCCATGTGCTCTCTAGGAAGTTCCCGTATAGACAAATAATGTGCACTAGATGTATTGAGTTCCCATGAATGAACCACTCTTATTGATCCTCAATATTCAATAGAACCTCCGAAAACGTTTCCCATCTTCGATATCTAGCTCGCCCCCATCAATGATTGGTGAAGGATCATGTACGTATCTCCTCAGCTATGATAAAAGGAAAACTCCATGCACCTGGAGAAAATGAGGTGCAATAGATAATCATTAATCCACCTTGCAAACTCTATTGAGGACCTAAAAGGGTCTGGTGAACTTCAGAGAAAACATTCCACCTTGACCAAATCTCTGAAATTATCATCAAGATGAGACCCGTAGTAGATAAAGTCACCATCCTCAAACTCAAGAGGTCTCATTCTTCTATCAGAATAACACTTCTTCCTGCTCTGTTCAGTCTTCACCCACTCATGGATGATTTGCACCTTCTCTGTGGTTTCCCGTACCATCTATGGTACCATGAGTGTTGAATCCCCTAGGTCAGTCCAGCATAGACGAGATCTTCAATTTCGACCGTATAACGACTCAAATTGTTACATTACGATAGTGGATTGATAACTATTGTTGTATGCTAAGTCCCCCAATGGAAAGTGATCCTCTCAGCTGTGGCCGTAATCTAGGACGTAAGCACACATCCTGTCCTCTAGCGTCTGAATGGTATGCTATGTCTTACCATCCGTCTGAGGATGGAAGGTAGTGTTCAACCAAAGATGTGTCCCTAATGACTCCTACAACCCCTTCCATAGCCATGAAGTGAAACGTACATCACAATCGGAGACGATCGTTGTTGGAACTCCATGAAGCTGCACAATCTCTTGCACGTAGAGGCGTCCTAGTCTTTCTAATGGTCCCTTCTCTCTAATAGGTAGGAAGTGGGATGACATGGTGATTCGGTCAACAATCACCCAGATGGAATCATACCCCTTGGATTTATGTGGAAGTTTAGTCACAAAGTCCATGGAGATTCCATCCCACTTCCACTACGACACCTCTAGTGGTTGAACTAAGCATACTGGAACCTGATGCTCTTCCGTCACTTGTTGACAAGTAAAACCCCAAAAACAAACTTTGCTACTTCTCTTTTCATTCCCGTCCACCCGTTCTAATGTCGAAGTTCCTAGAACATCTTAACCACTCTTGGATATACCGCTAGATGGGATTTATGGAACTACTTCAACAATTCATCCCAAAGCACCACTGCTACCATAGTACACCCTCTAAAGATAATGAATTGATCTCCACCTTTAGAAAATCCATCTAGCACCTATCTTGTGGATATATGAGCACACCGAGGCTCACAATTAGTGTCCCCAAGCTACGACTCCCAAACACACTAAACATGCAGGGAGTGACTATTAGAGACGGAAGATAAGATGCCCCATCTCGATCCAATTATTATATCTTCCATACGGCTTGCTACTCCATCGCCCCAGTTAGTAACTGTATACCAGATCTCATACTGTGTGTGTCTGTTACTATGTTCCCTTTCCCTTGAGTATAGACAATCTTAACGTCATAGTATTAGAGGAACTCAAGCCAACACCGATGTATTTGGTTCAGGTCCTTCTGAGTAAATATATATCTAAGACTCTTGTGATCAAAGAAGACTATAAAATGTTCGTCCATCAATTAATGTAGCCACATATTCAAGGTGTAGACCACTAAATTTAACTCCAGGTCATGGGTAGCATAGTTCTTTTCATACAATATTAGATGTCGAGAACCATATGTAATCACTACTCGCTCCTGCATCAGGACACATCCATCTCTGGTCCCTGATGCGTCACAGTAGACGTCATACCCAACACCCTCCTTCAGTATCCTCAAGATGGGGGGAACTCGTCAGTCTCTACCTCAGCTCCTAGAAACTCCTCTGGAATGTCTCTGACTACACGAAGGGTTGAAGCCTCTTCGTCAACGCAGATAAGTGTGCCACAACTTTGGAAAAGTCATGAACAAATCTATAGTCGTAACATGCCAAAGCCAAGAAACTCTACACTACAGTCACACTATTGAGTGGCTCCCAAGCATGTACAACAACAATCTTCGATGGATTCACTACAACTCTATCCTACATGATGACCTATCTCAGAAAGTGGACCTCTCGTATCCAGAACTAAATCTTTGAGATATTACCATAAAGGTGGTGCTCTCAGAGTGTGTCCAAAACTATTTGTAGATTATAGGTATGCTCATCCTTCGTCTCTAAGTAAATCACAATGTCATCGATGAATACTAATACAAAGAGATAGTGGTATGGCTAGAATATCATGTTCATTAGTCCCATGAACACTACTGGCACATTGGTCATGTCGAAAGGCATAACCATGAACACATAATGGCCTTATCAAAATCATAAGGTTGTCTTCTGTAAATACCCATCTTGTACCCTGAGCCTGTGATTGCCTGATCTGATATTTATCTTTGAAAACCTCCGTGATCCCTTCAGATGATCAAAGAGATCATCAATCCTTGAGAGAGGATACGTTTTCTTCACAATCACCTAGCTCAAGTGTTAATAGTAAAAAAAAGTTTCTCAAACACCAATCCACCTTCTTGGAAAACAAAATCAGGATTTCCTAAGGAGAAACACAAGGCCTAATGAACCCCCTGCCCTATAGGTCCTCTAGTTATACCCACAACTCTTGAAGCTCCACGGGAGAAATCCAATATTCTAGAGTTGATATTGAGGCTTACTGGGGTACATGTAGATGTAAAGTTCCACCTCTCTACAAGGTGGTAAACATAGAACATCATCTGGAATAACAGAAGTGTACTGGTCCACCACTACAGGATCACTCAAACTCTAAACATCAAGCACATTGAGGGTAAGGATAGCCAAATGATGTGTGATTGGCAGCACCCACCTATGGGTAAGTCCATCTTGTGTGAAAAAAGGTTCCCTTCTAAACGTTGAAGGAAAAACTTATCCCATCTGTGCAGACAGACTGCACATTTGACCTAATATAGTCAACCTGAGCATGGACAGTGGATAACCAGTCCATACGCAAGACAACGTCGTAAATCCTTGATGCTTCTACTAGGATATCCCAGCTGAAGATAGCGCCTCCTACAACAATCTAACATTCTCGAAACCTATTTATCATCATCAGATCCGCTCTTGTATGAGTATCCAACTGTAATGATCGATCCAACAGCTCCACTAGTATCTTTGAGCTCCGAAAGTGGGTTGTGGAAATAAATGTGTGACTAGAACATGTGTCATAATCTAGGGTGTAGAGGACACAGATAGTACCTCATATCATCTCTACAGAACCATGGTCATTGGCCTCGACTACCTGGAGGTGAGCTCATCCCTATCCACTTACTCCCTTAAGTCATGTTGGACCACTTGGAGGTGGTGGTCGTAGTACCTCAAATCGTCACCCACAACCTGCTACACGGCCTACTCCTCTACCATGTTCACCATCTGCCTACAGACCTCCTCGTTCAAATATTCACCTCTTCCCAGACAGTCCATCGACAGTTTTCTGGTCATCTGTATGGTGGGTCAGGCAATCGCGAGCCCTGTGACACTGAAGGGTCTGGCCCATTTCTCAATTGACATTTTTTTGAAGGATACATAAGAAGTCTCTGACTTTCAAGAATATATATATTTTTGAGACACTGAAGGGTCTGGCCCATTTCTCAATTGACATTTTTTTGAAGGATACATAATAAGTCTCTGACTTTCAATAATGTCTCCCGATAATGTGAAATTTTATATCCTAATTTTAATGTTCATGAAATTTGAACACAATTTATAATTATTTAATATTTCAAGGAAAATCCTTATATGTTATTCATGTTCTTCCATTATCTTAGAGTGCATGATAATATCATCTATAATCGATACCAAAAAAAATTCATGGACGCTTATAATTAATATATTAATAAAATCCATGATGATTTTAGGGGAATTAGTGAGTCAAAATCACAACACAAGAAATATATTCATCGCATAACTTGTATGAAAATTATTCATCATAAGATCATCCATCATTATATTTAATAGAGGATATCCAGTTTGATGATCCATAATTTAGAAGTACGAATCTCCTTATAGGTGATTGGACAATAAATATATCATTGGAAGAGGGTATATTTTCATTGTGATGATCTTATTGTTCTCATATTAATTTACACATGTCTATATTGATACATCCATTATCATTACAATCAAAACTAGAATGACCCATTGTGATGCACAAGGTATTTTGAACCATATCTCAAAATTCACTTGATGCTACATCTTTAATCCCTTTATTTTGATATGGGCCATCCTGTAGAGATATTTGAAGATAGGAGATTCTCATGGAATGTGTTATATTGAAAAATCTACATCATGTTATTAGGAAGTACATTTCACTCTTAAGGAAATAAATCATTGTATTCCATCACAATGGGTATTTCATTCATGTTGATACCTTCCATTAAATCAACCATATGATAATGGTATTCATATTAAAAGCGAAAAAACATATACACTGTTGAGGGATTCACTAAAAATATTCATGATCATCCACTAATTTTTAGATAATCAAAGGATTGATCAAGAAATGAAAATATAATTTATTTTACTTATAGTTGATGTTTGATCTATAAAAAGAGAGACAATACATGCCCTGTATAGAATCGAATTTCACTAAGGGGTGTATTATGATATTTTCTAGAAAATAATCCCTCATATGACAATTGGAGAAGTGTCCAACACATGGGTTTCGATGATCACACCACCATGTGTTTTTTAAGATATCTCTACTTCCTGGTATCTCAGATTCATTTCAATAGTTCTCAAAAACCTATAAGTATTAAATGAAATCATTAAAATAGAATCAAATAATACTTTTTAAATTAATTTGAAAATAAGAATTGTACCTTGTAAATAATCATTTTATTAATATACTTCAGTAAGAGTGATGGATTAATATTCCAATTTCTCCTTTGGATTTGGAGGTTTTTTATGTTGATTACCAAAATAGATTCCAGGATTAGTTCGCCAGCTTGTATAGTTCACTTAGCCCCCATAGTTAAAACACTGAACCATGCATGATTCTATAAAATCATCTATCATGTTGGATAGTTTCTTCATGTCTCTATGACATTCATGATATTCGTGGCATTATCTCTCGCACGTGAAGTATCTCACCATATCTTAGAAGAAATTAATAGTCTTTTTCTTCAAACATGTTTTACAATTGGGTGGTTAGATCATTAGTATGGAATTTTATTTTGGCCCACTATCATGGATCTCCGAAATTTATTTTGGCCCACTATCATGGAACTCCATTCCTCTCTATTCAACTCCATAATTTTGGCACCAATATTTGAACTCTATCTCTATATTTTGAAAATATCATAATTTTCTTCATAAATACCAATGATTTATTTAGTTTATTACTTTAGAAGGAGTAGATTATAACCCTAAATAAAAATTCTATTTTTTATAATTTTTATTACAAAACCCATGTACTACACGATATGTATTTTGATGTTTTATTCATAATCTAGGATTTATTGTCTTTCCTTTTTCTTCAATATATTATTTTTCCCTCCATCATTGTATTATGAGTTTATAGAAATACTTATTATATAATATTTTATCAATGCCTAACCACTATATATCTTCCATATCCTTCTTAGTATTGGTTATCATTATCAATAACCACAATTTATCATTTAACCATTTTTGAAATATATAGTCAGAGTCACCTTCTCTTTCATGGAATATTGGAGCATTGAAATGATATTCTCCATTGATTTTACGAATGGTTCTGAAATGAGATGATCATAAGATCCATTAATTGTTGGAGGTCATTGCCACATTATGGAATCAATGGCTTACTTCACCTTATTAGGTGAAGTAGAATACTCAATGTGGTGTATGTTGTTTGTCAAATCTTGGGATAGTTGGGTAAGCATCTCTATATTATTTGGAACTCCATATCACACGGAATTGTAGATTTTTTTCAGAGAATTTTTATATTGTCCCTCCCATGTGTTATTTTCATAGTTTCTACAACATTCCATTGTTATAAAAAATAGAAAATGATTGATCCCAATGCTAGTATATAATGAATGAATAATTTATCCTTTTATTCCATTAAGATTAATATAATATCTTAAGGTATTCTTATAGTATGAATTTAAATTAAAAAGGCATTATTTATATAGGATTGACGTAAGTGTTTTAAATAAAATTCACTATTTATAATTCACAATTTTTAATTTTTTTTAAATTATAAGATATATATACCCAATTTTTTTAAAAACATCTATTACATAATTTTATAGATAAAAAAATAATAGCATTACAAAAATCTGCATCCAAAGGTTTGGTGTATGGAAAAAATTATTAACATTAAACATGATAAAATATTAAAATTTAAAAATTTATTTAAAAGGTTATTCATTAACAATTTGACTCTAATATTATCCTTCGTAGAAGTACTCACCTATGTATATACATCAAATATATTGGGAAAGATAAAATCCATGAGGGAGGATAAATAATAAGAATGAATATATAAAACAACAGTGAGAATAATAACTATCACCATACCATGCAGATAATATAATTTTAAACATTATGAGGGAATCATTGTATAAAGTCATGTAATTTTTCATCGCACAAAAAAGAATCATCATCTCTTAGTGGTAAAATACCACACATAGTTTAGAAGAAAGCTAGCATCATGTTCATAAACAAATATGTGCATAATCATAAAAACATATTTATAAAAAATATATAGTGTCTCGTTAACTCATCATAGAGTGTATATTATGAGATACATTTCTTTAACCAATACATTGGAGGGATATACAATTTCAGGCCCACTTGTCACATCATAACATTTACATAATCATGCATACAAAAAATAACTTAATTCAATAAAATTGATGAATTAAACCATGTAGTGTAATAGGTATCATAAGGATTTAACATATGATGAGTAAAATTGGGGATCCCAAATTAAATAAGGAATAAAAATTTTGGAATAAAATTTATCAACCTTCAGAAGTAAGAAAAAACACAAGAGTAGTCAAAATATGTTCTATAAAAAAGAGTTACTTGTGAAAATAATTGTATTTTTCAAAAAAAAAGAAATGGTAATAAATAATATCCCCAAAAATAAAATTGTAGGAGAATAAAATTATATTTAGGAAATAGTAAATGATTATTAATACCATATTTTTTGTGCAATATAATTAAACCATAGAAATGGTGCTGGGTTGGAGAATCACATAACATTCTGTCAAAATGTGTTTTAAACATGCACCTTATATAATGAATAATAAAAATATATTAATAAATTTAAAACAATTTATAATATTATAAATTTATTTCATTTATTATAATTTCATTTAGTTCATTTTTTATTATTTTTATGAGTTATATAGTTAACTTTTAAAATTTTTATTATGTTCATTTTTTGATTTTTCATGATCGGTTCACCAGTATACACTAATAAAATATCATGGAAACTGATAATAATTATATAATCTTGATATTATAAATTTCTAAATATATCACAATATTTAAAATCAATTTATATATAATTTTTTATTTTTTTATGATAATTCATTAGATAAATAATAAAAGAAAAGTATTTAGTTTAAATTATCACTTTTTACAATCATCACAAAATAGTTTCATCTTATTTATTATTATGGATATAAATTAGATTGAAGTTAATTTAAATTGATATAATATATATATTAAAATATGTTTTTACAGAAACAATGGTTTTATGACCATCCTTCAATGAAATAATGGTAAATGGAAACTATTCCTCAAAGAAGGTGGTGAATCAACACATCACAGAGGACATTTTCATTTTTAGAATAAAATAAGAAGATATATAAAAACCATGCACTTTATAACACTCATAAACATGGTATATTACATAATATTTATCTTAATACAACCCTATGTATCTCAAGGTATAGTGTCTTGGGAAACTAGGAACACTGACAACATATAATATTAAATACAACGTCTTTATTGAAACCACTTTTACATTACCACAACATTCCTTCATACATAGAATTTTGTGGGTTAACCTGATAAAACATATAAGAAAAGGGTGAGCTATATAGTCTAGTATGTGAGTAACAAGGACATACATGAACAATAAAATACATGTAAGTCAATAGTCATATCAATGGTGAATAGGAGAAACATGAATACAAATACATGATATAGAATCCTTATCATAACCTGGAGAGACTCCTCTCCCAGCCTCCAGCTCCCCCACGATGTTGTAGCCATGGTGATGGCCAATGCTTCAGTCCCTCCTCATCCGGGGGAGGGACTTATTTATCCTTCTAGAGTTCGTGGCCCTTTCGTCCCCTTCTATAACCCCGACTCCCTTACCTCTTTCCCAGTAATCTATCTCAGCCCTAGAGTCCCAAACCTTTTCTAGGGATGTCCGGCTCTTCTGATATCAACATCGGAATTTACAGCTACTTCCTGTCACCTCATCCCGACCTGTGAAGCTTGATTTAAGTGTCACCATCCTTCGGTGTACATGTTTGACCATTTTGTTTTCAGTTTGCGGGGTTTCAAAGATCGCGCATCCATTGGCCTTCTCAACGGAAGGTACCTTATGATCTGTTTTGTGTCTAAGGGTGATTTTATCCAAGCCAGGTCCAGTGCTCCCCACATATTCAAAGGCTCTCGCTTCTTCCTATTCAGATGGATAGAGCACTTTCTTATGAATTGAGACTCTCCTTCTATGGCAGTTTGGGTTAGTTTCACCGAGTGGCCTATCCCTTTTCATAATCCTTCTATCATTCGAATTCTTGGTAATTTAGTAGGACGTTTTATATGCTTGAATAATAGAACTAGGGCTGTTTTCCACCCAGTCTCTCCCTCAATATGTGTTGAAGTGGGTGTTTAAAGGGATTCAGTTCCTTTTTTGTGGATTTTTGTAGGTTATGAATTATGGTTATAGAAACCTTTTTTCATTAAGACATGGGTGTATTTCTGCTTCTTATGCAAAAAATGTGGGCATCAGAAGGGAGTGTGCAAGAGGGGGTCTGAGAACTGTATCAAGGTGAAGGTGGCAAAGGGGCCAGTCTCTCTTGATTCAGCTCCCTTCCTTGCATCTATGTGTCACAATCCATGAAATATGATCCAAGGCCTGATAGTTAAGGACATTTTTGCAAGGTTACATAATGATTTAGGGGATCCAAATTTGAAAGATCAGTCCTCGGGAAGTCCCTTCTCCATAAATGCACTCTCATTTAGTGAGACTGTTTATGGTGGAGGGGTAAATTTTCTCCAGGTAACTATGAAACATCCAGTCTAGTGTGGCGTGGGTATTACATCTAAAGGAAGGGTTCTTGGGGAGATACAAAACATGAATTACACGGGGGCAGTGCCTCCACAACATTGGGTGCTAGTACTTTGTAATGATTCTCCGTATATCTTGATATATAACAGTATCTTGGCACTAAACCAAGTTGGGAAGGAGAATGTGGACTCTGAAGTATATAAAACCATCATCCCAAGATGGAAGTGAAAAGAGGCCGATTCGAGACACATGAACGATGAGGAATCCAGCGATATATAAGGGGATTCTCGCCCAGACATGTTCTATGATCAAGACACTCTTGTGGGAATTGGATTAATGAAAGGGAAACAAGGAATCATCATTTATTAGAATTTCCCGATCCTCAAGGGGGAGAAAAAACCAATACCAGGTAATAATTATTCAGACACCCCAAAGTTCATAGTAACCAGATCATCAAGTAAGGTAGCATGTAAGAGTGCAAGAATTTTACCACAATGTCCTCCATGGATGGTAGGTGTGGAAATAGATTCCATCATGGCGAGTAAGAAAAATCACTTAGCTTCCGTGGGAGATGTTACAGGGAAGTAGTGCCTGAGGATGGATGAAGGCATGGGAATGGAGGGAAGACAACGTGAAGTGGGGTGGTAGGAAAACAAAATAGAAGATTTTACTTCTGAGGTTGGAATGATGGGGGTGTTGGGGGAGTAGGATAAAAGTGGCGGTGCTCCACTGGTGACTGCTGCTGGTTCACAGCACATAGATGGTACAGAGGCCACAGTCAAGACTGCGTACCTCCTTATGCATTCTATCGAAGATATGGTGGATACTTCCTTAACCATTCAAGATTCCAAAGATGATGTAAAATGGATGATCAGACGTCCAATGCCAGTGGATACAAACATGGAACTTAGTGGATGGATTGAGAATCAATTTCTAATTCTGAAAAGTGGCATTAATGAAAATAAGGTAACCGTTGAGGAGTTCTTAAAGACAAGGGATAAACTTGCCCAACATTTTGAAGACATTCACAATGAATGTTAGAACAATAAGGTAACAGATCTATCCTGGAAACTATTTAGGGAGGTCACATATAATAAGTTTAAGATATCATTTAAGGGTTTTGTGATATACTAATATGATTAATTCTTCTAGTTGTACTTGTTGGTTTCACACTTTTTCCAGGAAGTGTTTTAATAAAAAATTAAATTAGTATTAATAGTATCATAACCTCGAGATGAGGCAACGACATTCATCCTGATACTAGCATGAGCCAAGGCTTATTTCAAATGGAGCATGATTAAACCCTCGCTGAAAATTAATTATCAGGGGTAATACCTCTTTTCAATTGATGTAACATGATTTTCATATTTACCCAATGTGTTGGAGCGCTATCAAAGAACACCCTTCTTAATCATTTGATTCCATGCATAAGTGTGCCACAAATATCATACGACATGGATTCATTAAGCATCATAATTTATTCCATTAATAATAGATTTGGATGAAATAAATGTATGTCCACAATCAAAAAGAACATACACATAATGGTGAAAACCATTTATATATAAATGGGTATTTTATTCACTTACATGATGATTTTGGCATGGGATATTTTTGTGTAACTTCACCAGCATAACAACGTCAAATAAAAATTGTGAAAAGGGTCGATGACAGAGATAAGAGTCTCAAATTATTTATAAATGAAATTATCAGTAAGGTATCATGTAACATAATATCGCAACATATGTTATTAAATTTATATTCATAATATAAAATAATTGATTGAATGTAAATGAGAAGGGAGAAGTATCTTACTGAATTTCGGTATGGTACACAGTGTACATTTGAGGAATTAATGAGAGAGGAAGGGGTTTTTAATGATTAAAAAATATGACAGACAGGATAAGGGAGGGTTTAAATCATACCATGAAATTTATAATTTAAAATAGAAGGGCTTAACACAATAAGGACCGTTGGTCATAAATATGGATGGAAGGAAAGTGAGGGTCCCTTACTTGGAAGTTTGATCCCAGAGGCTTGGGGGAGGATTCATAGTTGCTTCATGGGATCTTGGGGTTCCATGGAAGGATTATAGGGAGATGCGGGCAGAGGTCGGTCAATATACAATTTTTTTAGTGAAGAGTGATGGGATACTGAGTGGGTCTATATAGGAAAGGTGAAAAAATTATTTATTATTTAGGGTTTTGACACTACACAATAATCAAATCAATACCAAATACCATCCAATTGGTTTTTACAATTGTATTATCCAAAATTGAGTAGAAAAAATTATTTTATACAGAAAATGGATGGAATTATTAAAATATAAGGCTTTCTAATGTGGAGGTGAGTCTCACTCTCAAAGAAATCAATTTAAATTGCTAAAATGTTTTATAAGTTTTGGAAGGTCAACTAAGGCATTGTAAAATAAATCAAAAAAATATAATCACATTATGTTTAAGGTAAAAAATATATTGGATGAATATACCTTATTTTGTATTTTATTACATAAACATTAAGTCATTATTATGTTATAAAACACATTATATTTTTAAACAATATTTAATTTTAAACTAAAAATTCGACTGTCAAAGAAAATTAAGAAAAAATCCCCATTTTATAATGTAGACATCTTGAATTCAAAAAATAATATTCAATTTATCTAAATATGTTTTTAGAATATGTTAATTTATACTTTTAAAATAAAAATGATATATTTTTCAAAAATTCATGGGTTTTGACAAAAGCAGTTTTCAAACCCTAATAAAAATTACTTTTGTATTCATAAAAATAATAAGATAATTTATATTTTATAAAAATTATTTTATCAATAATATATTATTAAAATATTATTTAATTACAATATCAATTAATTCATCAAAATTGAATTCATAATTTAATAAAAGTATTAACTAAAAATACTATCTGTGATTAAAAAACTATTTACAATGTAATAATAAAAAAATTAATGTATATTAATTGTATAAAAAATAAATCACATAATCATGGTGCTAAGGCCTTTTTACATAACCCCTTATAACACCCTCATATGACCAAAATGGATGTTGTGTGATGGTGAACAATTCTTCGGGAATCTCTGATAAAATCACTTTCATTTTAATCACAATCAACACCTAATTCTCCCATAGAAAATTCCATTCAAGCTCAACATGTAGAATATCTGTTTGGTCATGGTCATGAGAAATGCCCAATGATTCTACATCCTTTCTATTCTCTGAAAAAATGGGCTTTAAATGGAGAAATTATACTAGATGAGGCTTTAATTTCTTTTTTCTGAGTAAATTAGATTTATTGAATCATTATATTTGTTCTAATCAAGCAGTCACTAATAAATATCTAGGTTAGAAAAGTTAAAAATTCATAATGGTGTATTAAAAGTCAAAAACATAACACTAAGGAAGATAATTTGTTTTATATAACCATTTTACACAATAATTCAATCAGTTAGATCTAGATGAATTTTCATTAATAATTGTTTTTATCATTACAATATTTCCCACATAAGAAATTGCATGCTCATAATTTCCTTTCCCCAAAAAAAACATATAAGGGTAACGATGCTTCATCTCTTCCTCGGATTCCCATGTAGCCTCTATAAACTTGTGGTTTCACTATAACATCGTGACGAGGGCATTGTTTTATTTCGTAGAACTTTTTCACTATAATATATAATATTCACTATATTCTATTCATAGGAGAAGTCATTCTATAATGAAACCACCTTTATATTGGGTACATGTGATGGATTAGGTATGTACTTCCTCAATAGTGATATGTGGAATACATCATGTACTTGAGATAGGATTGGTGGGAGTGCTGGCCAATAGTCCACGTCTCCAATGTGATCAAGGATCTCAAAAGGTTTGATGTATCTTGGACTAAGCATTCCCTTCTTCCAAAATTGCATAACACTCTTCCATGTTGATATATGGATGAATTCCATATCATTAAATTCAATCTCTCGGTCTCATCAATTATTATCATTATATCTGTATTTTCATCTCTTAGCATATTTAATGTGATTCTGGATGGTCTTAACCTTCTCCAAAATTTCTTTAACCATTTCTAGATCTAAGAGTTTTTTATCCCCAACATCATCCCAACATTTCTGTGGTCTGCACCTTTTCCCATAAAAGTGATTCATAAGTAGCCATTTGGATGTTTGAGTGGAAACTATTATTGTAAGACAAATCAACCAAAGGAAGTTATTTATCACATCCTTATTTTGATGTCTATTGAGCATGATCCTATCATGTCCTACAACGTTTTGATTATTTTATCAGATTAGACATCATTTTGAAGATAATAAGTCATGATGAAGTTTAGCACATTTTTCAGATCATGTTAGAGACTCTTTCAGAACATAGACGTGAATCATGGATCTCGATTATATAAAATATATAGTGGTACTCCAGAACCATTACCACTTCTCTAATGTATATCAATTACAATAGACCCAATTAGAAATCCTAAAAAATTTCAATGAAGTATGATGCCATTGTAAGATGATCCACAACATCCTAGATAGCATTGTTTCTTTGGATGTCTTTAGATGACTGGTGACAAATTCCATGTTGATGTTCTCCCATTTCCATGTTGGTATGGGTAATGGTTGCATGATCCCATTAGACTTATGCATCATAGACTTTAATTGTTAACATTCCTGGAACATTTATGTATACTCAGTAATCACCATCGTCATGTTATCCCATCAATACAGGTCTTGGATATCTCAAAAAGTATTTGTGTTTACTAGGAGAATGGAGAAATTTGATTGATTTGAATCATCAAAAAGTTATTCAATTAACTCTATTTTTGATGAAACAGATAGTCTTGACCCAAATTTTTCAATTTCGTCTTCGTTAACATTTATCTCCCATGATAGGAGTTTTAGGAGAGTTTTCACTATCTTTTTAATTCTTACATAATCCTTTTGAGAATCCATTGACCATTCCAAAATAGATGGTTGATCAATCATTTGTGAATGGATTGATGATGTTATCTTATTTATGATTCTCATGTCCATCTTCATCAAATCTCAGAAAATTGGATCCTTTTCGATTCTCATCAATGAAAGAATCTCTGGATCTTTATGCTTACAACATTGTTTCGACCAGGGGTGGAAAGATGTGTGTTGCCCGACAGTTGATTAGAGAAGGTTGGGTTCTGCTTAATCACTCATATCTGATGCACCATTTTCATTTTGAAATGCCCAATGGTTCCATATCCAACGATATGTGGACTTGCTTTCCAAAGGTCGGCGTTCGCCGGGTGATTCAGCCAATGATGCTTAAGAACTCTCATTGGTCGATATGATGGGAATTCGGGATCATCCCACCTTTTTGGCGGGAATTATTTCTTGTTATGGGACTCTCTTATAGATTTAAGACGTATTCACATGTTCGCGAATCTTTGGTTTCTACCCAAGCATAGTATCCACGGATTAGTCCTGTTTGGAAATGGTCAGCTGAATGCTAAGATTCAGAATGATTTAGGCCTGAGGATTACCATCCATCATTTGATTAATGACTCCAAGGAGCTTGGACTCATTGAGATGACACTAGTTTAAACCATCATAATTGGACACTCTGGAGTATATTGTCATCCAGGGGGATAGACAACGACTTGATCATTTGGATCGACCCTGTGAAATGGGATTCCTACATATCCTCTTGAGAGGAATCAGAATCCATGTAGTTCGGTACCACTTTCTAGGACACATCACCTTTTAATGTCATGGGACAAGGACCCATCCATACAGTTTAACGTCATGTGGCAGGGAACTCCGTGCCAGAGATGCCCGATCAATGTTGGTGTGGGAATTATGCTGAAGCATCCTGGAAGACCCAAGGGATGCGATTTCCTGGGCCTAGATATGGTTTTTCTAGGGGTCATGAGGACATGGTATGAAACTAACTGATGTGTATCAAACATAGATATCGGGCTTGCACCTTAGGGAGGTTTTCTACATATCCCAGTTGGTCGGGTATCAAAGTGCACGTAGTTCTAGAGGATTAGGTCTTACACGTGAGAGTTGCATGTTGTTGGGATTGAACCACAGGGAGGCATCCTACGTATCATGTTTAGCATACAGGGATCAAAACCCACGTACTTCGTTTTGATGGATGTCATTTTGTGGACGCTGTGACCATTACAAATCTCTATGCCCATGTGAGTCATGATCGGTGTGAGAAACAAGAAAATGAATCAGACATGGAATGCCTTGCACATTATTCCTACCGTGGGAAGGGGAGGAAGACGAAAAGCAGAGGCGAAGGTTGGGACTACTGGACTCTCCGTCTCCCTAATGTTGGAGGAAGGTAGGAGTCACGCATTGGAGCAATCAACCTTCAGTGATAAGAGGGTAAGGTCCATGTTCTCTTGGCGAGGATGGTGTTGTGCTTACTCCAGGAGGGATGCATAGCCACTCCCATGAGAGGGGAGAAGCGCTCACCACCAGCACTCGTCAAAAGTAAATGCGAGCGGGGTCCCTCAATCTTGGAAAGTGGAGAGGCTGAAAGGGGACTCCTGGGCTTGAGCCCGGCACTACCGTGGGAAGTGAACCCATGAATGCCTTAGGAATCCACTCAAGGGCTGCGGAAAACCCTTTGTCCTCACCTACCGTGGGTATGTTAACTCAAAGTGGCGCGCTGATGTGCTTGAAGGTTTCATCATACGGGTCTAGTGGCTTCGGTAGAGGCCTTGGCTCAGGGCCGATGAATAGGCCAATGAAGGGATTGCAAAGGATCGGGGTAGGTTAGAATGGTTCTATCTTTCTCAGGTAATGGGAAAACCAAAGGTGTCGACGGGCCGCATAGGTGTGTGAGGAGTGGTTCCCTTCACGTAGGGGGGTGCTACACGACTGGAGAGGCCGTCAACGTACTAGGGTGGTATGCGGACTGATAGGCATCCCGCGTACCAGGGCGGTACACATCTTCGAGTTTGGCACATGTACCAGGTTGGTAAGCGGTGGAGTCGAAGTGAGTAGCGGAGGCCAGGGGGGATGCCAGACAGGGGTTCGCTGGTCAGTGCTTCACCTGCGTAGGAGGGTGCTACGCAGTGCATCGGATCGAAAAAGGGTCACAAACTCCTTGGTCCGTGGGGAGTACATCCACGGGGGGACCAGTGAATTCAGTTTTTATTTTATGTTCATTGTTCACCAATTTGTTATGCATTTTTCGGTTCCTTATTAATTCATTTCTAGTTTCATACCTATTCTGGTTCGCGAATTAGAACTTCACTATTCGTGAAATCCAATGCTCCTTCCTCCGGAATCCTTCCACCTGAATCTGATCGATCCCCCTTCTTCTCCCCCTCGATGTACTTTTATAGATGGGGGATAGAGATTTATTTATGGTCATGTAGCACCTTTTGCGGAGGCCCATGATCGAAAACACAGTTTACAAAAGACATGGTCAATCCACAACTTGCGGGGGGCATTGAATGCACCTATCCCGCAAACCAAATAAGTTCAGGGGTGCTTTGCTGCCTCAAAGGGCTCTACCTCTATTATGAGAATGACAACATATGTGGTCTGGGCTAGTTGGCATGTCTCGTAGCTGGGGCAGTTCTTGACAGTGGACCGGCCTAGATCCCGTCCTGCTTCGCACCTGTAGAGGGGTTCCCACCTCCGTTTTGCGAATGATGTTGGTTCGTGGAGGGGGCAGCTCGCTGAACCGACCGTGTACCATTATTGTTGTACCGATACGGGGAACGAACAGTCCTTTTACAATTTTGAGTGTTCTCCACATTTTTCCCAATTCATTGTGGGAAATTTTGGTGAATCCTTTCTCAATCATAGGTGGATTCCCATTCTCATTTGAGGATTTTTCAGGACCCTACAAATGCCCCCATCGGAATGGGGTTCGATCGGAACGAAGAGGAGGCTATTCTAATGTAGAGTGGTCTAGAAAATTGGATAGTTTGCGATAGTGGAGTGGACACGGTAAGGGACCACACTTATAAATAAGGGGGGTCGTACCCTTCTCTTTAATTGGGTTCTTTGCAAAAATGGAGCTCTATTTTTGTCTTCGCGTGCCTGCTCCTTCACGAAACTCCTCGTCTGCGAACCATCTTCCGTTTCAGCGAACTGTCCCTCATTCGTGCTTTCCTCCACCCACGGACCAATCTCTTAGCCATGATTTAAAACATTTAATCAATTAAAAATCATGTCCCAAAGGTCCGTGTAGGAAATCGCTACGTGATTTTGATGGTCTGCAGACCGGAAATCTTCTAGACATTGAAAATACTTTATGTTCTCCAAACATAAAAATTAAAATTTGGAATTGAGATTCCATGGGGCATCCTGGTTCGCGGCTTTCTAGTCGACACTCCGTGGGCCAGAGTATTGAGGACTTCTTCTACGTAGGGCTGGTTCGCGGGAAGCACCTGTTGTAAACCACCTTTTTAGTCTATCCTTCAGATTTTGTCATGAAGGTTCCTTGATGGAGTCCTTTTCCAAATACATGGTGTTTTGTCCAAATTTTATTATTTTGAACTAACCATCTATATGGTTTCCATAATGGAGAGAGAAAACATGGTTCCTCTTCAACCTAGGATTAGGAATGTTGTCGAGCCTCTTCTGATTTGTTCGGGGAGACATCTAGCTATGATCCATAGAGTTGAGAGCATCAAAGAGAAACCTAGATGACCCATCATTCTCAACGATGGTGTTTTTATGAACTTTATATCTCCCGATATTATGGGATATCCATTATCAGATCGCCTTCCGCTTTATGGATTTGGCCTTTAAGATGATGTCCCTATACCCCCTGTCCTCTCTAGTTTGTTGTCCCCTTGTTTAGAAGCGTTTCCAAAGTGCACTTAAGAAAACCTCTCCCAGTCAGGAGAGATGAACTCTGATTCTGATCGGAAAGATGATTTTATTTTAATAGGCTCCATTTGAAATCAAAGTGATCGGTACACTCATGGCTTCTCCCAAGAAGTCATCCTCAAGAGTTACCCCTCCGTGATCAACCATGCTCGAGTGGATCCTGACGCTAGATGGATTCCCATGTGGGATCTTCGATCTGGTGGAAATTTATAAAATGACTGAGCCTTTGCCTTCTGGGACCATTATCATTGCCGATAATCTCTCGAGTGACTAGAAGGGTTAAATCTAAACTCTGTATTGTGGGCTTCCCAGTTTTCTATTTACCCACAATCTTTGATCCTTCCTGACAAGCACAGTCGTTGGTGTTCAAGCACTAACACTTTCCAACTCGCCCATGTTGAAGTTAGTATTAGTTTATGGGACATCTACCAACTAGGAGGGCTTCTGATCATTGGTGATATGTATGGAGAGTTTTTTCCCACTCATAACGCATGGGACGATGTCGAACTGGTGACTTCCTTGGCGAGGGTTCTGCTGGTTATGGTGGAGCATTCTCTGGGGTGGCCCTTGATCACCCACTCTATTATTCCCTACAACACCTAGATAGGGTTGTTTATGGAGGCCACTAGACCTGTGCCAAAGGTTAAGCTCCCTAGGACTCACCCTTCTCAAAAATCACAAACTATCTTAGGTTCCCACTAGGCGGTTCTGGAGGCGGGCGACTATATTTCATCGGTTTATGAGATTCACCCTAGTGTTCCACCTATGCTCAGGCCGATGTGTATTTTCACCATGTTTTTGAGCTAGTGGCTATTCCCATCTTGGGATATCAACCCGGGCATCAGGGCTTGCACTCTGATGATGGTAGCTGAGTTGGCGGGATGCCGCTCATTGAATCTGGTCATGCCCACTTCGGCTCGTATTTACGAATTGCTGAGCCACATGTAGGAGGGCGGGTCACCCTATCGGCTGAGTGGGCTATTTCGATTCTTATATGGCTGGGTAGTGGATCATTTATGCTGTTATGAGTATCATCATAACATAGTCCTTCTGCTTCCTACTCTTCGGCCTACCCTGGTTGATATAGTTGGAGTTTGTCTGAAGTCCCTCAGCTCTGATGAAGTCATCAAGATTCTGAGTTCCATTTCCTTGTTCTCTTTCACTCCCTACCCCACTCCTTCCGATGTCATGGTCGACGACTTCAGGGGGAGATTAGAAAAGAGTTTTTACATGATTTCACTGCGGGACGGGTTTTTATCTGCGCAGAATGATGGGTTATCTCTAGGTGAGTCAAATGCCCCATATCGTTTTTCCCACCAGTTTGGATGCATGCACCTCCAGGTTTCCCTTCCCCATCCATGGGCCCGAGTACTGCATCCGACCACTCTCCATTAGTGGGGGTTGATGTTGATGCAGGTGGGATCTGGAAAAAGTATTCCCTTCCCTAACATAGGAGTGGCTTCCAGCCTATCCTTGTTGTATGCAAGAACGTGGATAAAGAATTATCTCTATGGGATCCTGGAGAAGGATGTCTGGTAGTTTCCCAAATCAGGGGTTATTGTGGCTACTGTGCTTACCGCACCTTCCTCGTCGGCTTTGAGGGAGGAACGATTGATGGCCAGCAGTTCGAAGCAGCTCAGGGGATCTTCTTCATCCAACCCCTCTGTGGCCAAAGTTCTGAGAGATCCAATCCTTTTGGATGTAAATTAGGATGACCTCATGACTTTGGGCCCTCATGCTATAATTCTCAAAGCTCCGTCGTTCAATACTGGACTTACCAGATCAACTCCCAAGCTTGAACAAGGGCTAGAAGTATCTGACCCTCCAGTCTTGGAACCTTCTTCTAGTGTGCACATGTCTGCGCTGACCGCAATACCAGACATCATTCTTGTGTTATCTAGTGAGGATATCAAAGACCCTTGTGTCATTGCGGACCACCGAAATGTGCGAAGGTGGCCCTATCGCCAGATCTATGAGATTTTTGCCGAAACATCTCTAGCTTAGATGTAGACTTAGACTAAAGCTCTTCAGCAAATCTTCCTAGGATTGGGGTCTAGTGTATTAGACTATCCAAAAAATCATTTTCTCTCCTACTAGGTTGTAATTTCCCGTGGGGAGGTTGCCCCTAGTGAACAAAAACATGCTCACCTCAATGCCTCTCATTGCGAGACCCATGCTTTTTAGGAAGATATGATGACGCTTCATCAGAAGATAGCACTAGAGGAAAGATCTTAAGATCAGGAGACCACACTATCTATCGAGTTACATGATGCGAAGCTCGAGCAGCGATGTTGAGGGATCAGTTGTCATATTTTACTGGTGTACTTGAAGCTACTAGGAAATGGATCAACGATCTATAAAAAACAGCGAGGCATACTAGTTTTGTGGCTAAATTTGATTCCAGGGAGATGGTCATGTAGGATAAAACTTTCAATAACCTTCGCCGCACAGTTTCTGATCTGATGGAGAGAGTGGGCCAGGATTCTTTGTGATTCACATAGCTATTTCTATACACTATATTTTACCTCTTTTGTTGTAGATAATGATAGACTATGGCCTGTGGACATCCTCCCTTTTTGTCCAAGTGGAATACAATCTGTTTTCAATCTCTCCCTGCTGTAAAATATGATAGTTACTGGAATGACTTTTGTATAAATAACAACTCACTGAATCAGAATTAATCATGGTTCAGGAAAATGATAAAAATAGAAACGATCTCTAATTTTTTTCCTAGACCATGGGATCCAGCGAGCATAGTTTGACTACAGCTAGGATTTTATAGAAAAACAATCAAAAACATTTTCTCTTTTCCGTCATTACCCTAATTTTTCCCGGGCCCATTTGGTGTGGACCCAGCGGTTATGGCTCAGATTTTACATAAGTCTCCCTTTTCGGGTTTTCGGCATAATAAGCTTTGCGCTTCTTTTTGTGAGTGTTTTAAAGTCCTTCTGACAAGAGTATAATTACTGATGTTTTAGGTCAAACAGCTTTTACCAGAGATGGTGGGGTGAGGGCCCCGACGAGGTTTGGATTATTAAAAGATGTATCAATACCTTTCTGACGCACGTGGGGGGAATGTGTTTATATTTTAACAACAAGCAGGGAATGTCTCAAGGCATGGGAGCCGTATCGGCGTGCAGAGGTAGGAAAAGCATCGCCTAAGGAAGGATTGAGTTTGTTAGATGGGATATGGGAAATCAATATGTAGATCCACTGAGGGCATGGTATGCATAGTCGTGCAAAGGTGTCCTTATTTAAACCTCTATCCATTTTAGATGGACTGAGGAATTCATGGAAATCCGGATTACGAAAACCACCATGGGTGGCTTGGAGAATTATGAAAACCACCAGGGGTGGCTTGGAAAGGGTTTGTGATATTTAAAGGGTTTGGGAACATCTGTATTAATAAAGAGTGTGGTCGGGAGGCCACATTCCTACGCAATTAGTTAGTTTAAATGATGATTGGAGCTTGATGCAGTTTAAGGTCATGCAGCTAGGACATTCCTTAAAATCGAACGACTTCTCCTTGTTCTAGTTAATAATGTCAGAGACAATCCACCATATTCAGGCATGGTTGTGAAAAAGGTTGGTAAACTACATCTCAGAGGGTTTTCGAATAATGGGATGGATGTGGTGGCTCAGAGGCCAAGAGTTGTACAGAGAGAAGCATTGCCTATATAAATATTTCCTTTGTTAGACGGGCCAGGAGAGATCAATATGCAGAGCTGCTGAGGGAATGGTATGAATAGTCATGAAAATGTGTCGTTTATTTAACGATTGTATTCTCCCGATAGCCGAGAAACATCAGTGAAGTTGAGATTCGAGACCACCAGGGGTGGCTTACAAGGTTTCAGCTATTTCTAGGTACAGAGTGTGATTTATGAGGAGAGGGTTCCTAGATACGGGAGAAAAAATGAGGCTAAATTTCTAAGGAATGGGTATAGTCATCCCTTCTCATTCTGGTGTGAGACGGTGGTTTGTGTAGGTTTGGCTCGTGCCTTGTGGGTAGGAGGATATCCTTTATTCCAAATAGAACCCGTGAAGTGTTCGAACATGCAGTTTAATGTCATACGGCAAGGATGAAGGGAATTGTATTATTACCAAATCTATGAATTTTGACATCATGCGGCGAGGACAGAGGGAATTTTTAAAGATACTATGTAGTTTAACGACGTGCAGCGAGGACTGGGGCATTTTTAAATCCGTGAAAATTCTTAAAGTTGGATGAATTTCCCTAGATTTTTAATTATTGGTCTTTGTAGGTTCATGCCAAGAAATAAGACATGTTTTGTGAAGTTTTAATCATCATGATGTAAGGACTTAGTTGCAAAGGACACTCTTGATTAGAATGTAACTGGGCTCGATTATCTTAGCATGTCCAAGATGTGGAGAATGATTTATGGTGTAAATCGTGGTCCTGGGGATTCTTAGATTAGAAGAAATGATATGGGGGCTCTAAGGCTGGTAAGCGTACAGAGCTAGGAAGATAATCACCTGAGGAAATATTTACTTTGGTAGATGGGCAATGGGATATCAATATTCAGAGCCACTAAGGGAATAGAATGCATAGTCATGAAAAGGTGTCCACTGGTCAATGACTTTCCAATTCTGATGGCTGTGAATGATTATGAGGATCCACAATTGTCCGGGACATGAAGTCTGTCATTTGATAAGGAAATATCTGATCATGTCAGGGATGTTCATCCCTGGTTGCTGTTAAAACACAAAGAGTTCACTGTGCTGATTTATCTTGCGCATGGGGTATACCTTTACTCCATGCAGTTTAACATCGTGAGGTAAGGAATAAATACTCTTAGTTTAACGGTCATAGAGTTCTGAACATTTGGTGTCTATTTCTACAATCACTCGGAGGGAAATTGATTTAGGATGCTCTGGTATACTCTGAACAAGTGTGAGGGAATGAGGGTGAAAATGTAACTTTGGGGTTTCCCGGATCATGAGATATGGTGTGCAACTCTGAGGTCGGTAAGCATACATAGATTGGAAGGGCATCACCTAAGGAAATATTTCCTTTGGTAGACAGGCCAGGGGTGATCAATATGCAGAGCCGCTAAGGGCATGGTATGCATAGTCATGCAAAGGCGTATACATGTTGATGGATTTCCACTTCCGATGGCCATGAATGATTATGATAATTCTGTATTGCTCATAGAAAAGAGTTCGACATATAGGTATAATGGTGTCCAAGCATACAAGAAACATCATCACCATAATTTCTCATTGAGGTAAAGAGGCATAGCCCTGGATTGATGTATTTAGATGTATATCGTCATGTGAACCACGGTCAGATACATAGGATAACTAGTTAGGGAATCCCTGGAAACTTCTGTATGTGAGAGGGGAACAAACTTGTAAACCACTGCTCCATAAATTTTTGGATCGGGATATATGATATGGGGGATTTGAGGCCGGTAAGCATATAAAGATAAGAAGAGTATTGTCTGACGAAATATTTCATTTGGTAGACGGGCCAAGAGATATCAATATGTAGAGCCACTGAGGGCATGGTTTTCATAATAACACAAAGGTGTCCACAGGTCGATAACATTCCACTTCCGATGGCCATGGGTGGTTATGAAGATCCGCAATTATCCGGGTCGCGGAGTTTGATATATGGAGAGGATGCATCCAAATACACAATGTGTATTCCCATCCCGTTTCGTTGTATATCTTGGGTGGGTCACGACAATGTCCATGCAGTTTAATGTCGTGCGGTGAGGATGAAGGTCATGCAGTTTTAACGTTGTGGGGTGAGGATTATGTCCGTGCAGTTTTAACATCATGCGGTGAGGACAAAGATGAACCGACGTGAAAAGGAGATTTCGTGCAGTTTAACGTCATGCATTAGGAATGACATGTATATATACATGTGTTTTCTTTTATCGATGGCTGAGAGAGGAGATAAGATCCGAGAATCACTATGTATCCTGTGAGGGCAGGAATCAAGACACACGTAGTTTTTTCGGGGGAATACACCCTGTGCAGGTCTGGTCTGTACGATGGAAAGGGGAAATTTTTCCTTATCTGTGCAGTTTAACGTAATACGGTAAGGATGAGGAATACACCTCGTGCAGGTTTGGTCCATACATGGGGGAAATGATGTATTTTTAGCTTCATTTGGGGTGCTAGGGCCAGGGTGTGGAATTCTGTCATTACTACGTATCCTGCGAGGGTAGGACTCAAGCCTTACGTAGTTCCTTATAAGATAATACACCACGTTCTTGTCTGGTCCATACACGAGGGGAAAAGGGCATTTTTAATCTTCATTTGGGGGTGGTTGGGCTAGGATGGTGGTCCCTGGCATCTCTACGTATCCTTCAATGGAAGGAATCAAGACATACGTAGTTCTCTGAATTCCTTGAAATTTGTGTTCACACAAAGGGACCCATAGATAATTCCTATGCTCATGTGAGTAATAATAGTTGTGAGAAGTAAGTAATGGTGGATGTCCTGGTTTCATAACGTGTAAATAGTCATTCTAAGAGGGTGGTGATTAAGGTGGTGGCTGGACCTAGTCATGGGGTCCGGGTGTCACTATGTATCCTGTGAGGGCAGAAATCAAGAAACACATAGTTCTTTGAAAGAGATACACCCCGTGAAAGGTTGGTCCTTACACGGGGGAAGAGGGATTTTTTTATTTCATTTGGGGGTGGTTGGGCCAAGATGTGGGATCCTGGTGTCACTACGTATGCTACAAAGGAAGGAATCAATCCGAACATAGTTCTCTAAAAGGGATACATCCCATTCTGGTTTGGTCCGTACACGGGGGAAAAGGGAAATTTTTAATTTATTTGGGGATGGATGGGCTAGCATACAGAATCCTGGCATCACTACGTATCCTACAAGGGAATGAATCAAGCCATACATAGTTCTCTGAAATCCGTACAGTTTAATGTTGTGCGGTGAGGGCGAAATACTCTTAGTTTAGGGTCATATAGTTTGGACCATTGTGTCTTGGTAGTTTAACGTCCTTTAGCTCAGATGATAATCACTTGATAGTTTCATATCCTACAGCAAAGACAATAACTGCTTTTGGTTATGCAAAATAATTCTTCAGAAATCTCACATTCGTATGAGCGGTAGTGAACTGTGTGTCCATGAAGATCAGTTCATATGCTCCATTGGAGTAGACCTTGTGTATAACATATGGTCCCTCCAACATCGGCTCTAGCTTTGGAGGATTCTTTCTGGGTATCATTGGGGTCCGGATGACCAAAACCATTTCTACATCCACGAAAGTCCAAAGAAAAACCTTTTTATTGAAGGCTTGTGTGATCTGGTTTTGATATACTTCAAAATGGTGTAAAGTGTGCAACTGCTTCTCATCGAGTTGTTCAAATTAACCTAGCCATTTTTCGGATTTCTCAGCATCTGATAAGTGATCACAAATGGAAACACAGAGCGAGGGAAATTGGATCTCAATAGGAGGATCACTTCTATTTCGTATACTAATGAGAATGGAGTATCCTGAGTAGCGGTGCGTATTGTGGTTCGATAAGCCCGCAATGCATGAAAAAGTTTATCTGGCCATGATCTATTGTCTTTTCCACCATTTTCTGGAGAATTTTGGATAGGGTCTTGTTGAAAACCTATATCCTTCCGTTGGCCACTACATGGTAGTGGAATGAGTGGTTATTCTTGATACCATATTCTTGGTATAGTTTCTCAAATTCAGCAGAGCAAAATTTGGTGTCATTATCCATCAATATGGAATGAGGGACACCAAATATGGTGATTATATTATCTTTCACATAGATGAAAATGTTTCATGCCCCGAATTATTTGAGGGGTAAAACTTCTGCCCATTTGGAAAAAAGACGATTGCTATGAGGATATACTTTAGTTGATTGGTCGTCGTGGGAGGATATGGTCCCACAATGTCCATTCCCCAGACGAAAAATGGCTAGGACTACTTTTCGTGATGAAGTAACACTGGGTGTTGGTGAATTATGTTTTCATGAATTTAGCTGGAGTAGCAGTTTTTGGTAAAGTGCTTGCAATCTCATGCCAGGGTGGGCCAATAGTACCTAAGCCTTTGAACCTAATGGGAAAGAATAGACCCTGGTTGATGTTCTACACATACTCCGTCATGTACATCATCTATGATAGCAGTAGTTTCATCTCCATCAATGCATATGCGGAGGACTCCGTCAAGACATCCTTTGTAGAGGACCTCTTGCTGACCTGTGCCACCATATAAGACACAGTTGATTCCCTTCTCCATATTTTCTCTCATTCTTCCCGGTCTGATGGAAATTCTCCCCTTTGAAGGTAGTTAGTACTGGGGGTCATCCAGCCGGTACCAAGAGAATATGGATCAATGACAGGACTGACATAGTTGATTTCTTCTGTCTTAGTCTTAACAAACGGCATGACCATTCGATGAAGAGCAATACTGAATGTTTTTCCATCCAGGTCTAGGTCAGCTAGGGTTGTGGCTGCATTAGCTAATGCATCGAACTAGGAATTCTGAGACCGGGGAATATTGGTCAATGTTGGATATGTGTATAATTCTATCATTAACCCTCATACATGGCCTAACAGGGGAATCAACTCCTCCTTTTTGATTTCATAGTCATCATTGACTTGCTTGATGACCAGTTTCGAGCCACCTTTTACCTTAAAGTGATGTACTTGTTCCTAGAGTGCGAGCTCCAGGCCTGCAATGAGGCCTTAATACACCGCCTCATTGTTCGTACATCCTTCTAATAGGAGGATGAAATATGGAAAGATGACCTTTTCCAGGGACATGAGTATGATCCCCAAACCCACCTTGTTAAATTTGTGACCCCCCATCCTCTTCCCTATCGGGCTTCGAGATGTGATGTCGATGTAAATTTCCCAGGTTTGGAACTCTTCTTAAACCGAGAAGATATCTTCATCAAGTTGTTCAACGTCCCATGCGGTGGTCCCTGTCTAGGGGTGCTCTTCTAGAAAATATGATAATTCCTGGACTTTGATTTCTTTATGAAAAACAAAATAGATGTCAAATAGTTGTAGGATGACTGTCCATCGGGATATGTTCCTGGTCCGCATTGGGCATCTGAGGATGTACTTGAGTGGGTTACTGCGCGAGACCAAATAGACTCATGATGCTGCAGATAATGTCAAAATTTTTAAACTTTGAAGACCAAGGCCAAAAAACTCTTCTCGATGTTTGAGTAGAGAGTTTCTGCATTGATCATGGTTCGATTGAGGTAATAGTAACTGTTATCACTGCTGTCGTAAATTTTCTGTGCGAGGTAGGCACCCAATAACCAATCTAGGGCTATCATGTATATGATAAGAGGACTTCCTTCAACCGGGGGCATGAGCAACATTGGGATTAAGAGGTACTTATTTAGGCTGTCAAATGCCTCTTGGAAATCATCTGTCTATTAGTACGTAACCCCCTTTTTCATTAACCTGGTGAAGGGAAAACATTTACCTGCCTGGTTGGCTATGAACCGCCTAAACAAGGCCAGCTGTCCATAAAATCCTCTCAACTTAGTGATATTGTGGGGAGGTGGTAAACCAAGGATATCCTTTGTCTTTTCAGGGTCGACTTCGATTCCATGATGGCGTACGACGAAGCCAAGGAACTTCCTTGAGGTGTCCCCGAAGGCGCATTTCAAGGGGTTCTTCTTCAGGCTATGTTGTCGATGTTTGTAGACGATTCTTTCAAGGTTTGAAAGGTGATCTTAGCACTATCTGGACTTGACCACCTAGTCATCCACATAAAATTCGATGAATCTACCCAGGAATGGTTTAAAGATACGATGCATGGAATGCTGATATATGGCACCATCTTTATTTGGACCAAAGGGAATGACCCTGTAGAAGAATACTTCTTGGGGGGCCTTGATGGCAGTGGCTTCTTCGTCTTCTTGAGACATCCTAATTTGATTATACCTAGAATAACCATCCATGAAGGAGTGAGCCTATTACTCAGCCGATGAATCGATTAATAACTTAGTTATCGGGATCGGGAAATCATCTTTCGGGCAATGTAGATTGAGATCACTGAAATCGATGCAGACATGGATTTGTCTGTTCTTTTTCTTGACAGGGACAATGTTGGCTAGCCAAATGGATTATTGTTTCTCCCAAATGAAGCCTACTTTAATAAGATTATTGACTTCATCCTCTATTTTGGTAGCATGTGTGGGGTGCGTCCTTCTGGCGGCTTGTTCACAGCCCCGGTGGTCTTCTGGCAGACCTAGGTGGTGTGTCGCCACTTCGAGATCGAGTGCCGCCATTTCTGTGTAATTGTAGGCAATCACATCTTTATGTTGCCTCAGGAAAGAGGTATATACCTTGTTCTCCTCGGGAGACATGGTTGTACTAATGAGAGAGGGCCTCAGGTCTTCCTCGGTATATAGGTTTATTTCCCTGATCTCATTCACAGTGGTGGAGATACCTTCCTCAAATACAAGAGGCATATCCATAAGATATTCCTCCTCTTCTTCCCTCACATTATCATTTTCTTGATTCAATGGGGGGTGTTCATGGAATGGGCTCTTGGGAGTCTGGAGGTGAGGCATTTTAGTCATCCTTTCTCAAGTATTCACCCCCATGTTGTGGGTTAGCGGTCGTTTCTGCACTTCTATGCTTGGACATCACGGCTTAATTCATGAGGACAGCTGAGTGTCTATCCGGACATGAACTCCAGCTCTCAACATGGTTGATGGGTAGTACGTAATCATCTTCGAGCTGCTTGAGGGGTTCATGAAGAACCATTTCCAGACCATTTGGAGCGGGAACCCATTCGATAACATTGATCAAGGGTTTATTTTTCTTTTTCTCATAAAACCCAGCGTCAATGTAGTGTGACTCGGAGAGCTCGAAAGGGGCCTTGTCAGCGTGAAATGTTCCACATTTTCCATTGACACAATACTTAATAAATTTGTGGTAGGATATAGGAATGGACATGTGCTTATGAAGCCACGACCTTCCAAGCATGGCATTGAATGTTATGTTCTTCCAAACCACCATGAATTTCAAGTAGGACACAATGTCGCCAAAATTGGTTTTTAACATGATTTTTTTCATTGGCTTCTGTTCACTCTTGTCGTAACCCAACAGATTTTTGGTTGAGGGTATTAGATCATCATCATTGTAGCCCAACATACGAAGTGTCTGAACAGGAAGGAGGTTTACTCCAAAGCCATGGTCAATAAATACTTTCTGGATCTCAATATAATTTATTGTGCCAGAAACATATAGTTTTTTTAAGTGTCCTTGCATTATGGCATCTTCATCCTGATCGGAGGATGGAAATCACCGCATTGCATTCTGTCGGTCCAGTCTTCGTCTGGTAAATCTTGGCAGTGGCTACCTTGGCTTGAAACTCTTGGGGGCTAAGTAGGGCTTCCACAAGCGGCTCCCTGAGATCTCCTGACAAACTCAAGGATTCCAGGATTGAATGTTTGGCTGGTACTGACACTAGTTTCTTAAGGATATTGTCTTTCTGCTCCACTGTCTGATGCTTTTCCGTTGGTGGGAGGGTTTTAACCAGAACATTGGGAGTTGGAGTATGTGACGAGGAGGGACCGGCCACGATCTCGGATGTCAACGGTGTTCCCACGTTTTGGGGATTCATCCTGGCGAGTCTGTTTGTGTGCACTAGGCAGCTAGACACTTCTTCCTCCTCTGATGGGTTCTGCAGAATGATGGGGCCAGAGTGGCTGCTTGTGGTGGTGGATGGATATTCATTCTCTTGCTAATTTTGTTGAAGGGGTTTCCCACGGGTTTCCATGATATTAACATATTGGGATGGGGTAATACCATAGGTTTGGTTTTGGCTGTGACTGCTTCTCCCCTAGAATCCCCTTCTTCTTTGATTTATCCTCCTGACCCCTTGTGTTGGGAACATGGGTTCATAACTATACCCTTTGTCAGGAAATGATTCCATAATATAGACGATGTTGATGGAACCAAATATTAGCACCTCATCATGTGACAGGTCAACCTGGTCTATTTTCCCTGATGGTGCTGTTTGGTGGGTCGGTGTTTATGGCGCCAAGCTTGAGGGAATAAAATCGGATAGTGTCTGCGCTAACTTCAGCCACATTGCGGACTTCTCCTATTGCTCTTGTCTCATCCCTTTTCGATTACACCTGGATGACCAGATCGTGGAGGGTTGTGTGGCCAATATTGTCGAATGTGCAACATTAGGGGTTCTTGGCAGCAGCACCGGCTGCTGTAGTTGATCTCGGAGTATGCCCTGAGCTCGATTGACAATCTTCTGAGTCATCCAATCATAAAATTTTTTCCACTTATTGCTAGTGACTTCCAACCACCCCTCCCCTTTTTCAGAGTCAGTGGTAGAAATAAACATCATATGTGTTGGGGGTGGTCCCAGCTCGACCTTCCTGGAGTATACCATCCTTTGCAGGATGTATTTGAAGATGAAGCATTACCGGATATTGTTCCCTAACATTCAATGGTAGGGACAATAATCTGGCATGTCATTAGGGCAGAATTCTTCGGGATTCCTTGGCTCTAGGAGTTGGAGAAAATTTCAACTCATTGCAGCGATTATGTAGATGAGGAATTGGTCCTCTGAAAACGCGTATAATTTGTGTCTTCGTTCCTTGAACTGGTTCCGCATTGATCCTCTCTGATCGTCCCGATTGGGCTGAGGTGGCCGCTAATATACAGGGGGCCCTTGACGATTTGGTGGAGGCCTATGTGGTGGAGCAGGAACAGGTGCTAGCTTGAGAGTAACAGATGATGGTTCATCTCTAACTACTATGTTTTTAGAAGCTTGTGAGGCTATTCAAAACTTCATATTAGTCCACAGTACGGAGTCATCAATTCTCAAGGAAATGGCATAGAGACTGCGTTAGCCAGTGGTGCACTCCACAGGTATGAGCGGTGTTCGTACATCATCTTGTAGGTTATCAATGCATATGGAAAGCATATCATCTTGGGGAATTGGAAAGTTCAGAGCATAGGTCAGACCCTTCCATCTAGAGATGAAATATGAGACCCTCTCGTTCTCCCTCTGTTTGCAATTAATGAGGTCGCTGACCATTGTTTTAGGCAGCGTTGAGCTAAAGTGGAATAGGAACTGATGTCGAAGTTCATTCTATCTTTTTATTGACTATTCTAGTAGACTCGAAAACCAGATGAAGGCAATTCCTTGTAAGGTCTGCACGAAGAATCTGAGTTTCACTGCTTCTTGTTGTTACGGAAATCCCATCATAGGATCGCAATAAGACACATAGTTCTTCAAATGTTGTTCCTGATCGCCTGATCCTTTCAAAGTAGGGAATATAGGGCACCCAAAATTGGGTGGAGGAGGAGTGTTGCTCACCCAATCTAGGTAGGGCTTTCGCTCTAGCTATACCGAAGTGCGTCAACCTTTTATTGCTTCCAATCGAGCTGTCAATTCCTCGATGGTGTTGGTGGGGCCCTGGTTTACATCTTGTTGGTCCACTCATGTGTAGGTGTAGCCTGTGGAATTGCTTTAGGATCTGGCTCGGCCAACACCAAGGGTGCATATGCTGTTTGTGACACCTTCGGAGGGCTCATATGTACTCTCTCCGGTTTCTTCCTGAGTAGAGGGAAGTCTTGGTATTCATCTGAACCCATGTTCATGTAGTTGGATGGGCCAGGCACTGCATTGGGCAGGATCCCTGACTGCGATTCGTTTGTCGGGGAAAACCTTGGTCTTTGAGGTGTACTTGCTGGGAGTAAAATGTCTGGCTCTTCTTGGGAAGTTATTTCAATAAGACTGTTCCTCTAGAGTAGCTCGACGTTAAGCCACCTCAATTATTTCATTTCCATTTCCTATTGAGTGAATATCTCTTCAAGCGTAAGTGGAACATTTTTCTCGAGAGAAGGAAGCGGGTAAAGGGTAACTGTTCCTTTGTTATTATACTTGTTAGAAAATCGCAGGTTAAGTGAAGGAGGGTTAGCTGGAAAGGAGACTATATTTTGGGCGGCACTCTGGTTCCGGGTGTGCACACCTGATGGTTCATTGTGAATCACAGCCTAAACGGAACTGTAGTCTCCCGATCCATCCTGATTTTCATCATTTTTGGTACCACCTGTGTGTTTAACCTTTATGGAATTGATGTATGCATATCACGGGGTGGAGGATATGTCATCTTCCAAATAATAAAGGGATCTCTTGCGCCTTTTACTGGTCTTCCCCTTCCTGTCTCAGGATTGCTTTCAAACTCTCTGATGAAGGGTGACGCAGAGAGTTCTATGATGTGACCTTACGATATGCCTCTCTCTTTTAGGTGATGATGATTCAAAGGACGTGATAGGGTAGGAACCTCATCTTCTGGTTGTCCTCCCTAGATGATATAAAACTGATTCTCGTGGTCGAGGCTGTTGTTGAGGTGGAAAAAATTCCCCCAGCCCTGGGGGCTAGGTTAGGCTCCATTCCTTGGACATTGAATCTCTTCCCGTATTTACTGGTCTCAGGGGTAATTTTTTGCTAAAAATGATCCAATCCCTGCTAGCTAGGGTTTTCCCTGGATTGCAGTAGTGGCGGCTTCTATCGCTACCTACCAGATCTTGTGTGCCCCCATCCGGGGGTGAACTATATCTGATGCAGATTTAACCTTTGAATCAATCCCCTCTGTGGAGTCAAGAAATAAATGTTGATTTGACACTCTTAGGAAAGAGGCTGATTGTATTCTTTTGGTGGCATGATTCAAGAGTTTTTGAATTGCTTGTTCCCATTGGGCCTGATGCTTCTGGGACTTACTCAAGGCATGTCTCAGTTGGGTGTGTCACCTTTCCTAGAAAGGGACCCCACATGATTGCTATCTTGACGTAATTACGTTACAAGACATTATGCTAAACAAGTTCTTCTAGGCGGGGAGTGGAGTGAAATGCAGGGCTCCATGTTCTTCCCATCCTCTGATATGGATTCCCTTTGGAGTGTCACCAATGAGGTGGTGTAACTGCTGAAGTGCACCAAGGCAGGCTAACTGAAGGTTTCTTTTATGCCTCTCAGGTCATGGTTGTCGCGCCGAAGAAAGATCTACCAGGTCGATGTAACGCAGGAGGTCTCTTATTGTCTTGACATGGTCTACATACCCATCGTAGAACATGAAGCTTGATTTCAGCCGGTGGAGGGTTGTCCATATATTGGAGCGGATGTCGTGCACACATTCTTCTAGAAAATTTTTTGGTATTTCAAATTGATAGGTGGACGTGGACCAAAACATAACTGGTACATCATCTCTGGAAAGTCACTTCCTTAGGTGAAACATGTCGGCATACTCCTCCTCAAGTGATTCCATTACCTAGTTGGCCCAACTGAGATGCTCACTGATAGTGTGGTTGGAGGCATTGGGGCTGGTAGGTATTGAATTCTCATGTGGGTGATTCCGAGGTGGTTCAGAACATGAACGTGGTCCCGGACTATCTCCTGATTGATGAAGGGTGACGTTGGAGACTATCTGGGAATCTGACATGCTTGATCTCATCCTTCTGAGTGCCTCGACATATGAGGTTTTTTCTGTACTTGATTTTGAAGATGGAGGACCTTCCTGTCGATATGGTATGTCACTGCGGGGAGGACCTTCGCATTAACGTCCATCATGGTGAGGATGACCATCATGGTTTGACGTTTGATGTGTATCCTATGGAGGACCTTCATGGCACACTGTGACAAGGGGAGGACCTTCTTGGTTCTTGGGGCCATTGTGGGGAGGACCTTCGCAATGGCGACCGTGGTGGTGAGGACTACTATCACAGCTGCCGCAATGGAAAGGACTACCATCATAGCTGTCGCATGGAGAATTTCTGCGAGGCACACACTGGGGGAGGGCCTTGAGAATGTACCACAACGCGGGGAGGGACTTCTCATTGCATGATTTCTCTACGAGGAGGACCTCAGTTATTAGCGTGGCGAGGACTACCATCATGATCTGATGCAAGGATGTGCGGAGTGTTTTTGCAATGTAACCATTGAAGAGGACCTTCAGGGTAGGCCACTATAGAGGAGGGCCTTCTCATCGTGATGAGACATCACTGCGGGGAGGGACTCCACAATTGGAACTAAAATAGCGAGGACTACTGTCATAATATGTGGTCCCACTAGACAGAGAGTGTTTTCAGTGTATACCTCATGGAGAACATTTAGGGTGGACCACATCAAGTGGAGGGAATTCTTGATGCTTGATCTTCTGGTCACGTGGAGGGCTTCCGTTACTCACATCAAAAGAGAAGCTCTCATGATCGATCGTTATATGCCCGTAGGGGAGGCCCCCATAGGTGCTCTGGGGATTACCGTCAGAGCTGCTAGTAGCAACCTTTCCGAGAGGACCTTAAAAACTACTACTGCCACTACAATAATATGGTAATGGGTGGGCATGGTTTTGAGCCTTCGATATGCACTTAGCAGTATTGGGAACCCCAGCTTCTAGCAGAGCGGGGTCATGAACCCGCTCTTTATTTTCCGGCTGCCTTCGGCGCGTTCAGGACGCTTTCTTTCGGGCATCGGGAAACATCTGATATTGATAACGACCTTCACCTTTGGGTACCTTTCTAATTGGGTCCTATGATTCTACCGGGATACGATGGCAAACATCTTGACTTTTAGAAGGAATATATGCCAACTATGAAGCATCCACCGTGATGGACATGTGTCCCCCAGTTGGAATGAGTGAAGATGCTCGATCCAGTTGCCATTGTATCATAGAATATGGACAAAGACCCTCTTGGGTGGAAGCAGGGATTCAAATATGCTCTGAGGCGGCTATCTCCTCTCATAGATTAGTCGCCTCAATTGGGGAGATGAGCTCATGGGCCCGGGTCCTTTCTGTTGCTTCTAATGCAATTAAATTTGGCAAGAATGCAGATATGATCTGGGATCGATACCTAATCCTCCATCATTTCTAGGATATGAAGAGATATATCTTTGGCTGGAATGAGTATGACGGACTATTCCGATATCAAATTAGGAATATCTTACTCCTGTCCTCCGGTGGCCAATGGGTACTGAATATTCTCTTATTTCGGCGTAGGTGAATGAGTCTACCCCTATTCCGGGATATTCCGGTTTATCTCTCTGTTTTCTGCAACATCGGGATGGTGGGCTTTACATGCATCAGCAGGGAGCTGGCCGTGTATATGTTGGTTCCCCACCGTATCGAGTCAGTGGCCTTTGTTGGCAGAAATACATGTCTGCCATTTAATTACCAACACATCTGGATGGCGGGCATTATTGATATCCACCATATCTGGATGGTAGGCGTTAGGAGAATTTTCTAGGAGCTTGTCCTCTAGGCACTGGGTTACCACCATGTCTGGTTGGTGGGCTTCATGACCCTGTTCAGGGAGAGGTTCATGGCGGGTAGGTGTCGTCTTGTGCGAGTGAAGGGCTTGATGGAGCTCGACGGGGATGTGCACCTGCTCGTATGATGACGCCTTTTCTGGATGGTGGGATTTGGAGGAGCGGATAGGTGTACGTGCCTTCTCGCAATATGTCTCCATGACTGGGCAGTAGAGCTCCTCCTTCAGTATAAGGGTGATGACCAGTCCCTTGTTGTACGTTTTCCACCCTCATCGGGAATTCCGAGGGGCGAGAGCTTGGGGACCATGGGCCAGGATCCTCGAGGTGACATCCACCTTAATGTAAGGATATTGACTCACAACATAACCGCGATGACATCTTCCGGCAGGGGCCTTAGAGCAGAACCCCCGTTCAGTGGGGATGAAGTCTGTGGTGTCGAACTCATCTACCGTCCTATGATATGGGAGGTACACATTGTCTCATTCCCAAGATAGACTCCAGAAATAGTTTGAGATGGAAACAGGAGCCGTCTGGATCTGCTTTCGTGGCCGTTTCTAGGCAGGTGACCTGTGGGTCTTGGCAAATTGGAGGGTCTGAATGGCCGCCTCCACCGTCTGGAGAGTATAGTTCAAGTGGTACTCTCAGATCAACACATCTGAGACCCAGAATTGAAGACGCTGGATAGGTGAAGAGGTCCTTCATTGGTGAGGATTTCCAGTCACTGCATTTTTTGAAGTATGCATCTATGATTTACTTCGTGACTCCATTGGATCGAAGGGAGTTCTGAGTGGTACCTGTAAAATATTTTAACAAATAAAAACAAAAAACCCGTCAAAGTAGAATCTCATAATCCATTGCGTAAATAATGACCATTCATGGCCCTCCTTGTGAGTATAAGTGGGAAAAGAGTGGGATTGGGTTAAATCCTTCATGCTTGGTTAAAGATTCACATTGGGTTCACTATTTTTTTCGACCGGGGGGTTGGAAGACGTGTGCTTCCCGACGGTTGATTAGAGAAGGTTGGGTTCTTCTTAATCGCCCATATCCGGTGCACCGTTTTCATTTTGAAACTCCCAAAGGTTCCATATCCAACGATACATGGAACATATTTCCAAAGGCAGGTGTTCACCGGGTGTTTCGGCCAGCAATGCTTAAGAAATCACATTGGTCAAGAGGATGGGAAGTAGGGCTCATTGTACCTTTTTGGGGGGGGGGGAATTATTGCTTCTTCAGGGACTGTTTTACAGATTTTAGATGTATTCATATGTTTATGAATCTTTGGTTTATACCCAAGCATAGTATCCACAGATTACTCCTAGTTAGCAATGGACAGCTGAACACGGGGATTCAAAATCATTTAGGCCTGAGGTTTTCTATCCCTCATTAGATTAATGACACCGAGGAGTTTGGACTCATTGAGAAATCACTGGTTTGAAGCCTTATAACTGTGAAATATGGAGTATATTGTCATCCCAGGGGGAAATAAAATGACCTGATCATTTAGATAGGCCCCGTGATAAAGGCTTCTTACGTATCCTCATGAAAGGAATCACAATCCATGTAGTTCAGTGCCACTTTCCAAGACACATCACCTTTTAAGGTCATGTGACAAGTACCCATCCGTACAATTCAACGTCATGTGGAAATGACCTCTGGGCGAGAGATGTCCGGTCAATGTTGGTGTGGGACTTACACCGAAGTGGCCTAGAAGACCCAAGGGAAGTGATTTCCTGAGCCTAGATACGGTTCTGCTGGGGTTCATGAAGACATGTTCTGAAACTGACAGATGCATATCAGATTTAGATATTGAGCTTGCACCACAGGGAGGATTCCTACGTATCACGATTGGTTGGGGATCAAACTCCACGTAGTTCTAGGAGATTTAGGATTACACCTGAGAGTTTCCTGTTGTTGGGATTGAACCTCGGGGAGGCGTCCTATGTACCATTTTTAGGAAACAGGGATCAAAACCCACGTAGTTAATTTTTATGGTCGTTGTTGTGTGGGCGTTGTGACCATCAAAAATATATAATCCTTAATGAGTCATGCTCGGAGTGAGAAACAATACAATGAAATAGACTTGGCAAGCCTCACACATTCTTCCTATCAAGGGAAGAGGAGGAATACGACGAGTGGAGGAGAAGGCCGGGACTACTAGACTCTCCTTCTCCCTCATGTTGGAGGAAGGTAGGAGTCGCACTGTGGGGAAATAAACCTTCTGTGTTGAGAGGGGAAGGGCCATTGCCTTCTGGCGAGGATGGTGTGGGCCTTACTCCAGGAGGGATGGCCAGCCACTCCCATGAGAGGGGGGAAGCGCTCACCACCAGTTCTCATCAAAAGGAAAAGCGAGTAGGGTCCCTCAATCCTGTAATGTGGAGTGGTAGAATGGGGAATCCCGAGCTTGAGTCCGGTACTACCGTGGTAATGTAAACCCATGAATCCCACATGAATCCACTCAAGGGACGGGGCATCCACTTTGTCCTCGCCTACCGTGGGTATGTTAACTCAAAGTGGTGAACTGATGCACCTGAAGGATTCATCATATGGGTCTGGTGGCCTTGGTAGAGCCCTTGGCTTGGGGCTGATGAA
This sequence comes from Viscum album, assembly GCA_963277665.1. NCBI lineage: Eukaryota > Viridiplantae > Streptophyta > Magnoliopsida > Santalales > Viscaceae > Viscum > Viscum album. Next base: position 462,316,017 of record OY728137.1, on the reverse strand, counting down.
CCGGCCAATGAAGGGATTGTGAAGGATCAGGCCGGTTTGGAAGGGTTCTATCTGCCTCAGGGAATGGGAACACCGAAGGAGTTGGTGGGCTGCATGGGTGTGTGAGAAGTGGAGCCCTTCACGTAGGGGGTGCTATGCGGCTGGAGAGGTCATCCGCATACTAGGGTGGTACGCGGACTGATAGGCTTCCCGCATACCTGGGTGGTACACAACTTCTGGTCTCGCCCGCGTACTAGGTTGGTATGCTGTGGAGTCGGTGCGAGCAGCGATGACCAGGGGCGATGGCAGACGAGGGTTCACCGGGCAGGGCTTCGCCTGCATATGAGGGTGCTACGTAGTGCATCAGATCAAAAAAGGGACATAAACTCCCTAGTTTGCTGGGAGTACATCCGCGGAGGGGCCATGGATCGTGGTTTTTATTTTATGTTCATGGTTCACCAATTTGTTATGCTTTTTTCAGTTCCTTAATAATTCACATGCTGTTTCATACCTATTCTGGTTCGCGAATAGGAACTTCGCTGTTCGAAAAATCCAAATCTCCTTCTTCTGGAATCCATCCACTCAAATCTGATCGATCCCTCTTATTCTCCTCCTCTATGTCCTTTTATAGAGTGTGGAAAGAGATGTATTTGTGGTCACGTGGCACCTTTTGTGGAGGAACATGATCAAAAACCCAGTTTACAAATGACTTGGTCAATCCGCAACTCGCGGGGGGAATTGAATGCACCTCACCCACAAACCAAATCTGTTCAGGGGGTGCTTTGTGGCCGTGCATGGCTTCACCTCTGTTCTGCAAACGACAACATATGCAGTCTGGGCCAGTTGGCACATCTCGCAATAGGGACGGTTCGTGACGGTGGACCGGCCTGGCGCCCGTCTTGCTTCGCGCCCACGGATAGGTTCCCACCTCCGTTTCACGGACAATGTTGGTCCACAGAGGGGGCGTCTCACTGAACCAGCCGTGTACCATCAATGTTAGTCTGGTACGTGGACCAGTCGGTCCTTTTCCAATTTTGAGTGTTATCTACATTTTTTCTCAATTCTTTGAGGGAAATTGGGTATAATCCTTTCTTAAACTAATGGGGATTCAAATTCACCTTTGCCGATTTTTCATGACCCTACAAGCATTGACCACCTTGTTCGCTTTCCCAGAGTAGTTACAAATTTATCCATCATAGTCTTTGATCATCTCTATCAATCTTTGTTGGTGTGCGTTCAACTCTTTTTTGTGGGAATATATATGTAAGGCTTTTATGATCCGTATATATTTCACACTTCTCTCTAAAGAGGTAATGCTTCCAGATTTTTAATGCAGATATTACTGCAGCCAACTCCATATCATTTTCTCGATAGTTTTGGTCATGGACATTCAATTTCTATAATGCATAGGCAATGACAGTTCCATTTCTCATCAACACAAATCTCAATCCCTACTTTGAAACATCTCTAAATACACCAAAATTTTTCCATATGTGGGTTGTTTGAGAATAGTTGTAGATATAAGCTTTCTTTTCAAACCATTGATAAACCCATTGCATTCATCAGTCCATGCAAACTTGACTTCCTTCCGAGTTATCTTGGTAAGTGGGTTTGAAAATCATTAGAAATTTGTCACAAATCAGTTATAATATCCCGCTAACCCAAGGAAGCTACAAATATCATTCATAGATATTGGCCTTGACAATCCCTCAATTTCATTTGTCTTGGAGGGATCCACAGATATCCCATTTCATATGATAAAATGACCCATGAATGAGACTTCCTTCAATCAGAACTCACACTTTTTGTACTTTTAATAGATCTTCTCCTTTCGCAATGTCTCTAGTATTGTTCATAGAAGCTCCTCATTCTCCTCCTTGTTATTGGTGCATATTAGAATAACATCTATAAAGACTTACACAAATTTGTCGAGGTAAAATATAATGACTCTATTCATCATGTCAATAAATATTTCAATATCATTATTGATTCCAACAATCAATACAATGAATTTATAGTGCTTGTACCTTGTACGAAAAGCAGTATTGGGGATATCCTCTCACTTCACCCCTACTTGGTAGTATTTGACTAAAGATCCACCAAAGAGAAGTATTGTTCCCCACAAAGCTGATGAATATAGTAATCAATTCATGGTATATGATACTTTTTATTTATTGTGATTTTGTTAATCTCACAATAATCAATGCAAAGAAGTTGTGACCCATAAATATTTTTTACAAAGAGGACTAGTTCACCCCATGGTGGAGCACATTGGTGTATAAACCCTTAACCAGATTCACTTGTAGTAGATCCTTTATCTCCTCAAGCTCCAAAAAACATTCTCTATGGAATCTTTGATATTGGAAATACCTAGGTATAAGATCAATTGAGAATTTAACATCTCTTTTAGGAGGAGGACTATGAAATTCCTCATGAAACACATCAAACAATTCCCTCATAATAGGCATGTCTTCAATGATGGATGCTTCCTTAGACTCAACCATCTGAGAAATATACATGTGCTCATATGGTATTAATATCCACACTTGAGATGATGGTGCTAATGAAGATTCATCCTACTCCTTGAAATTTTACCAAATTAGGGGTGAATTCTCCATATGGAGAGTTATTTCCCTCTCACGAAAATTTATGTTGGCTCTATATTGGGAAAGCCAATCCAATCCAAGAATTGCATCAATTTACACCATGGAGAGTATGAAGATGTTTTTTGGGATGTTCAAACAACAAAATGTGATAGGGGAGGATTCATATTCATGGGATGCAATAATTGTCCCATTTTTTGTTCTCACTGACATATATACTTCAATGATTTGTGGTGGTTTCGGGATCGTTCTATTAAAAATTATGGATATAAAAGAATATGTATAACAAAAATCAAATATTTTGTTCATTATTCATGAATGAATGACTATCATACTTATCACCAATTGGTCTTCAGGGTTCTCATCAGCAGTTGTGATAGAAAAGGCTCACCCTTTCTACATTGGTTGTTGTAGGTTGCCTCTGTAAACCCATGGCACGAGGACCCAATTTGCAAAGATCCCAATTTCTTTTTTGTTGACGAAATGAAAAATGCGTTGAAGGTCGAATGAATAATTAATATCCTCTGTTGTAGTAGAAGGTTTTTTATTTTAGAAATTAATGGCCAGGTGCACTTCTCATATACACTGAAAGCTTTTCCTCATCCCATATAGAAAATTTCTATGGTTATTCTTTCAGGATATTTGGCAAGTGGGGTGCTGAAATTTCATAGCGCCATTGGATTTATCCATCAGGTCGCTAGAATTAAATTCCATTTTCCTCTTCTTATCCCCATGATAACACTTAGATTCAACGATATCCATTTTGACATTTAGGGAGTATCATACAATATCTAAATATCTATCAATGTCACAAATTTCCCAGGCTTTCTGTAGGCTAGGTTTTATCCCAGGAAAAGAAGTGGTCCACCGTGAATTTGGGGGTAATGTAAAAGATGAAGGGATATTGTGCAATCCTTGAGATGTTATCCCCGTACTATATAATGGATTACTCATCTTTTTTTATTATGGGCATAGAAGTCCATTTCCATCTTAAGTTGGAGGGTCATCGAAACATATTTATCAAAAAAGAATTTCTGGATATCCTCTCCTTCTAATGCCTCTGTCTCTTCCTTAGGCTTCATAATTTTTATCAAAGTCAACCATTGATCAACTTCATCCTCCATACGATAAACAGACAGAAGAACTATCTCGTGTTCAAAAAATGAAAGATATATAATATCTTTTCAATTGAGTTGATCAATTTTTTGGTGATTGAGGGATCAAATGATCCATTCAATGTAGGAGTCCTTGATCTCATGAATCACTCAATTGGGGATTGTTCTTTATTAGGAGGGTATTAGATGTTCCTGTTGACCCATGTTTCTATTAAAAACATGTGTTAACTAAAGGGTATCAAAACAAAGTTTTCGATTCCCACTCCCATCAGATTAGTAATCTCATTAGAACAATCATGACATTGATATTTGCATCTTTGTTAGCATGAGTCCTCATATTACATGCCAAGTTGCTAGAATAAAGGGAATGTTAGAGGAACCACATAATGGGGAATCCAATTAAAAAATAGATAACTTATAAATTACATTTATTTCATGAACTTATGAATTTATAGTCTTCAATCTATGATATCCATGATATAAATCCAAAAATATAATCATAGGGGCATTTTTATTCCCCTAATAATGGTTCGTACTAAGATTATGAGTTTACTAATGAATTTCCCCCAGGTTTTTCATATACAAGAGTGTAATAAGGCCCTTTTTCATGCATCAGTCCATGTTCATGTCTTGATCAAAGAGGTGTTTTAAGGTTTTATCCAAACATACCTTTTTTCTATAGCCACATTTACTAGTTCATATCCATATAGAGATACATTTTCTTGATTAACCGCATAATTTATGTTCACCAAAATTTATGGATATTTTTTTATTATACATAGAATTTTCCCTAAGGATTTCACTATGGATTTATAATCCTAATCCCAAAATTAACTAAACCTATACTATAATACCAACTATAACTACCATCATCATTATTAATCAATTAATAATGATTTATTACATAAACATGCACATAAAAAACTCTGATGATTGAGAGGTCTAGTGTGTTGTAAAGTTATAAAAATTACATAACAACATAGATCATAAAATACATCATCATTGTTGAAAACTTATTTTACATAACCAAAACATTCCTTCGTACATGGCATTGCATAGTATAACCTGAGGAAATACATAAAAAAGGGCGAGATATAAATCCTAGTAATATATTAATAAGGCATTAAATGAAGAATAAAATACCTTTTAGGAAATAGGCATATCAATGGAGCATAAGGGAATCATGATCATAAAGGCATTACGTAACATGATTATAATAACATGGAGATGTGGAAACAATATTTAACATGATATTAACATGATCCGAGGCTCATTTCAGATGAAGCATGAGTAAACCCTCAATAAACTTGAATTAGTATAAGGAAAACCTCATTTCACATGATATATCATGATATTAATCTTTACCCAATGTGTTGGAATGCTCTTAGAATAAACCATTCTTAATCATTTCATTTCATGTATAAGTGTTCCTCATAGATCATATCACATAGATTCATTAAACATCATAATTTATTCAAAGAATAATAGATGTGGAATATATAAAGATATTTCCTCAATAAACAAGTACATGTGCATAAATTTGAATACAGTTGATAGAGAAATGTGAATGGTATTCACTTATATGAAGATTTTGTAATGTGAAATTTTGGTGTATGTTCGATATCACAATGACATAAAATTCAAATTTTAAAATGGGTTGATGAGATAAAGGGTTCCTTGATTAATAATACTTGAAATGGATAGTAATGGGATTATGTGGCATAATATACAAACATTTTTAATAGAATTTTACACATAATATCAAATAATTACTTGACTGTAAATGTGGAGAGATAATTCTGTTACTGAATTTTGGCTTGGAAACTGGTGTACATGGGAGGCATTAATGGGAGAGAAATGGGTCTGTCATTATTCAAATATAAGGAGGGAAGTATAGGTGAGGTGAAAAATTATACCCCGACATTTTTAAATGAAAATAAAAGGGCATGAAAATATAAGGAAATTTGGACATAAATAAAGAAGGAAAGGGAGAATCCCTTACTTGGATGTGTGGACCCAAAGGCTTGGGAGAGGCTTGGGAAAATATTATGAGGATATTTACGTTCCTTAGGATGATTATAGAGAGTTTAGGGAAGAGGTTGGTTGAGATAAAAAATGTTTGAGTTAAGAGGAAGTGAGGATTGAGTGGTTTCATACAGTATAGAAGAGGAAATTATTTAATATTTAGGTTTTGTACACTACACATTAATCAAATCACCAAAAAAAATTATCCCATGGTTATTGCCGATGGTTTTTGAAAAATTTATGTAGAAAGACATTATTTTATATGGAAAATAGAATAATTTACTAAAATATTAGACTTTCTTATGTGGAGGTGAGTCACACTCTCAAGGAAATCATTTTAAAATGAGAAAATGTTTTATAATTCATGGATGGTCTACTAAGGAAATTTAAAATAAATAAAACTAATCTAAAATAAAATTATATTATATATAAAACATATATGGGCTGAATAACCCTTATATAGTATTTTATTACAGCACAATTGGGTCATCATGATGTCATAAAACACATTATATATTTAAATGGTATTTAATCTTTACCCAAAAATTCGACAGCCTCAGAAAATGAGGAAAAAATAACCATTGGATAATTTTGACATCATGATTACAAAAATAATATTCATTTTATCTAAATAATTTTTTAAATATGTGATGTTTTACTAATAAAAACTGTAATTTATCAAAAAAATCATGGTTTTTTGAAAAAATGGTTATCAAACCATAAAACAATTACAATTGTATTTATAAAAAGTATAAGATCATTTATATTTAATAAAATATAATTTAGTAATAATATATTATTAAAATATAATTTAATTCAAAAATCCATTAATAAATCAAAATGGATTTCTTTTCTGAATTTAAATATTAACCTAAAATACTATATCGGCTTTAAAAATATTTACACAATAAAAATAATAAAATGAATGTATATTATTTATACAAAAAGATAAAGCACATAATCGTAGTTCTAGGGTATTCTTATATAAACCTTTATAACACCTTCATAAGACCTAAGGGTATGGTGCACAATGGTAACAAACTATTGGAGAGGCTCAGATGACATTGCTCAAGTGCTAATCTCTTTTAACTTCCACTTCTCTTAAAAGCGATTCCATTCAAGTTTAGCTTGTTAAAGCTGAACTTGGTCTCTGTCAAAATAGAAACCCATTGAAACTACCACCTTTTTGAGCTCCAAAAAATGGGCCTCGTATAGATATATTCTAATAGTTGAATCCATCACGTCTTTTGTTTGAGAAAATTGGATTTGATAAATCCTTATAAATATACTAATAATGTGAACAATGTTCAATGGAAATATTAGCAATGGTAACAGTTATTAATGATTTAAAATCCAAAAACATAAAATCAAGGAACTGAATATGTTTTATATGACCATATTACATAATAAGACATTTAATTACATCAAGAATAGTTTTCATTAATAAAAGATTGTGCTGTTACAAGATAAGAGGTCTGACGATGGATATTACGTTAAAAAAATTAATATATATATATATATATATTAACTAATATTTTATGATTCATTTGAAAGGTTGGTTGAGTAAAGGATACAAACAATTAACAATATTAAATTATAATAATTGATTATTTAACTTATTTAATCGCCTCTCCTTGAGAACCACCATAAAGCACATGGGTTTTTTTATTTTTCGAGACCATCATCTCTTAGAGTTGGGTAAGAGGATTTGGAAGGATATTTAAAAAATTTATTGAATATAAAAGGTGATGAATGAGTGAGGATATAAAATGATAAAGGGTGGTATTTATATGGCATTAGAGGGGTGTTTTTTGATTATTTTATTCATTTGGTTGTAATTTTGGGTCAATACTATCAATAGTGATAATTCCTATTCCTAAATATTGAAAATGGATTAGGGTATTTATATACAATGGGTGATAACATCATTTATATCACATAAATTCCTCAAAAATTCATGTATTAGTCGAATTTCGTAAATTACTATATTTTTCTATTCACCAAATATTCAACTATTTTTGAAAAATATATAAAATTCAAATTAAACATCTTTTAATCCATGGAATCAATAATTGGAATAATTTTTATGAATAATTTTTTTAAATATGATATATCAATTTTCTAAATAAAATCATATTTTACTTAAAAAATATCAATTTTAATGCAACAATCGATTTTACGACCAATTGAAAAATTAACTATCATCTCCTAAATTTATCCTATAATTATAATACAATATAATATAAATTTATAAATATTTTATTTGAAAATAAATTATATATTAAATCATTGGATAAATTATTTAATTTTAAATAAATATATGTGTTTTTCAAAAATACCAACAAGGAATTTTTCATTATAAAAAATATTTATTTATACCATGAAATAATTATATCATATTTTCATTTATAAAATGAATAAAATCATTTATACCTTAAATGGTGTGGTTACTATACTATTGGTTAGGTTATTTTCATAATGGTTATATTACTATTGAAACTGTCAGGTAACTATTCAATTGGTATTGGTTCTTTAATTTGATATATTTCATTCTTCAATTTAGTATTAATTTTTTAATGGGTTTTCTATGTCATTAATGTGTTTTATACCATATAAAATAATTATATAGTGTTAAATTCCATAGATAAAATTATGGGTCATTACACCTAAGGAATGTGATTTATTATTCAATAACATTTTAATCGTTATTTTTTATTCTTCAATCCCATTGAGAAATTATAGGTTCTTTATTTTATAACTAATTATAATTTATAATATTTTAATTTTAATTCTGTATTTTTTATGATTTAGTACCATTTTCGTCTCTTTCCTACTCAAAATTGGTTAGAAAATGTTTTCTTGAAAAACAAGCTTCTTTTTTCCTCTCTGAATAGATAACCATTTAAATAAATATCCATGTCTTCTAAAATTTAAATTTATTTTTTTGAATAATCAAATATTAATATTTTAAAAAATCACCATTTTATTTATTTATATATAATATTTTAAAAACATTCCTAATTCTATTTTATAAAATTAGAAATTTTTTTACAACATTTGAGAAAAATTGTTTTTTAACCAATATAAAATGAATGAAATTTTACATCATCATCACCCATCAATGCATTGATTCATACATTATAGGTTTTCATTTTTTTGGGGAAATTATTCCATTAGTATTATGAATATTTCAAAAATTTTAATAATTTATTTTAAATATAAATGGGGTTTTCTTCAATATATATTATAATAATCATATAATGAAATTTTTCATCTATGATAACATACATGGTTATCAATTATTAATTAATTTGTTATGATAAAATGAATTCATCCATTTTATTTCTCAAAATAAACTGTTAATATTATTATCATATGTTTACGATACCCATTTATTTTCATTATGTTATTCTATGTTTAAATGATTTTGAAACTCACTTAATTTCCATGAGTTGTTATTTAATGATATGATGAAAGTTTTATGATATCATTGCACATTGATGTGTGGTTATAGTTAAGTAATGGTGGGATTGAATTTATATACACATCATATAAATTGTATAAATATAGATATCCAATGAGATAATATGATATGTAATTGGTACTGAACACAATTATTTAAAGGACTATGTCCTCTATTATATTCATGATAGGGAACCTTTACTATGAATATTATATAATTAGGAGTGAACCCAATTCAATATGATAATAATGAAAGTGTTCATTGGATAAGGAATGATTTTATATTATAATGTGCATGCTACTAACAAATGAATTATATTTCATATATTTTCTCGTGAATCCTGTTTGTTATTGATGATTTTAAAAACATACACGTTATATCCATTTGATTCAAAAATAAAATTTCCATGATTAATTATTAATAGTAATTCTTTGATTGGGTTTTAATATTGATAGTTTTGGTCATGTTCTATGACCATTATGATTATTTTATTTTTGGATATGATCAACGATTGATATCTCCTATGATTACCCATAATAAATATCTAAGATGATCCTTTATTATGTCTCAGTCACACAATTATATGATATTTTTGAAATTATGATTTCTATAAAAAGGATGACTTTTTTGAGACATTTGTTAGAGGGGATATGAATTATTTTAGGTATCCGTCAATTATTTATACATGATTCCAAAATGAGTAAATTGTTTTAGTTTTGGAATGGACCATAATGTTAGGTAATTATTATTCATCCAATAAGATTATATATAATTATATAATGAGTATGGGTCAGTGTAGTTAGAATATATATGATTAATTATTGGGAATGGGATGATGTGAAATTATTTTTTAATATATATATATATATAAGAGTTTTTATTATAAAATACATTGATTAATGTATTTTAAATATATACTCAATTAAAATTATAATAAAAAAATTATATAATTATGTTGTCGAATGTTTTGAAGAAAAAAATTAAATGTGCATTAAATATTTTTTCATAATGAATTAATAGAATTAATATGACGGTTGTTTCATTGAGATATACATATAATTTATTCAATTCATATAATTTACCATTCATGAAATGGTTATTATTATCTAATAAATAAGAATAAATTTATTTTATATTTTAATGATATTTTATTTTGAAATATTGTTTTTTTAATCTTATACATAGTTTATTAGATAAAATTTTCTTTATTTCATGATATTTTATTTTTCAAAATGGAATAATTTTTTTAAATATACATAAAAAAAATATATTTTAGAAAATGATTTAGATTTTTTTGAAACGTTGTATCTATTTAGTGAATATTTAAAAACAATTTTTTGTAGGAAAATATTATTTATTCATCTAAATAATAAATTATATACAATTGTAAATTTTTTTTATGTCAAATAAGTCTCCCTTTAATAAAAAATGTAATTATTTCAAGTGGAACTAATATTATACATGATTGTTTTCTGAAATAATTTTTATTTCTATATGGTTTATTTTTCTAAAAATTATTTTTGATGATTTTTCGATTATTATATTAAACATATGGTCTATTAATTTGTGTAATTGAATCATAAAATATATATTTCATATTTTTAATAAAGAGGATAAAATTTTTAAAATAGCTTAACTTCATTTTTCATTATAAATAATAGAAAATATTAAAATAGTAAATCACAAAGATAAAGGGTAAAATTGGATAAATGTGGTTAAATCTAGGATTTAATGAATCAAAATCATAATTAATGTGGAAATTAATATTTATTTCAAGTTTATTTTAGCATAAATCATTATCTATTAACATATATTGATTTTTTCCATTTTCCATTAATATTGAGATATAAATTATCTTATAAATTGAAAAACAAAATCATTAATTCATTTAACATATCTTATATATTATCCTTAAGTATGGAGAAAACTTTGAATTTTTATAAATATTTATTTTCTATATTGAAAAATATTGTCATAAAATAGAATTTTTTTATTTTTATTTATTATATACTTATACAGTGTTCTTACATAACACCGACACAATGCCTGTGCAATGTATTTGAAAAATAATATAAATGATTTTAGAAATATTAACATTTATATATTTTGGATGATATATCATTTTACAAAAAAATAATTGATAATTAAACATTTTTATTAGTGTGGAGTGGGAAATTATATATATTTTTAACATAAAATGTAATGTATAACGACCCAAAAAATTATATATAAAATTTCACATTTTTTATTTAAATGAATTATTATGTATAATGGTTATAGAAAATACATAATATTCGTTGGATTTATTTTATCCATTTTAAAATACCATTATGAATCATTACCATTGATAAATGAGTTGGTTAATACTGATAACATGATTAGTATAAATATGGGGTTTTGAAAAATCCTATTGACTTAGAAAAAAGAAGTGATAGCCTCCACTTGTAGAATCATACCCTATGAAGCCCATTTATCATTTATTATAATATGGTCGTAATATAAATGATTTTCCCATGAACAATACCAATATGGTATGAAACATATTTAGTAGTAGTGAAACAATTTACATTATAAGTTCATGATCATCGATACTAAGTCCCAACCATATATGTCAAAATGCCCCATGAAATTTCCATCATCGCGAATTTTAATCATTGGATGATTGTTGGTGTATAAAATAGATATGTATCATGACCCCAAAGATATTAGTATTTAAAATATTATTTATAAAATGTTGGATACATTTTCATCCTATTATTATTACTTTGTAAGTGTTTTTTATTTTTATTCAATAAAACTAAACCAGTTTTTTTGGTTAAAATATAAATTCAATAAAGTTACTTATTTTTAATAAATAGTGGTTTTATTTAAATGATATTATATTAATAAAATATAGTAATTAATTTTTTTCTTAAATTTCAATGATCATATAATTTGTGGGAAGAAAAAATTAATTTTTATAAGGGCTCTAAAACTATTATTTTCAAATACCCTAACATTTTTAAATAATTGTATTTTATTTATATTGAAAAATAAAATATTTTTAAAATTATTTAAATTAAATGAATATTATTTTTGGAATCAAAATTCCTAAACTATCCAATTGTTAGTTTTTTATATCCTCCTATGATTTTTGAATTTTTATTTAAAAACTAAATAAAATATAAAAATGAATTGTTTAATATAACATCTTAATGAACACAATGTGACATAATAAATTCTACAAATGTTATCTGAGACCACATCAATGATTTCTCTATGAAATAATAATAATTTTTTTATTTTATTAATTTCTCAAATTCATTATAAATCCTCCAAGGCCATTATCATATTTAAGCTTCTATATTATTATCATGAAGAATATGAATCAATTCCAAATAAACAATGGTTTTATATTATAAATTTCATAAATTCTATAAATAAAATAATAAAAAACACATTCATTTGGAATATACCTTAGGAATAAATTTCATGGATTGATGTTTTGGTTGTTTTATTTCATAGTGTCTAAACACTATGTTTTAGAAAAAAATAATGAATTATAATATATTTTCCCATATAAACCGCTGAATATCCATTTTATCATTACTTAAATACCTTGGAGCACGTCTGCACTCTTCCTTACCCACTAAATAGTCATCCCATGGTTCCCAAAATCTCTAAAGAAGCTCCTCCTAATCACTTGGGGTCACACACACATGTAAGGGATCCCTTCCTTAAATTCTTTATTGATGTCTCTTTATTGTATTATCACTTCCATTTTGAATTACTTATGTTATGATATTAATTTCTAATCCCCAATAAATTAACATATTATTTACCAATGATCATATAACACATTGCCTCTTATAAACCCATTTTATTAAATATTATGTGATGTCATTATGCTACTAAAATATCACCATGATTTTCCATCCCAAGGCTAGTTCATAGTTATTACCATACCCATTTCATATCATGTGTTTTAAATTATATTCACAAATAGTTCTATTTATTTTTAATTAAATGAATCAAATACAATGTCCTTGATTATGGAATAAAATATGATGATTAATGAATTTGTGTTTTATGATCTATGTGTCACACCTAAGCATGAGATTGAAATGAATTTGATTGGTGTCCCTATAATTATATAGTGATCCAGTGTGTTGGATATTGTTTATTCCCATGAAACATCATGTTTGTATTGGGGTTTAACATGATTTATTTATGTACATTCTGTATAATTATTTATTGGTTTTAATATTGACCTATGTGTAGTATTCTATTTATTCTATTGTTGTCACATTTCAAATATTTCTGGTAGGTTATCATACTATATCATGTCTCATTTTTTCATTTTTATGATTCATAATCTTTTTATGCCACATTTGAAATCCAATTTCCTAACATGTATTTTCCAATTCAAGTAATTAAATGTTTATACCCTTAATGGGATTTATAGAACACTCCTATTCATTTATATATAGTTTAGTTAACCGATTAAATATTATATTCAAGAATGTGAAGGATGTCTTCAATATAGATGATGTTTTTATAATTTTATATTGTTAGTTATTTTACCTCATTTCCAAATACACTAGAATTATTGACATTATAGGTTGTATTATGTGAAATCATATGTCATAATTCAATAATTAATGTTTATTAATTATTTAGGTTGTTATTGTTCAAATCAAAGAAAAAGATTAGTTATTATTGGTAATATGATGAGAAAGCACTAGAGAGAGACATTTGGAAAAGGCTAAGCGTAAGAAAAAATCTGAAAAAATTTGTACATATAAATTAATCAGTCTATTTAGAAAATAACTTCATCTCTGGATTCTACAAGTGGATGTGGTTATGGAAAAGATGTACATAGCCGTAACAACTATGACAAGTTGTGTCATGATTGACTTGGTGTAACATGGTAAATGAAAATGGGCTTTACAATACACCCAATCATAAACTTATGAGGGATATTAATTATTAAATTCCCAATATTTTTACGAACCATTAATATTTTAAAAACAAATTTTCTATATGAATATATTTTAGAAAATAGATATTAGATAACTTATATTGAAGCCTATAAATTCATAACATACAAAAATAATTTTAATTTATAAGTTATAACTTTAATTTCATTGGATTTCCATTTATGTGTTTTATAGTATAATAATACTCATCCCAAATTATCCATTTATTCAATACAAAGGATTAAAATATAAGGAAATGTTTAAATATTTCTTGTATTCAGAAATGTGATGAATTCCCCCATGAGATTCCCAACCTGAAGGGAGTGAGAATTTTAAAATTTGGAATGATACTCTCTTAGATCACTCATGATTCGAATAGAATCCAGGAATAGGAGGAGCACCCAAATACCCCTAAGAAATAAAAATCAATATTTGAGATATTCATGCAACAAAGGTTACAAACATTCAACATATAATATGATCCCTCAATCATGTAACAAATGATCAACACCATTGAGAATATGTTCTCCATCATTCAATGTTATAAAAATTTATGGTTCTACTGACTGTTTATCATGTGGAGGGAGATATTTATCAGGGATGGATATTGATAATTAATATGAAACCTAAATAATAGATAAATGAAATGGGTTTGATTTAATTATGAAATATGAATATAATAAATATATTCTACACACATTATGAATTAAAATTTAATTGGATTTCCATTCCATTAATAAAGAATATTATAAATCCATGGGGTCATATGATAAAAAATTCATTATGAATTATGGGATATGTGTTTTTATTCATTCATTATCCCAAATGAATTGTTTACCACTTCTTCAGTGGGATAAAATCTAGTCTACGAATATCCATGGGGATCCTTGAATTTGATAGCTTTGAGTAAATTGTACAATTAACCCTCAATATTGAAATATAGATAGAGTAATTTCAAGGATATCACAAGACAATGAAGGGGATTGCGGAGTTTTCTACCAGTATAATGTATAAATATAACGATGTTATGAAATTTCAAAATCCCACTAGTCAAATGTTTAGAAAGAAGAACCCTATTAATTTGTTAAGGTGGGAGAGGGAATTATATAGGTGTATGAGGGAAGGAAACCAAGATAAATATTTTAAATTAGTTAAACATTATAATGAGACAAAGGAATGGAATTATCCAGTTAAACCTCAGTATATTTTTTCATTCCACTACTATAAGGAACTAGGTAAAATTACAAAATATTTATCTAAGCCAAAGGTTTATAGAGACAGCCAAAAAACATTCAAGAATGAAAGGGGAATCATTTCCCTTGATAATGACTAATATGTATCTCCACAATGAAGTGATGATAGTATTGCTAGATTTTCATTAAATTATAGAGAGTGTACTTTTTTATTCTTGTTCTATTCATTCCTTCATATAAATAATTTTTATTGGAGCAATTCAAACACCACCCTAATTATTGAAAGCAACGTTATTGGTAAAAATTGTAAATGGGGGAATTATTTCAACCAAATTATATAACTCATCCCTATCATAATTAGTGAGATGAACATTTCAGTGAACCAAAGAATACTCCCATTTGTGGAATATGAAAAAATTCTAGGCATGAAATGGGCTTCCCTATATATAGATAATATAATTTTCTAGGAGATTGAAATCACTCAATGTATTTTGAATCAACCCTCGATTTGGTATAATAACATGGAGGATGATGAATATTAATTAATATTAATATCAAAAGAATGGCTAATATTTCACTATAAGTAATAATATCTATATCAAATGTTTGATTATAAGAAAGTAATAATAATAGAATACATTAATATTCTGAGGGAATACACTGATGTTTTTTCCAAGGAATTTTCTATAGTTTTTCCTTCTAAGAGATTGAATTTTCAATCATTCTTGTAACTACAGATTTACAATTATATAAAACTATACATTAAATTTCAATTTGGAACATGTGGATATAAATAAAAAAATATATTTAAATATGGATAATGGGAACATATTCCTATGTTCATCACTATAGGGTGCACCAGTCCTGTTCGTCATGAATAAGGATGGATCAATGCACGTTTTCATTGAATACCATGGGCTCAAAAAGATCAAGATAAAAAAGTATCCCCTAACATGGATTGATGATTTTTTCAGTTAACTAATTGGAGGAATGTAAATCTCAATGATTATCTTCAATAAATGTTTTTTATCTATAGTGATGAAGGAGGATATCATCATGACTTATTTTCATATAAGGTAAAAAAACTATGAGTTCATTGTAATGTCGTTCATACTCACTAATTATCCCAAATATATCCAGATAATTAATGAATAGAATCTTTATAAATTACCATGAATTTTATTTTTTATTATAAATATATGATATTCTAATATACTCCAAAATCAAGGATGATCATAAGGATCATTTGAGTATTGTGTTAATGATCTTTCCAAAAGAGAATATTTATCAAAAGTACATCAAATATGAGTTCTTGATGATGGAAGTATAATTATTTGGGAATATCATCATAAAATGTGATATATATATAACCTTCAATTATAGAAGAAATTAAATCATTGAATAGGACAAGATCAGAAATAAATATCAATATATTCCTTGGATTAACATGGTATTATTTTCAATATTTGAGAAATTTATTGGGATTGTAAAACCCTCAAACTATGATAATCCTTCATCATTTTAAAATTGAAGAATATATTATTTATAGAATAACTTAAAAAAATTTGTGTTGGAATTTATATATGATATTATTATACACGTTATTATCAAGATAGATAATGATGATCAACTTAGTACTATGAAAAAAACCTAGCAAAATGAGATGATTTATCCAGGGTATAGAAAACACGTGATGTGGTTCAGTGAAGTCTCATTACTGGATAATATCATCCTATGAATTGGGATATCTATGGAAAATTTCATTATATAATAATTTGAAGTATATATGAGGCCAATATTACTAATAGATAACCATAGTTTGATTGGATTAAATGTTTACTATTTTTGATTTGGTAGAAATTTATCATGATTTTCAAACCCTCTAACAAATACATATCATAAGAGATTCATGATTGATATGAATGATGAATGTTAATACATCATGATATATTTGAAAATATTCTAATCAATTCTCTTTTAAACAAACTACCTGGAGTTCGAAAACATTTTCTTTTATTTTGTGATTCATTGAAGAAGGGGTTTGGTTTTGTATTAATAAAGAATGAAAAATTCATAATATATTCTTCTAGGCAATTGAAAATTAATCAAAAGTCCCACCCAACTAATTATCTGAAGTATAATCAATTCTATGAACGTTTAATATATGGTATCACTTTCACATCCTATCTATGTGTTTCATATAAATTGATATAAATATCATATTATATATATTCCCACATAATGAGATGAATATGCGCCAATGAAGGTGATTAGAGCTAATTAGGTACCATGAAATATCAATTCACTACCTTCTTGGTAAGTTGACTAAAGTTAAAAATGATATAATTAGAAAGGGACAAGAAATTAAATCATTTACATGGATTGATATGGATATGGTATCCTTATATATATAAAGGATGGATATATAATTCATAAAGGATGGAACGTCATCAATCTTTTCTAATATAAATGTTCCAAATTACCTTATAAAAAGGATATATGATTGTAAAAGTGAGGATGTTGGAGTTTAATAAAAATAATAAACTATAAGAAATTGTAAATAATTGGAGTAAAATGTTAAATAAAAAATGTTTTGTAGCCTTTGGAACAAGACTATAAATACCATCAAATCCTAAGATAAAGAAGGAGTCATTGGATGATTCACATAACTCAAACATCTCCATCCACCTTGGAAGAACAATTAGGTATTAGTATCTATAGGAATAATATTGGTTGAATAATAAGAATAAGGATTTAACAACATATACATCAAGATTCATTGTATGTCAAAAAAACAAATGCCGAAAGGAAAAAATCCAAATGGAAGATGAAACCATTAACAAAACCAACACGGAAATGGGAAAACATCAGTATGGATGTTATAAATTGTGTTCTAAATACATAGAGAGGGAATAATTCCATGTGATTTTTGGTGGATATTCTTATAACTACATCACTCTTCATTGTGATTCGAGATCATTTCACACTGGATCAACATGCATACACACACATCAAAGAAGTGTTGAGAGTACGTAGTGTACCACTATCAAATATATCTGATCGAGATTATAGATTCAAATCCATGTTATGGATAATTATCTAACACACTCTAACCATAGAGATCAAATTACGTACATCATATCATCCAAAAAATGATGGATAGTTTGAGAAGACTTTTTAGACAGTAGAAGACATGTTAAGAGTATAATCTAAGTACATCAATGTAGGATGTGATCAACATATTCTAATGGTCATGTTATCCTAAATGAACAGTTTCTACTCAAGCATAAAAATGACCCCCAATGTTCTAATTTATAGGAAGTGGTTCTGAATACAAACATGTTTTGATGAATTTTTTGAATGAAAATTTATAGGTCCTAAAATGGTCAAGGAAAAGATGGAAAAGGTTACAACAATTCAATAGAAAATAAAGGATGCTCTGAGTCGACATAAGAAATATACTAACAATCATTAATGATACTAAGAGTTTAGAGTATTTTACATACAATTACTATACATATATATATATATATGCGATAAATTGATGAGTTTTTAAAATAATGGAATTTTTATTATAAGATATATAGGCCCCTTTGAGATCCTTGGTTGAATCTGATCAGTGGACTATCGACTAGCACTCCCAACAATCATTTCTAATGTACATGATATATTACATGAATCCCATGTAGTAATGTACAAACTAGACCCCACACATTTACTCAATATAGAGGTTGTACCATTGGAGAATAAACTTTCTTATGAAGAGAATTCGTAGAAGATCTTAGATCATAGAGATAATGTTCTACAGAATAAAAAAATTCACTTTGTCTAAGTGTTGTCGATAAATGTCAATTTGGTAGAAGAAACCTGGGAACCAATTGAAGGGTTGAATTTGAGTTACCCTCATTTATTTTAATGTGGGAAAATAAAACTTCTAGAGTGAAAATTTTTAATCGGGGATGATTGTGACAACCTAAAATGTTATAAATAAAATTTCTCCTCTTATTTTAAATGGATTTTATTAAAATATGTTATTATTTTAGAAAATAGAAAATCCATTTTCTTTTGTTTTAGTATTTTTAAAATACCATTATGAATATTAATTATAGATAAAAAAATTAAAGGAAAATGCACACATGATATGTATAAATATATGATTTTAACAAATCAAATTTTTACATACAAAAGAAATGATAACCTGAACAAGTTTGATTATACCCCATGAATTCAATTTATCGTAGCTTCTGAGGGAGATATCATCTATTTTATTTTCGAATGAACAATCACATTTTGATATCTAACTACTTAATCATGATCAAAAAAATTTATGGAAGATTTTTATACTTATCATGATCAAGGTCTAAACCATGTTTACTGAACTGCCCCTTAATGTCTGACTGTTATGGACCCTACTCTTAGTCAATCTTCCTGTGTATTTAAGTTATATGTATCTTGTCACAATGAATATTTGTATGTACATTATTTTTATATAATAATTAATATATTTACTTCTTATTAATTATTATTTATAAATGATTTAAATTTTTCATTAATACAACTTAAATAACATTTATTGTTAATATTAAAAATCAATTAAGGAAATTTTTTTGGATGAATTAATGGATTTTAAAAGTAAATAATATTTTAATAAAATAATATAAATAAAAAAACTATTAATTATATATGGTCATTTAATTATTAGTATTTCAAATGTAATTTTTATAACGGTTAGATAGATGTTATTTCCAAATAAACTCGCCATTTATTAATAAATAATTATTTTATTTTAAATATGAAAATCCACATATTTAGAAAATTATTTAGATATAATGAGTATTTTTTTTGAATATTAATGTCAAAAATTTCCAATGGATATTGTTTCATAAATTAATGATACAATCAAAATTTTGGGAAGAAATTTAATATGACATAAATATACATTGTGTATTCGAACATCATAATGACCCAAATGTGATGTAATAAATATATTGAAAGGTATAAACGATGAAATATATGTATTGTGTTTAAAATTATTCTATTTTATGTTAATTTTTATTATTTTATGAAGGAATTATGAATCCTAAAAAACCATTATTATATTTCAATGTTTTAAAATCATTTATTTCAAAGAATCATTTACATCATCATAAACTAGGTTATAAATTTTTTAATTTAGGTTTTTTTCCTTAAAATAAAATTAATACAACTACAAACTAGTAGAAACCATGGGAATATACATGGGATGGTTTTTAGATTTGGTATTATATTATATAGATTCAAAAACCTATGTTTGATAAATAATAATGTATAATACTCTAATTTAATAAATAAACCCACCCAATCTCCCATTTATCTTCCCTAAATATCATTGGAGAAAATAAATACTCTTCCCTCACCAATGATAATTCCAATGTATTTTCCCCGGAGATCTTAGGAAGATCCTACCAAGCATTTGGAGTCACACACTCAAGTAAAGTATAAATTCCCTCTCTTCTTTATTCATGTTTAATTAGTATCTTATTACTTATCATTCTGATTTATAATTTTGGATTTTATATTTACTTATCACTATTAAATAACATTTTATTTATAACTCATGATAGATCAATTTATCTCCAATCAACCAATTTTATTAATTCTTATTTCATGCGGTTTTGTGGCCAAAATTTCCCTGAAACATTCCTTGCCAAATTAATTTTATTTCTAATACCATACCCATTTCATATCATGGGTGTTCTCATTTAAAAAATTATAAATTAATTTATTAGTATATAAATTTCTTTATTCCATAAACCATGATCTTGTAATAAAATATGATGATGAATGAATTTATGTTTTATGATGTAAAATTGGAAAACTATCATGATTATTGAGAACTTCCTTAACATGCCCGCACTTAAAACATCCTGGGATATCCTAGGGACATACAAAAAAAGTGGTATATCTATATATCATAGAAAGAGAATAAAAAAGGAATAAAATTAAGTGGATAATATATATTAGAAAAAAGTAATATAATCTTGGCATAAAAAGAGTAGGTATAATTAATAAGAACAGTGAGACAAGATACAAATTGTTAATATAAATGAAATATTTTAAATTTTAAACAACATAAAACACCAAATTATACACATATTTTAAGGATATATTCTAAAACAACATGATATAAAATTTCTCACAAGGGAATTAGGTTCACTCTCTATCATAACATGATGTCTCATGAGACAAAACATTAACCAACTCATTGGAGCAGTATATAATTCTAGGAACACCATTCACTTTCATTTTCTTATAATTATTTTTTGTTCCCCATAGATCATAAAATATTAATTATTTATTCATCATATTTTATTTCAAGATCACGGAGTCTAGAATATTTACATGAACAATGTTTATGATGTAGTGTTTTATATAGTTTACTATTTCCCATGTTTCTTTTATGTTATCAATTTGTATCTTGTCTCATTGTTTTTGTCAATGATACCTACACTTTGTATGCATCATAGATATTAATATTTACTATAATTTTTTGTCCACTTCATATTATTATTTGTTTATTCCCTTTCTAGGATTTATTGCTCAGCCGATTCATGTGTTTTCCCCCATGTTATCTCTAGATGTTTTATGAGTGGGAATGTTAAGGAAGTTCTCAATAATTTGGATGTCTTTACTATTTATAATTTTCATAAAATTTCCCAACATGACAATGAAACTATATATCTCATTATTATGGGATGTATTAAGTGTAATCATAAGTACTAAATCATGAATTAATGTGTAATAACAATTATGGTTGTTATGGACACATTTCCTTTACAAAGTAGTAGAAACATCCATAAAATTATTTGAAAAACACTAATGGTGATATATTTTCAATGAAATAAAGTTTAATAATAATTTAACCTATAATTATAAATAATTATTAGTTTTTAAGGTATTACTATAACAATTTCATCATTGTCTGGACTCATTTAGTTAAAAAATTATTAATCATCTAAATATGACCGTAAAAAGGATTGTAATGCTTGAAATATATTTTTCCAATAATTATATAATTAATAATCTTATTTAATAAATCTTGGATTTAAAAATTTCAAATAAATCATAAATTACCCAGTTTATAACATCTTTAAATTTAAAAAAATTATTTTAACGTACCTTAATTATTGAAAATATTGATACCTCAATTAATGATACATAATGTTTATAACGAGGTTAAACCTAATTCCAATGTTTAAAGTGACACCTAATTCTATATAGATTTGACTTACTGAATTTATTATGACCTTAACATTAAAATATATGAATTAAATAATTTTTTATACATTTAACCTGAGTTATACACATATTATATGTTCATATTTCATGTATTTAAAATATTTCCACCCACCTCACATATAAAAGGGTACCACCAACCGTTTCTTACTCACAATTCATGATGCATATTTCATTAAGAATATATTAGAAAATAAATTCCCAGAATTTTTTTACAATTCAATAACATTCAGTTTCTCTGATAATACAATTCACATTTGGCATAAATTGTATAGAAATAGGGGATTTCTAATGTAGAGGTCTAACTCGTAATAGAATTCAATTATTTTGTTTTCTCTTCCATCCCTATAAATTATTATATAAAAATAAAAATATAATATCATTAAAATCCTCCATATACTATAATGTTATTCTATTAATGGATAAATCCTAATTTAAATAATTTTCAATCAAATTATAAATTAATTCATCGCTCACACATTTATGCTGATAACAATCTACATCAGGTGATGTATTTTATTTTACATCACCAAATTTAATTGAATAATATTATGTTGGATTTTAATTTTTTATGTAATATTAATGAGATTATTGTTTTTTCAAATATATTATTTTATCGACCATTATAGCGATCTATAAATTATAAATTGAAAGTGGCGTTTACGCTTATGTACAAACTACCATCTCCCAGAATAGTTGGGTTTCGTTAAACACCCCTTTCTCTAATAAATATATATATAGGTAAATATATATGATTTTTATAATTTTAATATAATATTTAGATGATAAAATAATATTTTCTATTTTTATTTTAAATATAAAATAAAAATAATGATCAAGCGTATGTATAGGCTACAATCTAATTTTATATTGTATATCATTATTCTATTAATTCCTTTATTGATGGATATAAATATTTAAAGATGGAATTTATATTATCTTATATCATTAATATGATTTTTTGATCATTAAATCATTAACAAGATTCAAGGATAAAAAATATTGAACCATTAAAAAAATATGTTGTAGTTAATACTTGGGATGATGATATGAATAAATATTTTATTAATATTGGGTCATATAATGTTATAAATGAATCATATATGGTATTATAACTATAAATATGTTCTGTTATAGATTTATAATAAACATAATAATATTATATATGACGTTATGAGAAAATTCGATGAATATTGGTCTTATGGAAGGGAGGTTTTCTCACAATTCCACTATATTGAGACATATCTTATACTGTGATCTGAATTAATTTAATATCATGTATATTATACCCATCTAACGTTTTATATCTTGAATTGGTATCTATTTATATTGATTAATTTTAAAATTTTGTTTTTAAATTTTATGGGTATTTTATTAAAATGTTATTTTTGTCATAATATTTATATTACAATATTCTTTATATTCATAATTATTCAAGTCAAAATTAACATTTGGTGAATTATATATTTCTTATATTATTAAAACCACTCTAGTTTTACCTCTTATTATTATATTTAGTATTTTCTTTTTTTCATCATGACTTTTTCTCGTTTTAGTAATCAAATATCAATTGTGTACTATTAAAAAAACCCAGACATATTTTTTATTTTAGGTTAATAATATCTTTATTCTATATCAACATATTTAAAACTGTTTAATAATGTTGGTTATTTACTTTTATTGGATTGTTAAATGTATTTCACTACAACCATTGATATTAATTATGAAATTTAAAAATTACTTAATTAAATTAATTTTGACAAATTAATTTTATATATTATTCATATTATTTTTAATGTATTGTTTTGTATCAGATATGGTATATAACACATTAACCACATCTATAAACATAATTTTTTTCTGGAATCCTCTACTTGGATCCGTGGTATTTGAAACAAAATTCCCATTATTCAAGTAGTTTTTATTTATTATATTACTATAAAAATTATTTATTTTCAAAATGGTTGTAATGAAATTTAATATTGATTTGTTAAATCAATTTTTAATAAAATAATAAAATTTATTAAGGAATTATATTTGTACAGTTAAAATTAAATTTCAACAGGTTTTATGAAATAGAATTCTTTTATTTCAAATTCATATTTTTTAAAAATCATTGGTCTAATATCATCGATTATGGGTTGTACATATTTTCTAATCATTAACATTCCTCGAATCTTATCCTCAATCACTCACCAATATTCATTATACAATATTTTTTTCATTAATGGTTATTCTTTTAGTTAAATTAATATATTTATATTTTAAATGTTTTAACAACTATATACAAATTATACGTATGATGTTCATTAATGAAATATTACTAAGAAAATTATTTCAATTAAGTTTGAAATATTGAAATTTCATATTAATGACTCCAAAAATTATTAATTTATTGATAAGTCATATTGAATGTGGATTGTAATATTAATTCAATATATGGAAAAATAATTAGACATATATAAGTGAAGGATTATGAAATGTTAAAGATAACAGCTTGACAAGTCCACATGTCTCACAAGAAAAAATCATGTGCCATAGTTAGTTAGGAAAATGGTGTATATCTACCAACATAAAGAATGTGTGTTGGCTAAGGCAATGAATTTATGGTCCGTGATGTCATATGAGAGGCCTTGATATAAATATCATGATTTCACATAATTATGTATTTCATTCATTCATTGTTCAATTGTAACATTCCATTGTATAGTTTAGTTGAGATAAATTATGGTTTGGTATCATGATAATGTAATTTAATTTGGTCTTGGGTTTTAAATATTTACCCTAACCAATTTTTTTATTACATATTTCTTTAGAGTATATTTTTGTTGAATATTACACCAATAATTCATTCAATTACACATTTTTTGTCCATTTTCAATAAAACAAGAAGAATGATTCATTTAATAAAATAAAGGTCACATTAATGATATTTATAATGTTATTTTATCTCCGAATAAATTATAAGCCATGTTTATATGTAGTTTCCCAATATAAATAAATTAAACGATTTTTTATGTTGTGATTCCTTGATTATTATTCCAATTTAATAATATAGGTACTAACTCTGGGGTATTGGATATGTGCCACAATCAATTTGTATTACATATTTTCTATAAGATCCTTGGAAACCAGATTTCTGATTAATATTTATTACATGAGATATATGATAAAATCATAGAATATTTAAGAACATTATTAAAAAATGTATTCCATGTTTCAATATTCATGATGATTTCATTAAAACTGTGGTAAATTATTTATATATGGTTCATATCGGATCGAATGGAACAATAAATTTTTTTCCATGTTGATATTACCATACTTAGCATGCCAATATATTTGTAAAATGATCTTAGAAGATCATGGAAGCACTACGGAAACATACATATCTTATATCAAATATCTTTTTCTATATGGACAAACCAAGCATTATAGAATAAAATATTAAGGATATTATAATTATTAATATCCAACAATATTATTTTGAAATAAACAATACAAAACCTAACAAAATAACATAATGCATGAATTAAGAGAAAAATGGAGTTTGATGGATGTTCAGGTGATAAATTCCATGGAATGAAAAAATCTCATTATTGTATATCCCCAGGTTCTGTGAAGGAACACATTGGTAAATTCTTAAAGGTAATTTGTGTTTGGTGAAAGTGCAGAGAAAAATTCCACTATCCTTACAATCACAATGGAATGAATGAATCAATTAATATTCAATTCATTAACTCTATGAATATAGTTAATTGTGAAAAATAATTTCCAAATAAAAAATATTACACTGTTAAATATGTTGTTATTTTTACTATTTATATATTGAAATACACTAAGGATTATAAAGGGTAGGTTAATCACTTGAATATAATTCTTGGATCAATTAGTATAAATTTGTTATTTTGATAAAAAAATTATTTATTAATTTCATGAGGTCATTCTTCTTGGAAATAGTTTCTCTATTGATGGAAGATATATTGCTCATTTAATGAAAAAAATGAATAAAATAATGTTCCTTATAAATTAATGTGACAAATATGAATTTAAAATAAAGGTAATTATGTTTAATTATAATAATTTATTATTATGATAAATGTAGTTGCATATGAGGATTAATAAAAACATATAAAGGTTGTTTTGACAGTATCTATTTGTGTAGAGAATTTAGAAAATTTATTTTTAGGAAAAATTTATGGAATATTATAAATTCTAATAAAAATATATTTTTATGATAATCTCATATTCGTTATGAATATATATGTGACATTTAAATTTTATAATATTATATTTCATAGTTATCCTTAGTTAATTATACAATTTTTTATATCATTTTAATTCATGTTATGTGATAATATTTGATTAGGAAATATGAATTTTTTTATTTGATTGTATAAGTGATGAATTTTATTTGGGGATAAAATGAATAATAATTATTAAACCATTATAATTATTGGAATCAGATACAATAAGAAATATTTGAGGGCTTTTTAACTGAATCTTTGGTTATTATAGTTATTTTGGAGATTAAATTTTATGTTGGTTTTTGTATATTGGTAATTGTTTTTTCTTATGATGACATTGCAACATTAGATAAGAGGTTTAAATTTTAATAATTTAATAAGTATTATTATATATTGACTATTTATTTTAGTGATTTGGGCATGAATTATTCAAAAAGATCACAACAAAGCACATCAAAGGATGAATCTATGATTATTGAATTATTAGATGTCATGTTAGTAAATTTTATCAAATTTTTAGTCAAATTAAAATAAAATTTCAATTACTTAGGGAAATGTTTTATATATTTTAAAGAAATAATTTTTAAGAAAATGTATTTTAGGCATTCTATACATTTTTAATTAAATAATATTTATTAAATTTTGATAAAATTTAATATTTAAAATGAAATTATTTTTTAAAATCCACATGTGAACAAATTCATATAAATAATTTCATGGATTATTATAAAAATGTAGACTTTTTATGTCAGTAGTGAAAAATATTGATCATGGAGTAAATTGTTATTTATTCAATTTTAATTTTTAATATTATGTATATTTTATTTTTTTCATGGTTAAATAATTATTTTTTAAATTTAAAAACAAATGAACTATATCCATGGGAATCATTATTATTTATAAATACAGTGTAAAATTAATTTTTTATCTAAATGGTGTACTTTATGAAGAAACTATAGTTGATGTGTATTGAAAAAATAAATTATAATAAGTTTCTTCAAATAATATTAATTGAATTTAGAGAATGGATTTGATATTTTGAATATGGATTATATTATTTTTTTAAACATTTCACTTTCATTTTTTTCAAACTAATTTTTAAAAATTGTAGGGGTTATTTACTCTGTAAAAAATGTAAATTTTTTTAAACATTGATGAAAATATGAAATAATGCTAATAAATTAATCTAAATAATTTTCATATTTAATTGGATGAGTTTATTTATATATGAACCTCCATATATTATAATATATCATGTTTCTATTCAATTTTACAATAAAAATGAAATTTATATAGTCGATGTGAAGAAAAAAACAAAATTTCACAATCATCAAAAATAGATTTATTCAAAGAGGATGAGATATATTAAATGTCAAAAATATTTATATTTAAGATGATTAAAATATTTTCCTGAATTAAATTAATTTTTATTCTTTTTTATGTCATAATTAAATAGTATGCCTAATCAATATCAACACACTCCAGATGAAAAAAATAGAAATATCTATCTTAATGAATTTAAAAACACTAATAAAATTCTAATATTTCATCATATTAATTTCAAATTATTTATCTTCCTTCATGGAAATTTTTTTGGTGTGGTTCTTATATTTTTCATTTCAATTTCAGATTAAGTGTATTCAATTTCAACATTTTCTATTATTTGAAGTTACCATATTAAAAACATAATATCATGAACTCATGAAATGTTGAAATTAATTATTATTAATTCAATACTAATATTTATTAGTTTAAAAAGAATATTAATCATATACTATATATTTGTTAATTTTTTGGGAATTAATTTGAAATATGTATGTGATGGGTGGTGTTGTGTTTTAGATACAACATTTATTCATAAACAATTTTAAAAAGGCCAAACTAGTGGCTATAATAGTTGGATAATTTTTGTATACCTACCCATAAAATGAAAGTTTCATGGACATCGAATTCACATTAATATTCATGGTTTTGTGGCTGAGTAAATTTTTGTAACATCATTATTTTATAATATAATAAACATTCATTATTGGTATTTTAGTTATCATTTTATAGCTGATTGTGGAGTTGATATTTTATGTGGATTTATTTCATTCTTATGTAGTTGATATTATGGATTGTGTTTTAATTATCCACCCAACTATATTGTGTGTTTCTTACTTAACAATGATATATTATACTACACATTACCCTTTAAGAGAATTTTATACCACCCTTACGGTTTTTCATTTCCCAAATTTATGTAGAAGGAATCATTGTGTGATTCACAAGGATGGAGGTATGCTTTTCAATATATGTATTTATCATTCAATTTAATATATATGTTAGTTGTGTATGAATTTTTTGAATATTTTTAAAATGATCAATCTTTTATGGTATTTTCTCTTTTATATTATACCAAAGTAATAAATTAATCCCCCAATTTGGACAATTAATGTCACAACTTCTTCATCCCGACATAATCTAAACCATGATAACATTTAAAAAGTGATACAGAGTGTTCCCTCTTTAAATTATCCATTTTTTCCATGGATATCTTGTTGTATCATTACAAACAATATATTCCAAGAGGACCTAGTGAATCCTATATTTCTAAATTTCAGGCATTATTTCGAATTCATAAGAATCTAGGGTGGGAAAGTATTTGGTATTCCAAATATTCTCATGAAGCCTGGGGAATCCAATGTATTTGAGTATCAATATAAATAAATGATTCCCATGAACGTAGGTATATTATGTTTCCTGCATCTTTTTGATTCCATGGAATCTATGTAAATTCAATGCATAAACATTTCAGGGTAGTGAAATAATTCCTACCGTTCTACAAAATCCTATCTCATAGGATTGACTTCCTATTCCTAGGAATACATGGATTCCATGTATGAGTGTGTATGTGTGTCTATTCCTAGAATAGTTTTTATTTCTATGGTGTCCAGTGAAATCTTATTATAAAAGTATTAAACTCAAAAATCAATTTTTCTAGTATCAATAGTGATCCATCATTATTGGTTTTAGTTTTATCAGTCAGATCCAGGGTGCATGTCTTAGGAATCTAATTCATCATAGTATATCTATATGGAAAAAAAGTACCACCTGGAGTCTCTCATAACACATCCTGAAAGGACTGAACTTTTATTAATCCATGGTGACCCATTATTGTGATATATAAATATAAAATATTATATTATTAACATTAATTATATATGATTGTGACCCATTATAGAGCCTTAATGGTTTGGTTTCGTCAGAAACATTGATACATTTAATAGTTGGAAAAATTAATAATAATACATCCCAGTAATTTTTTCATAAGTGGAACCCTTTTTAGACATCTCACACCAAAAACCATTATTCTTATACTATTGAAAAGGAATGGAAATAATGGGTGACCTTAGATACACAATAAGGGTAATGAAGGAAAACAACATTCGATGATTAAATTTAATAAAATTATCCTATTATGGGTATTAGATCATGAATATACCAATTAGAAATGATACCCAACAAATCATATATAATAATCATGATATTAGTAATAATTCACATTAGTTAAAAAGATAGAAATCCGCAATATATAAAATATCATAATCCATGAAAAATATAATTTTGAATAAGAAATTTTAATAAAAAAATTTCTTATTTTGTGCTTAAAAATAATCATGGATATATTATTTCGTGGTTACTCACCATGATATTTAAAACATGCTAGGTTTGGCCAGACTATATGTGTAGTTACTTTAGGCTTCGCGTAACTTGCCTCATAACATTATTTGGATTGTTCTAACTACCTATATACCTTTTTCTTTTCATGGTGACACATCCCTCAAACCCATTGATATCTTAAGACATTAATATTTTTCAAATTCTTTAGAGGAATGTAACAGACCCACTATCCACATAATCATAAAACATTCACATATAGTCCATATGTAATTACAAAAATTAATAATTTCATTATTGATTACCTTGTGGAAATGAAAATAGGGTTCATTAATTTTAAACCATTATAATCGTAAAAATACTGTAGGAATAATAGATATATTTTACATTTGATCATATACATAGTAGAGAATATTTATTATTAGAGGGTGTTCTTATTGATAAATTAACCTTAATAATATCATTGAAAATTATCTTAATTAAAATACAATTTTCATTTCAAATAACTAAGTAAATATATTAATTTTATTTTAATATTATGAAACAAATTTTATTTCAAAAAATATATAAACTATTATAGGAAGCTCCAAATAATTGACTAGTAATGCTTGTGGGAATTTATGTTCATGCTACTGATATTAAAATAAATAGATCACCATGTTATAAAATTTACCTTGTTCGAAAAAAAATTAAAATAAATTTATTTTGAATAATTTAATAGAAAGTATGATATGAATGAAAATTAAATTAATAAATAATTTTTGAGCAATAAAATAATTATTTAAATCATATAAATAAAATTATTCTAAGAAGAAAAATATTATCATACTAATAAAAAACCATATTTATTTTCTATAAAACCATTATCATGGATAATTTAGTACATAAAAATTAGAAAATTCAATGAAATCATATAAATTCTAGAGATAACTAGAGGATAACATAATAAAGTAGTGGTATATTAATTTGTTCATATAATATCACCATCATAAATTGAATCATACAAATCCTTATTAAATAGTATATTTGTAATATAAAACAATGACAATAATATTCTATTACTTCGTATGTTCTCTAAAATAATATAAAATTAATTTATATTTTTTAGACTTCAATATATAAAATAAAATCAGGACTAAAATTTCATAAATTTTTAACTCATTATATATCTTCACCTATTAAATAATAGTTATATAATAAAATAAATTTTTTGTGGGATAAATAATTCATTTTTTATGTATATTTTAATTAAACAATTAAGGTTAGGGAGTCATGGATACTGATTTATCATATAACATATTTTAACAATTTTATAAATAAAATATATATTTATTACATATATAAAGAACCATAAATACATGATTGATATAGAAAAATTAATTACACTATTAATGGAGAGGGTAGTCCATACGGAGTAATGAAGATTGTTATCATTTTCAAAAAAAATAAGGGAATGAAAGGTAAATAAGACATTATAATTATATAATAATTATTTTGAAATAAATATATTTTTTATTTATTTATTTCATTATTTAATCCAACATTTTGAGGAGCTGATAAAAATATTCATATTGATATGTGGAAGAGGTTTTCCACATGAACACATGAGCAATAATTTCATATTTAATTTGATTGAAATGTGTTGTAAAATCATAGTGACATCATTATAATGATAGATAAATATATATATTGTGAAATATTAATCATATAAATATATATATAATGTGATAAAATATACTGTTGATGAAATAAAATTTAGTGTGCTTGGTTAATTTTTATAAGTCTCCATTATTATACTTCCATTTATTTTTAAATTGATCATTGATTGATTGGTTTAGGAATAGACGATGGGGTCAATTATAAATGGAATAATTCAAATTTGGTCTGTTTATAGGCCAGGTTTGATGTATATGGATGAAATTTGTTAAATAAGTAAGGATAAGATGTTCTGTTTTATAGGTGATGGTGGGGTCATCGAAGGAATTAAATTGAATACATCAATATAATAATAATAAGATATTGTTAAAGAGAAAAAATTAATAATAATTATTATATAATATAAAATAATATTTAAATAAAATCAAATAATAATTATCTATGATTATGTCTTAATGTAACCCTTCTTTGTTAGTTTATTCTCTGGTAAACCCATTTTAACATAAATTTTTTTATCAAAATTTTACCATTACGCTCTTCAATATGAATAAGAATCATGTTAAAACTATTGAATTATATTAATTTTTTTAATAAAAAAAATGGAATCTATTATTCCATTTTAATTTTATATAATTGTAAGAATTTAATTTTTAATAATATTGAATAGTACAATAAAAACTCAATTATTGAAAAAATGTATTTTTATGTAAACATTTTAATTTACATATACTTCAGGCCTTGTAAAAATAATTAATTGAATGTTAAAATATATCATTGAATAAATAATATAAAATTTAATTAATAAAATTAATAAATTATGATTAATTTTTTTTAATTGGATACAATTTGTGTAATTCGTAATTTTTTGGGGAAATATGTTTTTAATCAAAAGAAGAATTCATACCAAAATCACATGTTGTGATGATAACTACGTAAATAATTTTAATATTCATAATAAGATGAGTGTTTTGTAATATTAATATACAATTAAAAATATAATATGATAATTATGTAATATTATTTAATGAAATAAAATGAACTTTTTATAAAAATTAGTATTTACAACTATTCATTGAGAAATAAATATATTTCAGAAAATAATAAAAATATAATAAAAAATAAAATGGGAAAATTGATTCAAAAATTATATACCTCCTACGAAATATAATTTCCTAAAAATATTGAAATTAATTCAAATAACAATGCATAAAATTCAATGAAACCCCAATTTGGATGAATACGTTTAAGTATAAAATGAAAATACTAGATTACTTGATTCTTGTACATTATTCAATATATTTGTTTTATTTAAAAATTTATACATAATTATCATATATTGGTTATTTATATTGAAAATTAATAATTTATTAGCATGTTAATAGTGGTATACTATATTATAGTTTTTCCAGACTCAAGGTTGTGCGGAAGGCAAGATATCAAATAACTCATGTTTATTTCAAAGGGAATAAAAATAAAATATTAGGGAATTATGTCAACCAAAATTATAATTATTTTCAACATAAAAATTATGACATATTTATTATAAATAACTAAAATACGTCTAACACGTCCCCTCCTTTGGCGTTTTCATAAGTTCCTTAAATTTATAGGATCTCCACAAAACATTGATCATGCGAGTTATCATGTTTTTTATCACTTTCTCTCTTCAATATATAATCAATATGAGTTTTTTTTTATAAAAATGAGATCATCATTATTTATTTATACATCTTATGATTTCAATAGATGTGAAGGATTATTTATGTACAACATCAAGATTTATATATAAAATACATCATTTACTTGGCGAAGGTTTAGTGGAAGCATCAATAAATAATCTGACATCCATACATGATCATGAATATTAAAGGGTTTATTAGAATTGGTAGAAAACATTAGAATCTTTATTATATTATAAACTTCCTCCATGAAAAAATTTATAGGAATATCTCATTACTAACATATAATTCTATATATCATTATTTACTATCATCATAATCCTTCTCATGATAATGAGATTCCATGTTGTGTAGCTGAATCAATATAATATAATATTTCATTTACTCCACTAGCTCAGGCCCCATAGAATTTATTTATATAATTCATCCCAAAATTATAAATTTATTCACTTTAATTTACATATGTATTCATATGAAATCATATAAATTCTATATCAAAATACATTATAATATGAGAATTTAATTAGGGAAAGGTGTTTTTCTCAACCAAATTTGAAATCCAATAAGTATGATATCAATATACCTTGTAATGTTTGAAAGGTCATCTTATATTGAACATCTATTTAAAGATTATATACATCATATAAACACAACATTTTATCAATAATTTACTTAAAATATATCTATAAATTTTTTAGAAATCTCATCTTAATCCAACAATATAAAATTTTGTAAACCATATTGCCTTACTCCATTCTTAATGTATATCATAAAAACTGAGAATGTGATATATAATCTATAATATTAATTACATTTATTAACATCCTAATGAGATCAATAATATCCCAAATATAATTTTTTATTTAAGATAACTTGTGGATATTAATGATGAAATCAATATTCATGTTTAATATTTCTATACAGGTATGGGTAATGATTTTAATTTCCCCCAATACATTATTACCAATTATCCTTAAATTTTATTCATTCTAATTATTAATATACATTTTATGTGATACCTATTTTGAAATTACCCAAAAAACAATTGCATATGGAATCTATACATCTTCATATATCAAGGATAAATAAGGAATGATAAATTTTATATTATTATTATAACTCCAACTATAAGTCTTGTATCGATGAAAAACAGAAATTCTTAATGAACCATATCATTCAATTTTTATCTCGTTTTAACATAGAAACATTTCTGACTATATTTTTCATCTCTATAACTTTATTATATACAAATTTAATCCTCACATTGATTGATTAATGAAAACTCACCTGAGGAAAACTTGGTTTCTCTACTTCCTTAATGATTTAAACTTCCATACTTTACATATCCATAAATTTTGGATCTTGTTTTATCTATTAAATATGAAATATATCATTAACCTTTTGACAAAAACTAGCAACCACCTTTTTCAATTTCCTTTGGTAGTACTGTATTTTTCAATCATTATCTATAGTCAACTCTATCCATCTTCTTTTGAGAATAATAAATTTTTTCTAGGTGAATATATATAATAAAATTATATAATTATTATGTATAACACACTATTCCTAATAAAGATAGAACCTATATATATTTAATTAAAATATTACCATACCTTACTCCAAAACATGTGATATGTAATTTTACTCATCAACCATCAATTAGGTTGATGACTAATAAATCATCATATTATTTGGAATAATAACACAAACTAACCTCAACATTTATGTGTCACTATAAATAAAAAAGCAATCTATACTATGTGTTTGTTTTAGAAAATATATATTTACCAATAATAGGTTCATTTACAAGATGTTATTTCTCTTTAATAAGTCCTATAATGACATTGACCCTAGTAGACTATATCTTGTAGTTAATTTCTAACATCAAAACAAGATATAAAGATTCGCATTAGGAAGGAAAAATGTTTACTATTCTTCGAAAAATATATTTATACTTTAATATCACATATTTCTATACAAATAAATAACAATAATGTAATTAGTTTTAAATATTATTATTCTCTCTAGTTGATCCCTGAATATCAAAAATAGTATTCTTCAGAGTATTAATGGGAATGGAGATAATTAAAGGTGATATTAGATTTACATTAACAATTACATATAGTGGATGTTATCCTATTTAAATAAGACATTTTTAACGTGGAATATTATATAACTGATAAAACATTATATAATATAAATAACATGATCATAATGAATAATATAACATTAATAAATAATGATTATAAAATTCCATTAAAATCATCATTCTTTCTTGAAATATATAGATGAATATTCCAATTATTTAAATAATCACAAGTAAATAAATAGTTGATATCATAAAGATAGAATTCATATTTTCAAGAATCTTAAAATTACAATTGAGTCAATGTGCCAAGACATGTAAAATATTGTCAAAGCCACCTTCCTAGACATCTATAAAAATGTTCCAAGCCATAGAAAAATACCCAATGTATTCTCTCTCATAAGACCTTCTGATATATATTGGGAATACATAATTCTGGGACCAACCCACCACTTAATATGTACATTTCAGCATTTTTTTGATTAAACAATTCAAATTAATCAACACTCAATAAAATCAAAGAATATCAGTATTGCAAACACTAAATGTACTATAACAATGATTCCCTAGAGAAAATAATAATAAACAATCTAGGGAATGAATTATGAAAGTATTATTTCAAAATATTCCCAATAAATAATATAAAAAATAATGGATTTTTCATTGTTGAAATAAATTACAGTAAAAATATCAATAAAACAGTCTTATGTATTATACACATTTCACGTTAAATTTAGTTAATTTGAAAAAATTCCCAAAATATTATGAAATTTTTTTCCGTGAATATAATCCTAGAAACTTATGATGTAGGATTAAAATAATTAGGCGTTCATGAAAATGGGAAATTACGTTCTTATATTATATGATAAAATAATGACTTCTTTATCATTTTAAATAAAAACATAATAATTATCTAATTACAAAAAAGAAATATGATTCATTTTAAACAATTTTTTAAATTAATTATTGGGATACAAATTTCTTTACTATATAATTTAATAATATTTTTAAAATTGTATATTGTTTTATTAAAATACGGACATGAAAATGAAAATTATGAACTAAATACGAAAATAACCCCATTTTTCATTAAAAAAATATATTCAATCACATGAGTAATAAAATGAATAAAATGAAAGAAATAATATAATTTCAAATACTAACCATATGATATACAAATATGTGGGTTCAATATATAAATATGACATAAATAACTGGTGGAGACTTAAAAAATAAATAGTCCATAATAAAACAAATCATTGTGAAATAAACCCTTACCATATTGGTTACCAATTAATTATAATCCCAAAAAACGTGATCACTTGAATTGAATCCGTAGATTCAATGAATATAATTGTAATAATTTGTATCTTAAAATGTGGGTGTATTATACACATGATGAATTAATAGTGTTGTTTATAAAACATATTTTTTTTATGAAATTAAAGATGGATGAGAATCCATTCGAATGATAGCATCATCAATTTGAAAATTAATCAATAAATTGATTTTGTGTGACTAGTTTAAATCCATAAGAAAAAAAATTAAAAATTCAACCCAAAATTTATATAAGTAATTTCACACATAATCATGGAATATCATAGTTAATGGAGTATTAGCATAACCTAATGATGTAAATTGAGTTAAGAAACACGTTACCCTAGTTATAGCTCATCACATATTTCTTTATCATCTTAAAAAATCAATATTCATTAATATTTAATGTTCAAAAGAAAAATTTGAATTTTATTAATACTATTATTTTATATATGAAATTGTAATATTTATTTACTTAATTAGAAATGTTAATATCTGAAATTATGATTCCAATGAGCACGTACGTGAGTGGTAGAGGCTCTTGCTTGGAATCCAAGATACCAAACTACAAAACTAGGTGGGGGTACTTGAGTAATATTTTATCAGTTACTGTCGCATATATTATTTGGTACTATAGTAGTTGGAACTATTCATCTGATTTGGTCCATTGGGCCACATTTTTTGTTATGCAGATCTCAGGGCCTTCGAGCCACTAATGATCTCCTGGCCACATTTCCTTTAGGTAGTAAGGTCCATCAGGTCACGAATGACTTTCAGGCCATAGGGCCTTCAGGACACAAAAAATATTATGAAGCAACACATGTATACCACATAGGAGTTGGCCCAAATGAGAGTTTAGAGATAAAAATAATAACCCCTAGAGTAAATATTTCCATATTAGAACAATTAAAGGGTATGGATACTACCATCAAGACTAGGAACCATAAATCTTTGTACGGGGTAATGTTAGCTGAACAGCCTTGTGGGGTGGAGAGCAAGGTTCCCTCAAGACACATGTGATGGAGAAGGGTTACTTTATTTGTGTCTGGTTTTGTTCCATTAATGTAACGTATTGGGTAATGTATGGGACTTGTTCCATGGGAATATGGGTTATGTAAGGGTTAACATTCAACCCATAAATGTTTTATTATCAAGAAATATATAAAAAATAACGCCTTTGGGAGATTTAGATTTCAGACATTTTGATTATATTCAGTTCATATATCCAGATTGACATCAGCAGGTTGGCTTTGTTAAATTTGGATATTATTACATAATTTATAAAATAAAAATAATTATATATTTTATATTTTTATACCTAAATTATAATTTTAAATCCAACCATGAGTGATGGATATAGAAAAATAACTATGTAATAATCATTGAGATGGTGAGTGGCATGTACACATGGGAAACATTTTCATTTCACAATGAGAATAATGAAAATACGGTAGTATAATGATCCAATCGTAAAAAACATTGACTTTAAATATCTTTTTAGAATACATAATTCTTTAAAAATATTGATTCGCATTGATAGTATTAGTTTAGTGCGTTTGGAAATATGGAATCTTAAATAGTGGTACATAGATTAACAATATTGTATTTCACTAGGTTCTTTATGACTACAACCCTTATTATAAACCTCACAAAAAATACATAAAATTTTAACCTTGGGAAGGGAACATAACAATGGTTGAACACATACTCTCAATAAGTATAAGAATGATAGGTATACAAAAAACATGAGAATATGGTTATGATAACATGTTCGTAACATTATAATACCTAATTTTGCATATCAATTATCAGAAACATGAATCCTTGAACAATACTTTGTATTTTATAAGTCATGAATCATAAATAAATAAATAAAATCATAGATAAAATCATAACATAGGAATACATTTGGGAATTTTGGAAAACACATAAGCACATAAAATAATTTCCACAATAGTTTATGTATCCCTAACAAGGACATCTATGTTGAAGTGTTTCACACAACATACTATCATCATAGTCATGGATCACTACCATTTACATATTAGTTGCATGATTTCAATATTTATTCCATTATTGTTGTCTTGGTTCACTCCCATAGCCATCTCGGTAGTCAAGGATCGCTCCCAGAACCATCTTATTCTATCTCATGAGATAAATATTTACCCAATTCATTGGAGGGAAATATTAATACCACACATATCATAATGAACATATAAATACATGTTTCTCGAGATCAATAAAATCATATCATAAGACAATAAATGAATTGGTTATTATAAATGTATAATCAAATCATAACATATGTAAAAATAGACAAGATTCATTATCACATAATCAAAATATAAAATTTTTATAAAAGTGGGTTTCAATAGAATATAACTCATGAATGTGAAATGGGTATCATACAAATCATTTAATCAAAACATTAATAATTCATAGAAATAATATGAATGGAAAAATTGAATCATTTCCCCAAAAAGGCACAAGTACCACATAAAGTGGTCATCTTAGATTAAAAATAATTTTGAAATATATTTTAAAAACATTTCATGAGGAAATATATTTTTATATTCAAAAAATTATTTTTAAAACCTAAAAATCGTTTAAAATAATTTTATTTTATAATAATTTGAAATCATAGAAAGATGTCTTGAAAAAATATTACAAACAATTTCTAAAAAACATATAAAAGATTATTTAAGAAATTTATGATAAATATTTTCCTTAAAACATAATAAATAAGATTAAAACAATTTGATAACATTTTTATTTTTTAACACTTTTCAAAACATATAATCAATTCTTGAGAACATTTTGAAACCTATTTTATTAAAGTAACAATGGAAACATATAAAGAAATAATTTCAAAAAAATTAATTTAAAAAATTTAAAACATATAATTATTGTTTTTAATTGTTTTTAAATACGTATAATTGAAAATATTAGAAAAAATATAAAAAAATATTGAAAACATTTTTAAAACCATTTCATTTAGAACACTTTGAAATATGATATGGAAATCATAAGAAAGATTTAAACTCCATTTATTTTTAAGTCACTTTGAAAAAATATAATAAATTAATTCAAAACAATAAAATATTTTGAAATCCTTTTTCCCTTGAAATTTATATTCAAGGATAATTTTAAAGCATTTTGGAATACATGGTTTTCAAAAAAATACAGATTTCCGAATGAAGAGACAAATATAGTAATATCATTCTTAAAAACATTTTATTGATCATATAAGGAACCAAATATTTAGAAAATGATATAATTATATAAATATACATTGAATAAAAACTGTATAATGAAACTGATGGGTTATATTTGGATATGGATCATATTATTTAATTTATGAAAGTATAGGCATAAACAACCCCGATAAAGGATGAGATTGTTTAAATAAATTATTATTAGAATGTACCTTGGGATCATACTCTCTATATTTTAAAATGGAATTAAATCATTCTTAAAATATCATTAAAATAAGTATATTCCTGATAGAACATGTCAAATTTCTGTATATACACCTCGAATATATATCAAGTCAATAAAAAAACATAAGTCTTAATGAAGGAAACGTAATAGAAAACAATCACTCTGATTTAGAAACTTTTGAAACATAAAATAAATGAATGAAATATCATATAATTGATATGTAAATAACAATAATTTTTTGAATAGTAATAATATAATATGTTCAATGGATGTATATACACCACACAAAATAAAAGAGTGGTGAACATGGAGTGTATCTCCCAAATATAAAATGTGAAATGAAATTCCCTTATGTTGTGTTCAGACAATCATTTTACTCATTCAACCCTCAAGTATAATAAATATAAGATTACTATATGTCTATAACATAATAATATTCATATATATAATACCATATATGGTTTTATTATAACTTTATAATACCCACTTGTGGACATGTTCATGTTAAGGTTATTCTTCAGGTATTATTCACATTGTATTTCACATTGTCTTAATTTTTTATATCCTTAGTCCTTATACATATATTCGATTTTGAAGAAATAAATACATGATATATATATATATATATTTTATTCATTAATACATATTTTAATAATATACATAATATATATAATTATGAAATATAATACATCATTTACGGAGACAGTTTCATAAATATACACATGAATGTTGTCTCCATTTTATTTTCATATTGAAAGAAATAATTAATATGAAATATATGTATATATATATGCATATAATATCATTAAATTAGTATTATTATATAATATATAACATGTAATTTCACTAAATACATCCTTATTACATTCCACATAGTGTTTTAATTAATCACATCTCTTTGAGGGGGAGGTAGTCCACACGTCCTCAAACAAAATTATTAAATTAACACAAAATGTATTGTATAAGATATGGGTAGTAAAGGAATTAAATATTCATGTAGACATTATAAATATAATATTTATAATATATAAATATATTTTCCACTACATCTTCTATCATGATAGGTGGTAATCATAGAATGATCAACCACTATTTCATGAGGTTGTTGTTCATCAAACACATAAATAGTATGTTCATTACCCATTTTATTTAATTGTATTCTACTATAGGTATAAACTTTTTCATAAAAACAAATTAGTATATTTTGGATACTAGTTATTTTTGGAAGGTTAAGAATCAAATGTTGGTTTATATAATAAATTTAATTCATATTTATTTATTATTAAGCATAAAATATTTTGTTGAAAAATATCATTAATGATGGTATATAAATTGGAAAAATTTGGATTTCAGATTATAAGGCATTTTATTTTTTTAATAGGGTTGCATTTTATTCCTTCTAAATTTTTTTCAAATGTATATTAATTTTGAGGTCAGGAATGAAGATGTCATGCTAAAAAATTTTATTACAGGGCTCAATAAATGGATTAAGTGTTTTCATGAGATGGAATATTCATTATTTATCTCTACAATCATGATTAATATATCATCTCCCTCTTGGTTTTGAGAGTGTAATTGGAGGATTTTATTATATATTGAATGGACAATATTTTTTCATTATCATACGTATAGAGAGGTAAGGATTTAGTGACCACATAGAAATCATGTGGTTTAATAAGTCTTTAGTTATTGGTGATGTATCTTTATTGATTCCATTAAGGATTTATTGTTTCCTATTTTTCTAAAAATAATTCCTACAATTTTAGAAATCTATGTAGTTAATAGAACACTCTTTGGGTATGTTAACTAATATATGAATTATGTAAATATTTTTTCTGTTAAATTAAATTCTAAATATTCGTATTAGGCTCATATGATGAAACCATTATAAAATATATATTTTTTGTTGTAATAAAATTTATTATGTATCAAAATATGTATAATGTTATTTAAAAATTAAAAAAATTGACAATTTGTTAATTTTGAGATGATGATTGAGAAATTATATATTTTATATATTATCTTTTATAATAAAATTGTTGTATTAAAAATTTTTAATATAATTTTTAGTTAGAACTATTTTTGTTACACTATATTGATAATATAATGTAATTTTCAATGTGTAACTATTTTTGTGGTATAGTTACTATCAACTTTTGATGAATCTGAGATCTTAATTAATTACCCTTAATAACTTTAACCATAAAACTATATGATATAAATAAAACATAACAACCCATGGAAAATTCTTCATCATATCTTCTTTAATACCCCATGTTACCTATTAATACTTTTGATTCAACCTGAGAAATCTCACCAATTTGGTTATCTTATTTCTAATTTTTGTTATCCAGTATAAAAAATATATAAATTAATTTAATTGTTCAAAAACACAGGTTACATATATTTATATATATATATCTAGTGGTAAAAATAAGTGTTTGGTTCAATATGTTATTATTAAATAAAAAATTGGAATGAAATCTTGTATCATTTCGAGAATTGGAATCAAAAGAGAACTATTTTTCCCATCTTATCATTCAATATAAATAGTATAATTGATGTACTATTGAGATGATATATTCCATCATATTAAATTTTATGTCCATTTATTGAATATCATTGTAGATCAGTTATAAAATCTGAATTTTCTTGATATGGTTCAGAATGGTTTGTATCATTATATTTATATCCTTATATAGATTGAGTTATACTAGCCTCTATTTTCAAACATCATCTTTATTGGTTAAAATTTTATATCAATTACCCATAAATTATTCAAATTCAATAATATAAAATCATTAATTGAAGATATTATTTTATAAAAAATATCGTAAATTAAAGAATCCAGTACTAAATTCCTTAAAAATAATGTGATCAAGGTCTCGTAGATACTTCTAGTGTTTGAATAGTTTATTCAGACTACCTATTAGTTTTTGTAGAATATTAAATTCATAATTTTCTATTAATATTGATATTATTTTTAATCCTTCTCCAAAAAATTATATAAAATAACATTCATTATTAGATATAATTTATAGAGTTTCAGCATTAAGTATAACATCATCAAAAAGAGATTATTTCGACACAAAAATATGAATAGTCCTCATATATATCTATAGAATGTGAATACATATTAAGAAGATCTGTAATTACCAAC
This sequence comes from Viscum album, assembly GCA_963277665.1. NCBI lineage: Eukaryota > Viridiplantae > Streptophyta > Magnoliopsida > Santalales > Viscaceae > Viscum > Viscum album. Next base: position 462,272,160 of record OY728137.1, on the reverse strand, counting down.
ATATCATAATTACTTCTATATATTTTGGGATGTACAATAAGAAGGCCATTTTTATATTGTCTATATTAAACATTACTACAAGGAGAGGTATCATTACATAGATATGATGTTTTTCTTAATCCATTCTTTTTCGGACACTGAAAATAATGACCCATAGTTATCTATTTTAGTATCAATATATTACCACAAAAAATATAAATCTAAATTCATATACCTCATGGTGATATCATGTTGTGTAGGTAAAAATGAGTTATATGTTTCATTAATTAATTCCCTCATCATCTTAGGTTCGGATGGAAGACATAAATTATATCTAACCAATAAAAAGAATTAAAATAAATGGCCTTTATCAATCTACCTTCATTAATTGATTTTAATTTCTATTTTTAATTCTTGTAAACATGTTTATAATTATTTATCTTCTCTATTTATGATTTTTTCGTTATAAAATATAAAATATATTATTTCCTTTTTTTCTTAAGAATTTTCAATTTAATCAATATAGATACCATATATATATATGCTACATCTAGATCATTATTATAGAAATATATCCATGATATTTCTCATTGAAACCATAATATTAATTGTTTAACTTTCACGGGTTGTACTGTATTGTGTTCTCATTCTACTTGAGTTATTCTTTCCATCCCCTTAGTCTCATATTAGATGATTTATTTGAGAATATGTAGAATTTTTTTAACCAGTGTATACATCCCATATTATTCCATAGTGATAGTGTATCGATATAATTAATAAAAATATTTTTACTACCATCTATTGATGAAATTTTTTATAGTTTTATCCGCGGATGAAAAATTTACAATATGAAAAAACAACAACTTCATACATTTATATTTATAAAAAACGTAATTTTTCATTTCTGGATCACTATATATTGAAAATCAAACTAGTAATGATAGTAATGTTAATATTATTGTGTTGACCAATATCTATATTAAATATTCAAATAATTTCTAAAATTAATTAAACCATGTAAATTGTACCACATTATAATCAAAATTTCTTATCAGTTAGGATAATCCAAATATATTTTGTGGAAAATTACATTACTGATGTACTAAATAATGGAAATAGTATATAATAATAATATTCATGGATGAAGGAGTAATATAATTTTATTTTATATTTTTGGAAAAAAATATTCTATCCTTGGAGAACATATGGCCATGATGAGAAATATCCATGAGCCAAAATTGAATGAAGTTAAATTTTCCATATTACTCATTTCCCATAATAATCTAAATAATGAATCCAAAGTGACTCTAATATTCTTCCTATATTTTAGAGTATATCAATATATATTTAATAAATTCAACAATAATGTTATCAAGATAAATCGTGAACACTCGATTCATCATATTTGTATTAAAAAATATTAAATTCATTAGTGAAAATTAAATTATTTCAAATTGAGAATATTTAAAGGTTAAATGAAATTCTACCATTAATATATCATTATATTTCACTATTAGTTGAGGATTAAAGGAATTAAGTTCAATATTTTAAATTTATTATCAACGTTTAATTTGGGAACAAATATAATCATTAACTAGAATAACACTCTTTGTATTTGCAGTAGGGGAATTAATTTCTCTATAATCAATGTACAAACTCATTGAATCATCCTTATTTTAATAAAATAGGATTGGATCTCTCTATGTTGAAAGAGTTGGGAATATGAATCCCTTGTGACCAAACTCTTTATTTGATTATTTAACTCCACTAATTCATGTGGGTATATTTAGACCGAAAGCAAAAATATAGATTTTTCATCAAGGATAATTTCAATAGAAAATTCAACTTCACAATTAGGTGGAAGTACATGTTATTTTTTAGAAACAAAAAACATGTATTCTATAATTATATGGAAATACAACATTTATATATTGTCTATACCATTATTATAATGTTTATTCTCTCCATCATATATCATAAAATCATTAAGGTGATATGTGGGAGGAGGATATATTAATGACATAGGTAATGTATTAACCCTATAAAGAAATTTGATTATATGTCTCCTATAATATTTTATCACCTTCTCTAGGAAATATATTTTTACAATATAATATTAGACCTAGTCCATACCATCTAATGTTTAAATGAAATAATTGGTATAATAAATCTATTTTACTGTATGGAATAAATATTATTCTTGATACTAATTACCCAATATTTCCTTGTTATCATAATATTTCACCTAGGTGTTCAGAAGGATGTCATCATACTCAGAGTTCCATGGGAGAAGAAAATATTGATTAGAAATATCCTTGATATAAAGGAGGTTGTTAATCCATGACAAAATATATCATTCCCTAAAATAGTTTTTATTATTAAAATACCATTAATCACATTATTTAATACATCAAAATAAAATTTAATCAGTTAATCTTGACCTTTATCTCATAGACTCTTATGTGGAAAATCCCCTTCGACTATTGGATATCATAGTTCCTAGAATCTTATAGTTGAATAATTTGACATCATTGATATTTTTATCTTTTATCCCCATTGACGTTTTTCAATGATATACCAATATGTATTGGATAAGATTATGTTGTGATGTGGTGATTCTTATAGAATTATAATGGATTCATATTATGGAATTAAATCTCATCTTTTAAAATTATCCATCTTTAAATATGAAGGTTTTTTAGGATGTTTCTAATTTTAGAATATATTTTTTGAGGTTAAACTATGTACAATAATGTTTTGAATCTATATAATGTCATATAATCTGAATTTAATATTGCGTGTTATAAAAATTATTTAATGATTATTAAAATTATTGGCCCTGAAAAAAATTCATATTGATTGGGAGAAATATAGAACACGTGTTATGTAGTTTGGAAATTTTTAGGAGGCTTTGGATTATAATTATAATTAAGGAGGCTTGGATTTCTATTTATAATACTCATTCAAAATTCTAACCCACTAACCAACCAGAGAATGGATCAACTAGAGGCTCATTTTTTACTGATGTCTTCCACGCCCAGTAAGAGCTGGCCCTGGATAGTGAAATTTTTTAAGGATATGTATAAGATCATATAAGACACTTTTATACTGCCCCTAGAGTGCATGCCTACAAGTGAACAAATATTGGCATACTATCCCACATTTAGTCCGATAAACCACATATTTCATCGACCAAATTAGTGTGAATTGTAGTGAGATCAGGTGGTCAAATCTATTCTGGATCAAGGATCTAATGGAAAGGTCTGCATAATTAAAATAAACTATAAATTGATGAAAATAGATTTGGGACTCAACAGTTGCAATACTATTCATTGGTATTAAAAATAAAAACATTCAATCTGATCTATTAGAAGTAATTAAATTCAGCCATCTATTCACTATATTTTACCTCTAATGCATATTTGACCATCAATGGACCTACACTCTTGTGAAAACCAAAATACATTTCCTTTCATTATTCAATCAATCTGATATAATCATTCCAATCAGTTTATGCAATTGTATCTACCTGAATTCATGTATCAAATCTAATATCTTGCATGAAGGTGAAGAATTCGTAGAACATTTCTTGATTGAATGAAAACCTGAGGTGAATACAAACATTGATAAGTTTATGTGATCAATAATAAACATGATATGAATGAAATTATCCTCCTACAAGTGTGAGGAATTAATGATGAGATTCACGAAATCTTCATAAAATACAACCTATATTTGAGTAAAACCCACACCCCTTTGGTGTGTGAAGAATCTTGGAAATAATATATTATTTTCATGGAATTGTAGCATTCCATGAAAAAATAATTAAATTTGGATCTAAAAAAATTGATAACTAAATATAAGTACCATAAATTTATAGAGGATAATCCATCCAAAACTCTGATAATAGAAATATTTATTTTTTATAAATATAGGGCACTAATAATAACTTATTTTTCAAGATGAATGAAGAACTTATCATTATATTATTACATGATGTAAAATTGAATATTCTATCAAGACTTCATTAAAATGGAATAATTATATCTTGAGAAATCTTTTCCATTAATGAATGTTATCAGTTACATGTTATTAGAATTTATTAAGCAGGGCCAACATGCTTCGAAAATGTACTGGAATTTGTAAGAAGCATGTCAAAATCAATGATCTCGTATAGGGGGATACAAAGGACAACCTATAGTGGACCATAACATAATGAATGGTGATGTCTTCTATTGAAACTGAACCTAGGGAAGCCTCGATGTTGGATATAGGGGTAGAAGACAGTTGGGATGAATTACCAACTAAGGTAGAATAGGTGAATTGTTGGGTGTATATCCAAATAAATTTGAGAATTGGTTAATGATGGTATTTATAGTTTCATTATATACGATTAAAATCAATGATATAATATTATAGTTGACAATAAATTTTGTGGGTTATATCCAAAATTTAAAGGAGTAGGCATTTCAAATAAATCTTGGAAATACCATATGATTCCATTTATGTTATTAATACTACAAATGAATTATTTTTGAGATATATCATTGAGTATGTTGAAAAATATATATAGATCAAGAGGCCAAATTCAATGTTAAAATTAATTTTTAATGTAAAGTGTACCACTGATTCCCCCTAGTGGCTCCTAATCTAGCCTATAGTACAATATTTTTATTCTTCAGTAATATGTCATTTATCTGTATAATTTATTTAAACATCCATTCCCATCATGAATGTGAAAGGATACTTATTTCCAAAAATATTACAATCTAGATGTTTTAACCATAAATTATATTCCCATTCGATATTTCCAATTACAAACAACTCAATCATTCAATCCTTTTATTGAATTCCATTCATAGTATAATACATGGATTACTATTTATCTATCTAGATAAAAATTGTATTATATCATAATATAATGAATAATATTGAATGAAAATTTTCCATCAATTTCATTGTATAATTCTATTATCTAATAGATCAAATATTAATTAAAAATTAAATTTATTGTGCACACCATGCCTTGTAAGAATTATAATGTTATCCAAATAATATGAGATATTTAAATGGGCTATTATTATTAGATATCATAATTACGATACTCATAAGTAATATATTTTTAAATTAAAATCACATTGACTATCTAAAATACTGGAATAATATAAATCTATTCCATCCATTTTTCTAATTAACAATCACAATTGACCAAAATCTCCCTTTAGTCTCTATACATCATTTTCATCATTCACCAATTCAATACAACCCAGTAAGTGAAATATTTTCTTGAAGTACATGATCTAGTATTCAAGATAATTGAAATTAGTCATCCAATTTAACATTTATTGATTCTAATGAATACTGTTGTCCATCATTATTCAAAAATGATGTGGAAAAATCATTTTCTCTATACGGGGATGGTTTTTGGTCAAACCATGACACAAAATATATTATATATTTATAATATTCAAATTATAAACTTATAAAACATACAACCTCTGGTGGAATATTTGTATAAATATTCTATTTTTTTGACAAGTATTTTATCCTGTTTGGGGGTTTTATTTCAAAAATTCTAATATAATTAATTACCTAAAAACAATATTAATATAAAAGTATTGTATATATTTCAATTTAATGTAAAAAATATAGAATAAATTATTGAATTTTATAAGATTTAATCCTAATTTCAATGCTATATTACTATAGTCTTATATATATATATAAACATTTTCTACAAATCATTCACATATACTAATAGAAAAAATATAGACTCTGGTTTCCTTGTGTTAATTTTTACAATGCAACATTTGTAAATAATACAATAGATAACAACACAAGATCTAATGGTTCTATATTCATAACTGTTTAGAGTCATTTTATTTTCTTAGTATATAATTATAGACATAACATTACACATTAAATCATAAGGTGATCATTATTATTTCTTATATCATATCATTTAAATTACTCATTGCATTCCTATGGATTTTGAATTGAATGGAAAATAATATAAATGGGTGATTAAAAATTCTTAGTAAGGGTTTTAATTAAGATTCAGCTACCATGGAATAAAAAATGAATAAATCATATGAGTATTATGAATAATAATCATGTAATCTATATAAATCATGACATGATTATAGAATATGTCCATGGATAGGATAATAATTTCAATAATCATAAGGAAAACCCCAACATATTTAATTTAGATTGAATGAATAATAAAAAAATCATAATATTTCCAAAAATGCTTTACACATTGTCATAATTTATGAATACATTTTTCACAAGGAAATATCCACAAGAGTTTATATTTTTATTCCAATCGATGAATGAAGGGGATATATAATATTGATTCACACTAAGAACTGAATCACTATCTACATTATGTCTATTCCTCAACCTAGAGATTAATAATATATTTGAAGGAATACACCAAATAGCCAAAATATGTATTTATAACAATCAAATAAATCTAAACATTCATAATTTTAGGTGCAATTCAACATAAAATTATTCCATTGTTTTCAACATATGTGAGGCATAAATCAATATTCTTTAATAATAAATAAAAATTTTTAAAAAGAAAGCACTAGAAATGTAAACATTCAATGAGTAAATGAATTGAATGAAATTCATAATAAACAACCTTTAAACTACCACCATAATTGTTATATGGTTACCAAATTACTAGAATACATAATATATAAATTTTTAAAATGATATGTAATTTTTTTTCATGATATTATGTACATGAACGTAAAGGATAGACAATAATTTTAGGAGACACATAGAGAGTGACATATAAAATAACTATATCAAAGTGAATGGAAGGAACATAATCCTTTATTAAAATATAGTATAAGAATTATAATATCATAAGGAAGTAAATATTTCCATAAACTCATTTTTCCAGATCATAACATAATTCGATGTAATTAAGAAAAGAATCAGCATACCTCCATTCTCATGTTAAATCACAGAATGGAAAAATTCATTAATAATAAGATAATATTTATTTTTTATATGACATAGAACAATTATAATGTCATGTAATTAATTATATTTCATTTTAATTGGTTTTTATATTTCATTCATTAACATAATTAATATAGTCACACCACTAATTTTCATGTCATTTGGTTCATAATAAAAAAACTATTGTGATAAAATGGTTATGGTTTATGGTCATTTAAAAATAATTCCAAAAAAACCCTAATGTATCTAGGATCATTAATATATGATTTATAAACAGTTGTGATGTTGTATGATAATTCCTGTGGTTTTTCTCTCATGTTTTTTCGATAATAAATCCATTACATGCTAATTTTAGTATATTTTTACTAAATAAAAACGTGAAAACTAACAATGACTTAAATATCAATATCAAATAAAAAAATATACTAAAAATTCATAAACATCATATTTTAAAATTTATTATGTCTCTATTACAATATATGATATAAAAATTTAAAATCATTCTAGTATGTATTTAATCACATTTTAACAAGAATGTTATATAGTTAACTAATGATTATGATATTGATGTGATATTTTTAAAATATTATAAATAATATTTATAATCATATTATATATATTTTAATAAATAAATGATGTAAAATATTGAGCAAAAATTTAAAAATTAATTATGGTAAAAGGTTACAATGTTAAAATGACTAGTATTAGAGAAGTAATTTTTATTGGATTAAAATTTTTAAACACTACATTATCACTATGATTGATCTTTCTTCTAGGGAAAACATTTTTAGATTGTTCATTTATATCAAGGGCTAACATTAAAATGGGGGTTTTAGGATAGAGGTGTATTCTCCTAGTTCAGGGTTCCATTCATCTGATTTTTTCATTAGAGGAGTTAATGTGAATGTTATGGGGGATTTCCTCAATCTCATTAAGGCCATGTATGATATTCTTTTAAGATTGTAATTTGTGGGTTAATTATTTTATTATAAAAAAATAAATATAATGTATAGATAAATAATATTGTCATTAATTGGATTTTTTGGTAACCTAAAAATATAATTTGATATTGTATCTTTTGTGGGAATTCTGATTTAGATGTATATTAATACTAAGATTTCCAGATTTTTCCTCTATACTAGGGTTCTGGTTAATGTTGAATTCATATATAAGTTGATCAATAATGTAGTTTAGTAAGCAATATATGATTTTATTCGTTTAAATATTGAACATGAATGATTTCCAAACCTTTTTATGGACTGCCAAATGATTTTTCATGTAAATGATAAATGCCCCAAATTTTTTGTTAGCTTGTTCTGTTCATCTAAAGGGAGGCCTAGAGCTTCTTGTAGGTGAAAATTGGGGATGTAGTCTACAAAAAATATCCTAAACTTGATTGGTGATACCCACCATAATATTATCAATGGAATTGCATATATTAATGTTGGTTCTATTAAGGAATCAACACAGAAGACTCGAGGGTCTGTAGGGTTAGACCCATTGGCCCAAATAGATGAGGGTGAACTTATATTGTGAGTGACGTTGGAGAAAAAAGAAAATCATGAAATTGAATGTAAAAAAAATATATGTGTTGGGAATATTTAAGGGATTCAATAAGAAATCATGAAATTTATTGAAACCGAGAGAATACATTGATGGTGGGATGACATCAAGGATGATTCTCCAAAAACCCATTATATTGTTTAGTATTCACCAATGGATATTTTGTTTTAAGGATGAAGAAGGTTATACACCTATGCATCCAATGAAATTGAGATGACAGAAAGATGATTCCTATCTCAAGCTAAGTATCTCACATGGTCTCATGGTCCCCTATAAGACTCTAAATGGTATTTTGATTATGGTGAATACTATCAGTTTGATTATGATTTTTGATATCCTTTAGTATCTTTTTTTACATGAGGTCATGATGGCTGTATGAACACATTCATCTCTTTTATATACTTTCTTTATATATTTTAATAATAAGGCTATGCCCAAACAATTTTTTTAATTATTATAAGAAAATTTGAGGTAAATAATTAAATAATATTCCAATATATACATGATATTTTTTTTATATTTTGTGAATTTACACATTTATTTAACAAATTTAGGCCATATTTTGGATTTACCCTGTGACAATTATTTACCAAAGAAATTTATAATATGAAGTAAATATAAAATTGAAAATATTACTTAATTTGGTCATTATAATTACAAATATAAAAGAAATTTTAATATTTATGTTTTTATTAATAAAAATATAATTACATTCTATAAAACAATGAAAAACATAATTATTTTTTTGAAACCTTATATTTGTTTTTAAAAAAATGGGTTTATAATAATTTAATCTAAAATTTTTAAATGATATTTTTCCCCATAATATTAATCATTTAATTATTTATAAAATTTGTTTCATTTTAAATACAATCTAATATACAATCAATTTACATCTATTGAATAATTATTTTATAGAAAAGTGAAAAATAATTTTTTTTATTAGAATAAGAGATATATATATATATACTCTACATAATATAAAAAATTATTTCTAAATATATAAAGTAAATTTTGATAGAATTACTATAGTGTAAACAAAATTTGGTTAAAAAGGGTTTCTAAATATTTATTTCATGATTATATGATGATGATATCATATAATATATATTAATTAAAAAATCTATGATTTAAAATATTCTTAAAAAAATAAAAATTTTAGAAAATGTACAAAAAATAATATTTATATATTATTGACATATCACATAATTTTTTTGATTTTGAATAAATATTTTTATTTCTATTCTTGTTCAGTTCATAATTTTAATATAATTTTACACGTAAATAATCTATAGTAATATATTTCTAAAATAATTGAATTTGCAGTGAGAAAAAATCTTTTCAAAGAAGGTTTTAATTACCAAAGTAGAGTATATGGTCACACATTTTATTATATTAAGAATCATTTCCCACCAAAATTTAACATAAATTTTTTCCATAATTATACAACACATATTTATAATTATATTATTATTTCATATCCAAAAAATAATTTTGGGGGTTTTTTGATTTGTTAGTCTATCGATTCATGTTAATGAATATATAAAAAACCTAATTTAATTATTCGTTTCATATGAGTCACTATTTGTAGAATTATTTATCCTTTCTAAATATAAATAATTGATGAAATGTATAGATTTTGGGTGATTTGGATTGTTCAAACACAACAAATAAACCTTTCCTTTGAGGTGAACAATACCATTGATGAGATTGAGAAGAATTTTTAAATACCATTTTGTTGGAACAATATATGCTTCACTACACTTGTCCTATAATTAAAAAAAAATTCCTAAGAGTCTATTTGTATACATAAATATCATTCTAAGGTATTATAATTATTTAATTATTATTAAAAAACTATGTATTTTTATTGTAGATATACTATTAGATATATTTTATGGAATCAAAAATAAATATTATTTTATTATAAGTGTTACTTTATTTTATAAATTTATTTAATTTTTTTATATCTAATCCCAAATAAATGTTTTCTGGTTTTAAAGGTAATATTTTATACAATGAATCAAAATGATATAAATATTTCTAAATCTGTTCTCTGATGAAAATATTGGGCACTAATATCTTCTAAAATAGTAAAGTTCTTCTATTATTTGGTTTTAATGGACAAGAATTCTCCTTTTAGTCAATGATTTATTAGAAATTTACCAGATGTGACCACATGTTTTTTATATATATTCTTATTCAATGTTTTTAATTCATTCACAATTAGATCACTATTAATTTTTCCCATAAATAAATATATAAATATATATATATATATATGATACACACTAAATAGTTTTAAACATGTCTCTAATATAACATATAACCAGTGAGATAAGAAAATATAATTTATAATATAAGCCTCTATTGTTTATATTATTTATATTCTCATTGAAATGATTTGGGATTGTAGGTTTATAAATTTCATCAAGAGAAAAATATATTACCATTTGTGTTTATTTATTTATTATTACTCATTAACATTTTATAAAATGAAATATATTTTAATAGGAAAACAGTTAATATTATTTACATCTTCTATATATCTAAGGATGTTCATCTTATAAAAAATCATAAAACGTTCTTGGATTCATATATATTTATTCAAATATATTAAACAAAAAATAAGTAGTATAATAATATGCAATGTATATTATATTCATCATGTAGTTATTCTATTCTTAAATCCTCCATATATATGTTTTGAATTTAAATATCCACCAATAGGGTAGTAACATAATCAATTTAATTATGGATAAAACTCTCACATTGATTATTTTTAATTTTCTAAGCAAAATATATCTCAAATATTTAATAATTCATTTCATCATTAATTATTTTTCATACCCATTGTGAATTCTCACCCAAAATTTAAAAAATTTATTATATGGATTAAGTAAATAATTAATTCATTATCAAATTCATTTTTGATTTCAAAATGAAAAAATATCTCAAAGCCCTTTACTCATTAAGCTCAATTTTTGGACAAGGCATTCCCACTTTTACCAACTTCAATTCTATTTAATATAATTATGAAAATATTATTGAAATGTAATCATGTTTTAGGTATGAAATTTGAATAAGTAATTTATAAAAAATGATATTTCATTTTTGATGAAATATTAATATGATTATTGGTATGAAAATATAAAATATATACCCTTGATATGAATGTTATTACTTACATGACAACCTATTATATTGGAAGATATATTAAATCTTCATAAAATTAAAAAAAATAGATAATTAAAACCCTTATGATATTAATAATATATATATATTTATATTTAATTATGACATATTATAAAATATAAAAAAAATCATATTTAACATCCATATGAATATGAAAACATAAACATGTAAGTAAATTAGAATATTGCATCATTAAACAATATATGAACATATTCCATTCGAAAGTAATTTTTTATAAACATTGACTAATGTATGAATCATTATAATGACAGAAAAATTCATAATTTAAATACTATAGAAGTAACATAATTATAATCACTTATCAAATAGATTATGTGAACAAATTTAATATTAAAATATAATAAAATGAAATTTTTTGTTCTAATCATGGGACACCAATATATGTCTACAATTTAAGATGATACAGAAAAATCTGTTTTTAGAAAACATCATTCTATAGAAAAATAATTAAAGAAATAATATAAAATTATAAATTTTAAAATCGAAGTATTAATTTTTAAAAATACATATTCATAGTGAAAATTTTATTGTATTAATATAGCGAATCTATTATTCTTACGATGAATTTAATATTTCACATTATAATCGAATAATAAAATATTTTATTTATCACAATATAGAAATATTATACATGAGATAGGATTAAATCAAATTTATTTCGAAATCTAATCATAATAATTGGGTTTCTGGAACAAAATTAAATATATAACTTGAAAAATCAGGATTGACTATACCCGATTGTTGATGGTTTTATTAAGAGGTTATATATAAGAAGTGATAGTTTAATGTTGAGTTTTTTTGGAATGCATAGTGGATAATGAAGTTTGAATGTTATTTTAGATACAAAAAATGGAAGATTATTGTAATCAATGAGGTTTAAGAAAATAATATCAAAATAGGAAGTGAATGAATTATAAATGACTCATATGAGTATGATGAAAAAGTTTAATGGAATGAAATTTACTATTATAATTTGTTCTATTTTTAAATAACAATAAAAATACTTAAAATTATAAGTTTATTCAAAAAATATTTCTAATAAAATGTAAAAAAATGAAAAATAGTTGTTTTTTTATAATTCATAGTGGTTATAAATTAGTAACATGAATTAAACATTAATTATTTATAATTTTTCATAAGTGAAAATCAGTTTATATGGAAATTCATTAATAAAATCCTTCTTCATAATTAAAATTATCTTTTTTATAAATAATTTACATAGGTCCAAAATTATAAAAATTATCATTTTCAATTAATATATAATATTATCATATATTTCTCTCCTAATTAAATAATCAATTAATACTTTTTGAATAATCTGAAAACATTTAGATTTATAATAATAACAATGTAATTATAATTATCTAATAAATATAACATATATAATATTATAGTACATAATTGATATTCATTAATGTCTATCAAATTATGACAGGGGTAGTGATGCAACCAATATTTATTATTACATACGTCTCATCATTATGCCTCATAAATAATTTCACCACCGAATGTATGTGGTTCACTCAAAATTGAAATATAATTTTTTTAGAAACTATAATATTTATATATAAAGGATAAAAATGTACTTCAAGTTAATATACATTGTGTAGATGGAAAATACACGTTGATAAATCAACATATGTAACTTATAAAGGTCAAAATATATTTTTCTTGTTTTTTATGATGTCTAACTAATTATGTTACAATTTAATTAATATGGAAATAATTAATCTACTTGAAATTTTTTAGGGGTTGTCTATATATTATGTTTACCTATGTAATGTCTAAACCTAGCTTACCCTCAACTGATAGTCGGATCGGTCATCACATAACCTCAAGCACGTCTCCCCATATACTAGAGGTTGTCGGTTCGAGGGTAAGCTGGGCCAGGACGTTACAATGTGGTGTCAGATGTTTAGGTTTTCATTATATTTTCTATTGTCTTTTTTTTTGGGTTGGTAGACAGGAGATTAGGAAAGTGTCAGTGCTCGGTTAATAGTTGTTCTTAGGACTGATCACACCATGTATGGGAAATGAACAACAGGCGAGGGGTTGGAATAGATTTTTATACAATTTTAGGTAACATTTGATACGATTTCACATTTAATGACTAGTGTATTTTCCGTTGTATATTTATTTTTAGAATTATTAAAATTTTCCATAGAATGATATGAAAATTAAATTGGATTACATGCATCATATTAGACAATTATAAATTCACATTCCATGCATATCACATGACATGTATTGGAAATAGTAGGGTTCCAACTAATTTTGATTATGTATCTTAAGTAGAATTACATATTTTTATTTTCGTTAGAATTCCTCATTAGATAGCATGTTTTAGTGATAGATATAACATTTTTGGGTGTTTATATGCCATGCTTCCTCTGTTATTAACATCTTTTGAAGTTGTTCCATGATTTTTTGTTATAACATGCTATTGTGCTATGGATAATGATAACATGATAGAGTAGTTTTTATGTATAAATGGTTGTATAAGTATAAAAACCAATTTTTTGATTGATTCTATCTTCAATGGGATCCAATTTCAGTTATAAGGTGTATGGGTGCCTCATAACTATGAAACTGGAAACCCATGTATTCAAACAATTGAAGAAGTGACTGATAATGTTAATGAAAATTATAAATGGATATTAATAGTTATAAATGGGAGCCATATTCCAATGGTAATATGTATGGGTGCCTTATCAATTGGAAGATGGAAACCCATGTGACTGAGCCTAGTATAACCATAGTGTGTTTGAAAATGGTTATAAATGTTAAACTATTGAGTTTTTATTGAAATAAACCATTATATGGATTCTTTATTATAAAACTATATGTTTTCAATTAAATGGGACCCTTGGAGGTCACTATCTGAAAAAAATTAATTTAAATACTAAATTTCTATTTTAAAAATGAGATGAAACTAAATGATAAATGATTATGAAAAGATTTATTATAGTTTTGTTTTTTGGTCCCAGGAGAATATTTTTAATGACCATGTTCCTTGTTGTGGAATAATACTTTTGGATTAGTTAAAATTATTTCAATGATTATTGGTTTAAATGTATTCAATGCTATGAATAAAATTAAATGGGGGATTTTTAGCCAAGTGATTTTGGTTTTTTGTCACCAAGAGAAAGAGTTGATGTGTATGCTGCATAAAGGACTTTCCCATGGTAAGTAGTACCCTTAGAGCCCAAGATGCTTTGTTCCAATATGAGATTTTTATGTTGGTGTTGTTATAGGGTTATTTCCCTTAATATAACTTTTGGTACTCAAATTTTTTAACACTCCAATAGGTTTGAGTTTTAGATTTCATATGATATATTAATGCGGTGATCGTGGTTCGTGGAACATTGCATGTGTGTTTATGGTGTTTTTAAAATAGTTCACTACTGAGTGACTTATCTTTTATTCTATGAAATGGAAACACCTAAGGTGGGTAATGTCGCATATTCATGTTTGTAAAAATAATTAGGGGTATTCATTGAAGGAATAATGATGCCTAGGGGTATGTTGGTATCGGGGTTTGGTTGATGATGAATCGATAGGAGAAGCTGAGCCTTTTCTAAATGAGTCAATCGGTAATTGTTCAGGTGATCTTTAGGTGATCTGGGTTTACTAATAGTTTTCTTATTTAAATTAGATGAGAATTTTCCTAATCGTGATCTCATCCTGGAGGCACTGAGATACCATTGTTCATATATAGTGTTACTGTTTTAAATGTTTTTGGACATTCATTAATTGGGGTATACGTGGCTTGTTTGGATCACTGGGTTCCACTTTTATTTTTGCTGGGAAAAAATATTATTAATGTAGTCGTGAGATGGATTGACTTATAGAGGTCATCAAAAGTCTAGTGAGGAATTTCTTTACTTATGGTTGGTGATGTAATCATTTTAAAAGCAAGTCAGTGAGTTATTGGTGATTTGAGGTTTTCTGGTTGGCAATATAAATTGAGGAGATGATGATCGGATCATGTCTCTAGTAGTATGGGATTGGTTATGTGAGTTTTTTAATTTTTAGGTTGGTTTCGAGCTTTGGATCTGGTTTCAAAGGATTTAGTCGTTGGGATTTTGATTTGTTAAATAGTGTATTTAGTGTATAGAAACGTAATGTAATTGTTAAAATGATACTTTATGACATCGGTGGGATGGTTATTGTTGTAGTGGTTCCTGTTAGCTTATCTGGGATCAGATTTTTATAAGGTGGGTAAATTGTAAAGTCCCATGTTTTTTACCAAGGTTAAAATACCAATGTTTTTTTTCTTTTTCAATTGTTTGATGTGTCAGTATTAAAACCTAGATTTTGGTAGATGTTTCGTGGGTGTTGATAACAGGATTGGGTCAAGGATTGAGGTGTTTTATGGCTATATCAATGGATATATTGAGCACCAACTTGGTAGTGGCGTTTTCAAAGGCTGAGTATGGTTGGTCAAATCACACAGGTAAGAACATATATCTTGCTAAGGGTGAGACAGAGGTGCTCGCACGGTCTTCACATGGTTAGGAAAACCATGCGAGACAACCCGTTCAATGTAGGTTCCTTATACAAATGGTCCCTCGTGGTTGGAACAGGATTTTCTAGACCGTGTGTGACAAACCGTGCAGCTTACCCATTTTTGGGTTTCAATTAAATTTATTTTATTAAATTCATGGGATCAAGAAATTTAATTAAATTTCTTGATATAGGGGTTTTTAATTGATTATATTCACTGTTAAAAGGAAATTAATTAATTTATTCAAAATGGGGTTTCATATAATTAAATTATTATTTAAGGAATTTAATTATATGATAATGAGTTGGATTTTTATTTAATTAGTACCAGGTCAAATGAAAATTAATTTAATGGGGAATAAATGTGGCGTTGTGGTTTTACTCAATTAAATTCAACGTTAGGATGGATTTATATATTTAATGAAAATATAAAGAATTAATTTAATAAAAATTAATTTTAAAATAATTTAATTAAATAATGATGAGTCAGAGTTTTATTAATTAAATTTATTAAAGGGAATTTAATTAAATGAGTTAAAGAGTATTTTTTATTTAATTAAATTTATTGGAGAGTTATTTAATTAAATGAGGGCTAAGGGGGTAGTCATGTGGTTTATCAAAGAATATTTTAAGTTAATATGATAATAATTATATGGTTATTATTATTATTACAATTGAATTAATTATGATAAAACTAATTGCGGTTATAAGAGGGAGATGCACAATAGGGTGAGGCGTGTCCCTCTCCCCTCGTTCTCCCATTGTGAGGAGCACCACTCCCCAACTCGTGGCCCCTCTCCGCATGCCAGATCATGGTGGTTCCTTCACAGATGTTTCCTGTCTCATTGAGGTAAAACATTCACCACTAGTTTCACTCTTCACATCGGAAATTTCAGATCTTCATCACCCGATCTCCATTAGGCTGAAAACTTAAGACCAAGAGATAATTTGGTTTCTTCCCTTATTCAGGTTCTAGCTGGTGAAGATGATGCATAGGGACCCGTTGATCTATATTTAGACAACCACCCGTGAAAGCATGGCAATTTATTTGGTTTTGGTTCACCGCTTCCATATTTGGGTTCGATCATGATTTGAGAGTGTTCAGATGATTTTTTGGAGTGCCTGTGCAAGAGCATTTTGTGTTATATGATAGAAAGTGCTGGTTCAAACAATTTCATGAGCTATGCTCCTGATCATTGATTTTATTTTTTAAAATGTGGTTTTTGTTAATCTACATATTTTGATAATGTTGACATCAATAATGGAGGAAATAAGTTATTATTTGTTAGATTAAAAAAATCATGTTTTGTAATAAAACCCGTAGAACAGAGGTGCACTACCTTCATGATAAAAACATAATTTTTAAAGTGACATGTTTGTTTAGCTTTCAGTTTTGTGAATAACATTTTTTTTGAAACACTTTGGTTAATAGGAATTTATGAGTACTGGGCTGTATAAGGTGAGAAAATTAATCCGGGAATTAATTCATAATTTTTAATTGGATTATTTAAGATAATTAATTTGTGAATTAATTATGATCCTTGAGAATTGTAATATAAATATTGAATTGGATACGTTAAGATAATTAATTGGGGAAAATTAATTATTAGATGATGTTTGGATATGTAAGATAATTAATTTTGAATTACCTATTTTCTGTGATTTTGATTAAAGATAATTAATTGTGAGTATTAATTATGACATGTTGATATTTGATTTGGATAATTATCAATGATGAATTAACTATGGAAAGATGCAATTTAGAATGGTAAAATTAATTTTTAACTAATTATGTTTTGAACATGAAATATACATAATTAATCCGATAATTAATTATATGATATTAAATTAGATAATTGGGAAAATTAATCAGTGGATTGATGATGATATGCTGCTTTGAATTAAATAAGATAAATAACGGTTTATTAATTATGTTCTATTGTAGTAATGATTCACATAATTAATTATGAATATTTAAATATTGAATGAGAATAGTGTTGATAGATTAATTAATTGATGAATTAATTTATTGTTTATGTGATTAGTTAATTGTTGAGTTAACTAATGGTCATTGAATTGTTTAAATAATCATTGGTTTAGTAATTGTATAATGTGGATAATTATTGTCCATTATCAAATGATGTATATGAATTAGAATGTGATTCTAGGTATAGCAACCTAAACCAATGTAAAAGATGGGACATAGACATGGAATTCATCCTCAATAGTTTTCAAATGAGTTAAATGAATGACAATATGGTGATAGGTATAGCATCCTAGATTAATGTAGATGTTGGGACATGGACATGGAGTTTCTCCCCAATAGTTATAAAATGAAGTAAATGGATGAGAATGTGGATCTAGTTAGGGCATCCTAGACCAATGTAGAAGTTGTTACATGGACTTGGCATTCCTCCCCAATAGTTATCTATGCACATAGATGTTTGGGTGTTACACATGACAATCAAAACTGAATGAGTAATAGGTTTTATTCATGATGTTATAACAACAATAGTATAAATATATGAATAAGGGGTTTAGGTGCTATACATGGATTTATACTCAAATAGTATATTATAAGAATGAATTATATAATAAATGAGAGATATGAATCATGATCAAGGGTAATGTGATTAAATAATTACATATGTAGAATTTTTAGAGTTCTAACCTGAGTAGAATTTTGTATTGACGTCATGACCCGTCCCCCGGGGCCCGTGTCATGACTATCCCAAGCACACCTTCCATAGATGAGGGGTTCACGACCAACCCTGAAGGCGTATTCTCAAAAACTGGGAAGGCATTTCCTTTATAACTTGTGACACACACAACCAAGAATAGAACAATATACGAATTAAAGTAAACTAAAATGTAAACAGAGTGAGTACAGTAGGTAAAAGTGGACAGAATACAATCCCAAGTGGAAAGTAAATGTTCAACTAAAATACCATAAAACTGAAGAAAGAGAAAGACAGCTACTGGGTCATCCTCTGAGATTCCTAAATGAAGGGTAGGTATGGGTCACCACCTCATCACTCCATATCCACCCGTCTTCTCTGCATACCAACATGTCGTATGGTCAACTTCCGAGAACCGTCCAGTCCTGGTACACTCAGCCACGATCATCATTGTCCGTTGTGTACACCCAACACAATGATGAGCGGGCATAGACCATGCAGGGTTGAGTATAAAGACACTCAGTAGAGACCCCAATACCCTCAAAGTCTCAGAAATCCACAAATTATAAAGCACAAGAATGAAATCAATTGTCAACCCTACTTAGGTATATGCCCATACATATACCTATGTTATTAAGTAACCCCATATCAATCATGAGGAAAACACAGAGTCCAACTCTAAATCCCCAAGATCATCTATTCCATGAAGGAAGGAATACCACAAAGGAAATTAGCACACAGGATCGCAAGGTGCAAACCCACACAGGATCGCTAGGTACTGACCCACATAAGATCGCTAGGTGCTGACCCACATTGGATCGTAAGGTGCTGACCCAGACAGGATCACTAGGTGAAAACCCACACAATATCACAAGGTGCTACCCACATAGGATTTCTAGGTGTTTACCCACATAGAATCGCAAGGTGCTAACCCACACAGGATCGCTCAAAGTGCTGACCCACACAGGATCACACTACATTCTTCACGTCATAGCCAGCTACTGGGTTCCTACACTATGCTCGCTCATCTCTAGGAGGATCCACTCCACAAGATACTGATCGATACTCCAACTACCTTTATATACCATGAAAAAGTATCTCAATGGTCTTCCATGACATAGGGGTCTCAACGCAAGAGATGACACATCATTTGGATCCCCGGTCTATGAGTTATTAGCCTTCTTTTCCTGAGAGCCCAGTTGGATTCATGCTCGATCTAACCCGACCGTCACAAACATTATAAAAAACTCTAGTGGGGTATACCAATGGGAATTTATTGCTCCAAGGTTTCCGGAGCCACTGACGGTTCGTCAAACGAAAATCCGGTGCCAAATTCATAGCCCAAGTAATGTATAGGGTCATATCTGGTCTATGTCTGATCCGACTCAGTATGCCTGACCTGGCCCGACCAATTGGGTACGACCTGGCCTTGCAGGCTCTGAGGGCCATGAGACCGCGGGGGTGCCGCGAGGGCATGGGTCGACTCTACCGCGGGGGGTGTCGTGAGGCTGTGATGCAATGGGGTGGCTCATCCGTTACTGCTCGGCCTGGAGGGTTCCGTGAGGGTGTGAGGAAGCTAGGCGATGGGGGTGTCAGGAGAGCGTGGGGAAGCCCGTCCGTGGGGGGTGCCGCAAGGGTGTGAGGCCGCGACGTGGCTCGGCCTGGAGGGCAGAGGCCGCGGGGAAGATCGACCGGGATGGTGGAGTTCGTGGGTGTCGCGGGGCGACATGGCGAGGCCACAAGGTGGCGATGTCCACGGTCGTTGGAACGCCGCAGGGCGCTGAGGCCGTAGGGAGGCGGGCCACCGTGCCTTCCACCGTGGTTATCAAGTTCCAATAGTGCCAATCATTGGCACTAGTCGTCGTCACCGAAGTCTCCTTCATTCATCACAAATGATACACCATTTAAGAAGAACTACAGAGGGGTCAGGCCATGTTTGTTTGGACCAAACCGTCCGCATTAGAGCATTAGAAAGAGGCTCAACAAGACTAAGAATACCAATAATGGTTAAAGGAACATAATTAAAAAAACTTTCCTACACCCTTCACCAATAATTATTCCCAACCTGCAAAATAAAACCATCATCGGATCAACTTGATAGAGAGTTGATCCTTTTTATTTGTTTTAGAAGGAAAGAACATGATAATATAATCATACTCAGATTAAACCCCTACCTCATTCGTTTTTTATTGATGAGGTGGAAAGAATAGTCTTTGATTGAAGACAACCTACATTGGATGATGTCATGTGGAAGAAGTCGAAGTCGTGCGTCAACGTTCTTCATTGGAAGAACGTTCTTCGTGGAAGAAGTTCTTTGTGGGAGAAGTGTAATCCTCCCAATATTTCTCCTCCCCCAATTCCACCAAATTTCAAAGTATCCAACTTCTTATATGTTTCACCAATTTAATTGTTGACATTATTTATGTTGGATCCACTTAATTAACTGATGAGGATGGAAAAAAATAAAATAAAGGGTGGTGCCACCATTAAAGTGGCGGAAGTTTAGAAGGCTTCCTCACACATAAGAGGGAGTTTAAGG
Organism: Viscum album; assembly: GCA_963277665.1. NCBI lineage: Eukaryota > Viridiplantae > Streptophyta > Magnoliopsida > Santalales > Viscaceae > Viscum > Viscum album. The sequence continues at coordinate 462,250,698 of OY728137.1, read as the reverse complement.
TGGTTTAGCCTCAGGTGGTACCCACCACCATAACCTCTAATGGGGGGTTTAGGCTCAATGGTCCCCACCTCCATAACATCTAATTGGAGGTTTTAGTTTAATGGTCCCCACCTGTGAAAAATCTACATGGTAGTTTGAAATGAAAATAAAAATAAAATGTTACACAATTTTAGATTATTTTATTATTTCATGAATAATTGAAAAACTAACTTCCACCTTCGTTATACTGAAGTCGAGGTGAAGGTATCCTTAAGCGAATAACAGCACTCTGAGTTGAATGGCATCCTCATATTTCAATTCCGAGAACCAGTTCCAATGTTACGAAAACTCCCTATCATGTTTACTAAATGTAAGTAAAAAAATTCAGATATTCATTTCGGGCACACCAGGCCTTGGAATCACACGCCGTCAATTTTCATAGACTCGTAAAATTTCCATTTAATTAAAAAATATTACATTTAAATTCCATGTCTTTACCAATGAGGTACAAGGTAACATGGGAACATTGGATTAAATAAATGATTAAATAGGGAATAAATGATAAATTGTTGAAATTTATTTACGTTTAATAAATATTCTTATATTATTCTTGACGATACTCTTTTTCTGGCCACGTGCCGAAAAAGGTATCATCATCAGGTGTCCCTTTGGAACATGGATGGGTTGTTGGTTATTTATTCAGTGATGTTGTTACATTGTTATATCTGTAATCCATTTTTTTATATTACGTTTTCTAGATTGATCTTGAAAACTGGTGGTCTCAGCCTACTGAGATATACATCCCACACCCTATTCGGGCTACCGTTGAATTCGGGGACCCTATTCGACTTTCTTGTTTGTAGGACTGTGGATGTTAAATGGAGAATGTTATGTGTATTTGGGAGTTAGGAGCGAAGGACTGAGTGGGAGATTGGGATTCTTGTGGAGATCACCCTAGGGGCTTGAGTCACTTCGTTATTTTTGTATTTAAATGTATTGCATGTGGTTTTTTACTACTTTCCAATATGTATCACCATGACATGCCAGAATTGTATAAACTGGCATTGGCCATTATCATTATCTAGTTGAATATAATTTTATATTCTTCTACTATTTTATGAGTTTATTATCTATTTCCATTGTTCACTTTTAATATGGAGGTATAGTCTCCCAATTTACTATCTATAGACCGTCATCAGTAGTCAGCATCCTCTAGCATTTAGGGAGATGCGCTTGAGGTTATGTGGAGACTATTATGGCTATCAGTTCGAGGGTTTGTTGGGTTGGGATGTTATAACCTCAACAAAGATGAAATTTATGTAATATAAATTCTTATACATTGAGTTTGATTAATAACAATATCAGAATCTATAAAAAATTGACCAAATTTCCATTCTTGGAGAAGAGTGTGTAGTTGAAACCACATCTCTACATCAAGCCGTATTTTGGATAAATGATGAGGAAAATGAAAAATTATATCTAATGATCCCATGTTTTTTGAGTTATAGATAATTTATATAATTTCAATACAAAAATAATTAAATTATTAAAATTAAATTTTAATATTTCTACCATCACAAATTCAATATTCAAATTTTCATTATTTATCAGGAAATTACTATTTTTTACTAATTGTTTTTTGACAATTATAGAAATAAGTGGTTTTATTATATTCCTAAAATAAATGTTTTAATCTTACAAAATCCCACATCAAGATCCATTCGATAACCTCTATAATATTTTATATAATATATATAAAACATGATTGTCACATTTTTTTATTTACACATAATTCTCTTAACATATAGATTCCTTTTGACAATGATTTTCCATAATTTGAAACAATATTTATTTGTATAGTGTTGAAAAATATTATTAAAACATTACCCCATAATATAAAAATCACATGTTTCACAAAAAATTATCTAATTAATATTCATCATAGAAATTACAATCATAGAATATTTATATATTAAAAAATTATTAATAGAACATCATACATCCCTTATAATTCCACCTAAAGATCAACTCACATTTAACCATATATAATATAAAATTTCATTGGAGCAATCTAAATTTAATCATCCGGAAAAAACCATTATGGAATCCTATGAATAAAATGTTAATTAATAAATTTAATCTAAGTGAAAACACAATTGCACCCACAATTGGAAATGTAATATTGAAAATCAAAATGAAAAAAATGGATTGATCTAAACAATTTAAATATTTGAATGTCTAAAATACAAAAACATTACATAAAGAGAAATTAAATTTAAAAATAGATTTATTTTTGGATTAAGGGTTTCCATTTGCGAATGCCATAATTGATGGGTTTTTTGACATTTCAAAAACATATATCCAATGTAAAAAACCACTTTATTGATGCCAATTTTTATAGTTTTTATATAATAACCAATAAAATAAAAATATATAAAAATTACTCTATAAAATTGTGTACCTCATTATGGTATTAAAATATTTTAAACCAATTTTGATAAATCACTATAAAATTTGGAAATCTTATTCTATAATACTAGTTTTTCACCTATTTCATTGAATAACTAATTGTTTTACATGAACCCGTATTCCATATAAGAAAGTGAAATTCTCTTATGACATTACATAAGGTTTTTCTAAAATAATAATTTCATTCTATTGAATTGAATAAAATAACCAAGAGACACTATATGAAAACAATAGGTATTATATATATATATATATATATATTCTGGAACGTAAATATGATTATCCTACAAAGATATTAGTGAATATTCCAAAATTATTTATTCAATTTATAATATAAAATGTTACTATGTATATATTGTTTTTTATATCCACATACACAATAATTCTAGTTATATTGTTTTATTTACACATGTAAACTCAATATAAATCCTATATCCCATATTATGGTAAAATAATTTACATAATCCTTAAGGGAGGAATTTGGTAATATAAAATTATTCCTTGAATATATATATATATATATATATAATTTTAGATGGGAACATTAATAATTAGGAAATATTGTTTATATCTTGAAATAAAATAAGGTAAATAAATTTTATGGACACAAATATGATACTTAAATCTTGAAATAAGTTTTACCGATGTTGTATATAATGAACACTATTTCAGGAAAACAAAAAACCCTTAAAAATATTGTTATTTCAATAATTTTATCTGTGTTGAAGAAAAATAAAAAGGGATAATTCCTCTATGTAACCATCAAATCATTATATCATGAATTATAGTAATAAAATAAGATTATTGGAAATTATTTCTTATTTAAAATGATGAAAATAACAAAATTATATTTTTTTATCTATTTACTGATAAAAATACAATAAAAATTGTGTTTCTTCATAAATAACTAAATATTTTATTATATGGGGTAAAATTATTGTCATTAACCCTATACTAAATTTTCATTACATTATTAATCCTAAAATAACTCTATATTTTGTCAAATATATCATTATTTTTCAAAAATAAAAATTTTTATATATAAATAATATATTTTAAAAGATTAATTATTTATCAAAATTTCACCCATTTTACATGGGTAAAATATTTTATCCCAAGAGTTTGTATTACCTAAAAATAATATATATTTATAATTCATTCAATGGTGGTATGAAATTAAATTTATCCTTTATTATACTTGATTTCAATGATCACAAACCTATTTAGGTCATACATAGAAAATTTCTTAGTAAATAAACAATATTTGTAAAATAAATAAGATTATATTATTATGAAATATTAAATATGACATATAAATGAAATTTTTTATTATATAATTCATTATTTAATGATAATAAATCAATTCCAATAAATATAAATAGGTTTCTATAAAATTATGAATATTATCCCCTAAACCATTGATAATTTTATCTTATAAAATATAAAATATCATACCCTTCTTGGATGAGCCTATGTATAACTTTTATACCGGTCCAAATATATTCAATGAATTATGTGATTTATTTATTCATTAAATATTCAGCAATAAAAAAATTAATATTTTATCGTTTAGTTGAATTAGATATATAATTTTCTTAATCTCTAGGTTAAAAAATAAATTTATAATATACTATCTTAGAAATAAAAATATTATATAAAAAATAATCAGTATTATTATTTGCTTGATATATATAGTAAAAAATTTCATTTATGACTTTCAATATTATATTTAAATTAAAAAACATTAAAATCTCTATGGGTATAAAGAAATCATAATATATTTTTATTTTTCAACATGTTTCTTGAAATAACATTAACATTTTCATCAAACTATCTTAACCCAACCCTCTAAAACAGATGTCCAATTTTGGTTTATTTCTCAATGTGTTTGCATTATTTTTTTATGATGAAAGAATGTGTTCCAATATGATTTTCTATAATATAACTTATGTCATACTAATTTCTAAATAAATAGTTGCTATATGTTAATTTTAAATAGTATTATGAAAAACCAAATTCATTTTAATGATTCTACATGTAGTTTTATCTCAAAATTATTGGTGAACTAATTAATAAATATATATCTGTGTGTGTGTGTGTGCATGCGTGTGTGATTAAAAACATCTCTATAGATTACATATCATTGTTTATTATCATCGATAAATATAAGGGAATTTAATTGTTCTATATATATATATATATATATTCCAAAACCCATGATTTATATTGATGATTTTGAAATACTTATTTTTAATTTTTTATATTAATATTAAGCCACTATATCGTAACATCCAAAAATGTGTCAATTTAAAATCACATTTCTGTATATTATCATTGATTATATACTTCTTGTTGTCAAGGTAAATTTGATATAAATGCTAAAAATGATGCATTATCATGGAATTTAAATAATTATTTTAACATAAAATCATAATTTTAATCTTTTCATAGATAAAATTATACTCAGTTTCCAAAGACCCACAATCCTAGTTTCAATTCAATAAACACATACTTTTAAAAATTAGCCATGATTAAAACTGGGATGATCCAAGATAAACATCATTGAATTTCAAATTCTTATAACATCTCAAAATAATATCAATAAATCATAGAAATTTAGGTTTTGAATATTTTATGACCATTTTCAAAAGAAATATATATTAAAAAAACATGTCATAATTTCACAATATTCATACTATATTAGAATTCCTTCTATACTCCTATAATGAAACACTCATATTCCTTACCTTGGGAATAGAATCATAAGAATTGGGTCAGCTCCAATGCTCATTAAGGGAATAATAATCTAAAAAAAATAATGTGTTCAATAATTAGAATTTGAGAAATAGAGTCTATGGGAGAAAATTCATATTTAAAAACACATTACAAAATTATATGTGTATATAAATTATAATTATAGAACTTGTGATAAAAAATTAACAATTATATACTATGAAAAAATGTGTGGAAAATGAGATAATAAACGTGATCCATGGAGCATTATAAAAGAAATATTAAAATAAAATTAACTAAATGATACTTAATTAGCAAAAAATAACAATAGAATAAAAATTATAGTATTGAAATGATAAAATATTTGATAAATAAGTTTTTCCATGCATCATGATATAAACCAAAAAATATATATTCTCTACTTATTCTATAAAAATGAACTAATATCTTATTGTTATTTTCCCCGTTATCTCATGAGATATAAATAAATAAGTAATCTATTTGTGGTAAATATCATACCCCAATTGTAATCTTATAATAATTAGTACAAATGTGTTATATTAGAACATAAAAACATTTGTACATTAAATATCCCGTGCAATTGCCCATGAAAATTATATGAGATTCAAGAAAAACATTCCAATAATATTATATAATACATATAATTAATGTAGATTAGTTGTGGATCAAGAATATACCTCCATTTTCTAAAATGTAATTTCTATATTTATTGACATATATTAAAACCACACATTTCTCGTTATTTGATAAATCAGTTGGAAAAAATATGATGAAACATTCCATTTTGATATGATTTGGAACAACCCAAAATTTTCCTATAAAATGTATGACATTGAGCTTGATATTTTTTTTAAAAAATTTATCCATTATAACAAAAAATTGGTTTTCAGATAATTAATTTTATTAAAAAGGCTATTTAATATATATTAATGGATTATTTCATTATAAAATAGGCTATTATAATTAATTTTTTAATGGTGTAGTCATTATAAAATAAAAAATTTATTTTTAAAATTTTCAGAATATTTTTTCTTCTTCTCAAATGAATTAAAATTTAACATAATTAAAATAAATTAAAATCCCATAATGTGACCATTATAATAAATAAGGCTTAAACTGAGAGACAAACAGTATAAGTGTGATTGAATATGTTTTTATCTTTTGTGTAAATGAAAAAGGTACAATCATAATGGAAATTTATTTTGGAAAATATATTATCATGGCAATTTAAATAATTTTCATGACAAATAATAATAAATTATATAATTTGGAAAAAAATAAGGGATTTATAATTATAATGTCGTGGGGATGGTAAATAAATTTACTTTAAAATAATGAATAATCATTTGAAAATTTTAAAATTCCTTTTTAAAAAGAAATGTCATTAAAAGCGTTAATAAAATATAATTTCCAGATTTAAATGGAAAATATAAAGGCATGTGAGATAAAACACAATTTTTCATCAAAATATAATGAATATAGTTAGTGGGAAAGGAATATATATACCATATAACTTTTTGATAAATATAATTTGATCTTGTAATGCCCTAACCCCCAAATCCCAGTGTCGGTGCATTATTATGTATGATTGGCATGATCACAAAAGATCATGTCTCCAAAGTCATATTGGTTTAGTAGCCTTGGAAGTACTAGATACATTCATAATGTTTACATTATGTCATAAAATGAAAAACTAAAACAACATTGTTTCCATAGACCACACTCATATCCCCTCAGACTATCCCTACAGGTCAGTCACAAAATACTTCATTGCATCTTGGGAAAAATAAAACATAGAAAGGGTTGAGCTCAGATTCTAAGTAAGGATAAAAATATGGTGGAAACTTGTATAAATAAGCATTAACATGTATGGAAATGTATAAGACTACAAAAAAGGCTTTTAAACTTGAACTTAAGCACAATATAGAAAAGATAAAATTAAATATTGCCATTTACTTACTCACATGGATATTATACTTGTCGAATATTCACATGAAATATCAATAGACACTTTCATAATGATGGAATGAATAATGCCTGACGGTTTGAAACACTTCAACATCGGTCTGAGAACTCTTTATCATTTCTAGTAAAAATGGTTTGGTAACCAATTGAAACTGTATTGATGTTTCACCTTCTATGGAGATTCTCATATCCATCGTTACTAGATCCTTGTATATAGGATCCTTTTCAACTCGCATCGTGGTTAACACTCCGTGATCCTTTATTCTCAAAGCATCTAACACCATATTTTTCTTCCCTGGGTGGTATTTTATTGTGAAATCATAATCCTTGAGTAGTTCAATCCATCGCCATTACCTCATGTTGAGTCTTTTCTGTGGGAAACTATACTTTAAACTCTTGTGATAATTATATATCTCAAAATTTTCACCATAGAGATAGTGTATCCAATTCATTAAAGCAAATATTACATCTGATAACTCAAGATCATGAGTAGTATTTTTTTTTTCATTAATGTTTAGCTGTTATGATGCATAGGAAATAACCCCATCATTCTGCATAAGGACACAACCAATTCCGTTCTTTAAAGCATCACTATAATTAACAAACCCATCATTCAATGATGGTAGAGTCAAGATAAAATCATTGTATAATTATCTCTTGAGTTATTCAAAACATTCTTCATACTATTTTTTCCAAACAAATTTCACCCCTTTACCTGTGAGCTTGTTTAATGGGTTAGGAAATCAGGCAAAATTATGGAAAAATTGCCGATAATAACTTGATAAGACAATAAAACTGTGTACGTCAGTTATAATTGTCGGTGTGGGAAATTCTTGGATCGCTATTGTCTTATAAGGATTAATGAATATTATATCATTAGAGACAATATGGCCAAGAAAATAAATCTCATGAATCCAGAATTCACACTTGCTAAACATCCTATATAATTTATGTCTTCTAAGAGTCCCCTGGATAATGCGCAAGTGATTCTCATGATCTTGGTAGATTTTGGAGTATACCAAGATATTATCAATAAATACCACTACAATATCATCAAGATATTCCTTGAAAACCATATTCATTAGATCCATGAAGACAGAGGGTGTATTTGTCAATCAAAAATGTGATATTGTAAACTCTTAATGCTCGTACCTGGTTCTAAATGCTATCCTTGGAATGTCTTCCTTCTCACACGCAACTGATGGTATCCAGATCGAAGGACAGTCTTTGGGAAGTATTGAGCTACATGTAGTTGGTCAAATATATCTTCACTGTGAGGTAGGGGATACTTTTTCTTTATTGTTATAGCATTGATCTTTCTGTAGTCAATGCACAACCTCAGAGATCCATCTTTATTCTTAACAAAAAGTACAGGGGATCTGCATGGAGAAACACTAGGGAGAATAAATCCTTTATTACTCAATACCTCTAGTTGTTTCTTTAGTTCCACGGATTCCACAGTGGCCATAGTAAAAGGGGTCTTCGATATGGGCCTTTAACCAAGAATTAAATCAATGAAAAACTCAATTTCTCATTTTGGAGGATGTCCAGGTAAATTTTCTGGAAACACATCACCATATTATTTCACAATGGGTACATCCTCTATTGGAAAATTCCTTTCCTCCCCCTCAGTTATTTCATTCTCCTCTCCCCAATAATTAAATTTAGTTGAGCTATGGGGGTGGATCTAGATAAGAATTAAGTGGTGATGATTCTTATCTAAAGATAATGTGTTCTTTATAATCATCATCAAAAATCATAAAATACCACTTTTTATAATACATTTTTTCCTCATGGTCTGAAAGACAATCCATACCGAGCATTATATCAAATTCGGTATGACGATGAGATCAGAAGATAACCAACATTTATATTCCCTAATGGGGACTGATTCAAAAAACATTGTTGCAATGTGTTCAGACCCGAAGTTTGACGTACATGAACATTACATTACTTTTTCGGAATACTTAGTACATAACAAAAACACACACACAAGGACCGTAACAGTGTAGTGTCTTTGGAAACTCAGAATAATATCTTCTAATCGTGGTGAAAGATCTTCAACATCTCCCATAAAGATCTTATTTTATTTAAAACTAAATCTTTTATTTATATCCTTGGTAAAAGAAAACATAAAGGGGTGAGCTCAAATGCTCAGTAAGGGTAAACAAAAGAAATATCAATCACGCCATATTCATAAGAAAATATCTTTTGGAAATCTTAACCTGCAAAAGAGATCATAATTTCATAACATGGGATAAATCATAGTAGTGAAATGTAATCCCAATAATATTAACATAAAACATGAAACTTTGTTTCATACACACATAATCATAGAGAATCATTTCTTATTAGTCAAGACTCATTTCCAAGACAATCTTATTGGACAAAGTCCCTTTCTGAACCGAGTTCACTCCTCGTTTCAGTCCTATTTCACTGAACATATATAACCTACCGTTCCAGCCACATCTATCTCATTAGATATAAAATCTTTACCCAATGCATTGTATGGAGATATAGGTCCCACCCATCTCATAATTATACCATTCTTATGTGTGCCACAAAATCATAAATCATACATCATTGCATAACCCATGTAATAAAAATGGGATTCTTAAACAACATGACATCATAAAACAATTCATATAAGATAAAGGAATTCATAAAAATAATTCCATAACAACATAATCAAATCAATGTAATAATAGGGTTAGAAATATAACCCAATATTATCTTATATGGAAAATAATTTTGATAAAACACTTAAAATGAATTCTTGAGGAAAATAACTTTTCTACTTCAAAAAAACATTTTCCTTTATTAACATGTCATACAATTTTAATCTAAAAGAAGTTGATTAAAAATATACTTGAAAACTTGTAAAGGAAGATTCTTGGAAATAATTTTTTAAAAATCCATTCATGTCGTATAAGTTAAATAAAATATTCTTCTCATACTTTTGTCAGAAAAGTCAAAAAGTACCTCGTATGAAAACCTACAAAAGATTCCTTTCTTATCATTTACTAAAAACTCACCGAAGGGTAAAATTGGATTTAAACAATAGTAGGTGGATGTAAATAATATTACATATTGAGGAAACATGGATGTGGATGATAAAAGACACCCCAGTAAATACCAAAGTATAAACAATCTCGGATAAAATGAGATTGTGATATTTTTCCTTACCTTAGGTCCGATTTGCTTCGTAAGTGTCCAAACCTCCTGTATAATGATTTAAATAATGATATTAACTTATTCCAGAATCATACTTATTGTTATGATATCATATATGGTCATATTCTTAGCTTATTATTAGTAATATTTCATTACTACTTGTTATTCGGGTGTTTATTACTTTTTTGTTCTTATGCGTGTTTGTCGAATAAATTCTTATTGTTCTATTTAGGTTATAGATATATCATTTACAGAATGGTATTATTGTAATATATATCACATTCATTCATACAAATCTTTTATATAATCATTATGCAATAAAGATCATGTAGAATGAATCGCATCACATCGTGGAGACGGTATTCTGTACGTACGCACGAGCGATGATATCGTTCCCATGATCATGGAATTTTATTGGCGTGTATTTATACTATTTCAGAATCAATATAACTTTTTAATAGTCACATATAGTCATTATTTACACCATTATACCCATCCAAGTAAGGTGGGGGTGGAAAATAGATTACACCACGGCGTGGAGACGGTATTCCGTACGTACGCACGCGCGGTGATTTATTTTTCCGTAGGATGGATAGATGGTGAAATAGGGTTGTTTCGTACTTATAATAACATATCCATATATGAGTGATACTTATGTTATTAATTCATAATGAAGAAACTAAAGAAGAAGAAGTGGATGAAGAAATAAAGATGAAAGAATCGGTAACGGACATTACCTCTTCTTTGAAGTGCTTCTTTGAGTCCTCCTTTTAGGGTACTAAAATAGGTCTTTGAAGATGAAAATGACCTATATGATGTTTCTAGGGAATTGGAGAGGAGATATTGGTAGGGGTTGGCCGAGCTTGAAGGCTCAAAGTGGTGTGAGGATGCGGGAGGAGGAGGTGCCCTTTTATAATGGAGGAGAGGGGTAATTTTGGAATAACCAATACTATTATTTTATTATAAAGTCAAATTCGGTTTTAAATGGCTCCAAATTAATTTATTTCGAAGCTAAGGTGGGTGTGGGTCGAACTTATCTCATCCAATAGAATTTATACTAGTTTAGGTTCCTATTTCAACCTTATCATTTAGATTTAACATTAAGTTAAATAATTTTACTTTTACCGTGTCTTCTTGTGTTCTTATACTATAAGGTTAATAAACTTACTATAAAAAACCAAAAGAACCCCAAGTTGTTTATTATTAATATATATAACCTTATCTAATTCATTTGGCCGAACCTTATATTTTTAGGAATAAATTAACAATTAATAATATAATATTGGTTTTAAAAACAATTTTATGTCAATTTTGACACTATTTAGTATTTGATTTTTTTGAAAATCATAACAGAATTATTAGTTCTAAAAAAGTTAATTAAATCAATACTAACATGTCATATTAACCTATAATTTTTTTTAATTCATGAAACGTCTTAAATTACATTTATTTGGGTATTTATAACATCAATTATGTTAATATTTCATTAATAAGACAATTACTGCATCATCTTTGTGTCATAAAAAATCATAATTATATAATCCCCAAAAATTATAAATAAATTTTTATGATGTTGATAATTGTATTATAGTTTTTTAGACTATTCATTTTCTAAGTTTCATGAAGTGTATCACTAAATTAAAATTATTATACTTATAAGATTTAAGAAAGTGACATGTTGTCACATTCTTTGGTTTTAATAATAATTAAATTATTTTCATGGACAAAAGTCCATTAAATGAATATCATACGACTCTAAGGTGATATGGGTCGACTTTTAGTCATCTAATAGGATTTTGACATGTGTTAGGGTAATTTTATAATATTATATTTACCATTAATTACCAGATTTACCTTTAACTATAGTAAATAAAATTTACCGTAGTTACTATTCATAATTCCCAAAAATAAAAACTAGATTATTAACATAATTTGGATCCACTGATTCCAAATATGGAATCCATTTTTCCAAATTCAATACACAAAAGTTGCAGAAATTTAATTAAAATTAATCCTGTTGTCGAAAGAAAACAGGTTTTTCTTTAAAACATTTCAAAAGATTGAATTGATTTATCCTACGAATTCAAGGTAGAATCAATGCTAATGACATAAATTATACTAAATGTTAAAAATATATTCTATTTATACTTTAAACCCATTCAATATTATAATTTAACCGTATAAATTATTGCGATGAAAAAAGTTGTTTTTAATTAAAATATATCGTGTTTTTACTATTCATCAAAATATGAAAGTTACCAGAATAATATGAAAAATTTATCCAAAGTAAATTTTTATTTCATGATTCCAAAGAAGAATTTTATTTTGTCAAATTTAACTTATAAACATGTCAAAAAATAGATTTAAAGTGGGCGTTCCATCAAAAGGTGGCAAAACTGCATTTTTTTAAAAATACTTATTTTACACGAAAAATTTATTTTATTCTTATACCATGTTTTAGAAAATGTGTAAGATGAATAATAATGTAATAAGATTCAAAATTTAGTTAATACTATTTATAATGGCTAGTTCATAAAAATATTATAATAATATATCGTTGTTTAGTAAAACCCGGTATTTCGTACAACACAGGCTATCGAGGAAGGTCGTGATTGTGTGTAATGCAAGACAAGTCAGGGTTGCATGTTGTGAAAAAATCCTTCATTGTTTCGTATATCCTAATCCAACAATATTTCATTTATACATTGAATATATATATATATATATATTCAATGTTGCGTTGAATAACTATTATCAAAATTGTGTGTAACACGATCCAAGAATAGTGTTGCGTATACTCCAAGCTAATACAGTGTTGTGTATTGTGCAAGGTAATCTTGGTGTATCATATAACACAAGAAATTAATGAAATTAAAAAAAATTCATAAATTCTTGGGGTGTTTAATTCTACCCTCCTTAAAATGAATTTCGCCCTCAAAATTCGTCGGGGTTATAAATGGTTTAGTACTCGAAAGGTTTTTTAATAGAAACCCACATCGTAAAAAGGAATACCAAAACATTGATTTTAAAAACTAAAGTATGAAATGTAACGGTTACCCAAATTAACTCATCACGGGGTTTCCACGTAGGAGAACATAGGTGAAAATATGGATATGGAAGAAAAATCTAACCATCAAGTTCTGATGGAGAGTGGTAGAGAACATGGCTATGAAAAAGCCAAAAATCACAAAGATATTGATTTGTGATGATCTAAGGTACCATCTGATTCATCGGATATAAGTGAACTAGGACAACATTTTTGGTTTTCACGATCATTTCCCTAAAGATGATGAATTAAAATAAATACTTGAATTATTTTGGTACAATATCACTGTTGTTCGTGAAATGAACAATTTCCATTTCAGCCCTTAAAGAAATGATGTTGAATTTGTTATTCGTGATGTGTTAGCAGATCATGTGATAGAATGATGGGACATTCCATCTCTTTCAAACAAACGTTTAGCTAACGTTATAAGTCCATCTTATGGTTAGATTAATCGTATATGGTTCCAAAAATGAACTTATACTTCATATATCATACCAATTAATAAAATAAAACTAGTTTTTACTAACCAGGGACTTCCTGTAGGCCAGTGTTAGGCGATAAAGGCCAGTCGCACTTTGGTTTTGGGTTTGATTCCCACAGCCTTGTCCGACGCGATGGGCTGTCGCCCGTCCTGCAGGTTTTCCCTTTTCTAAAACTATATTACTATAACATCCCATCAATAATATCGAAAAAACTTCTATCCTTAAACAATACTAACTTATGTCCAACATAATCCATTCTAATATTTAGGCTTATCCATAATACTGCAGTCCACTCTCATAATATAGTGAAAATGATTACCAGAGATTTAATACCATCGTTGATCCCCGTATATCAAAAGATATGTCTTGTTGGTCATATTCCAAACATTCGAAGGCCTTAATCAAGTATTTTCTTGAAAAATGAATACCCATTGAACCTTAGTGAAAACATGAATGCTGTCAAAAGTTAACTCTTTCCACATACCAAAATCCAAAAATTTCTATATAATCAAACCATAATATCACTTAGTCCTTATATCAGTCATGAGCTCATGAATACAATCAAACATCTCATTATCTTCTTATCCCTTCATTATGCGCATATCATCTACTTTCCAAAAATATCTAAATAAACTTTCATGGTTACTAATACCATTAATAATACACTTTCAGAACATAGGAAAGACAACAGTGTAACAATCATTAGATGTCTCTTTATTCCATAGTACCATGAGATTACTTATACAACATTACACTTGATAAACATGAAAGCATTCCACTACCTTCTTAAACCATTGACCGAGCTTCAACAATTCATTCATCTCACATAGCATTTGTAGTCTCTTCATCATCATCAACATAAATACTACCCATACGACCGTACTGATTCCCTTCCTGATATTTTCCATTAGGGAATTGGTTTGCATAATGCCCGTACATTCCACATTTAAAACATCTAATCATTGTTGATGTCGTAGAAATACCATTATCCTCATCCCTGGTGTTAACTGAACCTTTTCCTTTGCACTTACTGGCATTGTGTCCTTCTTTTCAACACCCAAAGCATCTTCTAATTCCTTTGAAACATTCCCCTTGATGCCTCTTCCCACATGATTTACATAGGGGAAATTGAACTTTCTTTCCTCTATGATCATCATGAAACTCCATCTTTCTCTTATTATCTGAGTCAGGAAACTTACCAAAATTGAGATTATTGATCATATTATGAGATTGCTGATTAGGAATAATAACGATGTTTGGACTTCCAAATCCCGTTTCATTTGGTTTCTCATGAATAATATCATTCTATTGTCCTTTATATCCTCCATTATCATGAATCTTCATGTTTCCATCCATTTTCTAAAACCCAAAAAGAATAGTGTGAGAGAAAAATATCATGCTAGGGAAAACAACATAGTAAAGGGGGAGTAACCTCATTATCTAACATCTTAGGTTATATTCTAAGATAGTTACCATAGTTCTAGGACTATATACTATACGTATACTTATCCATAGGGACATCCATAGACATACCTTAGAAATATCTCTAGGGATCTCACTAACGTTTTTGCATCCTAGTTTCCAAAGGTTGACTAAACATTTCCTTTGATACCAACTGTAGAGACCCGAAGCTTGACATACATGAACATTACATTACTTTTTCGGAATACTTAGTACCTAACAAAAACACACACACAAGGACCGTAATAGTTTAGTGTCTTTGGAAACTCGGAATATAATCTTCTAATCATGGTGAAAGATCTTCAACATCTCCCATAAAGATCTTGTTTTTTTTAAACCTAAATCTTTTCTTTATATCCTGGGGAAAAGAAAACATAAAGGGGTGAGCTCAAATGGTCAGTAAGGGTAAACAAAAGAAATATCAATCACGTCATATTCATAAGAACATATCTTTTGGAAATCTTAACCTGCAAAAGAGATCATAATTTCATAACATGGGATAAATCATAGTAGTGAAATGTAATCCCAATAATCATAACTTAAAACATGAAACTTTGTTTCATACATACATAATCATAGAGAATCATTTCTTATTAGTCAAGACTCATTGCCAAGACGATCTTAGTGGACAATGTCCCTTTCTGAACCGAGTTCACTCCACATTTTAGTCCTGTTTAACTGAACCGGTATAACCTACCGTTCCAGCCATGTCTATATCATGAGATATAAAATAATTACCCAATGCATTGGAGGGAGATATAGGTCCCACCCATCTCATAATGATACAATTCTTATGTGTGCCAAAAATTCATAAATCATACATCATTGCATAACCCATGTAATAAAAATTGGATTCTTAAACAACATGACATCATAAAACAATTCATACAAGATAAAGGAATTGATAAAAATAATTCCATAAAAAATAATCAAATCAATGTAATAATATGGTTAGAAACAAAACCCTTTATTATCTTAGATGGAAAATAATTTTGATAAAACACTTGAAATGAATTCTTGAAGAAAATATCCTTTCTACTTTAAAAAAACATTTTCCATTCTTAACATGTCATTAAATTTTAAACTAAAAGAAGTTGATTAAAAATAAACATGAAAACTTGTAAAGGAAGCTTCTTGGAAATAATGTTTTAAAAATCCATTCATGTCGTATACGTTCAAAAAACATTCTTTTCGTACTTTTGTCGGAAGAGTCAAAAAGTACCTCGTACGAAAAACGACAATAGATTCCTTTCTTATATTTTACTAAAAACTCACCGAAGGGTAAAATTGGATTTAAAAAATTTTAGGTGGATGGAAATAATATTACATATTGAGGAAACATGGATGTGGAAGATAAAATACACCCCAGTAAATACCAATGTATAAACAATCTCGGATAAAATGAGATTGTGATATTTTTCCTTACCTTAGATGTGATTTGCTTCGTAAGTGTCCAAACCTCCTTTATAATGATTAAAATAATGTTATTAACTTATTCTAGAATCATACTTATTGTTATGATATCATATATGGTCAAATTATTAGCTTATTAATAGTAATATTTCATTACTACTTGTTATTCGGGTGTTTTTTACTTTTTTGTTCTTATGCGTGTTTGTCGAAAAATTCTTATTATTCTATTTAGGTTATAGATACCTCATTTAAAGAATGGTATTATTTTAATATATATCATATTCATTCATTCAATTCATTTATATAATCATTATGCAATAAATATCATGTAGAACGAATCACATCACATCGTGGAGACGGTATTCTATACGTACGCACGAGCGATGATATTGTTCCCATGATCGTGGAATTGTATTGGAGTGTATGTATACTATTTCAGAATCAATATCACTTTTTAATAGTCATATATAATAATTATTTACACCATTATACCCATCCAAGTAAGGTGGTGGTGGAAAATAGATTACACCACGACGTGGAGACGGTATTCCGTACGTACGCACGCGCTGTGATTTCTTTTTCTGTAGGATGGATAGATGGTGAAATAGCGTTGTTTCATACTTATAACAAAATATCAGTATATGAGTGATACTGATGTTTTTACTTCATAATGAAACAACTAAAGTATAATAAGTGGAATAAGAAATAAAGATGAAGGAATCGGTAACGGACATTACCACTTCTTTTAAGTGCTTCTTTGATACCTCCTTTTAGGGTACTAAAATAAGTCTTTGAAGAATACTAGAACCTCTAAGATGTTTCTAGGGAAGTGGAGAGGATAAATTGGAAGGGTTTGGCCGTTCTTGAAGGCTCAAAGTGGTGTGAAGAAGAGGGAGGAGGAGGTGCCCTTTTATAAGGGAGGAGAGGGGTACCTTTGGAATAACAAAAACAATTATATTATTATAAAGTCAAATTATGTTTTAAATAGCTCCAAATTTATTTATTTATATTATAAGGTGGTTATGGGTCGAAATTAACTCATAAAATAGAATCTATAAAAGTTTATGTTCCTATTTTAACCTTATCATTTAGATTTAACATTATGTTAAATAATTTTACTTTTACCGTGTCTTATTGTGTTCTTATACTATAAGTTTAATAAACTTACTATAATAAACCAAACGAACCCCAAGTTGTTTATTATTAATATATATAACCTTATCTAAGTCATTTGGCTGAACCTTATATTTTAAGGAATAAAATAACAATTAATAATATATTATTTGTTTTAAAAACTATTTTATGTCAATTTTGACACTATTTAGTAATTGATTTTTGTGAAAATCATAACAGAATGATTAGTTAGAAATAAGTTAATTAAATAAATAATAATATGTCATATTAACCTATAATATTTGTTTAATTCATAAAAAGTTTTAAATTACATTTATTTGGGTATTTATAACATCATTTATGTAAATATTTCATCAATAAGACAATTACTGCATCATATTGTTTCATAATAAATGATAATTATTTAATCCTTAAAAATTATAAATAAATTTCTATGATGTAGATAATTTTATTAGATTTCTGGATTCTATTCATGTTCGAAGTTTCATGAAGTGTATCACTAAATTAAAATTATTAAACATATAAGATTTAAGAAAGTGACATGTTGTCACATTCTTTGGTTTTAACAAAAATTAAATTATTTTCATGGACAAAAGTCCATTAAATGAATATAATCCGACCCTTAGGTGATATGGGTCGACTTTTTGTCATCCAATAGGATTTTTACATGTGTTAGGGTAATTTTATAATATTATATTTACCCTTAATTACTCGATTTACCTTTAACTATGGTAAATAAAATTTACCGTAGTGACTATTCATGATTCCCCAAAATAAAAAGAATCTTATTAACATAATTTGGATCCACTGATTCTAAAAATGGAATCTATTTTTCCAAATTCAATACACAAAAGTTGCAGAAATTAAATTAAATTTAATCCCGTTGTCGAAAGAAAACGTGTTTTTCTTTAAAACATTGCAAAAGATTGAATTGATTTATCCTACGAATTCAAGGTAGAATCAATGCTAATGAAATATATTATATTAAATGGTAAAAATATATTCTATTTATACTTTAAAACCATTAAACATTATAATTTAACCATATAAATTATTACGATGAAAAAAGTTGTTTTTAATTAAAATATAGCGTGTTTTTTCTATTCATCAAAATATGAAAGTTACCAGAATAATATGAAAAATTTATCCAAACTAAATTTTTATTTCATGATTCCAAAGAAGAATTTTATTTTGCCAAATTGAACTTATAAACATGTCAAAAACTAGATTTAATGTGGGTGCGCCATCAAAAGGCGTCAAAACTGCATTTTTTTAAAAATACTTATTTTACCCGAAAAATTTATTTTGTTCTTATACCATGTTTTAGAAAATGTGTAAGATGAATAATAATGTTATAAGATTAAAAATTTAGTTAATACTATTCATAATGGCTAGTTTATAATAATATTATAATAATATATCGTTGTTTAGTAAAACTCGGTATTGCGTACAACACACGCTATCGAGGAAGGTCGTGATTGCGTGTAATGAAAGACAAGTCAAGGTTGTGTGCTGTGCAAGAATCCTTCATTGTTTTGTATAACAAAATCCAACCATATTTCATTTATACATTGAATATATATATATATATACTCAATGTTGCATAGAATAACTATTATCAAAATTGTGTCTAACACGATCCAAGAATAGTGTTGTGTATACTGCAAACTAATATGGTGTTGCGTATAGCGCAAGGTAATCTTGGTGTAGCATAAAACACACGACATTAATGAAATTAAAAGAATACTTTTCATAAAATCTCGAGGTGTTACACAATGATACTTCCCTTAAGAGTTTTGACTAAAAACTTCCTTGCTGAATCAAATAGAAAATATTTAATTTTCATAGAAAACTGGGAAGATATGAAACAATGCTATGATCCAGAATAAAATAAATGATTTTCTAAACTTAAGGAAACCATTAAATTACCTGCCACCACGTCTTTAGGAGCTTCAACCATAGCATTAGTGATAGAATATCTTTGCCCTTGATCCCTTAGACTTTTATAAGGTATGTTTCCCTGACACTTAGGACATTCATTCGCATAATTCCCTCTTTCTATTAAATTGTAGCATTCAACATCAACGGACTCTGTCTTCCCCTAACAATCATGAGCTTGGTGGCCTTTTTCACCACACTTGTAACAAAATCCAATTCTCTACAAGAATGTACCATGGTGTTTCTTCCTACATTTACTATATTATGGATATTCAACTTTTCCCTTCTTCCCATTATTTACATTTCCAGAGTGTTCATTAGATATCTTCTTCTCTTTCATTGCATTAATGTCGTAAGACTTGATAATTCCTTTTCTGTCTTGATGGAACATGAGACAATATCGTAGTACGATGAAAAGGATTTTTATACTAATGCTCAACGGAGAAATGGATTTAACCCATCATAGAAACGATCAATCTAACATCTTGGGTTTCATATATAATCTGCATCATTCCTCACTAACCTTGTAACGTTAGCCTCATACTTTGCGACATTCTCATCCTACTTCTGCCTCAGACATAGAAATTTCCTTTCTATATCTGCTCGATGGTCACAAAGAAATTATTTTTCTAATAAAATCTCTTTAAACTCCCTCCATTCCATATTTGATACTTAGTCATCTTCATTTGTATTTTGAATCAATGACCACCAATGATCAGAATCTAAAGTGAGGCGGTAAACTTCCATTACTACTCCATAAGGCATGGAATATTTTCTTTAAGGAATTTATCATTTGGTCATCTACTAATGTATTTTTAATCCCATTGAATTTTGGTGGTCGGTTCCTCATTAAGGGATCTAACATTGATCCTCGACACTGTGGATTAGGGTTCTCTATATGGGTAAGGATACTATTCATTACATACGTTAGTTGTCCTAGTATAGTCATATGTTGATCAGCACCAGTAGTATCAGATGCTCAGTAAGGATAACAATATAGGGGAAACATTCATAAATAAGCATAAACATTTATGGAAATGTATAAGACTAAAAAATAAATTTAAACATGAACATAATCATAATATGGAAAAGATAAAATCAAATAATTTCGTTTACATACTCACATGGATATTATACTAGTCGAACAACCACATGCAGTATCAATAGCCACTTTCATAATGATGGAAGGCATAATTCCAGACATTCATAACCACATAGTCAAGCCCTTTTGCCAAGACTACAAATATGATTTTCTCAATGCCTTGTTCCAAGATAGTAGTTTGTCTTATGAGACCTATCGATGCATCGAGAAACTATAGAGAGCTCCACCTATCACATACTATGTCCAATGCATTCCTCATAAGAAATGGTTTAAACATAACATAAACATTCGTATTAAAAATGGCATACGAAATGTCAATACATTATCCATAAACCATTAATGGTATGAGAAAAAACATCCAAATTCAAATATATCCCAAAAGCATCAATACAATATGTATGTTTTGTATTATAATAAATCATCTTCAAGAAATATTAAAATCCATCAATGGATGTTGACATAGATGAAGTCAAAACCTTTTTCGAAAAAATTTCTCTTTCTATAATGAAATCTTTTAAAATTAATGTAATTATAAAATAAAACATTTATATTTTAAAATATTTTTATAAGCTTGTATGTGAAGTTTTGAAAATGTTTTAACAATGGAAAATAGATCCACCCACCGTATAAGTTAACAAAACATTCTTACCTTAATTTTGTTGAAAAGGTCAAAAAGTACCTTGTTTGGAAAACAACGGAAGGATTCCTTTGAAACCATTTTTTAAATAGTAAAACAAGGGTATAAATGTCTTTCACCGATATTCTAGTAAAAAGAAATTTTTTTTGAAATACATTTTTAAGAAAAATGGATGTGGATGATAAAAAGTTCCGAGTAGAAACTTACACAAAAACATCCTCAAATAATAATGAGACTGTAAATTTAACCCTTACCTTGTACATTTCCATGGTAGGGGTTAGGTTAAAGTCTATTATAATGATGAAATAATTTTTATTAAATTATAAATTAATCATATACATTAATATGATATCATATCTGATCTTTGTACATTGCTTTGTTAATAATATCTTAGTATTATCATTGTTTTGGGTGTTAACAGATTCGTTTTCCTCTATATTAATTAATATATGAGTCATATTTGTTATGAATGGGATGTATGTTATTCATAACCAGAATAATATCTAGTCTTTAAACATTATTTTTAATCATCTAATGATAATTACTCTTGAATGGATACGATGGGGAATGAATCTAATCGCGTTCGTGGAGACGGTAATCCGTACGTATTCACGGGCGACAATTTCATTATTTTGATATTAAAATAATATATAATTGGATGTTATATCATATATAAAGAATCATTATCATGTAACATTTATTATTTACATCAATTACACATCATTATTATACTCATCCAAATAATAATGCATTGCAAAACAATTACACCACGATGAGGATACGGTAAGCTGTACGTACGCACTTATGGTGACTTGTCATTCAAAGGATTGATAGAATAATGAATTTGGTTGTACCATATTTATAATAACATCAAAGTATATAGAATATACTGGAGTTATTATTTTTTAATTGAAACAACAAAGAAAAAGGAAGTGGAAGAAGAAAGGAACCTGAAAGCGGTGATGGAATATTTACCTCTTCTTCGGGTTCTTCCTTTTGATTTGATAAAAAGTCTCCATAAGTTGGATTTTCTACTAATGGAAGGCCTTTAGGATTAAGGGAGGATAGTCTAGAGAGTATTTGGGTTGAGGATGGATGATCCAAACGGATTTTAAGGTGATAATTAGAGAGAAGGGGGTTCCCTTTTATAAGAGGGGTGAGGGCACCTTAGGAAAAGCTAGAAATATTATTTTATAATAAAATAATTTTCTATTTATAATGGCTCAAAAAGGATTATTTAATGGATAAGGTGATGATGGGTCTAAAACCACTCATAAAATAGGTTTTAGACAGGTTTCTGTTACAATATTAACTTTATCATTTAGATTTAACTCTTAGATAAATAGTTTGACATTTACTATGTCTCTTTGTATTTTTATATTATATGGTTAATAAACATACTATATAATTAAAAGAGAACCGAAAGTGGTTCATTAATGATACAACTATCATTATATAAGTCCTTTGGCCGAACCTGTGATTTTTTGAAATAGAATATCAATTAATAATATAATATTTTTAAAAAAACTCTTTTATGTCAATTTTGACACAATTTGGTATTTAGATTTTATAAATTAATAACAACATTATTACTTAGAAAACAATTCATCTTACCAACCCATGATATGTCATATTAACCTATAATATTATATGAATTCATAAGAATTCCCAAATTACATATATTTGGATATTTATAATACCAATAATTTTAATATTTCATTAATTAGTTAATTACTGCATCATTATTGTGTCATAAATAAATTAAATTATATAGTATATAAAAAATATAAATAAAATACCATTATGTAGTAAATATTTTTAGCTTTCTAATTAATACTTATAGTCTAATTTATTTTATGTAAAACCCTATATTAAAAATGATTTATTTATTAAAATTTGATTTTAACTCTTTTAACTCTTCTTTAAATAAAATAAAAATAAGTGCCCTAATCTAATCTAAGGGGACCAAAGAGGTTCATATTTTATTAATAAGGTTGTTATTGGTCAAATTATACATATAAAAAATAATTGGGACATTTTTTAGGGTAATAATAATATAATTTTGACCTTTAATTACCCTATTTACTTTTAACTATGGTAAATAATAGTCAAAAGTTACTATTCACAAAAAAATTATTTTCATCTCATTGATCAACATTTTACATTCTAAAATCAACAGTTTCTCTTTGATTTTTTAAATTCATCTCATAGAAGTGGTAAAATTTAGTTTTATGTAAATTTTTAAATTCTCCTAGGAGGTGGGTATAAGACGGTAAAAAGTTATATAAAATTATTTTATATCTAAAATTATTATAAATGTTTTCCAATGAATTATATTGAAAATATATAGGTATTATGCATCTATTTTGACCTAAAATAAATTTAAATATAATAAATAATTATTTAAATAAAAATATGGTTTTAAACTATAAATTTGTGTTTTTCACTATTCATCAAAAATTGATAGTTTTCAAAAAAATAAAAAAAATTCACCCTATGCTAATTTTGATATTCCAAATCAAAAAATGGAGTCCTTTTAGAAAGATAAAATTTATAATATTTCAAAAAGTGGGTATTACTGTTTAAAATGGTTGGTTTGATTGGTCGTGATGTGTTAGAATCTCAATGTTGTGTACAACACAAGCTATTGCATTATTCTAAGGGAAACATACCATGGAAGCTTGGGGTGTTACAAAACTATTCAATATAATGATTTAATTTTATGGGGAATTATTTCATTTAGGTTCATAATTTGACTTAATTATTTATTTTTATCCATTGGGAAGGATAATTTTTAATAAAAATATAAGGGGTGTACGAATCCAGGGAAGTAATATAATATTTCAAGATGGATCATTATATATGAATGAATTATTTTCTCTATTTTCAATATATATTTTAATATAATAAATTCGTAAAAAACCCTCAAATGAGATACAATTAAATTAAATATAAAATATTATAATTAAAAAAATAATATTTCAGGGAAATATATATTTATTATTTTGTAGAAACAAAATTTAAATAAAATTAGGTAAATAAACAAAACATGTCTCAATAAAATGAAATTTAAATGAAATAACATGAGTTAGTATTTCAGCATACTATAATTCACTCTATAATCATATATAATAATC
Organism: Viscum album; assembly: GCA_963277665.1. NCBI lineage: Eukaryota > Viridiplantae > Streptophyta > Magnoliopsida > Santalales > Viscaceae > Viscum > Viscum album. The sequence goes on along the minus strand of OY728137.1, from coordinate 462,226,007 downwards.
ATTAAAACAATAATAACTTATTAAAAAAATTTATTCATATCCATAACGATTTTAAAATTTATTTTAAAATTATTCTCATAGTCTATATTACATAGTTATTATGTATTTTTAATGTGTACTGTGAATAATCATTATATGTCTAATTAATTTCATTAAAAATACATGGTGGATTATATTATATAAATTTTCACAAATCATAGATTATTTAATGAATGAAGAATGATTTTTTCAATTATTACTCAATATCTTTTTCATTATGTGTAACACATAGATATGTCTTGTAAAAATGAATGTTGTTATGAACTTGTTATAGATTGTTTAACAATAAAAATTTAATATATTAATAGAAAATATTTATTAAAAAATACATTCATAAATAATTATTACAAATTGAATATTTTACTATTAAATTATATTATCTATATATTGAATAAATATTTTATTCATGGTTTAAACATTATAACACCATTCATGCTAGAGGAGAAAACTATGAAACACAAGGTAATGCTATAATGATTTTACTGAGAAGGATGTGTCCTTAAAAAATTAAAAAAAAATCATTATCTTTTAATTATTTTATATTTGATACATTTTTATTAAATTAATTATTTAAACATCAATGAATAGTTATGATGAAATTCTATATACTTTATTCATGGAGGTGTTATTTCAATTTATAAAAAATTAACATTCCTATACCTAAAAAATATGATAAAATGAATGTATCATATCTATTATAATATTAAAATTCTAATATAGAATTATTTATAATATTAGATCCTTAAATTTAATCCTTATTACCATCCATGAAAAAAGTAATGAAAAATGCAGCTTTATATTTCATGGTTGTGGTACTACACACATGGAAAAGGTCAATGATGGTTCACTATTCAAATAGGATTGAATGTGTATATTGATAGTTTGTTATTTTATATATAATATATAAATAAATTAATAAAACTTGTGTAATTATATTTGGTGGTCTAACAGAATTTCATTTTAGGATTCTTTTGGAGAAAAGACTATGACATAATAAAAACATAAAACGAGAAAATGAGATTTCTCATATAAATATTCATAGAAAGGGAGTCCATAAGATATACTATTTAGACCAAAATAATTTTATATTTAGAAACAATTTATGAAAGCAAAATATTTTGGGATTTATACCTAAAATTTGAAGGGATGTGATTATAATGAAGTAGTAGAGTTAATTCTCTTCTATAAATGACCAAAATGGAAATATTTTTAGTATATATTGTTTGTCAATATTTTTTTGAAAATATTAAAGGGGAAATTATTCCATGATTGTTCCATATTTGAATGAATATGTTTTTAGGTCATAAAATCTTTTAACATAAATATACCTACATGTTTTAAACATGTTTTTGGTATTTTAAAATTATATTATTAGACATAAACATTTTGGTTTTCACCTTGGTAACTAGTTTTTATTAGTGTAATTTATTTTTTACTTAAAAATACAAGACATTATATATTAAAAAAAATTGTATTATGAATTGAAATACAATAATTACTTATTCTAATTAAATTTTAAAATAGTAAATAATAAAATTTTAAATTAAAATATTATATATATATATATAACTTTTTATAGAAAACAAATGTTATAAAAATAGTATTATATTAAAAAATATTTTCCATTGAATACATATAAATTTATTCTTAATATAATTTTATATGTGTTTAATAATAATATAATATTCCATTTTAATTTTTTTAATTTACTAGATTATATAAATCCTATATAATTTTTATAATAACAATTCTTTGAAATTATATTTTGGATTTGATCAAAGTGAAATAGTTTCATCCTTTTAATCATACTACTATGGTTAAATTTAAAATTTTATTTATTACATAATTTGAAGAAATTGATAGTTAAAATGTAATTTTTATTTCATAATTTCTATTATGGGTGAAAAAAGCTCAAATGTAAGATATGAAATACAAATTTTAGAGTAACATATTACATAATATTCCAAACCATTGAAAATAAATTATATATTCAACATAAAATTACTAAATTCATTATATTTATATAAATTTACTTATAAAAAATATTTAAAATAGTGTTATGTAATAAATTTGTTATCATAATTTTAAAAACAATATGGTGTGAAAAACATTTCATACATTGTCCCTAATTACTTAAAAATTATTTAGACTTAAAAAAAATATAAAAATTTCTTCTTAAGAAAATATAGAAATTATCGATAAAAATTGAAGTTATTTTTTCCAAATTTAAATAAAAGAATTTCTTGTTTTCAAAATTAAATTATAATAGTATATATAATGTAATAAAAAATTTATCGAATATTTATAAATAAATCATTATATGTTCTTAATGTTATTTTGTATTAATTTATAATTGAATATAATATTTATATTTACTAGTTGTTTAATTAATATGAAATTAACTAAATATTATTCATCCAATATACAAATGATTATTTTTAGTTTAGCACATTGTGTAATGCTCAATAATATTTGTTTAAAGAAAATATGTAGTGAAATCTTAGGTTATTTCCCTCTCCCCTATTATATAAATAGAATCTGTGAAATTATTATTAATAATTTCTAATTAATGTCTGTGAGGGGTTTTTTGAAATATTTATCATTCTAAAAATTTCTTGGGTTATGAAATTAATCATATACTCTTACTATTTATTAATTTGCAAACCATTACATATAATATAATAATCATCCACTAAATCATATAAATTATTATTTATGTATCTCATATTTTTTATAAGATTCCTGTCCAAAAACTATTTTACTCTTCATGAGATTAAACCATAAAAAATAATAAATCCATCTAAAAAATAAATTTATTATATCTATAAAATGTAATTATCCACAATTTCTTATGGTAAAAAAACTTGTTCATTTATGATATAATCCAAATAATAATAATTTATATATCACTAATAACATCATTAATAAAATGTTCAATATATAAATAATTATTTCCAAGGATAAAAATACAATCTAACACACATTTTTCAAACCAAATCAACCCTTTTCAATTTCAACATCATGAATACATTAAAATTAATATTTTTTTCAATCATGTTTTCTTATATAGACATCCCTAAATGTATTAAATTATCAAAAAATAAAATTTCAATGATTTTTATACCAGTATGAATATTTTTACTAAATAATCATAGAACCTATAAATGATATATCCCACAACGCTTTGAATAACTTTCAAAACATTAAAATATAATATTATATCTTCGATAAATATCACTCATTAATGAAATTATCCAACTGTATCATGATTTTATTTATATTTATGTTTTGACATCCTGGCCACATGTAAGACAAGAAAATCCACATTTTCCATCCAAATAAGATTATAAAAAACTGTAAAACATTTAATTTCTGTCACAATTTTTTGGATATATGACAGAGTGGAATAGAGATTCATACACTTCTCTAATTTCTATTCATGATCATTGTTATGAAAAAAATGAAATTGGAATGAATTTTAAAATATAAAAATTATGATTATGAGAAATTAAATACAAATAGGTCTTCCAGTATGATATAAAACTTTTAAAAATATTTTACTTCTAATTAAAACCATGACTCTATTATTTAGTCATTAGTTATACATTTTAATTTTCCAATGAAGTTCTCTAAATTATATTGCTAACATCATACTCAAATCCATTAAAATTATTAATTTGGGAAATGTGTAATAACCATAATATTTCCTTCAAGATTTTCAAACTACATAGGAATTTATGATTCATTTTCCTACCCATTTGTATGATAGTGTTTTTACCTAATATTCCTCATATGGGTTTACTAGCCCTTGGTACATCTATTTAATAAAATGTATCCAATTTTATAATCCATAAAGCTATGTTATTTCATGTAAAAACAAAAAATAAATAATGCTTCAAAATTTATGGATATTATCAAATAATTAGAATAACCCCAAAGACATATCCACATGATATTCACTAATTTCATCTAATCAAAATAAAAAAATGACTTAAATAACCTCCAAAAATAAATATATATAATATTGATACCAACTAAGGAACTGAAATCTCAAACTCATGTTTTTTATTTTAAAATAAGTAACATATTCAAATTAACATTGATATCATGTTATATTGTCCATGTTAAAATTTTCCATGCCACAACCCGTCCCCCGGGGCCCGTGCCGTGACAACCCCAAACCCGCGTTCCATAGGCCAGGGGTTGGGGACTAGCACCAAAGGCGTAAATCCTTAAACTGGGAAGGTATTTACTTTAAAACTTGAAAAAACACACAATAGTGTACGTGATGGAGGAAAAACACTAAGTAAAACTGTATACAAAAGACTGTTGAAAGTAGAGGGGTCGGAATACAAGCCCAACAGGAAAGTACAAGTACATCTGAAAAAAAGTACAACTGAATAGAACAAAACCGCTAAAAGGTGAAAATCTGCTCCATGATTGTCCACCATGGATCCTACCTAAAGGCTAGGTACAGATAGCCCGCTCAGTGATCCACGTCTATCAGGATCCTCCATGTACCGACACGTCATATGGTCTACCTCTGGGTACCATCCCGTCCTGGTACTCTCAGCCTCAGTCAGCGCTGTCTATTGTCTGCAACCAACACAACTACGTGAGGGCATAGCCCATGCAGGGGTGAGTATAACGATACTCAGTAAGGAACATGAGACCCTTACGGTCTCACAAAATCCAACAAGTATAAAGCATAATAATATGAAATAAATAGATAACCCCACTTAGGTATATGCCCATACATGTACCTAAGTTATCGAGTGATCCATCTCAATCATGAGGTAAACACAATGTAACTAACTCAGCTAAAAACAGGATTTTTATTATCGAAACCACTGATGCTGGAAAAATCCTTCTCAATCGGGTACGGTGGGCCTGCCGCAACACCCATACGCTTCCCACTATCCTTGGACTGCTGTGGTACTTCTCCTTTCGAGTATCGTGGGTCTGCAGCGTCACCAAGGCGCACCCCACCGTGGGTCTGCCGTGTCCCCAAGACGCTCCCCCTCGTATCTTGCTGATGTTCTCCTCCTGTCAAGTACTGTGGGTCCTCCGTGACACCAAGGCGCTCCCCACTGCGGGTCTACCGCGACACTATGGCGCTCCCCGCTGGGCTATTAGAGTCACTCCAAGTCAAGACGGTTAGCAGTAGTCAGGTCTCAGCCATCTAATAAGTCTCTGAACTATGCTCTCTCATTACTGAAGGGATCCTCTCCACGAGCTACAGGTCGATACTCCAACTATCACGAAATACCAAGAAATTTTTTATCATTGGTCCGGCACGTCACAGGGGTTTCAATGCAATAGACAACGTATCAATCGGACGCCCAGTCTGTGAGTTATTAGTCTTTCATTCCCAGGGGCCCAGTTGGATTCATGTAGGATCCAACCTGGATGTATCTCAACTATAACCTAAACTCTAGTGGGGATTAGCCAAAGGGACTGTCATGCTCCAAGGTTACCAGCATCACTGACGGTTCATCAAACAGACGTCTGGTGAAAAAGATATGGCCAAAAGTAAAGTAAAATGTTAATGTGGGACTAGGTCCGGTCCGACTCAGTCGGACCGACCCGGTCTGGTTCGACCTAGTCAGACCTGTTGGGTCTAGCCGGGGCTATTGGCCGGGCCAGCCTGTTAGGTTTGGCTTGGGCTTGGGGATGGTTCGGCCCAGAGCGTCGCGGGGGTGCGACCCTGTGCGGCTCGGCGCCGAAGGGCACGGCTGGGCCTGTTCGGCCAGGGCGCCGCAGGGGGCGTGGCTCGGGAGGCATGTGGAATGCAGGGCACGCAGGGCACACCGGGTGCATGGGCCGGCGCTGTTCAGCAGGGCACACAGGAAGTGGCAGGGCAGACCAGAGGGCCGAATGGCGGGGTACGTCTAGGCCGGCAGGTAGCCAGGTAGGGCGCCAGGTGGGCTGGCGGGGGATTGGGCAGGGCGTGGCAAGTCCGGCCGGCGGTCAGCCAGGGTGCCAGGTGGGCCGGCACGGTTTGGCGTGGCTCGGGCTGGTGTGGTTCGATGCGGCTCGAGGCGGCATGGGCCGAAGGAGTTTGGCTGGGGTGCACAGATTTCCGGTCGTGACTGGGAGCCGGGCAGCTCGAGGAGGGGGGCAGGTGGCCAGGCAGTAGGAGCGGCCCGGGCCGGCAGGCGGCACGGTTCAGCCCGAGGTGGTAGAGCCGATTTGGTCGGAGCGCTACGAGGGAGGCGTGGTTTGCAGAGGCCGCGAGTAGCGTTGTCGTTTCCTTTTTTGTTCCATCACTTCATTGCTTAACCACTATGTCGTAGATTATCATAAAAATGATCTACAGAGGGGTTCGGGCCATCTTAGTTTGGCCCACGCCCTCCGCGGTTAGGGTGATAACAAGTGGCTTTCATGTATGAAGCACAACAACCCTCTTTACTCATTTTGAGAGAGAGGAAGAACATGGGAATAAATCATACTTAAATAAAATTAAACCCCTAACATTGATCATTGTTCGACGATGAATTCATGGAATGTAAATGAAGTAGATTGTCGTTCATCATGTCTCCACACAGTTCCAATTCCGAGTTGGGTCAGCTCTTTGACGATGATGTCGAGGGTAGGTCAGTTGAAGACATCCCACGTCTGTAGGTGTCCGAGGAAGAAGTTCGAAGAAGATCATTGTCGGTGTTCTTCATTCTTCGTTGGAGGCTTTCTCCAAAGCTATCCTCTTCCTAAAAGTATCCACCAAATTGCAATTTCCAAGACAAAAGTTATATGATTTCCCCAATTTAATAGTTGGAACAATATTCAAATTTGGGAAATTAATTACATAGGTTGGCGTATTAAGGATGGATCATTTGAAACATTAATGTTAGAGAATTCAAGAGGCTCTCCCTCATTAATGAGGGAGAGTTGAGATGTTTCCCTCTCCTCCCATTAATAGGGGGTTTAGTCCCTTCTGGTCCCCAGGTTTTAACCTCTCGCGGGAGGTTATGTTTGGGTGGGACCCACCATCATAACCTTTCATGGGAAGTTAAGGTGTGGTGGTCCCACCTCAAACTTCCATGGGGAGGTTTTAACCGACAAACACCTACATGGAGGCTCAAATAAAAATAATGTGAATCTCACATTATTTATTATTTTCCACAAAAACCTAAACACTAATCATTATTCTCGGCCCACTTTCGTCGAAGTGAATGTCTCCTTAAGTGAATAATGTTTCCGTGAGTTCAACAGTGTCCTCATATTTAATTTATGAGCACCAGGTCAAATGATATAAAGACCCGCTAGTACCTTTACTGGACGTACCTGAACAAAACATTAGAAATTGATTTTGGTCACAACGGGCCTCAGAATCCTGCGCCGTCAAATTTCGCGGACTTGTAAAATTTCCATGTATTTAAGAAAAATAAAATCAACACAATTTTTGGTTCTTTACATTCTCCCCACCTCATGGATTTATGTCCCTGTAATCTATAACTCGATCTAAGGGAACACGCGGGGGGTACTGAGCAGGCATCTAAGCCTCCCGCTCCCATGTGCTCTCCTAGAGGTTCTCACGCTGCCAGCAAACGTGCACCAGAGGTATCTACCGTCCACATATGTCCTGCTCATGTCGATCCGAAATCTACACGGGAATCTATGTGATAGTCACCCCATTGTCTAAGTCCAGCTCTCTATGGTCGATTATGTGAGAAGGGTTGTGCACGTATCTCCTCAGCTGAGATTCGTGGAAGATGTCATGCACCCTGTGCAAATGAGGTGGAAGAGCCAAGCGGTAATCCACCTTGCCTACTCTACTGAGGACCTGGAATTTTTTGAGGAATCTCGAAGATAACGTGTTACCTCAGCCAAATCTTCGTAAACCTCATCGAGGTGAGACCTGTAGAAAGGCATGGTTTCCATCCTCAAACTCCAGAGGCCCCTGTCACCTGTCATCATATGACTTTTGTCTGGTCTGTGCAGTCTTCATCTACTCCTGGATGATCTCCACCTTCTATGTGGTAGCTCATACCATCTCTGATACCACCAGTGCTGATTCCCCTAGGTCTGTCCAGCACAAGGTCGATCTGTAAGGTCGCTCGTATTACACCTCAAAAGGCGCCATCCCGATGATGGAGTGGTAGCTATTGTTGTATGGAAACTCCACCAATTGTAAGTGTTATTTTTAGGTATCACCGAAGTTGAGGACACAATCATGCATCACGTCCTCGAGTGTCTGAATGGTCCGCTCAGTCTGACCATCCGTCAGAGGATGGATGGCGGTGCTCAGACGAAGCTGCATCCCAAAAGCCTCCTGAAACCCCTTCCATAGCTGGGAAGTAAATCGTGCATCACGATCAAAGACAATAAAAGAAGGCACACCATGTTGCCGCACAATATCCTACACATAGAGGCAACCCATGCTCTATACTGAACCCTGAATTCTGATCATTAGGAAGTGGGCTGACTTGGTGAGTCGGTCACCGATCACCCAAATCGAGTCCTGACCCCTGTATGATCGTGGACGTCCGGTTACGAAGTCCATGGATATCCCATCTCAATTCTACTATGGGACCTCTGAAGGCTAAAGCAAGCCTACTGGTACCTGGTGCTCTGCATTCACTTGATGAAAGGTGAGGCATCAAGAGACAAACTATACAACTGCCTTCTTCATACATGGCCACCCATGGTATCATCAGATATCATGGTAAATCTTCACCACTATTGGATGTACAGCTAAATGGTATGTGTGGAACTCCCTCAACACTTCCTCCTCAAGTGACACTGGCACCGTAGTACATCCTCTTAAGAGGATGACATGCTCCACACCGGTTCCAGCTGTGTGAGGTTACTCTATGAGGCAAGAGCTTCGGCTGGGATCTCATAGTAGTGGCATCGAGGCCGAAATACATCATCTTGGGTATGGTCTGGTTATCTATAGTCCATGCTTAGATCAACTGTATTAGGCACAAATTATGGTGTTTCCATACGGATGGGACCGGGTTTACCTTCACCTGCGATAAGGGAGCCTTTGTAACATAGGATGGACTAACTCAGAGGAGGATGCACCTAATCACTCATCGAGATGAGGGCATAGCCTGTTTAGGGGTGAGTATAACGTTACACATTAGGTATCCCAAGACCCTCAAGGTATCACAAGATCTAACTAGGATAATCCATAGAAATATGAAATCAATAGATAAACCCACTTAGGTATATGACCATATATATACCAATGTTATCAAGTGATCCATCTCAATCATGAGGTAAACACAATTTTACTGACTCAGTTCAAACCATGATTTTAATTATTGAAACCATGACTACTGGAGAACTTCTACTCAATCAAGTACAGTGGGCCTGTCGCGATACCAAGGTGCATATAACTATCTTTAGACTGCTGAGGTACTCCTCATGTCGAGTACAGTGGGTCTGCTACGTCACCAAGGAGCTCCCCACTATGGGTCTTCCGCATCAGCAAGGCGCTCCCCCTCATAGCCTTCTGAGGTACTCCTCCTGTCGAGTACCATGGGTATGTCATGACACCATTTCGATCTCCACTGTGGGTCTGCCGCGACATCATTACACTCCTTGATTGGATAGCAGAGTCACTCCGAGTCAAAATGGTGAGCAGTCGTCAGGTGTTAGCCAGCTACAAGGTCCCCACACTCTACTCGCTCATCATTGGAAGGATCCGCTCCACGATCTACTGTTCGATAATACAACTGTCACGAAGTTCCATGAATAAGTATCTAAATGTTCTGCAAAATCATAGGGGTCTAAAAGCAACAGAAAACACGTCAATCAGACACCCGATATGTGAGTTATTAGCCTTTTAGTCCCGGGGGCACAGTTGGATTCGTGTACGATCCATCCTTACTATATCTCAATTATACCCCCGAAATCTAGTGGGTTATACTCAACGTGATATTCATGCTCCATGATTACCAGCGCCACATATGGTTTGTCAAATGGACGTTTGGTGCCCAAGTTATGACCAAAAGTAAAGTAAAGGGTCGAAGTGGGCCTTGGTCCAGTCCGACCCGATCGAACTGACCAAGTCTGATCCAGTCTGAGCCGACCTGGTCTGGGTCGACCCGGTCAAACCTATTATGTCTGGCCCAACCCATTGGGCTGGCCAACCTATTAGGTTCAGCCCGGGTTCGGGGCCGGTTCGGCTTGGAGCATTGCGTGGGTGCGGTACAGTGTGGCGCGGCGCCGGAGGGCGCGGCTGGGCCAGTTCGGTTAGGGGGTCATGAGGGGTGCGGCTTGGGTTGCATGTGGCGCTCGGGAAGGCCGACATGTTGTCCGGAGGGCAGACCGGCGGGGCACGGCTGGGCCGGCAGGAGGCCGGACAGGGAACCGGGTAAGCCGGTTGGCCGCCGGCCAGGGCTCCAGGTGGGCCAGCGGGCAGCCGGCCAGGGTGCGGCCAAGACGGGTGGTGGCCGAGTAGGGCGCCAGGGTGGCCAGTAGCTTCCAGACAGGGCGCGGCCTGGTAGTCTAGCCAACTATCAGGGCTCTAGGTGGGCCAGTGGGGTTTGGGGTGGCTCGGGCCGACGCGTTTCGGTGCGGATGAGGCCGGCACGAGCTGGAGAGGTTCGGTCGGGGTGCACGGAAGGTCGGCAGTGGCCAGAAGCCAGGTGGCAGGCAGGACGACAGACAGCCGAGAGGGTGGCGTGACTTGGTCCGGAAGGTTGCTCGGTTCGGCCCGAGGGGGCGAAGCCGATTTAGTCGGAGCACAGTGAGGGCGGCGCGGTTTGTGGAGGTCGCTAGTAGCGCGACAGTTTCCTTCGTCATTCTGCCTCCTCATTGTTTCATTCCCATGCGATAGCTTATCAAAAAATGATCGACAGAGGTGGTCATGCCATGTTAGTTTGGCCCGCACCCTCCGCGGTTAGGGTGATAACAAGAGGCTCAGAATTATGAAACCCAACAACCCTTGTTCTTCGTTTTGAAAGAGAGGAAGAACATGGGAATAAATCATACTTAAATAAAATTAAACCCCTAATTTTGATCGTTTTTCAATTATGAAGTCGCGGAAAGTAGACGAAGAAGATCATCGTTTGTCGTGTCACCACACACATCCAATTCCGAGTTGTGTCAACTTTTTGACGACGATGCGGAGGGTAGGTCGGTTGAAGACATCCCATGTCAGTAGGTGTCATAGAAAGAAGTACGAAGAAGATCATTGTCGATGTTCTTCTTATTTCATTGGAGGCATTATCCCAAGGTATCCTCTTCCCAAAGCTTCCCCCAAATTGAAAATTCCAATCCAAAAGTGATATGATTTCAACAATTTAATTGTTGGAACAATATTCAAATTGGGAAAATCAATTACGTAGGATGGCGTATTAAGGATGGAGCATTGGCAACATTAAAATTAGAGGAGTCAAGAGACCCTCCCTCATTAATGAGGGAGATTTGAGATGTTTTCTTCTCCTCCCATTAATAGGGGGTTTAGTCTTGTGTGGTCCCCACATCTTAACCACTCGAGGGCGGTTATGTTCTTTTGGGACCCAGCACCATAACATCTCATGGAAGGATAAGGTGAGGTGGTCCCACCTCCAACTTCCATGAGAAGGTTCTATCCAACAAAAACCTACATGGCAGCTCAAATAAAAATAAATTGAAGCTCACTTTATTTATTATTTTCCAAAAAACACCAAAAACTAACCATTATTCTCGACCCACTGTCGTCGAAGTGAAAGTCACCTTATGAAAATATTGGTGCTGTGAGTTTAGCAGTGTCCTCATATTTTAATTTCGAGCATCGGTTCAAAATATATAAAAACCCGCTCGTACGTTTAGTGAATGTACCTGAACAAAACATCAGAAATTGATTCTCGGAACACCAGGCCTTAAAATTATGCGCCGTTAAATTTCTCAAACTCTTAAAATTCCCATGTATTTAAAAAAACAATTCCTTCGAATTTCCGTGTCATTACATCAAAAAATTTTCATTTTTGATAATTCTCAAAGTAATCACACATAACTCAGATAACCTTTTGTTTTTTTTCATATTTTAGGTCATGTTTGATGTACACATGGTGACAAGTATTATCTTGTTTTAACATTATTTATTTTTGTGGTTCTTATAGATATTTCTAGTAGGTGAGGGTTATAATAAAGGATTTTGGGGGAAAACATTCCATGAATAAAGATTATGAGCACATTTTGTAATAGTTGTTAAGAATGTATCTATTAAGTTCGAGATTTCTTTTCCATGGATTGAGAACAGTTCCACAAATAATAGAGCTTCCCAACGTTATTGTGTCGGTGCATAGGAGGATTTATAGGGGTTTCATTTGAAATAATAAATGTGTATACAACTATGTATCTCTTCTCTAGGAAATTTCTGTCCATTTTTATGGATGGATTTAAGCCATGAACAACTTGTGAATAGTTTTTATAACTATGGATACTACCTTTAAGCCCCAGTCTAATTGTCTGTAATATATCAATTCAAATCATTTACATTTATTTTTTTATGTTTCATCAACTAATAATCATTATTTTCATCAAATAAAAATTCCACCAATACTCTGGAGGATTCTCTCCAAGATTATTGGTTCGTCATTTATTAATTGTGAATATATTTATGGTTATTTTAGTTTTTGATCTGGAATCCTTTTCTCTTCTTATATCCACAATTGATCATTTAATATATCATCTTATTGGAACCCTATGTAGATGTGGATTCAAAATCTATGGGGTTTGATAACAATTTGATGATTTTTCTTCTGGATCTTGTCTTGTGAGGACCTTGTGTACTTATTTAAAATTTTATATCTCAATGGTAATATATTTTTTATAGTTATCGGGGAAAGTTAAACAATACAATGTTTTTAACTCATTAATTGAATTATGTTTATGTGAATTACATTGGTTTGTGTCAGGATTTTTTTTATTTTTTCATTCATTCCTTTATATTCATTTTTAAAGGGTGTTTTCATTAAAAATATATTTTTGAACATTTTGTATTCAATAAAATGGAATAAAATATTAATTAACTCAAAAATATATTTTTAAACATTTATGTTGTAATGTATCACTATAAAAATGTTATATAAATTATTCCAATGTTTTTTATATGATTTTATAAATGAATACCATAGTTGGGGCCTTGAGTGATTCATGAAATTGGAATGTCATCATAGTGTATGTACTACCACTACAGGTTCATCTCATATCAAAATATAGTTCCATGACACAATATCGCATATAATCACATGATGTCTAGTTTACTGTTACATTATATGACTATGTATGTACTGCCATGGTATAGAACCCAATAATTATCATTCTAATTGATTCATGGTTTTATAAGTGATGGTTTATATCATGTTCATTTTATCACATTCTTACATTATGATGTATTCATAAACTGTTTTTATTATTTATTAATATTATTATATTCATTCTTAAAATATACCCTATTGATGTGTTTATTTGACGTTTTTAGAAAAAAATATCAATATTTCCACTTTTTAAAATTAGAAGGACCTTGCCTTAAACATTAAATAATCATTACTTTTTAGTTAAGAATTATTTCAAATAAATTTTATGATCATTTCAGGTTTTTGAGTAATATTGAATTTTTTTAATTAATCATAAGTTAATACCCATATAATATAATGAGGAAACATCCACATAATATTCCATTTTTGACATATTATATTACGTTTAAAATGAAGCATGATTTATTTTCCTTTAAAATATTCCTGAATTTTAATGTGAAATCATCCTTTCCCTTACCCAACCATAAACCCTATGAAAAACATTATATAAAATGGGATTATCCAAGAAAGCTCATTAAGGGACATAAAAAAGTATCATGATAATCTAGTGAAAAATATGAAAACCTATTATATGTTTAACATTATCAAAATTTTCATGGAGAAAATGAAATATAACAAATTCACATGAAAACCACACATAATTTTCACACATGTTAAATCATTATAATTAGTAATTAGAAGAAAAACCTATTATTTAATATTAGATTATCATAATTAGAAATCCCTTTCAAACCCTTTTGATATAAATAACAACATGTCTAACATGAAATAAAATTATTTTTAGAGAAAAACTAGTACCCAATTTTTGGGAGAGTTATAATGGGGATCACCATTCATATGATCCTTATCTGGTCCAATCATTCTTCATAAGGAACAATGCATATCAAATCTTCATATAAACTATATCAGTCTTACTCGTGAGATATAATGTTAGTCAACAACTATAATAACCAGTATATTGAAATTCCAATTCATTAAATTATCATGAATACTTTCATGAATAAAAAAAATTTCCTTTCACTATTTCAACATATAACCCATTGAAAATCACTACAAATTCTATATTAAAAACACTTTTGAATAAAAATACATTTTTTATAAACCATTTTTCAATAACCAAATATAACAAAAAGTAGATAATGGTTTTTCATTAAAGTAACCATTAAATAGAGCAGTGAAAAAAATAATTCAATAGACATAGTGGGGAATGGGTCGCTTTTTCTGGTGTTTGTTAAAAATAATTCATTCATTTTTTCATTTTTTAAACTTTTCCCAAGAAAACATTTTAGAATTTTCCGTTTGTAAACAATTTAAAATAAAGTAATATATAAAAATTTATATAATTTAATTTATAAATCATTTATGTCCTTATAAAATTCATGTTAAATTCATCTTTAAAACATTTTATAGGAAAACAATTAGTTTGGAAGAAAACATTAAATGATATTTTTCGTAGAGAAATGACCCTTGTGAATTTGGAAATATTTGACTAATAATCCCCGTGAATGAATAGAATCAAAAAAGAATATTAATACCAAATGAAGATATTAATTCATGATAAAAAATTTCAATTGGGATGTATATACTGAAAATAAAATTATATAGGTGTATTACATCAAAATAATTCAAAATGAATGGAAATTGAGACGAAGTCCTTTAAAGATATTATATAATTTAAATGAGGATTAATAAATGAAATGATTATTTCAATCATGTGAAAAACCTCATAGAATAAGTTAAAATACTATAAAAACAATAAAATTTCATTACACACATAATATTATCATTAAAAAATAAATCTAGTATTAGATTAACTCAATGAATGGAAATTGAGTTAAGAAAACAATTACATTGAGTTTAATTTTAATTTTGGTGTTTATATTCTTAAAAAAACATTTATTAATAATTTAAATTTTTTTAAAAATATTTCTATTTCCTAATTAATTGTTTTTTTCGTATTATAATTTGATATATGGTAAGATAATAAATATGTATTCTAATAGGTGTTTTTAAAAATCAATTTATGTGTCAAGAACGACATTAGTAGGTGGACTGTAGTAAAATAAGTCATTATTACCAAATAAAAAGTAACAATTATAATGAGATATTTTTAATATTTATTCTTAAATTATACTATAATGATTAATCATGATATATGTCATTCAGAAATGAATTTTGTTTCATTCATTTAGACAATAGGTCTTAGGTAAGCTTGAGTAATGTTTCCATTTTTTAAATGATCATTTTAGAACAAAGGAAATTAATATTTCATCCTTACATAATATAATATAAAAGATATTTTATATTTAATTATAATTGTATATTTCATCCATGAGGTGTATTGATGAAAATAGTTTCACATCCCGATGTGAAGGTAGCAGACCCCCAATTAACAAATAATGTTTTTAGTTCTCTATGAGTGAATATGTATGAAATAAAATTATATATTATCTTTTAACAATAATAAATATGTCATTAATATCATATATATTCCATGTATTTAACATATATTTAATATGTATATTCTTATTAAATTTAATGTAACGGGCTTGTGAAATCGAATCACATCACTTTATGATGGGGTAGTCTACAATACACATATAGAAAGATATTGTATCCTTGAAAGAATATAGTGTAAAAATAATAAAATATGATATAATGTATCCATATGTAAAATTATTTTACAAATATTATAATATATATATATATTTTATAATTATATCAAATAGTGATATGTGGAAATGGAAAAAAATTAATGACATTGGTTCATGAGGTGGGGCCTAGAGTACACATGATTGATAATTCCATAAATAATTTGATTGGTTGTGAAAAATATTTTTGTAATTTATCCTATATAATTAATATAGAAAATATGGATTATAATTATTTTATTAAATAAATATGGTACAATAATGATCAAAGTATGTGGGATATGAAATAAAATAAAAGCACATGCTGAAAAACGTTAAATCGTTTTCATGTAACTTCTTTTGGTTTGCATCAATTTCCATATATGGTGTCAATTCTACAAAAAATAATGGTTATATTATTAAACGTTAGAATTATAGAAGTTAATTTGGTAGGTATTTTCAAAGGAAATTATATTCTATTAGTTGTAGCATGGTGTTTTGGGGGTGACCTTTTATAATAGCAGTTTTTTGAAAACATGTAATTTTTTAATAGAACAAATGCCACCCATGTTTTTTCATCTCACTATCCTCTAATAATGTAATAATAAATAACATTGAATAATTAAGTAACAAATAATGGAATATTTTAACTAACTAAAAATGATAAACGTAATCTGGTTTAAAATGATTTTTAGAATATCAAATTTTGACCCTAAAAAACATTTTAAATTGGGTATATAATATTGATTAAAACATATTTTATGGATTACATATATATATATATAAAGTAGTCTAGTCGAATATAAATTTAATACATATTGTATCTTTTAAAAATCTCAATTTGTTGAAATGAAAAAACATTTTAAAAAATGAGTATCTTTCATTATTTATCGAGAAAAGAATATTTTCCAAAATTTTCCAAAATCTCACCAAATATAATTTTTATGATGATTTCAAAATTTCAGTAAATTTAATAATTTAAATTTTATAATAGTTCCAATATTTAAGAATAATATTCTTTTATGATAAAAAAATAACAAATATTTTCCATGCAAACATATTTTTGAAGAATATAACTAATTTACTAAAAATCAATTTTTTTAATAAAAATTTATAAATAATATTCATTTAATAACATATATATATATATATATACATACTATAGTATTCAATATTATTCATACCCTCTAATTTAATAGGTATGTTATAATGGTAATTATTTTCATCGATCATTTATGTTCGGTGTTTTTGTTGATAATGCAATCGAACAAAAAAATCAGGGGGTTATGTTTAATAAAAGGGAAAAAATTATTAGTGTGAGTAACACATAATGAACATGGAATTATTTATAATTCATGATAAACCCAGTTTTTCATGTAATTTATGAAATCAATAAATTTTATTTTCTTAAAATCATTGGGTGTTACATTATTCCTCACATTAATAAATGGTGTCCTCTATGTTTGAAATTTATCTACGTAATCAAATATTTTAAATTAAAAAATATTATTTTATTATAATCACATCATAAAAAGTCGAAAGATTCGGGCAAATCCCTCATATTGAAAAATAAAAAACAGTACAACAAGGAGTTTGATGGGGACATACAAGCATCATGACATCATGCCAATAAACTAGAGAACATCATAAGTCATAATGAAACTGATAGGGATCATCATAATCATTATACCAGGAGGATTCAACTAAGGGACCATGAGACTTGGTGACCATAGTCGGCATGAGATAGGAATAGTCCTTCATCTGTCTCTCTTTCCTAGGCAGAACAAGTTGGAAACATTCATCATCCACAACAGCAACTTTACCTTTCAATAATACCTGACTATATGATGATTTTTTGGGGAATCATCCTTGATATCTTCCCACCTTCACTAGATCCCCTTATTTTCCCTTAATTTATTGATTTCCTCTCGAATCCTTGAAATGTTCACATCACCCAGATTTTTCTACCCTTCAATTTCATGATCAGATTGTTTACTCCAAAGGCACAATTCCTCCCTCATCCATTTGGATCTCCGGGGCCATCCCACCTGACGTATGAGTATCTTATGTCAACTACTTAGTCACCCCATCTATAATCTGCACATTACCTTTGTCAAGAGTGGGCTTTGTAACTGAATCCACCTTATTCTGTGTTGAATAAATCCTCAATTTCTTTCTATAAGTAGTTTAAGGATGCCCTATAGAGGAGAAAAACGAGCAGACCACAGACTTGTGGCAATTATCCTGACATGACCTATCATTTAGAATTTCGAACAAAAGCCAGGAAGTCATTCATATTCCACTTTTAATGGAATATAACATCATAAAAAGTGTTAATATAAAACTATTAATTGATGATAATGGTAATTAAAAAAGGACATTTGTAAAAACATATAACTAGGTTTCCATGTAGGATAACTTATTTTGGAATAAACAAGAAGAATAAATAATTATTGTTATTCACTGTGGTTATTGATCATAAGAATGTAAATGATCAATTCAATGTTATTTTCTTCAAAACATAAATCAACGATAATATAAAATACCATTGGTATACACTAATTGATAGTAATATTATAATACATTTGTTTCAATAACATTTTCATAGAGTTGAGGAATAATCATAACATATAGAATAAGTTAAAATGGAAATATACATACATGATTAGTATAATTTCATCATTCAGTCAATTTCCATCATGAAAACATATATTGGGCTGATTATTTTGATTCAAAAATATTTTTTCATTAATTTATAACAGAAATCATATTTTAGAGATAACATGACTATAAAAGGGATAACAAGTTATTCATCTTACCTATAGATCTTAACAAAAACAAAAATGGTTAGAATATGGTAATGTAATTCTAAAAATTAATAAACCATCTTACATTAATATCGATATTTAAATATTTATACCCTTTGTTCAATCCATATCATTACATAAATTATTAAACTTGATGATTTTCAATCATTTCCATACTGTGTATGAAACCCAATAATTAGAAGGATTTGATCATATATTCTACCAAGAAAAATAATTATATATACCTCAAATAAAATAATTTTAGTACCTAAAATAAACATAATATTTACCTACAAAAAGTTCATATTATCTTGGATTTCACATAAGCCCGTGGTAGGCCAAAAACCCTTTTCATCCTTCAATCATGGGTTCAAGTCCTAATGCCTTGCTAGATGTAACAGATTCTCCCCTTTCATATGGGTTGATAATTTTTAATTAAAAATGAAATATAATTTTCCTCTTAATAAAATGTCTTTTATAAATAATGTGATAAAAATAAATCAACCCAATAAAATGTCTCCATAAAAATTCATTAATAAACTCACTGAAAATAAGTACTTCATACCCTAAGATGAGTTGTCTATGAAATTGATCTTATGATAATCAATAATCATATAGATCTATGGAGGTATCAATTGACCATACTATAACCACATAGGAAAAATTATTTATTTCCAATGTTATATATTACAACCTATGATTCCAACTAAAATATCCCAAAACCTACACAATTTTATTTTTTGCTGAAATTTTTATAATTACATTTTCGGCTTTAATGACGATGATTTTGACCCATTCATTCAATACGAAATATAAAACATCAAAATGAATAATTGGATAAAATAAATTCGTTTGGAAATTTTCGGTTCGTAGTTTATGAGAATTATAACAAGATACTACATAATGAATACCCATGTCATAAAAATTGAATTTATATGAATAACCTTAGCTTTTCTTATTTAAAATTAAGTCATTATCAGACTCCATATAAAATACTTTTTTAGAATAATATGATCAAACTCATTCTATATAACCTGGGGAAAATGAAACATATTAAGGTTGATATAAAATTCCCATAACAGATAAACATAATCATTATGGTGTGATGGTCATCAATGAGAAAAAGATGTGCATAAGGGTATGACAACATAATTAGAGTGCATGAGAAAATCATAAATTAAAAAACAAAAATCATTACCTATATCATGAAATATGGAAAAATTGAAAAGGAAAGTCTCATTCAAGTGAATAATCACGAGCCATGTGATATCAATCATGATTATAAGAAACATTTTAAACACATATCATCTATAAATAATTTTTGTATCATGGAATGGTTTTCTTGACAACACATCTTAAACTTGTGTCCCAAATAGCTGGATCATAGTTAAATCCATATTAAAGAACATTATTCAACAACTACATTCAATCATCTCAAGGAATTGTACATTAACCAATGTATTGTAGTGCTATATAGGAATTCTATGTTTTTAAGTAATAATGGACTCAGCTGACACTATCTGGACTGCCCCATCATATAAGTTAAAATGGGATCACCCAACACTATGTGGGAAACACCATTGTATAATCTTGTATAGGGTCACTTGGTTTTATTTGGGACAATAAATCATATAACATATAATATGATCATCCAATGTTTTATGGGACTCCCCATCATATAATCTATTACCAATAACTAAAAACTGAATAATTTATAGAGTTTATGTTCCAAAATTAATCTCACAAGAAAATAATTATTCCATTTATAACATTAATTAAAAAGAATAAATAAATTTATTTTATTTCACAATATTTTGAACAAGATTAAAACATTGAATTAAAATGGATTCAATAAAAATCTACTTGAAGTAGGATAAATCCATGGAAGATAAATAGATTTGATATAAATATCTTTGAAACAATCTTATGTCATCAATGGAATGAATGAGGATAGTATTGGTACCATATATACCCAGTAGAGGATATGAAAATATAAGGGTTTTGACATTGATGAATGGAAATAGCATTTAAATTTCTTCAAAAACATTTTTAAAGAGAATATAATATTTATTTTGAAAATCAATTTTGAAAACATAAGAAGATAAAAATATGTTTATTTTAAAATAATTATATAAAACAATAATTTATATATTATTACCAATAAAAAAATCATTATTAATATCCTTGGTAAAAATAAAATGACGCTTCAATTAATTAATGTAATTTTGGGGGGTAATATGCTATAATCCTTAAAGAACATTCATTTTCCATGGTAAAAAGTATAAAATATTTCCTTATTAAGAAATAGAATAGAGGTTTCATTTAATAAAAATTAATCGAAATAAAAAATGGTTAAAATATATTTAATAATCTATTTTGAATTATGGTAAATTAATATTTTAAATGATTCTTGGAAAATTTGTTTTCTGGAATAAAATAGATTTATGATCCCAGAGGGATATAATATTATCATTCTTAAATTAATATTAATAGAATATTTTGAGGAACAGGGATTGAGAAAATGAAACTATAAATTTTAAATATAATTAAAAACTAGATTATATTAAAATTAATTATTTTCATGAGACATGGATCCTAATATATCATTATTGAAAGCATAATCCTAAATAATATAGATAAATGAAGACATTGTAGCACAAAACTCATACCACTTTGGTATCATAGAATCATAATAACCATGAAAGGATTAAATTAAATGAATCTTAAAATAAAATTATATTAAATAATTTCATGATATTAGATGTCAAATCAGATGTATATAACCCTTGTAAAACAATATAAGTTCATAACATGATATAATTCACAAAAATAAAAATTATAAAAAAAACCATTACTAATTTCGTAATTTTAAAACTATAATACCCATTAACTATATATACTATAATATATATATAAATAAAAACATTATGGATATTAATACTAAAATATATCCATTCTCATTATATAAAAATAAAAAAATACGGCTGAATATGGAATATATGTTATATAAAAAAAATCATATGGGAAAGCAATTAAATTGAATCTAACTTGTCAAATTTTCCGATATCATACTAAATAAAAAACCAATGTTATTAATTTTAATTATTAAGAAACATTATCATTTGTATTGTTAATTTTATTTAATTTTCTAACATCTTATCTATGATTAATTAATGAATTATTTTTATTTTATATGTTTCAACCATATTTAGCATATCTGGGACAAATTACTTTGGTTGGTTTACTATGGTCGATGAGGAAATTATTTAAAAATACATAGAATTAATATAATTAAATATGTATAATATTCATACAAAAATTATATATTTAATCTCAATCGTGAATGATGGTTATTAAAAATGAACCAATGTTATGATCGTGGAGACGATAGGCCATATATATGCTTGAGTATCATTTCTATTTTTCAATAAACATGATGACATGAATGTATGTAATATTTTTTCATTAAATAAGGATACATATATCTTAAATAATATTAAATTTAATTATATATACTTACATATAATATTCATAAGATTGGGTGAAAAAATTGGGGTCACATCGCTTCGAGGAGGTGGTTCTCCACATGCCCAAGAATGATGTTGTCACATTTCAGTGAGTGAAAAGGTATGAAATAAAAAGTGATATTATATTTAAACAATTATTAATATTTCATTAATCTCCAAAATATTTTATTCATTCCAAATATATTGACTATTATTTCACTTATTACCATATTAATGAAAAATAAATTACATCACTTTGTGTGGTGATATTTCATCATACACATAGGCGATGTTATTGCATCACTTAAAGAAAGGAACATAAAATGGAATATATTTTATAACGAATAAATAATTTTAATTACATTATTTATATATTATATTAGCATTAAATACATTGTAATTCCCTGTGAGGATAGGTGTTAATGGAAAACATGTGATATCATCTGGTGATGCGGTAGTCCATCATACAAAAGAATTATGATTTGATAACACTTTTAATGGAAGTGTGTGGGGTTATAGGTAGTAAAATTAACATAAAAAATATAAATTTATTTAACGTACTATGTATAACATATTATAATTTTATTATAATAATTTAATGTGGTAGATAAATAAATAAAACAAGAATGCATATTGATGAATGTTACCTCTTTTTCAGGTATGCCTAATTTGTTTCAAGTAATGGATTTCATAGATTGGATATAAAAAATTAAGGATACTAGGATAATAGAAGAAATTTTGGTAATTTATTTGACTATTTAATGTCTTAATCCAAGTTTTTTTACACTAAAAAATGTAGGAGAGTGGGTGGTCTTTTATGACTTGGGTGAGTGGAACAATTGTAATTTTTTTTGGAAAGAGTGAATTCAAACAATGTTTGTTCATGCAATTAGAACCCAATAAAGACCCATTAATGATTAAATATGTGATATGTTCTATATATTTCTATTTAATGTACTATTGGCATGTTTAAGTTATTTTTTAGACCATATATTTTATGTTTATCCACTATTTAAACTCTTTTTTACCATAATTTATATAATTAAATTTATCATTTTTCACTAACCATTATAGTAGGAATTGGTTTTACCACTTCAGATGGAATATATAATTTTTATTCCAAATATTTTATCAATTTTGAAAAATTAAAATCACCTTAGTGTATGAATTTCAATTAAAATTTATCCCAGAGATGTAGTGAGACATGAGGATATTATGAAGAGTATTTTAAAAAAAAATATATATTTCTACAATAACTATATGAATGATAAAAATAAAATTTTGAATATAAATTAAAATTTAATGATATATTATATATATATTTTCTATCATTCTAGATCATGTATTATTTTTTTATTTAAAAATGATAGTAATTACTCCTGATAAAATAATTTTTAGAAAAAAATCAATTTTAAAACCCAAAAAAAATTAAACTAAAAACCAATATAATTTTGAATAAATATTATTTTTCGATTAAATATAATTATATAAAATATTTTATAAATTAAATGTAATTTTAAATATATTTTAGATTTTAAATTATTTATTTTTTTGAAATGAAATGAATTTTAAAAAAAATATACTTTTCACAATTTAGAGGAAAATCACTATTTTAGGAAAATATCCAGAATTTAACCAAATTTAAATATGTATATTCTTAATAAAAAAATTTAATTAAATTCCAAAAATATATTTTATAATATATCCAAAATTTCACTACAATATTTTCCTAGAAATCGAATAAAAATCATTTTTGAACAAATCATATTTTTGATGAAAAAATAACAATTTTCAAATTAAGGATTAATTTTTTAATTAATATTCATCTATAATTAACATTTATATACATATATATATATATATATCTTTATTTGATAATGCATTTAAAATTATTCATACATGATAGTTTACCAGTTAGGTTATAACATTAATATGTTTCAAAGGTCATCCAAGTTAGGTGTTTTGTGACGAACAAGCTATTAATCATAAAAATATTAGGGTTGTATCTACAATAAGATAGAAAATGTGTTGTAGTTAATATGTGAAGTACGTAGTATTTCATGTAACACAACATAAACTCAGTGTTCCATATCCTTTACGCAATAAAATGTAATTATCTTATTTTAAATTTTTGCATCATTTTATTTTTATTTCTACTAGATAAATTATATTTGAAATATAGAAGAGTACAACATTAAAACATATTGTTTGTTAAAAAGTAAATTATCCACGTAAAGGAATAAAATATATAGATTTTATAATAGTATAACTATAAAATATTCATAAAATACATAACAACGTTAGCATTATATAATTTCTTAACCTTAGGGGGTTTTCATACCTTTCAACTAACATCCCAAAAAAATGTGATAAAATTGTTTAGAAACATTCATATTTTTTTCATTTAACTGAACCAAATTGTATTTTTCCGAATATATCATTAATCACTTCAAAATAATTTCAAACAAGTCATCAAAACATCTTTATTACATAACTTATTATCAAAATTAAAAATTAAAACCCATGATGGTTTTCATAACTCATAAAATATCAAAATCGCCTATGTTTTTTAAACATTTTAAAAGATAGAAACTCTATGGATTCAACAATAAGTGATAAGTATTCTAGTTAATTTATACTATGATTCACATTATTACATTTATACTTATATTTTAAATTTATAATTTTAGTTTGTTAGGTCACAAACCCATCATAACAAAAACATATACTATAAAAAACAGATGTTCAGTATCGATTTTTTCCAAAACATTATTCTTTTAAAAATAAAAATGTTATCGTTTCATAAAAAATCACCCCTATGATAATCAAAAAATATTATTAGTCATTACACATCCTTAAAAATTATGAAAAAAACTTAATATTAATGAGAAAAAAATAATTTTAAGGGAAATTATATAAATAATATATAATATTAATTAATTTTAAAAAAAATAAGGTAAATAAAATAGTTTTCAATAACTAAAATAAGCCTTGATCTCAAATACTCATTTTCATACACAAGAAAATATCTTATCAAGAAAAAAGATTCATAAAATTATTAATTATAAAACATAAAAGATAATTAATTTTAACAAGGGTTTCATCGAAAAAATTATATTAAATGTAAAATATATTTATTTAAATTGTATATTTCTACCCTAAAAGAGAATAATATCTTCATAAAATAAGTTAATATCATCTTATGTTTTTGAATTCAATTTATTTTCACAAATATCATAATAAATCGTAGATAAAAGAAAGCTTTCTGGGAATATGATCTTCATAGAATACATAAATAACCATTACAATTGCAATAAACATATAGTTAACTTCAAACATAATTCTCTAGAAAACCCTGTGAATTTGAGGGTGATAATAGACTCACCCATACTTAGTTTTAAAGGGAACAAAAAGTACATGGTTTATTACAGAACATCACAATATTTGTTTATAATAGAAAACCCAGTCATTTTTTATAATACAATAAACCATTGTGATAAAAATTAAAAATAAAGACAAAATAATACTTACAAATAACATTATCTAATTTCAAGAAATATAGAAATAAAAATATTTATCACTCCCAAGAGAAAAAAATTATGAATATTATAATATCCAATCAATTTAAAAACCCTTTACAAAAACAACCATAACACTCCGATGCATTTATTTATTTATGAAAACATTTAATCTTATAATGGAATTCAAATATTTAATAATGTAATGGAGACATGAAATATTTTTTCATCATATGTGGTAACAAAAATCATCACTTTTTTTTATTTTGTAAATAATGTTATAATAATACATATATAATAAGTAAAATTATTCCTTTAAAAACACATTTAACTAATTAAATAGGATATGTAAAATAAAATTTATAATTATTATTTCAGTGTGAATAAATCCCGAAATTGATTTTTAAAATAAATTCATGGAAGAAAAGGAGTTGAAATGGAGAAATTAAAAGTATATTTTTATAAAAATAATGAACCTTACATTGATTCTTCATCAACTCAAATGTTCATTATCAAAAAAATTAATAGAATATTTTATTTTTATGACTTTTTCGTTTAATTATTCATCATATATTATTTAATATCATGTTAAATATAATTATTTATTCAATTATGTTCACATTGGATTCTTGGATGAATTTGCAGAAGTACGCAGTCGATGTTTGCATCACCGGAAGCACATCATGATCCGGTTTCGTTCAAAAAAGGATTTGATTGATGCCTGTTCCATGGAACCTCAACGATGCAATGGATCTTTGTACTACCATTTCCGTTGGAGCTTTAATTTTCACATGAGGTGCGACCCTTCAACAATTGCGATGTGGTAAGTTTACCTAGTTTACCTCTTTCCTTTTAGAACCCATCCATTCTGTGTGTTCTTAGAAATATTGTGGGGTGCTACTTGTGTTTGGATCTTTGCACTGAGGTAGTTTTTCATCCTATATTTCCATAGATCTACGTTGTGGTTGATGTTGCGAGGTCTCCGGTGAATTGCGTTTGGATAACATATTGTAATGAGTTTCGGTGGAAGAAAGATGTCGTTTTCGAATCCTGGATGTAGTACAGCTCATCTTGTTTGCGCTTGGGTCACATTGAGTTGGTTTGCCATAATAGGAAGACGAGCCAGATCCATTTGGTGATGGAGAGGAAGGAAAATTCTGGGATTGAGGATCCTAGGCTGGTGTATCTGGCAGTGGAGGGTAGCAGTGAGGGCATTTGTGTTGGAGAGGATCGAACTTTTGATGTAGTGGCGGGGAAGTTAAGTGCGGAACATGAGGATCTGAGGCTGCTACAATTGGTGGTGGAGGGCAGCAATGAGGGCACTCGTGACAGAGGCGATCGAACCGGAGCTGCAGTGGCTGATAAATCTATGGCTGCAATGGCTGATGGATCATTTCCTGCTTTGGTGGCTGATGAATTTCTGGAAAAAGTGGAGGTTCAAGAAATGTGGCAGGGGAACCCAACAGAGGATCCCATGAATGGTAGTGGATTGAAGGAGATACAGGTGTCTCTTAACCCATTGGTGAAGCGAGTGCTTGTGTGGTGGGTGAGTTAACTTGGGTTTGGAAAGATGTCTGCGATGGACAGTGGTTTTGACGGATCTATATTGAAGTTGTGTACTAGGCATGAGGTGCAAGACTGTTGTGTAACATGCAATCAGTTTTCATGCATGTTATCCAAGGAGGTTCATGTTTTGACGGTAGGACCTCAACTGGATGACACGATGCAGATCACTCCCAACTATCATGTGGAGTTAGGAATGAATGTATTTGAAATTTAATTTCATGATGATCTTGGAATTGTGGTTAAGAAATCACTTGCATCGATTGAACATAGCAAAAACTATGAACTAAGAGGGATCCTGGATGCGGTAGAGAATGTCCTGGTGGGGTAGGATGACAGAGTCCATAAATCTACCATTGTGAAGTTCACTGGAAAAAAGGGAAGCTATTCTGATAGTTAAAAATAAAATAATGGAATCATCGGACCTTTTTATAGTGACATTGTTCAAGGTGGGCGAACCAGGGCATTTGAAAGTGATGCAATTAAGTCTGTGCCACCATGTTGGAAAGCAATGAAATATTACACTAACCTCCCAAAGCATGTGAACACTAGGTCTTCATCTAAGAATTAAAAAGGAACAATAACTATGTATATGAAAGGTCTCACACATTCCAACAAATAGGTTTTATCATTGGAACAGTGGAAGATCAGAGAGATATATGTCAATCTCTTGAAGAAATATGAAACGAATTCAGAATGGGAATCAACTACTGGGGAGGAAATTCCTGACATTATAGGTTGTGAAGGGTATGATTACTATGATATGTAATTGTCTTTTTTATGCTGAAACTGATGTCTTGATGCTGGAAAGATGCTCACCTGCATCCTTTGCCATTTGTTTCTGTACTTTTTCTTTCATTTAATAAATGGTCAAGAGACTTCTACCTTTGACAGACTTCCTGGGTATATATTATAAAATATTTGATATATTATATTAAAATAATAAAAATATTTCCTTAATATGAACTATATATACACATATTATGACTTTATAACTATCCATGAGTTGTGGTGATGAAAAACAATATACATTGGTTCGTGAGGCGGTAGTCCTCTATAAACACGAATGTCATTATTGATTCCTAATTGATTGAAGATGACCTAGATATAGGTGAACATATTACCATAATAAATTATATTTTTATATGTGATACTTGTGTTACTATTATATAATATTAATAAGGATTTATAGATGTATAAGAAGAATAAAAATTTATGACATGGTTAATAACTATATATCATTAATGGAAAACCTTTTAATGCTTACACCAAACAAATCCATGGTTGGTTCTATAATTAATGAAAGACCTCAAGGATGTTTCTAAATATGGTAGAAATATTTTTTCTATGTTATTGGATGATTAAAATGTTTATATATGTTTTAATAAATGTGTTCAGTATTAGAATTTTATAGGATATGTGATGGGAGGTCTCTAGATTTCATAAAATATTAAATTAATATAAATTAATTGTCAAAACAATTGATCCAAATAGATAAAATAAGATAAAAATATTATTATAAATCTAAATAATTTCATTAAATTAAATTTGGTCTTGTTTAGATTATATTTTATCATTGTCTTTTTGTTTTAACATCCAATTAATATTTTGAGAAATTAAATGGATAATATTTTATTTTGCTCTTAATTGATTGTTACTATAGAAAGAAATGTTTCCCAAAAATTAACCATTATTGTTATTATATACTAAACACCAATATAAATCCATAATATATTATTTATAATATTTAGAAAACTTTTAATAATATATATTTTACTATAAAATGGAATAAATGTCATTTTTAAACTATTAATTAAATTAGACAATCAAAATAACAAGATAAGAATAGAATTCATACATAATTCATTCAACCAACAATAATATGAAATTTTTATCTAAAAAACCAATGATAAAAATAATTATTTCAAATCATATTACACTTTACATTTCTATAATCAGTTATTTTATTTTTCTATTTATTGAATAAATATTGTATCATCATTACAAATGTATTAGAGAAATTATTTCCACACTAAAAAATAGATAAAATTTATCATGATAATTTAAATATATTTATATTTAAAAGTAATATTTATAATTAAAAATAAATTTTATAATTTTCATGTAAAAAATTTAAAGATAATAATACCAAAAGAAAGAAATTTTTTTAATACTCATTAGATGAATATTTTATATTTAGAAATCTTCCACATACAAAGAATGGACATATTATAATGTTTTAAATGATTATTTATTAAATATAAACAATGAATAAAATTCATTAATGTATTATGGTTACTTTCATTTCATTATCCCATTATGTTTACAGATAATTAATACATTTTACTAATAATGTGTTTTTAAAATTTTTGCTGACTATGATATATTTTAACTAAAAATAAAATGGTAATTTTTTTATAAAAATATTACCCATAATTAAAATCATGGATTCCATTTTTCAATATTAAAATCACATCTATGGATATTTTTAATTTAAAATTCATCCAAAAAAATATGATAAAAATTGTTTTCTGAATATTAAAATTTTCAATAAACATAAATTCTTTTACACGAAATTCAGTTATAAAAATCATAAAAAATATTATAAATATATTTTTATTAATATATATATATATAATAATATATTGAAATTATTTAAATATAAAATTTTATTTTATAAATAATTTATACTAATATTCAATATTTATTAATGTGGTATTTCTTCATCATTCAGTGAAAAACTAATCCTTTAATAAACATAAAATATATTAACCATAACATCATTTAGATATACTATTATGAATAATGAAATTATTGTTTTCAATTAATATTAATAATCTTTACCTTAATTTATTATAATATTTTCTGAGAAAACAATTATAACAATTATTATGGAAAAAATGAAATATAAATGGAAATTAGTTAAAATATAGTGCATGAATCCTAATTGAAAATAAATAATTATGAATTGATTTTCAATATTATATATATTTCATAATTCATAAAATAATTAACATACCTTTAAAATCTGTGGTATGATATAACAATTATATTAAATTAATAATATTTTTTCATTTTCTTATTCTCATTGTTTATTGTTTTCTATGCTATCAAACATAGTAATTAGTTTTAAATTCTAGGGATATTACAAAAACATTATTTAGAAGGGAATATTTTCTAAATCAGTGCATAACATGCTACTCACCTTGAATTTGGATATCCTCATTAACATTGAAACATATAAGGTTGTGTTCTTTATCTCTTGGTTACACCCTATAGGGTTGATGATTATCTATGTAGAAGGATATTCTAAGGGGTTTTCAACACCATATGCTTATGAAGACATAATTTGAAATAATATCAGATCCATGGTGATGTTCTTTTACAAGATATGTGGATGATCAATATCTCCGGAATAATAGCTTGATGAATTTCACGTTGTTATCCTCATTCTCATACTGGAATGAGTGAGGAACCTCAATATCGGTTTTATAATTTTTTATTGGTCTACCTTGCTAATATAATAAGTCCAAAACCATTATACATCTTCACTATGATGTGGAGTGATTGAAGTATTCATGATAGTAGTTTTAATTTGTTCATTTATCATGTATATCGAGAGGCCAATCAGAATGCAGATGCACTTGGGAATAATATAGCAGAAGTTACTATCATTTTTATTCAATGTGATAGCCAATATATGTTGAGTAATTAATTTTTTAGATATTTTTGTAACCACATTAATCTATAATCATATATTTATTTTATTGTTACCTTCCCATTTACTTTTATACACTAATGGATTCCATTCGTCAAATAAATTTTATGATAAGACTTAATATCTTAAAATCACTATATGTATAAATAATATTATTTCACATAGATGTTATGCGTATAGATATTTTAATTACTTACATATTCTATTGTCCATATATGATGTTATAGTGAAAACCTATCAATAAAATAAATATTATATGGAATATAATTATCAATAAAATATATTGTTATCATCAATAATATGATGGAGTAAATATGTATGGTATATTCCTTAAATAATGAAAACATAATAATAAATTATTGAAAATTTTATCATTAAGAAAATAGTAATTGAAAAATAAAATTTAAAAAAGTAAATCATTTCATAGACTCTTATGATATGCATCAGGGATAAAACATTTAACAATGGAGAAATCCTTTTTTTGAATTCATAGACTCCAATTTTGAAAAAATATAAATAGAATTTTTTATATAGAATCAATATAAAAAAATTTCATTAGAGACATTAATATAATATTTGATTGAAAAATAACACAAAACAGTCACTGAAATTATGTAATAATATAAAAATATAGTATCTTTCGGTATTTGGATTTTCATGTATAAGGATGTTGAAAATATTTGATAATCGTTATGTAACAAGCCAAATCAGGTCAATTGGAAAAGCGACTAGTACCATTCCATTATAATGTGGTGAGGTCGAAAAGTATAACAAAAATTGAAAAATTTATAACAAAAAATAAAAAATTACATTATTATAATGAGGAATAAGAGTTCAATCATCCAAGAGGGAAAAAATAAATTTCAAACCAGGTAATCTAATCAAATATGTTATTATCTGATAAAGATGTCCCCATGGAACAAACTATAACCTCCAAAAAAATTTCTTTGATGTAAATGACAATATGATAAGACAACATGATATATGATTCCCTTCCCTTTAATATATTCTATTATAAATGGATTCAAATGTCCAAAGGAAAAATTATGGGTTCAAACCAATACCTGTAAAATTCCACCATAGAGTCTACATAATGTCTAATTTCAATAATGAAGTAGTTCTAGATTTACAAAAATATAATTATTCAAAACATTTTTTTAAATGTAACTCATTTTTATATCATTTACTGGATTTCATAAAATAGTTTAATATTCAAAAATAAATGGAATATGAAATGTATATGTCATAATAATGGAATCTTAATCAATGCAATCTAAGGGTACATAATAAGATTACCATGTAATAAAGATAATCATGCCAGAATCCATTATGAGATTTCATCTGAAAATATAACCATGACATAATCCATTAAGTGATAATATTATTGTTAAAAAAGAATCACATTATTTTGGATATAACATATGGTTACTGGTACTTGAGAAAAATTCAATTCCCCAATCACACCTTATGGTGGATCCAATAGGTAAATTATGTTGTGAAATATAACACAAAAAAAATTGAAATAAACACTCAATTAGTATTACAAACACTATGAGTTACAAGTCTATTCAAAATAGATTTATTTTTACCCACCTTTCTATGTTCATAGAAATATTAATTAAAAGTCCATCTTCATAATCAATATGAAATATTTCCCAAAAATACCAATTTTTTTGGTCATTGAATACCCATTTTCAATCTAAAATCATCATTCAACCATTATATTAAATACTTTGTCTGTATATACAATATTTAAAGACATATTCAATAAGTAACATTTATTTTAATAAAATCCATTATAATTATGTTTAAAATGAATTCAATGAATAAAAATTTGTAATTTTTTTGAATAATTATAAATTCATATAACTAACCCTTTTTGTTGAAAAATATACCTCAGGAATAGAGGTAGAAGTAACTGCCATCCGAAATAGAGATATGGAATATTATTTCAGTTATTCATGATTCAAGATATATAAAATATACATAAATCATCAATATAAACTCTTATATTTTCTATACATATCCCCCTTGGGTTCGACGTGATGAAATGATAAGAGATCAAGAAAGGATACATGAAAAAAAGCAAAATCATTATCAAGAATGAAACATACCTAGCTGATATCCATTAAGAATGAAAATAAATATCAATGATTCCCATGTAAGATATCAGTATAATGTTTTTTATGATAATTTCCATCTATAATGAGATTATGGGTTTTATAGGAGTGAAAATAATCTAGGGAATATGGAAAAAAGAAACTTTTTAAAGGTGTGGACTTGTACGCATTGTTAGGAAACACATATAAAGAAATCAATTTTCAATACTACCTAGATATTGTCTCAAGTGGAATTGATATATTGTCCCAATAAGAATTTATTTTAAAAACATTAAAACAAATTGAAAAGACACCTAGACCCAACCTTGTTTTCTTGGCTGAGACCCATGGTTTGAATGACCATTATCATACGTTGCAAAACACATATGTTAAACTATTGATTTATCCAGCATGGTTTGTTATAATAATGTTCTAACATTGTCCGTAGTATTCTTTATCTACAAATCTCCATTCTTGACCCATGATTCCCCAAAAAATATAGAATTATTTTAACATCAAATAAAGACATAATTATATTATGCATGTGTACTTATGGGATTTATAAATATCCCAAGGATGTAATATTTCTATTCTAATAGATACATCTATGTCATTGATTATCAAACTCAAAAGTCTATATATACCTCATAAAAGGCTCACATTCCTAAAAATAATGGAAATATAGTCACTACATAAATAGTTTTCATTCCATAGGAATCATTTTACTACACAATACCATATCCCAATGATCCTTCATTTAAAATAGTTTCTCAATAAAAGTGGTATATGGATCAAGATCAACATCCTCTCATTCAATCTCATGTGAAGGATCAAGTTGGTACTTCCTCATATGTGAAACATTAATCATGTCATGGATCAATTCCAAATAGTATTATAAGTCCAAACAACCCATCTCCGTTCAAAGTAACTCAAGGATATCAAATGGTCATACAAATCATTATGCTATCATTTCATTATAACCCATCTGATGATGCCCAATGTCAGTAGAAACTCTAATAAAAACATTCTTAATGACGATAAAATATTATTCTTTATGATCGTAGTCCACATTGTATTTCAGATGACTCTATGTAGTGGCGACCCCTTTTAAATCAACATCCCATTTTCATTCATGTCTGAAAAAAGACTCAACCAGACCAAGGGCCCCTCTCCAAAATCCATCCATCACAGCGATGATCTACCTAACCTCCTATAAAATACTAGAAATATTTCTATATTTATCAAATGTTGATATATATTTTTATAATAAAATTAAATTGGAATAAAATTCATTTCCCACGATCCACAAAAGTCAATATAATTTTCCCAAAGTATAACATCATAATCCTAGATTGATCTCTTTATCTCTACAAATATCTACTGATTATATCCCATGATCAATTATAAACATGAATCCATTCCCATAAGAAACCTTTCAAGAATCTAGATGTGAACGTTGGAATCCTATCTGAAAAAATAACACGGGGAACCCCATGAAGTCTCACAGTGTAATAGAATTATATATCTCTAAGTTATTCCACTTTCAAATTCTACTTGATATGTATGAAATGATATGATTTCATAATTTGATCAATGATCAGCCGTATTGTATCTTTCCCACTATGATAGTATTAGAATATAACAGTGGCGTCCTTGGAAATCTCATCCAACTACCAATAGTAATGGATAATGTTTTCAATAAACTACTAGGTCTCTAGTGTTTCTCCAAAATTTTCTAAAAAGTCAGACACCATAATACAAAATATGAAAATTACCATCTCATCCCTAAAATCTAATAAAGGAATATCAATTCATGATACATCATTCATTCTCGGGGTTCATGTAACAACAAGGTTATTGTCCACTACCTATCAACACATGCATTAAAAAATCAGAACAACCACCCTTCTATAGAAGCATATATCTCAATAAGGATAATAAGCCCACTTACCCACGATGTCTCCACCATGAATTATTTTACAATATCATTAGAACATAGTTTCTATCAACCTATTGATTTGAAATCACTCATCAAAATTTGATTTAAATTTATTCGAATCCAATACAATTTATCAAATAACTTAATTCCCACCATGAATAATCTCTTTGAATAAACTCTTCAGAATCCACCTATCAACTGATTCTATTTTTGAATGGGATGTAAATTTTATTCTCAATGAATGCACACCTACATTTAATTTATTTGGAGTGTATAAAACAAAAAAAAAGGTATGATAATACAAAACCATGTGTCTCCATCACAAGTTCATATTACACTTAATAAAAATATAGCTCATGATTTTATAATTTGAATACACAATAAACCAATAACCCAAGGGACTATGAAACCA
This sequence comes from Viscum album, assembly GCA_963277665.1. Taxonomy (NCBI): domain Eukaryota; kingdom Viridiplantae; phylum Streptophyta; class Magnoliopsida; order Santalales; family Viscaceae; genus Viscum; species Viscum album. Next base: position 462,190,520 of record OY728137.1, on the reverse strand, counting down.
TGTATTGAATGTAATAATATCTAATACCAACTCAAGATCATAAATATGGTAGACATTATCATGAAGAAATAATTTCAATGAACCATAGGCTACTACCTATTACCCATTCAACTAGACACGTCAAAAACCCAAACAATAAGAATCGTAGAAAATTTAACCACTCTATCCCTGTTTCAAAATAATTGAAACTGCAATAGAATTAAATCTCACCATTAGTTCTCCAAAAAATAATTATCAATTTTTACTGATCTAATTATTTACACCCTTATGGGTTAAAGCTATCATATGAGATGTGATCAATGATAAATCATAAACTGACCATCTATAGTAACCACCCAATCAAAATATTCTCCAGATCACAATCACATTTCATGGATTCTCCCAATAAACAAATTAATTTATCTTCACAGAATATCCTATTTATCTACAATTTAATATGAAATACCCTTATAAATTCAAATTCTAGAAACCCATAATCACATTTCAAAATATATAACACCATATTATGTGCCCTCATGGTTCCATTATTGATAACTAAATATACCATATTTTCATTTCCATACATGGATTACATAAAAATATCATCTATGAACATGACTTAAAAAGATTTCATGAACTATGTAATTATCTATTTCATCAAATGCTATCAAAAATATAGGAGAATTAGTGTGACCAAATTGATTAACCAAATACTAGAAATTCATATTTATTTTCGTAAGCAACGCCTTAGCTACATCCCCTTATCTGAATCCCAACATGTGATACCCTGAGTGACGTTAAATTATTAAAAACCAATGACCCCTAAAATATTATCAAAGTGTTTATTAATACATAGTAAGGGATTTTTTTCTTTATTGAGGCATGATTTGACATTTTGATAAACTATTCAACATCTAAAGAACCTATATAACATCATATGAAAGAGGGCTTGTTATTCTAATTGTGACACTCTTGGATGAATAAATAAAAAAGCCTCGTGGTTTTCTATATGGATGTTAAGATCCATCAAGTTAGATAGTTTCATATAATAAAATTAAACTGAATTGGGAATCATTAAATGGATCACATAATAGATATTATCTATTTACCTATTTGGATATAAACATGAAAAATTATGTAGAAATGTTCCATTGTATTCACACAACACAGAATGATGTATACATCAAAGAAAGGGTTCTAAAACATCCATAAACAGCTCAAATAACTAAAATGAGATTACCCCTGCAAAAGTAATAACATTTTCAACCCTTCTATATCTTGATTTCCTCTCACAGTAAAACTCATGATTGACTCCATTTGAAGATGAAATGTTAAACTAATGACATCAACAATCTATTTGTTCCTTACAACAAATAATTTAATCCATTACATGTTCCATGTCAAATATTTCATGATCAGTAACATAGTAGTTAGATACCATCTTGAATCTAGCCATATCACTCAACTCACGGGAAATGTATAAACAATTAGAACTCTTTCTTGAATGTAAGGAATGACACAACATCAAATAGATAATATATAAAAATAATCCCAGCATTTTAAATATCATTGAAGGTATAAAAGACTGAGTAGTACCTATATCAAATATATCATACACCATAGAATATGAAATATACAATATACCACTAATAGTAGTAGGAACATATTGAGATTCTTATGATACATACACACCCACATAAATGAGATCAATATTAAATACACCATAATAAATCTTATCCACAAGAAAATACTCCATGGCATGGGCATAAGACCAACCTCTATTGAAATAATCTATAAAAAATCTGAACCATTGTAGATAGTGGATCCATCCATATTTCCAACGATATGCTTTCACCAAAACACTATAGATTTAAAATTATTCAAAAATGATAACATTTATTTGGAGTTAAAATGTTGTTTGGATGTGGATTACCAAGATATTCTCATTTGTAGAAGGAAATTAGAAGCTACATTGATGAAGACCATGAAATTGGTCCTGAATAAAACAAACTATTGTGTTCTTCCATTCTTATCAAACAAACAAACATTATCTAATATATTCATCAATTGAATATCCATAAAAAAAGTCTTTATAATTATGTCTACATCTATTAATACTAATGTTTTTAAAACCTCCAAAATTTTATAATGGTAGATGAGAATCTATGTTGAATGAATATGAGTTTTTAGTCCAAACTCAATCCTATAGAAATATTGGTAAATATCATTGACTATTCTCCGTTCTAATAGTACCAAATAAAAAAAATAGGATTAATAATATAGAATGGTATTATTTGTTTATAATATTGTCATAAACTCCCAGGTATTAACTACACATAATGTCTCAGGGTAAAAAACAATGGATGATGTTTTTCTTGAAATAATTATTCAAATGACCCTTGTGAATCTTCTCTTGCATAATATAGCCATAACATCTTCATCCTAGTTAATAGATTAAATACATGGAAAAACCTAACTTAAAGTCATTTGGAGTCCTTTAGAAGTTTAATATCATCTAAATATTCTCAATAATCTCCTCATATACACGGGTTCCTCTATGACCATCGAATATGGGTATATTCTGATTAGTTAATTTTAAGATGTGATCCACCACGTATATAGGGTTCCCAATACCTATATGACCATGAGTCTGAAATTTTTAGACTGTGGACTCAAACAATGAAGGGTCTACTATATTAATTTAATATGGAAACGATCTTATAGTGTCCTCACCCGAATTTAGAAGAGCTAATCTAGGACACACCATCTAATACAGAAAGCACATTAACTAATCAACTATGTAAAAAAATTCAAAACTACTAAAATCCACAACAAGATTTCATGTTTATTCCATAAAATAATGATAATGTAATGAGATTTGAATTATTGTAATTTAAAATGAGAATCCAAATGGATCATGTAAATTTAAATTAAACCAAACATCAAGTTCATGAATATGAACTCAAACTCCATGATTCAATCATGGTAAAAATCATTAAAACCCATAGATAACATTATTTAAAATGTAGAGGTGGGTTGTATAGAAACCCTACTTCACTTAAAACTTGAATATTTATGGTCCACACTATTGTCTACCCATGACATAGAACCAAACACTGGATGATTTATAACACTTCATGGTGGTTACTTTCTCTAATTTGAAAACATTGTGAAAATATACTAGGATATCTATGAAATACATTCTAAATTGCATGTTGTAATGTGTTTAGGTGACACAATATAACAAAAACAATAATTCTATATAAAAAATAGGACAAACCTATGTAAATCATTGAGTAAGAGATAAAACATCCTACAGTTAAGAAATTTAGGAAAAGCGAGCTAAGACAGATAAATATGTTTTGACAATACCAACATATCTATTATGATAAATTATCCGCTCTAATACATCCCACAATGATGGAATTGAAAAAAAAGAGATGTTGGGATGATAAATGTTATAATTCCCATAACCCGAATCCTTTAATAGAACTTCGAAAACCTCCAAATGGAAAAAATATTTTTTGGGATCAAATAATAATAGGATTCAAGTGAAAAATATGAACAATGTATAATATAAAAATCCAACAATTCAAACATTAATATATATATATATAGATGTATAAATCATATTCATAAATAATGTCTACTTAATTATTATCATTTATTGGACATAAAAAATTGAAATTCAGAGTAAAATTAATAGTAAAATTGAATGTTTTAGTATGAAAAGCATAATACATAGGATCCCTTAGAAAACCATAAGTTAAACATGTGATAAATGTAACCCTGGCGTAATATGTAATATGAAAGCATGTGAGAAAATTGATGTTACAAAAACCATCTTGTGATAATCTATTGATAACTGATCAATAAAATAAATTCAGATCTAACATATGGTTACACATATGATACATAAAAATAAACCCCTAATGCAATCCTACATTAGATCCTATATGTATAACCTTTAGTTTAATTACACACAAAAATGTGAATGAAAACCTCAATTTGAATTTCACACTCTATGAGTGACATATCAATTCTCAAAGCTCCAATGGATACACAATCATATGATTTTTTTAAAAACCATTTTAACATACTGGGTCATGTTTTTTTAATCAATTTAAAAAACCAACTTCTTAAATTCTTAAAAACCTATTTGAAAACCACAACCACCATTCAATCATTTTTTCAAACATGTGGTTTTAATAAACCATTTTTAAATAATCCTATTTAAAGACAGGATTTCATTATAAAAAAATTACAATAACAATTCAACTCTATTGATTTAAAAATATAAAGTAATTTCCATGAAAAATAATAATTTCATTGAATTAAAACATTTTATAGACACAGATACCTCAAGAACAGAGGTTAAACTAATCACCATCAAAAAATGAGAATTGTCGAAGAGTAGATATAGTCATCCAAAAAATTAAATCACAAGATAGATATAAACCCATTATAAATTATCATAGACATATTATACACACCCTTATTGGTTCCAAAAAATGATAGGATACATAATCTAATGAGGATTAATGATGAAAAGGAAAACAGGATCACATACACATTATAACATGATGTGAAAAATCAAGAAAAGTTAAAATCACCATAAACCCCAATAAAGAAGTAAATAGATAACTTGTGATGGATTATGTCAAGGAATAATGAAAATTATGGGTGATTAGTCATAATAAAAACCACGAAAAAATGGTAATACAAACTTTTTTAATGGATTTAAATTCATTGAATAATTACACAACTAGTGAACCAACCACGTGTGGATACAACCTTATGCCACAGAGATTCCTATAGCTTGAAACATGGTATAGTCAACCCAATCTTCACCTTTGAAAAACACATAGAACCCATGTGTTAATCCTTAGTGTGCATGATTTTTTAAACAACCATGCTCTAATCATGAAAAACACCAATATTAAAAACTAGTTATTATCATAACATAACATCATTATTTTTACTAATAGTTTTCAACCAGTGTTCTATGAATTTTCTCCGAAACACAATATTTTTACCCATGTTCCCTGGAAACCTCTAGAAGTACTATAAAAAAATCCTATAAAAAATTTAATAATAATTATTTCCCAGTGTGAGTTAAACCTAGTTATTTATAATGAATTTATAATTAGATAAATTAATAATATAGAATTTTTACGAAAATATTTAATTAATAATTAATAATAATAATAATAATAATATTCTGTATGGTAATGTTATAGATTTGAAAATGTTGGGATGTGATAAATAAAAATAAAATTTTAAACTCATAATATGTTTAAATAAATCTAAAATCTGAAAACCGACTCTATAAAGATAAAAATATCCATTATCGTACACTTGGGTAGGAACTGGTTATGGTAACCCTTCTAAATGATTTTTTATTGAAGTGTAATTATTGTATGATCTAGTTTTTAATGATTTTTTTGGATTTTTTTAATTTTACAGACAAGGAATAATAAATATAGGATGTGGATATATCAATGAGAATGAATTTATCATTATTGTAATTTATTATTATGTATCATTAAGTATGATCTCAAAAATATTAATTATATATACATAAATTTAATTTATTTATGTTATCGATGTAATTCACAATGCTTTAATTCAGTATCAATTATTCTAAATACCATGAAATAAATTTTAATCAATGGAATAGTTTTTAATGGGATTGAAAGATTATTTTTTTACTAAAAAGAATAATTATAATATATATATAAATAATTTATATTACATAATTTTAACATATAAATTAGGTAACAATACATAACATATAAATATATCTATATCATTTATTCTATTTACCTAAAAAATAAAACATCATTGGATCATCTAAAAAATACACGATATCCCAATTTTAATAATTTAATTTTGATTTGAATGTCATTTTTGATAAAATTTTCATATAATTAATGAATTTAATATTGATATAGAAAATGATAGTGTATCCAAAAATCATAAAATTCAAGGTAAAATTTAGAAAAAATAATTTGAATTTTTTATATTATTCGAGGACATATATATAATTAAACATTTAAATGTTTTTGAACATAAAAAATTTATATTTCATATATTTCATTATGATATAATGGTAGGAATAATAATTGGATATATTTAAGTAAATTTATTATTTAATTATTATATTAGTTATATTATATTGTTAATATTATAATGATTAAAATACCCTTCAAATATTTTTGTATCCCATGGTAAATGAACTTTATTGTATCATATAGAATAATCCATTACACTATATCAGTCTAAATATTATTTCCATTACATGGAAAAAGTTTTCTTTATAATAATATAAATTTTCTATCTATTGAATAAATAATTTGTTCATACATTTTTCAAGGTTATTTTTCAACATTTTATTATTATTATTTCAATAGAAAACATTATAACATGTATGTTAAACGTAATTATTTTGGTTTTATTTTACTAGTGTAATGAAATTAATGAACACATATTATGTGAATAATATAATAAAAAAATTATTTTGACAGACAAATTTTAGGCCATACAGTTTGAATTCAAAAAATATATCATCCAAAAAAGAGTGGCATAAATCAATAAAACAATGATTGTAATTTAAAACCACTGCATCTGATGGAACAACAAATCATTAGTTTATTATTAATCCAATAAATTTCTAGCATATGGTTTTTGGATTCTATAAATCACCCTATATTTTATTCGGAATACAAAAAATCTCTTCATTATGTTATATTTGTGGGTCTAGAGATATTATGTATATTCTGATTATATGTATTTGGTTTTCTGAAAACATACCTTATCAGGATGAATTGAAGAAACTATTCACATTCAAGATGGTGATTTTTAACAAGATTATATTATAAAAAAGTAATTATATAAAAAATTCCATTATCCCATTATTCTATAGATAAGTATTATAGGTCATAACAACCCATATAACTAAATTACCAAGTGATACCTACAATATGATAGGTTCCATTACATCATACTAAACGAAATTTTATGGATTATTCTCATACAATTTTTCCAATTTTTGGGACGTGGTATATTTGTTGACTTCTGTTACTCGTTTTTTTTCACAAAATAATTTATGGACCGACTGGAATCCTAAAAAATATAAAAAAACATGATGGATACTGAAATATTTTCCTATACATGTTATTAAATTGTTCCATTTGTATACTGAAATTAAAAGTACAAATATGTAAGTGTTCTACTATAGGAAGAAACATTTCCCAAGACCATTAGGAATCTAATGTGGATGTGCTCAACTATAAAATATTTTCATGATATCTCAATAATACATAAATTCAATAAAATGTTGTTAGATGGTTATAATATATATATATATATGTATTCATATCATTTTAATAATAATAAAAAATAGACGGGACATGTAGATGATGATCAAATACATTTTATAGGCCAAAACTATGAATACTCATAATACTATAATTGTAAATCTACAAAAGTCACACAAGGGATAGATCGCCCATTATTTCTTGGAAAATGGAATTCCTTGTATGTTAATTCACAATGACCTATATTGAACCATTATTCATGACAAAAATTTACCTCCAAATAAAAATATTTTTTCTCATATTATTCTAATACACATTTTTTATATTGATAGGTTTGATGACTAAATTTTAATGTGGTTAGCTATCATATACACGTTGGTACAAAAATACATTGTTTAAAAAATATTTAATTACCCACATTATGTTATGAAACAAAATGCTTTATAAAAAATATATTAACATGATTATGTTATGAGTTTCAATATAGTAATTGTAACAATGATGTTCTTCTTCAAATTCTACCTCTAAATATGTTATAGATTATACATACAGTCCCCCGTAAACTATTGATCTATCTTTTAAGAATTAAATTATAAATATTTATTCCTCTATTGGTTTATTCATAATTAAAAGAACCATGTTATCTAATATAGAGTATTTATCAAGTCAACTAATGATTGATTGATAATAATAATGAGGTTGAGTGATTTTTACATTGTCTATGTTGTATGATTTTCCATCATTATAATTAATAAAAATCTATAATTGATTATACTAATTTAATCCAACACATGTGTTTCATTTATTGAATGAAAGGGAATTAAAATTCAATAACCCTTTAGTATTCCTAGTTAATAACATTGTCTCGTAATGTGTTCTTATTATTTCATTATATAATCAAGACACATTATTAATTTCATGAATCATCCCTTGGTGACTCAAGTGGTCACTGAATTTAGCCAATAATAAGGACTTGAGTCCACCTAACAGTATTCTAGAGGCTACCGACAAGTGATGAGGGACTAAATGGATACAATGGGGAGACTATTCCCTTATATTATATTGTAGTAATGGATTATGTAATCTAAATGTATATTTTTGTATATATATATCCAGGGAAATTAATGTGCACAAAAAATATATAAATAACTAAAATAAATATAATAAATTGAATACTGCATAAATAGTTAAGGACAATAAATAAATACTCAGATCTTCCCTTATGCCGAAAACATATATAATAAAATACTGAGAGGTTCATAACATCTGTGACCCAAATTCCACGTTCTAGTGCCTAGAGACGTCGCATTACACGACCTCCGGTGCACCTCCCCATACATGTGAGGCTTCCAAATACTAGAATGTTTCTATGAAAAAACATTGAAGACACTATACGTTCTTGTGAGATTAATTCCAAAGAGAAAAATAAAATCAAAATATATAATTACCATTAGTAATAAATAAATGAATAGCATGTGGAAATTCCAACAAGTAACCTAGAAACATACGCTATAATGATATAATGAATACACTACATATCATACTGTCAATACAACCATGAACTACAACCAAACCTACCATAAGACCCCAAATATGGACTCAAGTCCCAACCTAGTCCTATCCACCCAAGCTACATCACGAAATCTCCAGCATAACCAAACACTAAGTCATTATCCAGAACCTATATAAAAAACTGATTTATATCTTCTCAGGTACCCAAGTGCCATGGAAGCCTAACTAGGATGATAGCACAAATCATTAGGTAAACACCAATAATGTCTAATGAATTAACATGTCTTTAGAATAATTTATTCAAGGAATCAATTCTAATAAATAAACAGTAAAAGGGAATCATAACTATAGTTATCAAATATCAATTTTATCCACTATGTTCTCTATGGTTAATCTATCATAAAATCACTCTATGGTCACTATAAGAGTTTTTGTCAAGGCCCGAGGGGTTATACATACATTTATCCTCAATGGGTGTTTTGTAATAAAAAATAATCACATATACATTAGTTGGAAATATTAATCTAATAATAATCATCATTTGTCCCATGGGATATGACTTCACATCATTTATTATAGGACCTAATCTAGTCAATTTCCATGCATAAGGGTATATACAATGTTGACTATCCCACTAGGGATAAAAACATCACAAGATAATATGTAATTCTTTCCTTGGACCCTCATCCCAAGATGTATCATCACTTATATCACACATACCATGGATCCACAATCTAGATGGCCTCATAAAATGAAACCATTAGTGGTAGAAAGCATTAGTCTGACTCCCCAACTCATGCATTCTATGGTTGGGTTTAGAGCCTTAGTCCAAACTGACCCATTGGAGGAGCCACATTTCATTATCCAACACCACCAAGACATTCTCACATTCTCATTCACACATATACCACATATACCCTATCAATAACCATACACATTCAATTAACATAACATTTGCATCTCAGAATTATTTAACATGTTAATTAACATCATTAAATAACCCATTAACAAATTTAACAATTACATTGCATAACATATTAAACCCATTTTACTTTTTCTCATGCTTCGAACCATTATATATATTCATAAATTCCCAAATATTATCCCATATACATCAATTCATATACACTTTCTCATTTATCACATTTTTCAATTCCCAAAAATCAGTTATTTTAAATGTTCATTATTTCACATGCATTATCCCACTTATAAATTTCAACTAGAATTAGTACGTCACATACCCCAATCACATTTTTATATCTAACCCATTTCATATTATTCTATCCAATCCCTTATCCAATGTCATCAACTATGAAGATTCAATATTTAGTTCATTCCAGGACCATGATAACATTCCTACGCGATATTTGTTGTATAATCTTATTAGACCATATGTCAATTGAATAACTATGGTCCCAAAAGATCCTTAATGACACATAATTTCATTAAAAAAATTCAACATACCTATATGATATCATCATGAATCTATAATTTAAAAAACTGGTCGACCTTATTGAATACTAAAAAAATTATTCAAGTATTTTGATTTCATTCCTTCCAAATTTACCACAAGCTATTTCATAAATCGAAAAAATTATATCAATTAAATAATTATATTTAATATCATATTAAAACCCAATTTTAAATTAAATTATTTTCAATATCTCTTTTCAATGCATTAATCACATTTAAATTTCATTTTCCTTCAATAAATCTATAATATGGTGAGACCCCCAAAACACACACTTAAAATCATTTCAATCCTCCTAGGAATTCAATAATAATGACTTATAATCATTTCAATTAAACTATTTACCCTTCACACATTATGAAATTAAACATTTACTACCCATTACCTTCCATAATTCGCCTATCTCAATGTTTTCCAATTATTTTCACTGTTTACTGGGGTCATTCTTACCCCATGGGTAACAATAGCTCTGGTTTGACTCACTAATGACCCAACGGGGTTAACGGTGGGTTTCACAGATAAATATAAGGTCCAAATCACCTTCAATAACCCAAGACATCAAAAAAGTCATGTATGTGAAATAGAAAAACTACATACCCATATTAAGCATTATGAGTATTGTGAAAATCCTCAAGACCTCTCACATCAAGTTTTTCGACAAACACATGCATAACACACACCCCTGATTCAAGATCATTCATCTGTTAAATCCAAAACATATAATCAATTTTATATTTTATTGTTTTATGTATTAATAGGGATAGAAGAGTTTCTACAATAGCTAATCCAGATAATACACCACGTAAGAGTGTTAGAGTCATCTAAAGATTCAATTATCACCAAAAAACACTCCAAACGTCAAAAAATCAAACTAGAATATCCCATTGTAGAATATGGGGCTTTTGGATCATCACCCTTACTGTATAGAGTCCAACGGGATGAATAATTAGTGGGAAATGAAGTAGGATCCAAAGACAAAAATGGTAAACCCCCAGTTTTTATTGTATACACAGTTTGGATGGATGGTTTGGAAAATTGTCACCGACCATGTGGCTCCCTCTATCCAAGAGGGACCATGATGCACGGTTACCTAGAATCCCCATATGGTTGTTAAATCCAATTGGTAACCAAGGTCTATCCCTACCCAAAAGAGACCCTAAGATGCACCATTTCCTAGGCAAAGTTTATGGTTTTTACAAACCATGTTCCAACCATGTGTTTCATCATGGTTGGCCTCTTTTACGCACCTTTCATGGCCTAAACCCTGCATGTCACCCATAAAACTCATTGTACACATGAGAACCACCACAAAATCCAAAAAAAGTAGGTTTAACCAAAATTTAAATAATGATTAACAGTTACATATGGTCATGATTCTACAACCATCCCACCATATAATGTATCATCCTTGATCTATACATCCAAACCATACAATGACTCCTAGTACAGGGTTCGGGCCATGGGGCCCACCTATCAACATTTATTTCCTATCATTTCACCTAGATATAGAAATGTCATTATAACTATTGGAACCCAAAAAAGTGTTACCAGAAGTGAGCTTCTCCACCATAAACCACAAAAACAATCTTTATGATCCCCATGGATCCGTCAATCTTGACCTTATCACTGACAAAATCAATATAAGCGATGGGTTTGTTAACATAATTTCTCCACCATGATTAGGACACCTACTAGGGACTACATTACCCAAGAAGAGCTAACCTGAATTACCTTGTTCTGATCACCTCAACAGATCATTGATGAATATTCTTTGTGCCATATCACCCAATTATTTCATGCTCTAATAGGGACTCAAGACTATCCTCAATTGAGGTATCATCTAGATTTTAACCACATCTTAGGACCCACCCCGGTCCACAACTCGATGTCCAAATATTCTTAGTCCATTTCATAACATTTGAACGGCCAGACCCATGGAGAACGTTAATATTAATTTACTGAGCTAGTGAAAACCTAAGACACCGATTATTACCAAAACCAAAACACCAGTATAATGCTCAGCGTATCCAAACTGACTCTTACTTTTTCTCTCGTAATTGATCGACCACATTCCCTCAATGGTGCTCCCCACCATACATTTTATCATTCCACCACCATCTTCTAGCGTTTTACAATTTCATTAATAGATCATAGTTATCAACACATCATTAAGTGACGATGGATTACATGACACCAATTTCATTACCTCTTACCAAACTGAGTTGGGATATCCAGTCATAATTACTCTATTTATGCTCATTATCTATTATTTGCATGTTTCCCTGCTACCTAGACATTTTTCCTTTTACCGAAGGCATATCTCATCATCTGTACACACTTACTAAAGCCCGTTATCAACCTCCAGTGGAACATCACCACCATAGAATCTACTGCACTATGAAACATTGTTGGATCTACAACTCCCACAATCTCCAACCATTCCAAGCACTTAGATCACCTCTAAAAGGTTCCTAATTTTGATTCCTTCAATCAACTCAATAAAACACTACATCTTCGGTCCACCTAGCCGTTTTCAGGGAATTCCTACATTCCATTACATACTTATCATTAGAATCATGATGCCACTACATCAATTCCATGACATCCTTCATTTAGACATGTTGGACCTATCACTTCTCACATTGGATTATTGTCATGACCTCTCTGTTCTTTAAATTGAAATTTCCATGTCTCGTGAATCGATAAAAAGATGAACGTAAAACAGATACGCGGCTCTCCATATATTCCCAGGACAAAAAATCAATATTACACACTACTTATTCTTGGATTACGGTTACAAAACCCATGGAATTACCTGATTCCATGTATATTTTGATGACCTCACCAACAACCATTTTATTTTTCCCCACAACACAACTCCAAATGTTCCACCACATGAGCATAATATCTTAGGGGACCCATACCCAACCAAAACATAGTCAATTTTCTATGTGTATTGCCAGAGCCTTCCCTATTCACCTAAAACAATATTACAATATTAGACAAGATATTCAATAGAAAAAATCATACAAAGATGACATTGGTGAACAAAAAAATATAACCATCACTGATTTCACATCACTTTATGTGTGCACATCAACCGACCACATGTATTATGCTTCCCTGCCTTCCAAAATTTCATTCACACTCAACACCACAACTCGAATGTGGTTTCCAACAAAGTCTAACCACCACTTCAAAATCCTCAGTAATGTGGTCATGACTGATGATTCCTACTAAAATAACATCTTTTTTCAAACTCATGATGTTCGGGAAAGATATTTGTGATCTACATGGAAATACATCGACCACCACACCAATCCACAACCCAAAAATCTCATGCATAAGTAGTGTATCCTACTATGATCACCCAGAATTATGACTGATGTTTATCATGATACACCTATTCATGAATCCCAATGACATCTTGAATTTTCTAAAATGATCCCACGTCTAGGTCTCCTCATGGAACTCAAGCTGTCTAAATATCTTATGATGGCACTCTGAGAATAAATCTTGATATTAGGAGTCATGCATCATAAGAGCTATTCCTAACACCCACACAGTTATATGTATATGCCTCCTAGTCTGTTAGCCTCATTGGACTCGAGGAATTCTCAACATTATCATCCAATGTACCATCCATTCTTACAAGAAATCTTAACCACTCTAAAAACAACATCTTTAACTATGACACGAATACTAGAAGCTACCATTCATTATTTGGTCAGTCGTGTATCATTCTGCAATAATCATCACCAGTAACAGCATCAACCACTATCAAGTACTTGAGGAAAGTCTCCTAATGTCCTTGAAACTTCCCAAAACCAACCATATGATTGTCCACAAGATGTAAACTGTCTTCATTGTAAAGAGATAGAATCATTACAATACACTTTTACCAAACATGATGGCATAAGATATGCATTGATAATGACAATAAATATAATAATTTTCCATCACATATTAAAGAACCTTTCACACTGGGCCATCCTACCATGAGGGTACCATAAATTTCCCAAAATTTTATACTCATATCCATAACTTGAATTGCATATCTATAACCATTTTCTTTTACACATAGAATTCCAGGACAAAGTGTTTCTTTAAAATGTTCTCCATTTCCACTTATGATGTCTAATCATTCACATGTTACGTACACACCCAAAAGTACATGAAACCATGACCAATTCCCTTTTCTAGAACACCATGAAATTCAATTGATACTATCTCCATAAATAAAATAAATTCATAACAATGTCCATTATATCTATCTCTCCCTGAGACATTGAAATTTTAGACCTAAAAAAACTGCTAATCATGGATGGATACCCTACCCCCATTCCAATAAAATTGCATCCAACACACCATTAAATCATTTACTCTCGGTTTCACACCAAATATAATCACACAAGTATATCAAAACCATGTGCCAAAACCACACTCTTGTTTCCAAAACACTACTCACAATATTTCAAACTACATGGGTTACAACATCCATATCATTAGTTGTCCTTTCACAACCTCAAACTTATCAACTAACCAATGACCTGACATGAAATATTACATTAACTAACACATCAAAACCATCATGGAATCAAATTCAGTAACCAATGTTCTCCAAACTAAGGTTCTCTCACTACCCAAAACACACACACACACATGATCAATGACCAAAACAAGGTTTAATAAAATTCACCTTTTAAAATAAATTATATAAAATATCATGTAAATATCAAAAGTCAAAATCCAACATTTCAAAAGTAGACCACAAATGAACGGATCCCAAGGAACTATCAATAACATGATACACATAGATTAACTATCAATACTATGTGACTAGCATGGTGATGAACTCACACAATAGATAATTCCATACTGAACCAAGAGATATGACCTCAAAAATCTATAACATCACATCCATGTGCCCGACCCATGGGGAAAATAAGAATCGACTAATATATTACTATCCAAGCACTAATTCCTATACTTGGAATGTAAATTTTTCCATCATACATGATGTTGTACTAACCTAGGTATGAGATCACTATCAATCCTTGAAAATATCACAGTGTTCAAAATACCTGACCCTAAACTGTAATATAATAGACATGCAATGTTACCACTTTGTAGCATCTTCAACATAGTGGACACTTTCTTGGACCCCCAAGTCAGTATATCACATGACCTCAAGAGCACCTCCAAATATGCTAGATGATTTTGACTAGAAGCAAGGGTTTATGGATAAATGTTGGGGAGACTATACCCACTTTCAAGTATAATCCCACTATAGAAATATAATCATATAATACAAAACATAATAGGAAAAAATTAATGGACAAAATGTGAAAATAATAATAAGTAACTGTGAAAAACATACTATAATGACATGTTGAATACACTACATTTATGGTAGTTAATAAAAACCTAAAAAACCAAAACTACCACAAGACCATGAATATAGACCCATGTCCCAACCTAGTATAATACTCCCATTCTCTATACTATATCACATGCATTACTAAACATAATGTCCATATCCTGAACCTGTATCGAAACATAAGTAGTGTCTTATCAAGTACCCATGTACCATGGAGCCCGAGTAGGTTGTGAGAAAAATTCAGTAGTCAATCACTATTTTTTATAATTGAATATCTAGTCTATAAAACGATTTAAGAGACGATAGAATCACAATAAATAAATAAGAAAAAATGTAAAGAATTTAAATTATTATCTAGTATATATTTTATTAATTATGTTTTCTATGGAAAACTAATAACAATACTAACGCATGTCACATTGGGAGTCTATGAAAATCCATAAGGGTTTAGATACACTATTAAGATCAAAGTGTTTTTTATAATCAAAATTTATCACATAACAGTTCGTTAAAAATATTCATCAAATCATCCAGTTCATTTGTCCCATGGTTTAGACATTTACATCATTTATTCTACCACATAATCTGGTCAATTATTATTTGTAAGGGAATAAGATATGTTATATATCTCACTAGGGAAAATAATTTCACAAGAAAATATATCACACGTACATTGGATCCTTAGTTCAGGTAGTTTAATCAATTATAGCACACATACTGTGAAGCCTCAATCTAGGTCTCCACATCAAATGAAACTATTATGGGCTAAAATTAATAGTTTGAGTTCCTACCCCATATGTTCGAAGGGTGGTTTTAGAAAATCAGTGCCAAAAAACATGTATGTGAATCCTTAGTCCAATGTACCGCACCATTAAACCATGAACACATTCTTATTTCTATATTCTCTACATACACCATATCACAGACCATACACAATAAATAATCAAAACAACCAAATCTAACAATTACTCAACATGCAAATTAACATAAATTATTATCCCATTAGAACATTCAAAAATTATGGTTCACAACCCATTTTACCCATTTCCCTTTAACAAGCCTTAACCCATTATTTATATTCAACAATTAGCACACATTAGCCTAAATTCATCAATTCATATACACTAGTCCATTTAACACATTTATAAATTAACAAGTAATAATATGTTTAACATGTTCATTATTTCACATGTATTAATCCACTAATTCATTTCAAGTACAATTAATAGGGCACACGACACTATCACATTATTAATACAACCCATTTCATCAAATTACATCCAATTCCTTATGTTATGTCATCAACTATGCACATTCTCTATTCAGTTAAATTCACAACCTTGTTATCATTCCAAAATAATAATCATGGTCTTATATTATTATCCTATAGATCAATTCCATAACCATGGTCCCAATGAACACTTAAATCCACATCATGGTATAAAAACACAATTCAAGATAATTATTTGAAATCATCATGAATCCACCCTTCAAAACATGTTTCTTCTTCTTTGAAAACAATAACATGCCCCAAGGCTTTTATTCCATTTCAACCATCCAAGAAACATTAGAACATTTAAAAAAAGGTAAATATGACCTCATTTCATTCATCATTTGGAATCTCATAGAAAATCATATTTCATAATAAATTTGAGTTCAACACCTCATTTTTAATCATTAGTCAGATTAAAACATTATTTTACATCAATAAATCAATAACTGTGTCAATGCCTAAAAACACATCTTTATGCCCATTTTAATCTTCCTAGGTATTTACTAAAGCAGTATTATAATCTTTTTCAATTAATATAATAACCCTTACACATAACCAATTGAACTGGTACTTCCCAATCACTCTAATAATTCCACAATATTATTATTTAAAAATTATATGCAATATTTATAATCATATGACATACCCCATGGATACCCCTAGGTTTGGTCTCACTCACCAATAGATCTAATGGGGTTTCTAAAGGGTTTACCACCCCAATATATGGCCCAAATCATCTTTCTTAACCCTAGACATCAAAATTTTAAATTGAAGTGGAATAACACAACTACATCCACATATAGTAGATCAATACTAGGTAGAAAACCTTTAAGACCACCTACCTCATGTTCATTGATGAATAGTTTCTTATCCTCAACCATTGATTTAAACAGAAAAACCTATTAAATCCCCAACATTGAATCTACTATAAAAGTATCGGATTTAGGGGTTCAAAAGGATATAATTGTATTTACAAGTCCCAAACTCGATAATATGGAAAAGTGGGGCATCAGACACACTATAAGCTTTGATTTTCACAAAACGACACTACAATCACCCAAGAATCAAAAAGAATCGCTCCTCGGCGGTGATTTAAATTCATCAAACGTGTTGTAGGGGGTTGAAAGGGGTGAATAATATGGGAATAAATAAATAATATCAAGTAGTAAAAATGTTAAAACCCCAAATTATAAGGGACAAATGGTTAGGTCACACAGTTAGCCAAACCGTGTGCCAATCGTGTTGGTCCCTCTCTATATGAAGGGAAAAGACACACTCTTTTTGGGATGAACCCACATGCATTGGAAAAACACGTGGTAACCCTATTATAACCTCTTTTCAAAAAGGGTACCCAAGCTTCAAAATTTCCTTGGATCGGTGCATGGTGTGTAATAACATTACGCAAACCATAGGCTTCACATAGTTTGCCCTCTTTCCCCCTCCATTGATGTCCCTAACCCCCCTAAGACACCCTAAAAACTCCTCATATACCTAAGAACCACCTCATTAGTTGAAAAAATATGTATAAAAAAAATTAAATAATGGAATACAATTACAAAATGATAGGATATCAAAAAAACAGAAGGCTCTACTAGAAAACTATCCCAAATCCCATCAAGGGTATCTATGAAAATTGACTAGCTATAGTGCGAACCAAAGATTCCTCACTAGCACATATACTTGAACATCAAGAATTAGGTCTCTACATGATCCACTACCATCTATTCTCAACCTGAATGAATACATATGGTCTAAACATACTCCGAGGTGTACATATAGTTGGTGAGAAATAAATCTCAGAATGCCATCCCTAATTGCAGTCCTACCAAATATAGTCATGATATGTGCATGTAAAATTTGTCATGTCCAACATAGCTAAACGTCAATAAAAGTATAATGGATAAAATAGATAGAAATGAATATAAATATATAAAAAAATAGTAACAAATACCTTAGGTTCTAACCTAAAACAAGCAAGAAATATACCCCCTCTATGACCCCAGCTATAGGAATATTAAAAAATACCCTACATAGGTACTATTTCACGTGTGACCACTTGATTAAGAAGGATCCCCAATGTATAATGAAAGGATAAGAACACATGAAAGACCCCATGATCTAATACTAAGATTAAAATCACATAATGTAATCTAACATGAACTAGGAATACAAAGGAATCATATGAATTAGTAGTCAAGACTATATAATGAAAAATAGGTTCACTACAATGAAAAATAAATTCCCCAATACATGAAGGGTGAATGATCCTGTTAGCACATCACTGGGACACTTGATTGAGCCAAAAATATAAAATAGTCCTTGATAGAGAAGTAGTATCCAAAATTTGAAAAACCTATTCCTAGTATAATACCTGTGCTAAAGAGGTCTTCCTCATACATAATGTCCATTTCCACCCTAGCCTGCCTCAAAACAACCAACCAAACACCAAAGAAGGGGAAAATATTCAATCTTAGAGAAATACCCCTGTTAAATAATATACTAATTCTATCTTGACCCATTATTCCTGAAAAATAACAACCTCAAACCTCCAAAACACAACTCAAACAACAAGTTATATTAATTATCACTCCGACTAACCAAAACCAATGAACCATTACCGAAACTCTACATGGGAAACAAACTATAGGGAAACCACCATGTATCAAAAAACCTCAACATAAATGACACCATACAATGGAGATACACAAGAAAATAGTATCTCATGAATGAAACCCTATGATGTAATCCTCCACTTGATCGAAATATCAAGATGAGCATGTTTATAAGATCCATGGGTAGAGTCCAGTCACAATGCTAATGCATAAATTCCTAGAGGTTTATCCTTAAAAAAAACCTCACCTATAAGTTTTTCCCTCAGAATATATCACATTGATATATCTCAAACTCATCTCAAAAGAAATCATTTGAACTATACATGTGACGATGTAAATAATCCACCATGGATCCTCCCAGTCTACACCTTAAGTGATTAGAACTAAACCTAATCCATCTAGATTATCAATCACAAAGGTAATATATTTGATTAATCATTCCTTAATATTTCAAAATAACCACAATAAAACTATCATGGAATCCTAAATACATTTTAGTAAACAATTTCACACACTTACATAAGCCTTATAACTCAAAACCCAAGCTTGGATAGATTCTTAAACAATAACAAAAACCTAACCATCCTGAATAATTATATTTAGTCCAAAATAACACCAATAGTTCTTATAAGTAACAAAATATTATATCACTATGATCTATGTAAAAAACACTCATAATTAACTACTTATAAGTCCAATTATGACTCTGGGGAATAAAGAAATACAAATCCCATTTCCTAGAAAAGTACACATCTTGTACTCTAAAACATACATATGGCCATGTTTTTCTACATAGATAGAGTAGACAAGGGGTCTATCCATGTACTAGAACAAGACTAAGATATAAATGGGTTCTGTAAATGTAACACTATAGGGGTTTTATCATGAGTACATGGCTTCATATAAATATCCTACTACATGCGGTGTAGCCATAGTACACTACACGTACTTCCAAACTCTACCTTCCCATGAACATGGCGACGTGGACATGAACATTATCGAATACTACTACAAGGAGTTTTATTAAATTACATGTTGTTTAATTCTAAAAATTATATCTTCCTTGAAAAGGAATAACTCACAAAACAAGTGTATTAGTCCACGAACTATGTAATTGGTATTTCTATAATGGAAATGCCTCTTATCACCCCAAAACATGACAATTCACACAAAAACTTCTAGATCAACCCTTTAGTGGTTCGTAAAAACCAAAAAAAATATTAAATCATATAAATATATATATCCATGATGATTTATGGAAAAATATAACAAGTTTATACCTTTTGGTGGAAACCACTGAATATATATTTTGAGTCACATTATGCAGCCTCGCATGGTGATCCAGTGTGACCCATGCTTCATGGCGACGAATCCTTCTCCCCTATCCCTATTATATACCTCCAATATCCCTCTTATATCTCTTTTCAAAAAGAAATCCTATGGGATGGGTTGTATAAAACCTATGTTAATGTAATAGAATAAAATAAAAATAAAGAGAAAGGAATGAAAAAAAATGTTGGAATAAAAGGTGTCCCAACCCATCCTCAACACATGACATGAGGTTATTCCACACCTTTGAAAATACCCAATTCATGTCTCAATGTTTAAGTTAGAATTCATATATGAATCATTGAATATATGATATCATCAAACATACAGGTATAAATTTATAATATTAAATTAATTAAATATTAAATATTATGGCAAAACTAGTTTATCTCTTTATTACACTAATCACATTTCATTAGGTAAACAAATTTTTCCTCAACCATGAGATTGTTTGGAAAAATTATCCAATTTCTCTCAATATGAGAAATTTTAATTTTCCCCTTGAACGACACATGAGGGAAAAAATTCAAATTTAACATCTTTTTCATAAATAGTCATGAAGAATTTCTGTAAAGATCGGGAAATTTCAAGGAAATTTATTTCTTAAATACTTTTTAATTTTACGAGTCTATAGTTTCTGATGGCAGTTGATTCCAATGCCCGGTGTGCCCGAAATCAATTTCTGAAGTTTTGTTCAGGTACGTTCAATAAATGTATGTTCAAGTTTTTCTATCTTTTGAACCGGTGCTCGGAATCGAAATCTGAGGGAACTGATGAACCCACAATGCCAATATTTATATAAGGGGACCTTTACCACAGTTTCATTTTATGCGGGTTGAGAATTAATTTTTTGGGAATTTAGAATAAAATAAATAAAATTTGTGGTAAACAATTTTATTTATGGATGGTGGTTATTTCCTCCCAAGTGGATTTAGATGTGGGTCCCATACCCACATAACCTCCCATGAGAGTGTTTAGTGTGGTGGGACCCACACGTGCCCTAATCCTTTCATATCCCCATAACTCCCATTAACTCCCATAAACCCCCTTGATTACTTTGACAACTATCCCATTAATTATGTGATCTCTTCACCTACCTCTCTCTCCCATTAATTTTTGCCAAAACTTTTAATTAATGAATTGAACCCATTAATTTATTAATTAGAGTGTTTGAATTTTGAAAATTCTTGTGTGAATAAAATAACAGCCTTAGGTATTATTTTAGTTTGGCATTCGTTGTGTTGAGTGAATTTTGGAAGAGCTCTAGAGAAATAGAAGAACACATTTATTCTCTCGACGAAGAATTTCTCCGATGAAGAATGTGAAGTCACCAATGACACTTCTTCTTCGGGTGCACTCTGACATCAACGGAATGGAGTTTATTCTTCCGCGACGCCAGACCACCGCAACCTTTGTCTTCTTCAACTCTGTCTACGAATGAACCTTATTTGGAGGTAGGGGTTTATTATAATTTATAAGTGAATAAATTATCTCCTTTTTGTTGAATTCTTTTGAATAAATTATGCCAATTGATACTACCTAACACGGAGGTCGTGGGCCAAACGAACACATCCCAATGACCCTCCGATGTTTTCCTAATTTTTATTCTTGATAGAGGCGCGTTGGAAGAGGAGGTGATGAACAAAGGTGGCGGCCACGTGCTAGCCGTGTGCGGAAGAACTTTGACCCGCAACCGTGGGCCGCTCGGTCGAAGAACAACCGGCCGGCTGAATCCGGCTGGGGTGGTGGAACCACGGTGCCCCATGGCACCACGTTGCGGAAGACCGCAACCCCCGTTCTGCGGGCCCCTCGGCGGACGAACCGGCTTGCAGGCAGCAGGCCAGGCTAGGAAGACCTGCATCGCTAGGAGGGTGTCATGCTGAAGGAACCGCGGCCTGCCCATGCGGGCCGCTCACGCCCGGAAGACCATCCGGTGTTGGCCGTCCAGACTGGTGGGTGGAGCAGCTTGGCACAACCATTTCGGGAGACCCCCCCCCCCCCCCCCCCGTAGCGCTCGACTACCCAGGCCGATCCGCGACCGGCCTGGATGGGTCGTGCCCTCTCGGGTCGTGCCGCGCCCCCTCGGGCCGGGCCGCACCCCACCTGGCTGGGGTACACGCTTCACCAGGCTGGTCCGACCCTCTTCTGGGTCAGACCCACCAAATCGGGTCGGGCCGACCTGCCAGCCCATTGGGCTTAACGGGCCGGGCCAATTTTCACTTAAACGTGAAAAACATCATGACCTCACATCCGATCGACACGCCTTCTATGACATTGGGACCCACGAGACGAAGTGTTCCTTTTGCGATTCTCTAAGTATGTTTTGTATTACTTTGGAAAACGGCCAGGTTTGGAATGAGCGTATTTCCAACCGGGCCCCTGGAATGGAAAATCCAATATCTCTCAAACCGACTGTTCGATTGACGCGCCCATCTGTCACTTTGGGTTCCTTTTGATGTGACAGATCTTTGGGGTACATCAACTATATGGTTCGTGATAGTTGATGTGACAACCCCTTTTCATGAGGAGCGGACCCTCACGGAATCGAGCGTGCTGTGTGTGGGAAACCTAGAGCTGGCTACGACACCATGACTACCGTACTGGAATCCTCCGTGGGTTCAGCAACGACGACTACCATACTCGAATCCTCCATGGGTTCAGCCATGATGACTACCGTACTGGAATTATCCCTAGGTTTGATTGCAATTACTACTTTTTTATCCTACGTGGGTCCTACATTTTGACTTCTGTTATAGTATCCTACGTGGGTCCGACAGAGTAGTTGTTCTAGTATCCAACGTGGGTCTGATACCTTAGCTTGTCTATTATCCTACGTGGGTCTGACAACATAGATGAATCAGTGACTACATCTGGTCATCTTTATCACTTTATGAAAGAATGTATACCTATGTGAGCTGAATATTGACTTTCAATCATTTTCATCGATGGGATTTTCTTCATTCCTATGTTCACTGGGTTATTCTTGGGCTCGAGAGTTTGAGCCGAACTCGGATCAATGACTTAAGTATATGTATGGGCATATACCTAAGTAGAGTTGGTTGATATTTCGTGATTTTATCTTTTAATTGTGGATTATCCTTAGTGGATTCAGGGATACCTTCGGTGGCCTCAGGGTCCCAACTGAGTATTTTTATACTCACCTCTCCACGGGCTATGCCCACACTATGGTGTGTTGGATACAGACGACAAAAAACACTGATCGTGGTAGATACTTTTGGAGCTGGACGATACCTGGAGGTGGACCACTCGGTGGGATGTACACAGAGAGGATGGATGGACTCGATGTGCTGAGTAGACCATCTTTACCTGCCCTTTAGGTGGGATTCCCGGAGGATGACTCAGTGGTTTCTGCTTTACTTTATTGGTGTTGTACTAGTCTTTTAGTTTTACTGTACTCACTGTTGGTCTTTTATTTCTGGCCCCTTCCTTTTCAGCACTTACTTTTGTATACAGTTTTACTTGTGTTTACTTTTGTTGCGTACTCTATTGTGTATGTTTACTATATAAAGGACATGCCTTCCCTTTTTATCGGGATTTATGCCTTGGGTGCTAGTCTCCTGCCCCATGCCTATGGAAGGCGGGCTTGGGGTAGTCACGGCACGGGCCCCGAGTACGGGTCGTGAAAAATTGGTATCAAAGGTTTCGGTTCTACCACAGAACTTAGGACTCTGATTATTTCTCTTCTCTAAAGCAATAATGTTAAGATTATTGAGTGTATTCTTCAGTCCAGGGAGTCCAGTGTTGGTGTGGCGGCCGATGTATCAACACAACAAGACCCTAACCTCTGATTTCAGAATCAGTGCAAGAAAACACTGATTGCATGTGTGTTTCATTTAAAAAGTTTTCTTTGTGATTTCATTGTGTCAGCTCACTAAGTATATTGTTTGACAATGGCGCACCTGTTTCTTTTCAGGATAGCCCCACGAAGGCAGCCAGCTAGGGTTCCGAGTTACATTTGAGAGGGCATCCCACCGAGCGACGAGGCCTCGGTGCAGGGCCCCATTACAGCGGAGGCACTAGCTGTACCAATACCCACTAGGACACCAATACCACCAGCCCCAGTAGCAGAGACTGCATGCCGCCTGAGTGTGGTGCACGAGTTCCAGCTCCAGAGGCTGCCCAGGTTCCGCGGAGAGACGGACGCTCAGGCTGCTGAGGATTGGCTGGAGTCTATCGTTAGAGTATTCAGATTGGTAGGGACACCAACCGACCTTAATATGATCCCTACCGTGAGTCTCTAGCATGAAGTAGTAGGTATATGGTAGAGCCTGATTCCCTAGGTACATGACAAGGCATCTTTACTCTGGACGGATTTCGAGAGTCTCTTTCACTCGGAGTTTGTCACAGCCACCCTTCGTGCGGTGTGGATTCTGGAGTTACTTCATCTGCGGCAGGGCAGTATGACAGTAGCTCAGTACCCATCGAGGTTTACGGATCTATCACGCTACTCCACTAACATGGTATGAGACCCATTCTTCAGGGTTCTGACCTTTGATCAGGGACTAAAACATTAGATCTGTGGTTCGATGATCTCCCTCAGCATTCCGATGCAGCTGGGAGTGTTGGAGTGAGCCCTTCTTATGGAGATCTTTCTCGTTGATCCGACACCAACAGCGAGACCCATCGTAGGGTGATACGTTGCGGAGTCTTCTATAGCCCGCAGTTGACAGTTGACATAGAGGTCCAAGCGAACTAGGCCATCAGGTGAGCGACCACAGGATACAGGTTCAGTTGTACGGGGAACAAGAAACTGAGCCAGCTATATGAGGAGCATTCAGTGCTATGCATGCGGCGGGGTAGGGTTACATGGCTCGGGACTACCCGACCTGCCGTGAAGATGAGCAGCAGACAGTGTAGGGACCCCCTGGGAGAGGTAGAGGTTCGATTGTGGTGGTCTGCCTGGAGTGGGTTGACGAGGATGAGGAGCAGGCCGAGTCGCGGGTGGTGGAAAATGTTTTAAGGCTATACCAACACCACCACCATGAGGTCCACTCCACCCACAGGGAGCTGGTGGAGAGAGGTAGGCTCAGCTCCATGTAGTCGAGGCCTACGACCACGGCGCACCAGAGATGATCCAGGATACTATCTGTGTCTACTCCACCCTTGCTGCAGGGATTATAGACACTAGTGCGAGTCATTCTTTTATTTCCGCTGCCCTTGTTCGGAGCTCAAAGATTTTGACAGAGTCGTTGGATCAATCCTTATGACTAGAGACTCCTACGGGAGAAGACTCGACGTTTACACATTGGTTTCATGACCCGTCCTCGGGGTCCATGCCATGACTACCCCAAGCCCGCCATCCATGGGCCAGGGGCTGGTGACTAGTACAAAAGGAGTAAATCTCGACAAAAATGGGAAGGAATTGCCTTTGTAATGTAAACAAACACCACAGAGTAAGCCAGCAGAAGTAAACATTAAGTAAACTGTGTACAAGTAAGTGCGGAAAAGTAAGTGGGCCAAAATACAAACCCAAACTAAAGGTAAAGTACAACTGGAAAGGAAGTATAGAAACTAAAAAGTAATGCAGCAACGCCGAGCTATCCACTAGAAATCCCACCTGAAGCGAGGGTTCAGATAGCCTCCTCAGCTCCTCGGGTCCGGTCGTCTGCCCCGTGTACGTTCCGCTCAGTGGTCCACCTCCAGGTACTGAATCGTCATGATATCCACCTCCAGGCACCAACTCATCGTGAGTCCACCTCCAGAAATCGCCCATCTCTACAAGCCTCAACCTCAATCAGTGATGTACGTAGTCTGCAACCAACACAACGTAGTGTGGGTGAAACCCATGCAAGGGTGAGTATACAATACATAGTAGGGACCCCGAGACCCACGAAGGTCACCCATAATCTACAAAGGATAATCCACAAGGAATGATACAGTCTGGAAGTAACATCTAACACTACATAGGTATATGCCAATACATACGCCAAAGTCATCAATTCTAGTTCGACCCCAACATCTGAGCCTAAGATCGATCACGTACACACCAGGTAGTACATCCCAATCCACATAGGAAAACAAGTCAATCATATCGAAGATAATGATTGAAAGTAAAGTCTCAGCTCACACAGGTATACATCATTTATAATGACAAATGAGATGATCAGATGTAGCCACTGATTCATCTAAGGCGGGACCCACGTAGGATTCAAGTACTGTAGTCATCACCACCAAACATACGGAGGTTTACAGTACGGTTGTCATCATCATCGAACCCATGTAGTATTCTAGTACGATAGTATTCACCGTCAAATCCATAGTTGTAGGGGAAATCCTCCTCTATTGAGTACAGTTGGCCTGCCGCTACAACCATGTGCTTCCCACTAACCTTGGACTGCTGTAGTACTCAACCTGTAGAGTACTATGGGCCTACTGCTACAACCAAGTACTTCCCACCATGGGTCTTCGGCTACAACCAATCGCCCCCCCTTCAAGTATTGTGGGCCTGCTGCTACAACCAAGCACTTCCCACCATGGGTCTCCCCCTTCAAGTATTGTGGGACTTCTGGCTTACTCTGTGGAGTTTTTTTACTTTAGAAAGGCAATTTCATCCCCTTTTTGTCAGGATTTATGCCTTTGGTGCTAGTCGCCAGCCCCTGGCCTATGGAAGGAAGGCTTGGGGTAGTCACGGCACGGGCCCCGAGGACGGGTCATGACAATTGGTTTCGGTAGTGTGACCTTACTCTTGTAGGTGAGAGTGTTGGCTGAGATCTTCTTATAGCGGCGTCGAGGCCTTACGACTTCATCATTCATATGGAATGGTTATTTACAGTCCATGCTCAGATCGACTGTATTAGGCGCAAGATGTAGTGTGTCCACACGGATGGGACCAGGTTCACCTTCACTGGTGATAAGGGAGCCTTTTCAATGCAGGATGGACATACACATAGGAGAGGGTAGCCGATCACACATCAGTTGTCTAGTCTCATCCTCAGAGCAGTTTATGTGCGGAGTCCGAGTTTTCCTGTTATGGTGGATCAGTATGCTGAAGTCTTTCTTGAAGACGTTCCAAGACTTCCTCCTCGCAGAGAGGTAGAATTATATATAGACATGTACCCTAGGACAACACTGATATCAACTCCATCATATCGGATGGCTCCTGCCAAGCTTCGTGAGATGCGGTTACAGTTGGATGACTTGCAGGGGGAGGGATTTGTCTAAACCAGTGTTTCACCCTGGGCTTCCCTGATTTAGTTCGCCATGAAGGTGGATGGGAGCTTGCAACTATGTGTTGACTACCGTCGTCTGAATCAGGTGACCGTGATGAACAAGTACCCACTCTCGATGATCGATGACCTCTTTGATCAGCACAAGGGAGCACGATGGTTCTCGAAGATAGACCTGCAGCCAGGCTATCACCAGCTCAAAGTTTGAGACGAGGATGTATAGAAGATGTCTTGCAGGTGTTAGTAGAGCCATGTACGAGTAATTGGTTATGCCCTTCGGCGTACCCAATGCACCAACAGTGTTCATGAGTCTCATTAATAGGATCTTCTGTCCTTACCTCAATCGTTTTGTCGTAGTCTTTATTGATGACATACTGATTTACTCAAATACTGAGGAGGATCACGCCTACCACTTGCGAGTTGTACTAGATACACTATGAGAGCACCAAATTTATGGTAAGCTCTTGAAGTGCTGGTTATGGATTCGAGAGTTTCACTTTCTGGGACATGTCATCTTGGAGGCAAGAGTTTCAGTGGATCCAGTAAAGATCGAGGTAGTAGTTGCTTGGGATCCACCAAGGTGGGTGATGGAGGTGCGGAGTTTCATGGGTCTGGTTGGGTACATTTTAAGATTTTTTCTAGGCTTCTCCAGAGTTTCAACACACCTTTTAGCCTTGAAAATTAATGAGAAACCCTTCGTGTGGTCAGATATATGTCAAAAGAGCTTTCAGGAGCTAAGGTAGAGGCGGACTAGTGCGCCCATCTTGAGGCTACCAAAGGAGGGCCTTTGGTACGTAGTGTACTACAATGCATCAGGGACCGGACTCAGGTGTGTCCTGATGTAGGAATGAGTGGTGATCGCATATGCTTCACGATAGTTGAGACAACTTGATCATAACTATGCTACCAATGACCTGGAGTTAGCATAAATGGTTTTCTCCTAGAAGATTTGGCGGAACAATCTGATGGAAGAGTGCTTTACAGTCTACTCTGACCACCAAAGTCTCATGTACATCTTCTCACAGAAGGACCTGAAC
The DNA here is from genome assembly GCA_963277665.1 of Viscum album. NCBI lineage: Eukaryota > Viridiplantae > Streptophyta > Magnoliopsida > Santalales > Viscaceae > Viscum > Viscum album. The sequence goes on along the minus strand of OY728137.1, from coordinate 462,161,421 downwards.
TTGAGAAAGTGGTGATGGATCGAGTTCCTCCAGGACTATGACTTTGGGATAGTCTATACTCCTAGGAAGGGGAACGTTGTAGCTAATTATCTCAGCAAGAGATTAGGCATACAACTACTAAGAGAGAAGACAGAGAATATTTCCGCATTGCAGATATTTTTTGTGGATAGAGATGGAGAAACCTTTCTATAGTCACTCACAGTCACCCATCCACTCCTTTAGTGAGTCAGAGAGGCACAACATGGGGACGTTGATTGTGAGACGTTACGTGCTCATATATCCATATGGTTGGCGCCTGATGGATTTTCTGAATGAGGGGAGCACATCATCCTCTTCAGGAGATGTACTATGGTACCAGTTGCACAGTAGGAGGAAGTGTTGTGGGAGTTCCACACTTCCCCTCTAGTGGTACATACAAGAGTGGTAAAGATGTATCAGGACCTCAGATGATAGCACTGCTAGTCTGGTATGAAGAAGGTTGTATTAGAGTTCCTTTCACGATGATTCACTTATCATCATGTGAAGGCGGAGCACCAGATACCAGTAGGATTGGTACATCCCTTAGAGGTCCCATAGTGGAAATGGGATGTGATATCTATGGATTTCGTGATGGGGCCTCCACGTACATCCAGAGTACACGACTCTATTTGGGTGATCGTAGACCGACTCACCAAGTCGGCCCACTTCATACCGATCAAATAGAAGGGATCAGTAGAGAGATTGGGACGCCTCTACATTTATGACAGCATACGACATCATGGTGTTCCATCGTCTATCGTTTCTGCTCGAGATGCAAATTTCACATCCCAGCTGTGGAAGGGGTTACAAGAGGCTTTTGGGACGCAGCTAAGTCCGAGCACCACCTTTCATCATTAGACAGACGACCAGACAGAGAGGACCATTCAGACTCTAGAGGACATGCTCTGTGCATGTGTACTTGACTTTGGTCGTAGCTTGGAAGATCCCTTACCCTTGGTGGAGTTTTTGTACAACAAAATCTACAACTCCTCCATCGGGATGGCACCTTACGAGGCACTGTATGGCCGACCTTGTAGATCAACTCTTTGATGTACTGACCCTTGGGAGTCAGCACTTGTAGGACTGGTGATGGTGCAGGCTACTACGGAGATGCTGCAGATCATCCATGAGTGGATGAAGACTGCACAGAGCAGAAATAAGCCATATGCTATTTGGAGACGGAGACCACTATAGTTTGAGGATGGTGACCACGACTTCCTACAGGTCTCACCTCAATGAGGTCTATAGAGATTTGGCCAGGGCAGCAAGTTATCTCTGCATATCATCGGACCATTCCAGGACCTCAGTAGAGTAGGCAAGGGGTCTTAACGCCTGGCCCTTCAACCTTAGTTATCTCAGCTGAAGTGATACGTGCATGACCCGTCTCACATCATTGACCATGGGGAGCCGGACATCGATGATGGGGAAAAATTCACGGAGGTCTCGGTGGAGATTGAGGATCCACAGGAGAAGGTCCTACATGGGTGGTCTATTCATCTCGTGCACATTCACTGGCATCACGGGAACCTCTAGGAGAGAAGAAGGGAGCGGGAGGCTCGGATGCGTGCTCAGTACCCCCATTTGTTTCTCTAGTGTGTGTTGTTTCTTTTGGGGGATGTAAAACCCTATGGTGGGAGTAATGTAAAGACTCGGAAATTTCAAAGAAATTTTTTTCTTAAATACTTTGTAATTTTACGAGTCTGTGGTTTCTGAAGTCACTTGATTCCGAGGCCCGGTGTGCCCGGAATCAACTTCTGATGTTTTTTTGGGTACGTTCAGTAAACGTACGTGCAAGTTTTTCTATCATTTGAACCGATGATCAGAAGAGAAATCTGAGGGCACCGATGAACTCGCAGAGTCGGTATTCGCCTAAGGGGATCCTTACCACAGTTGCATTTTATGCAGGTTGAGAATTAATTTTTGGGAATTTAGAATAAAATAAATAAAATTTGTAGTACACAGTTTTATTTATGGATGGTGGTTATTTCCACCCAAGGGGAGTTAGAGGTGGGTCCCACACCCACATGACCTCCCATGATAGGATTTAGTGTTCTTGGACCCACACATGCCCTAAACATTTCATCTCCCCATAACTCCCTTTAACTCCCTTAATCCCACCTTGATTAATTTGACAACTCTCCTAGTAATTATGTGATCTCTTCACATCCCTCTCTCTTCGATTAATTTTCTCCATCAATTTTAATAAATTAATTGAACCCTTAAATTTATTAATTAGAGTTTTTGAATTTTGAAAATTCATGTGTGAATAAAATAATAGTTGTAGCTATTATTGTAGTTTGGCATTCATTGTGTTGAGAGAATTTTGGGAGATCTAGGGAGAAATAGAAGAACACTGTTATTCTCTCGATAAAGAATATCTCCAACGAAGAACATGAAGTCACCAACTATGCTTCTTCTTCAGGTGCACTCTGACATCAATAGAATCCACGTCCTTCGTCCGCAACGCCTGACCACCACGACGCTTTTATTTCAAGACTCTGTTTATGAACGAACCTTATTTCAAGGTAGGGGTTTCATATAATTTATAAGAGAATAAATTATCTCATTTGTGTAGAATTATTTGGAATAACTTTGGCCAATTGATACCACCTAACGTAGAAGGCGTGGGCCGAACAAACATTGCCTGACGACCCTGGGATATTTTCCTGATTTTTATTCGCGATAGAGTCACGTTGGAAGAGGCCACAATGAAAGAAGGCTGCGGCCGCGCACCGACATCGTGCGGAAGAACTGCGGCCTGCAACCGTGGGCTGCTCGGCCGAAGAAGAACCAGTAGGCTGAAGCTGGCTGGGCTAGTGGAACCATAGTGCCCCATAGAGCCGCGCTGCCTAAGCCCGCGACCCACGTTTTGTGGGCCCCTCAGCGGACAAACTGACCGGTAGGCGGCCTGCCAGGCTGGGAAGATCAGCGATTCTAAGAGGGCACCGTGATAAAGCAACCACGAGCCACCTGTGCGGGCCACTCACGCTAGGATGACCGGCTGGCTACGGCCGGATGGACAGGAGGGCGGCGCCACTTGGTGCCGCTAGTTCGGGAGATCGGCCCCCCTGCAGCTCTCGTCCAGCCGATCCGAGTCGCGGACAGCCGTGTCGTGCCGCGCCACGGTGGGCTGGGCCACTCCCTGTTGGCCTGGGCCACACACTTCACCAGGACGGTCCCACCCTCTACTGGGCCAGACCCGCCAAATCGGGTCAGGCCGACCCGCCAGTCCACTAGGCATAACGGGCTAGGCCTGTTTTCACTTAAACATGAATAATATAAAGACCGCGCGTCCCATCGATGCCTCGTCTACGACATTGGGACCCTCGTGATGAAGCATTCTTTTTTTTGTTACTCTAATTGATTTTGGGATGAATTTTAAAAACGGAGAGGTTTGGAACGAGTGTATTTCCAATAGGGTCCATGGAACGGAAAAGCCAATATCTCTCAGACCGGGCGTCTGATTGATGCGCTGTCTGTCGCGTTGGGTTTCTTTTGATGAGACAGAACTTAGAGGTAAATAAACTCTATACTTGGTTATAGTTGATGTGACGACCTCTTTGCTTGAGGAGCGGACCCTCCCGGAATCGAGCATGTTGTGTGCGGGAACCCTAGAGATGGCTACAACTGCGACGACTACCATACCGAAATCATTCATGGTTTCGGTGATGATGACTACCGTAGTAGAATCCTCCTTGGGTTCAGTGATGACGACTACCCTACTGGAATCCTCTGTGGGTACAATAGCGATGACTACAGTTCTTGTATCCTACGTGGGTCCGACAGGTTGATTTCTGTTCAAGTATCCTACGTGGGTCCGACAGAGTAGCTGGTCTAATATCCTACAGGGGTTCAACAGCTTAGCTGGTCTAGTATCCTTCGTGGTTCTGACAACTTAGATGAATCAGTGACTACATCTGATCATCTTTATCACTTTACAAAATAATGTAAACCTATGTGAGCAGATTCGTGACTTTTAATCATTATCATCGATGTGATTGACTTCATTCCTATTTGAAATGGGTTGTGCTTCGGCTCAAGGGTTGGTGACAAACATGGATTGATGACATAGGTATATGTATGGGTATATACCAAAGTTGATTTGGTTGATAATTCGTGATTGTATCTTTACATTGTGGATTATCCTTCATGGATTCAGGGAGACCTTCGGGGGCCTCGGGGACCCTAAATAGTATTGTTATACTCACCCCTACATGGGCTATGCCTGCACTACATTGTGTTTGATGCAGATGACAGAAAACATTGATATTGGTAGAGACATTTGGATCTGGATGGTACCCAGAGGTGGACCACATGGTGGGACATACAGAGAGAGGACAGAAGGACCCGAGGTTCTGAGAAGACCATCTGTACACACCCTTCAGGTGGGATTCATGGAGGATGACTCAGTGGTTGTAGCATTACTTTACTACTGTTGTACTAGTATTTATGTTGTATTTTACTCACTGTTGGGCCTATATTTCCAGCCCCCTCTTTTTCACCAATTACATTTGTATACATTTTTACTTATTCTTACTTTTGTTGCATAATCTGTTGTGTTTGTTTACTATATAAAGGCAATGCCTTCCCCATTTATCGGGATTTACGCCTTTGGTTCTAGTCTCTAGCCCCTGGCCTATAGAAGGCGGGCTTGGGGTGGTTACGGAACGATCCCCAAGGATGAGTCGTGACAATTTCATTTAATGATAACAAATATAAATGCTCATATACCCCAATAATCCTTGAAGGTAAACTAGATTTAAAGATTCTTTTTAAACATCATCTCATCAAATAGTACCATGACCATCCACTAACTTGTCTCAAGGAACTAATGAAACAATAATATGTGGGTTATTTAACTACAACTGGTATGATTCCCCCACCATAGGAGTATACTTATCATATCCTTTAAATGAAACATCACACTCCATGGCCAACGTTTCATCCAATATTGAATTTAATGGAATATTGTGGCCAAACCACTTACACGAGACTGCTAACATTGAAAACCAACCATATAACATTACTTAATGAACATGAATGAAACCACCATAATCAAAACACTATAATAAATAAGGAAAACAACCAACATCTATATATGGTTCAATCCCCATTATTAGAATTCCTCAGGACTGAAACAACTCTCAATGAACTCACACGGCCCTGCTAGCACTCCTGATAACCAATGCACACATGCCTTCTCAATAATAATTCCCCCATGAAAATCCACTCCAAAACCCATATCCTCCACATGGGTTATTAATCAAAAAAAAACCTCTAACATAATCTCATGATTAAATGAACCATGACCTAAGTACCTAGGATAACACACATAAACACACTTCTCATGCTCTTCATGGAGGCTATATTCAAAAACTAGACCTCCCCATAACTCCCATTTTGAATCAAGGAAATTTCCTCACATTAGGATCCAATAACTCTTTATCCTCCACATTGGAATCAATACTATACCATTAATGTGTAACCAGACTCTTTCTTTGGGGTAAAAAGTGAATTCACAACCATCAAGGCTACAAATCCAACCGAAACATCACTCCAAAACAACCACAAAATCATGAGTCCACCCCTAAAATCAACAAACCATGAGAGAACCTAGTTTTGTACTACATAATTCCTAGTAAACATCATCCTCATTATATAAATACTTCAAGTAACTAAATCCTCAAGGTAACTCGAGGCCAATCCAATCATCTCCTAGGAATCAATTACTTCCCCAAGCAACCACCACCAACAGTAATATGGAACACCAATGCCCTCACCACTCTGGAAGGGTCTGCATGAATCCCTTAGTGATGGGAATGCATATCCATGACTAGTGAAAACACCTACATGAGATCCATATAAACTTTCAACAGAATAAAGGTTTCGAAAGTTTGGTTGATTAAAATTCCACCATATATTTATATGAGAAAATGTCATACATTTAGTTGTTTAAATTTTTTTAAAAAATAAACTTATTTAATTTGAAAAAAAAACATAAACTATCATATATATTCCATATGGATGGAATGATGAATGATCCTAGGATACTTTCCATCAGTCAAATAATCAAAAAATATTAAATCACAAAGTTAAAAAATATAAGTGCAGAACTTATTGTTAAAATATCCACTCCATAATAGTGAAATCAATGAAAAAAATCCAATAGAACTGGTAACCTATAATTACTATCAGAACAGATATTTGTGACACACTAGACCAGTACCCAACATTGTCTCATACACATTCCTAAATCCCATGTCTATCAACTCCCCATATAGTTATAAAAGGAAAAATAATCCTCTGATATCATTTGGTTATGAACTGGCTTGAGTAGACCCTAGCCATCACTCGATCCGGCATACAAAAAGGCCACAAGAATCCATGCCCATATGCAAGAGGATTATAACGAGAAATGAGAATATAAAATTATACATTCATGAGACTTTTCCCTTATATCACAGTGTAGTATGGAAGAATATTAACTATCATGTAAATATCCACGAACGTAAGATTTCACATAAATAAATAAATTAACGTAAGAACTGCAATAATTTTAATAATTCATATATTCCCAAGGAAAAGTATATAGACACTAAAATCCCATTGGGTTGACCACATATAGAATAATATAAAGAAATATAGACACACAAATCTCTACTTCAAATCAGTGACCTACCACATACCCGGTCTCCATGATGGTTGTATAGCTCCAGTTTGAATCAAATTTTCCACTACAAAATATCTATTCAAACTTTGAACACGGAAATTACTCTTGAACCACCACCGTCTATAAAGAACCTGAAATCATTAATATATTTTACATGTACACCCATGTTCTTGTGTAATGGTTGATAACCAAATCTCATAAGGACATCCAAAATAATATTTTTGACTTATGATTTCCTAAAATGTGAATGTAACACACACCATGTCAATCCATGATGAATGTGGCCACCAAAATAATTGATCATCAAAATACAGAAAAGAGTGAAATAGATTAAATAGGAAAACTAATGAACATATGTTCTAACCTGACAACGATAGTTAAAAAATCCTTCATCATTCCCAAGCCATTGGTACTACAAATAATGGAAAAAAAATATAATTTCAATCATGTCAACAAGATCAAGAATTTCATCTAATCCAATGAAATGACTAGTACACATTCTATACCTCATGATATAACCCAAGGAGTTAATAAACTAAAGATAATCATCCATGTACATGGAATTCAATGGAATGATAATAACTAGTCTTAGGGATTCCATGTCTCCCTCATTGTACACTATAGTGCTCAAAAGTCTTTTACAACATGATTGGGGAAAAATAATATTAGTGACTCACTAGGATTCAAGAACATGTCCCAATAAAATAATCTAGGACCCAGAATCACAATATATACACTGTCCACAAACCCTTTTCCAATAAAAATAATACATCTAAGGAAGTTTAACCCATCCAGATCATCTATTATCACCCTATCTGTACCTCAAAACTAACAACGGACCACATGGTGTAGAGAAACAAAACCAATTTAAATTAAAGGTATTGATCCAATTAAATCCAAATGGTATCCTCCCTCATCATTCCTAAAAATAAAAATCCTAAAAATTCCATGATACATCTCAAAAACCAAGGTTTGATAAAGCTAAAACCTTCTAAATAAAACCATTGAACAATCACCATTCATGTGACATGAAGCCAAAGCACGTGATAACATCTAGGATTCCCAAAACATTGGTATAGTAGTACACCATACATTAGGGATCCTCCACAAAACAAAAAAAATTAATATGTACACACTACAAGGGGATACTCTAGAATAACCAAAACTCATTCAAAAAGTGTTCATAGGAATTGTGGCTGGACTGCCATCTCAAATCCACAGAACAACTGCCCATGACAGAAACCTCAAACAACACCTCACTTAGAAGGGTATTCATAAAATAATTTACCCAAAAATAATATAAAACCCTTATTAATAGTTACCAGTTGAGAAAGACGTACCCATTGACGATCCACAGATATGGATCTTACCGAACGTTCCCTCAAGAAGAGAGAATAACCTCAAGAAACTCTACTAATAATCTGAACAAGGAAGAAACACAATTTTGACATTGAAAATCTCTCTACATAAAATGATGAAAACTCACATGGAATCCTCAATCCATAGCAATCTTTAATTTCATATTGGTACAATAGAATATCATTATAAATATTTCCCCTGGATGGATTTAAGTTTCACAGCATAAAAGGAATCCTTCGGAGAATATATATCAGTCCCAAAAGAACCCATATGGATTCTAAACAACAAAAGAACTCCAACAAATTGATATATGATAAATAGTAATTATAATGGAGTAATCATAATTTCATTTTATCTATTTGGATGAATACATTTAATTCCAACATCATAGAAATGTGCATTGTGTGTACATTCGAGTACACATTGTGTACTATAAAAAATGTACCAAGCCATGCACATCTATAGGGATAGAAAAGAAATGGGGTATGACCTTGTACCAGTACACAGACATGGTATACATGGGGTCTAGAAATGTACCACTACACAAGGTGTCTACCTGAGTACATGGTCACATGGCCATGTCATACTACACAAGGCTTACCATAGTACATGACGTGTACATCCAAAACTCTACATCCCATTTACATGACCACATAGCCAGGTATATGTCCAAGTAAAAATATATGGAATGAATATAGACTACACATTATATACATATAATAATCATTAATGCCCCTAAACATGAAGAGCACACATAGTGTACTCATCAAACCACATGTAGTGTGATCATTATTTCTCGAATAACAATCCCTATCAAAACCTTGAAACTCCCCAATATTCCTAAAAACCACCATATCGACCTTCTAGGGGCCCCAAATAATAATATTAAATCATAAAAAACCAATAAATGAGGATTAATTTAAAAAATATTTAAAATGGATGACCCTTACACTGAAACTACTACTGATCCAAACTGATTTGTGTTTCATATTACCCACATAATGATCTAGTGTGATCCAATCTCTGTGAAAGCACCACATTCCCCTTCTATCTATTTTAATCCAATATCATCTCTCCATTATCTCTATTAGATAAAGGAATATCTGGGGGTGATTATGATAACCACAAGTTAGAAATTGAATAATAAAAGAATAATTAAGTGGAAAGAAATAAAAAATAGATGAAGAATAAAATGTGGAGTGAGATGAAAAGGGGGTGTGGACCATCCCCAAATCCTTAAATAATTTATACCATTCATAGGAAAATACTCCCCCTTCACACTCAACCAAAAAGAAAAATATATATCAGAAACTCCAACCGGAATATATCACTGAATAAACATTTAATGGTCAATAATATTAAATTAATTAAATATTAATTATTCAATAAAACAATCAATGGCTCATATTTACAAAAAAAAATCAATTCATAGAGTAAAAATCATATTCTAGGACCGAGAAATTGGTTAGAAAAAAATCTGAAAGATATCCTAAAAATTGAAATTAGCATTTTCCCCTCTAATTCTGCCAGATTGAAAAAAATTCAATTTTTACTATTTTTTATACACAATCACATTTTTTTAATGATATGATTTGCACTATAAATGTTTCTCTACATAATAAACATCTAAAGATAACTAGATTCCACAATTCAGATTAAAATTCAGTGCTTCTAACAACACCATTTCCATCAACAGACTAGTTTGAATGCACTGATGACATCCCAAACACAAGGGACATTGAACCATTACATATATTATTCTCCCCAATATAGGGGTATTAATATCATCTCCCCCAAACATGGTCCAAATTCTAGTTCCCATGATCTCTCCAAAACTGAATTCAATGGATTGGAATGGCCAACCATTCCACACTAGAGAGCCATAATTTAAAAGCAACCATTACCCATTCAAAAAAACCTAGAATGATAACCCAAAACCCAAAAGTCATCTTATAATAAGTATATAAAGCCAAAAAAGTATATGGGTAACTCCATGCCAAAATGATTCCTCAAATAAGGAAATAACACCCAATGAACTCACAAAAACCTATGGAGAAAATATTGCAACTAGAAAACACATTCCATCTCAACAATGCTATCTCCAAAAAATACACACCAGCACCACACCCCTCTTGAAGGAAGAGGGGTCCATGAAAAACATATCAAAAACTGTCTTGATCAAACATCCCATAGCCTATATATCTTAGGCTAAAATTCCAATAATCAATGTAAACTATCCACACATAGTTCAGTCCCGATAAACTGGAGTACCCTCTGCACTCCCCTTTTTAAACAGTGAATCTCCATCACTCCAAGACCCAAAAACTCAACTATCCCTATAAGTTCCTTGATCCACAATGATGGTCTCATTTACATTATCTTTACAGGAAACCCAAATCCTATCCATGTCCAACTTTTCCTTGAAGTGAACCAAACCTCCCCTATCTATAATCCATAATACTATAATTCCAAAATTAACACCAAAAAACCTAGTATCACTCGATGTGCTCCACCACACAAGCCTTAGGAATCCTTAACGTCAAACAAAACATATTAGGGATACCAAAAAATAATAGAAATATATCCCATATTTAATCGACTATCATGAATCCTTTCCATAAATAAGAAACAACTAGTAATTGAAATAGTAAACACCAGTGCCTCTACTAACCCTCAATGCATTCCAAGAATCCCATGAAAGTGGTAATGTATATTTAGCTTCAAGGAACACATTTATATTGGATACACAAGACCTATTATTAAAATAAATGTACTTGTGGTTTAGTTCAGTAAAACAACAACAAGTACATATAAGAGAAAACAACATATAATATTTTACTGAAACATTAATTTAATAAATAATTATCATCGGTAAAACAACCAAATAGAGGAATATGAATCATTTGTTCCATGAATAATGCATGAACACATGACTTGTTCCATTAGGATAATATCCAAAATCTCAAATATTTTAATGTCTATAAACAGAAGTGCTTCACTACATATTAACATCAAAAATATATAGGACAAACTAAAAACAATAATACCATAACATGTTAACCTATAAATCCTTTCGGAATATGTTTTCATGAAGCACCAGACTTGCATCCATCGCAATATGTGACAACTTTTTAGATATCCTATCTACAGAATCCAAAAATTGGATGATAGAGATTAAGAATCAATTGATTCCATTTTTTCATGAAACTAACTACGTCTATATAACCAGTCTCCTCATCTAACCAAAAAAGGGCTCAACTACACCTCCATGTATGCTATAGGTTCTCGACTAGTGGTTAAGGCCTAAAATGATATAGTATGAAGACTATACCATCATATTATAGTAATTTAATGCAGGAAATAAATTTAAAATATTAATTTCCTTGAATATAGAAGTGATCATAAATAAATATATAACAATAATAACATTAATTAATGGAATGCAGTATAAAGACCCAAAGAAAAAGTATACTACCAATAGTATATTATTTGGAAAACCATATAAACACATAGATAAATTAAAATAAATAAAAAATTATTTATTTATACTCAAAGACATACCACATATTCTGTCCTTATGAGGTATAAACAAATCTTGTGCAAACCAATGACTCTACATGAGCAGCTCCACATAAACATGGAACACATGGCCGCGTCTTGATCAACTTCATCTCGTTCTCCTCCATAATGAATAAATAAATTCTACCCATACCCTTGGTTCACAAGTAGGGGTTGAGAAAAAAATAACATTTGGAAACCCCCAATGTTGGTCTTAAAATACAATATTATAACCTAGGAATGAAATAATAATCAATTCCATCTTTGTCGAATGTGACTAAAAACAGAAAGGAAAACCAAAAGAATGAAAATAAATAAAAATTCATACACAAATAGGAAAATATAAAATCATAGGTTCTATCTTAGCATCAATATGTTATCCACCTTCACTCTATCCAAAATAATAAGAATTATGAAATTTATCCCACATAGCTACAATATCAATTTAGCCTACCTTTGTAAAAAGGTTCACCAAAGTCCAACGAAAAGACATTCCAAAATCATGGAAATCAATATCGCATCCAGGGATATAAATCACTAAATTGATTTTATCATGCATTATTAATCCATTATAATTATATGATCATGTTGTAGGGACAACCAGTTTACCTAATGGTATAGTACTATTCCCAAAAGTTGTGTTGAACATTATGGGTAATAGAACATGTAAAATCATCATTCGAAAATATGAGGAACCAAAAATATAATCCTGGACCATTATTGTAGTATCATCCATGTTCCATTAACCCTTTAACTAGTAAAACTACCATATAATGTAATAGACTCATCAAGAACATCTATTGTCTCCTAAAACCCACCTCACATTAAAAACCAGACTAGCAGAGGAGAAAAACACACTCAATATTTGGAAAACTTCCATGTAAAACATTATCTCAATAGTGTCCTCTCTCATCAATATAAAACAATTGAAACATCAATACTCCAGGACATAACTCAAATAATATGGTATTTTAATGCTCTCATCCCCTAACCAAAACAACTAAATCATCACCGAAAATCTCACAGTCCAACCAAACATTGGGCAACAACCACATTTATCATAACCTTGAAACAATGAAAAACCATACACAGGGAGTCCTCTAGGAAGCCACATCTTAATAATGAATCCCTTGAAGGGTATCTTCACGTATAACCAAACTGTTGGCCAATCCTGTCATATGAATCATTATTGAACTCCTAGATCATGGATACATGACACCCGCCCATAAGGGTTGCATGAATCAACACATCACATAGAAGGGTATTCCTAAAAAAAGTTTCCATTGGCCTATATCAGACTCTACTCAATGGAAACAATATGATATATATATCATAAGATGTAGAACCACCCATTAGGATCCTTCAGGTCCCAACTTCAAACGATCCGACCTAGACCTCATTAAACTATATTAATGATCCCATCCAACAAAATAATCAATTTAACCAACATAAATATTTATAAAGACTCTAATGAAAACCTGGATTCATCATGTCAATGTGATCAATAAGATCATAACCACACAGGAAGCTCATAAAACAAAATAGAATCACTAGATTTATTATAGATCCACCACTTTGAAGAAACCCTCCTAAAATACCTATCATACCAAAACCCAAAAATGATTTCCTCTAAAATACAAATGGATTAAACCATTAATATATACAATAAGAAACACATATAATTCATAAATAAAATTCCAATTATAACGCGGAGTGACAAAGACTTCTGAAAACCATTTTTTGTAAAATTAAATGGTGTGTAATTACGAGTACATGTCGTATATTTTCAAAGATGCACCTGGCCATGTGCAGCAACATGTCTAGAGAAAATATAGGTTCTAGATTTTTAGTAATACATAGCCACCAAGTAAATAGGGTCTCTTGGGGTTCCATGAAACAAGAGGTCTTTTTGAGAACATGGCTAGATGTTCTGGTCCCTTTCAATAATGTGTATAATGATTTAACTATGTTAACAACACAAACACTCCCTTCCAATGTACATGACCACATGGATAGGTACAAGGATATTTAATAGTAGATGTCTATCACATCTAAAATTTTTAAATTCCATGAATTAGAATAACACACGATATTTGTTCATCAATCCACATGATCTGGGAATAGTATTTTATGGAAAATAAATCATTTTGAACCCCACGAAACTCTCCAATTCGCCAGAAACTAACCGAAAAGACCCTATAAGAGTCCCCATGAATCAAACAAATACTAAAAAATATAAATTACCATGGTATATTTATTTAAGGAAAAAATGAGGAAACTTACTACATTCTAGATAATGTTTCCACTCATCATTATTATCCAGGTTTTGCAGCAACTGCCCAACAATCTGGTGTGATATGAGCTCCATTATGGTGACTCCAACTCCATCTCTACCTATTACCTCGCCACCGTCCCTGTATTATCATTCTCCATTGATTTGTCCCCAAAATGGGGAGTTCACAACACACCTTTTTAGAAAAGAAAAAAGGCTAATAATTAAAACTAATGAAAAATAGAAAATAAAAAATATTGGAGAGAATAATTGGGGGATCTTACACAACCCCAACATGCAACATATTCTTATGCCCAACCTAGGAAAACCCCCATTATATACTCAATAGGTGACTTGAAATTAAAATGTATAAATCAATGTATAATATATCACAGACTGAATATGCAAAAATAAATAATATTCAATTTATGATATATTAAATATTTATCCAAATTTTAAATAGATAAAAATTCAACCAATTTCCTATCATAGGGTAAACACCATAATCTGGGACCAAAATAGTGGTTATAAAAATTATTTGAGATCGACTAAAATGATAAATTACCATTTTTATCTCTAAAAAAACAATTGACAAAAAATGGAATTCCATATGTATCTCTTAAAACTTCATGATACAATTCGTTACAATTTTCATATAATTCACTTTATTCATGATCAAGATAGTGATGGAATTTCATCATGGAGAATATTACACGTAGAAAATCAAGACATTATGTTTGTTTATTTTTATAATGGATTACCAATTATTCAATTTTGTAATAAAAAAACTCTATCGGTTTTTTAAATAAATCTACCATATCATTTACATGATACATCAATATGGTTGGACTCTTGTTCTTTTAATGCTCACAAATTCGATAAATCATGAAAATCATGTAAATCATGTAAATCATGTAAAATATTTAAATCATTTGAATAATAATTAAATATTATTAATCCTTACTACCCTTATTTTAATTCATTTTTAAGGATCATGTTTAGCCATAATCCATTATGTGAGTATTACTTCTTAAGAGAGGTGGAATATATTTGACTATGTATGAGGAATTATTTCTGTGATCAAACTGTATCACCAGTAAGTCAAAAAAATATACAATGTATGAGACACCAATTCCATTACACTGTAACCCTACTACCGGTTCCATAATTCACAAAGGACCAAACACTACAACCATGCTACCAGTTCCAGAATTCACAAAGGACCAAACATCATAACCATGATACTGATTCCAAAACTCGTGAAGGACAATTCATTACTGACTCTTTCACTACATCAAACTCACAATTACAATGGAACCATTCATATCTCACCACCAATTGGGACATTTTCTCAGTAATTAATTTTTATCTATATTTTCTAAATAAAAATAAAAGTCGATTTTTAAAGTCATATTTATATTTACAATGTAAAATTATGGTTGAGGTCTTTTAAACGAGAAATTCTTCTATACTGTTGTGTATACCCTAATCCATGGTGTGGATCAAATGATTATACATCATTTTCATGGTAGTAGGTGTTCACATAGTGTCTGGATTATTTCTCGTGTTGAGACTGAACCACAAGTTTTAATCTTTTGTGTTCTTCAAATTTAATTTTTCTCTGTTTTCATTAATAATTTAGAAAACTATGTTTCAATTTGATAGTTATTCTTGGATAATATTTATAAATATTTTTATTTATTTAATTGGTTTCAAAAGTTATTTTGGTATTTCATGTTGATATAACTTCGAATTAATCAAATCTTTTGGGAAATTAATTTTATAGTAAAACTATTATAAATTTACTACTTTGATTAACTCTCTTCTTTTGTTTTTATATTTTAGGGATGTTTAAATAAAATTTTTAACATAAATTTTTATAGGATCTCAATTCACACCTACTTATTTGGTGTCCTACTCTCAACAACATTTGGTATTATAGGTTGTTTATATATTTCTCGTTACCAAATTTTAAATCTATTTTTAAATCATTTCATGTAAGATTTTATTCGTGTTTTATAAATCTATAAATTTTTGTTTGTTCTAAATTTTATGCTCTTTAAAATCTATTCTAAATTTATTTATTATGCATAATTTATAAGAAGGTGCTTCTCCAATATACATCCATACATTAATGGAACAAAATATCCATAATGGAACATTAAAAAGGAAATTCAGTAAGAAACTATGGTCTTCAATATTTAGACATTAATAGATGTTAAGTATGAAATAATAGAAAATAAATGATGTACATGTATTTATTCCAAAAAAACTTCTCAAATTTATAATTCTTTTTCTATGAACACCTTATTTTGTGCTTTAGGGGAGGGGGAATTAAATTTAATTTCTGCATGTAAATATACTAATGAAATTTGGGACTCTTTATATGTCCCACTTAAAAGGGAACTATAGTGTTATGAATATGAGACTAAATACCTATAAAAATAAATATGTTAAATTTAAGATGAATCTTGATGAACCAATTTATGATATGTATCAATAGTTTAATGAAATAGTGCATATAATGACCTCTCTTAGAATGTCATTGCATGCCAAAGTGAAAATCTTGTAGCTACTCATATGCCTACCTTAATAATGGAGAGGATCATTATTATAAATTTGAGAATCCTATGACGTAATCATGTTTCCAGTAAAGGAGCAGATAAGTAAATTGATCATTTATGAGGAAGATTTTAAGGTAAAAAAATAAGATGAGGGTGAAATAAAGAGAAAGTTATTGGATTTCAAAACCACTACGTACACAAATAATGAAAAGGACAAGAAAAAAAAACTCATTCTGACATTATAAGTAGTGATAATTCACTATCTGAATGTGATAAGGATATAGATAAATTCTCTTGAATGTTTAAGATGTTTTATAAATGGAATAAATTCTTTTAGATGCCCAGTTATATATGAAATTATGATCATAAGGGAAACTATACAATGGAATGTAAAAGGAATATGAACTAAAATTTAATATTATTTTATGAATGTAACAGAAATGGACATGTAAAGGGTGAATTTCCCAAGCTAAAGTATAAAAAAAGTATGAGGCCAAAGATATAATATACCAAAAGGAAATTAAATCAACATAGAGTTCCAACAAGGATAAATCAAGTGACTTAGAATCATCACATGATGAATAGAATGACAAATCCATTATGTGTTTAATGAAAAAAAACATTTGAGGTAACCATTGAGTCTCCTGTACAAAATCATTGTTACTCTGGAGAAGAAAGTGATTATGAAAATATAAATACCAACGACATGATTGATTGTTGTAAAATATTTTAAGATACTTGTAATGAATTAAAAGATAAATATTAATCTATGATGAAATATCATGCACTTGCTTTAGCTATAAAATATGATATTACTATAGAAAAAGAAAATAATGCTCAGTTGCATAAAGGGAAAAATGAACTTAAATTATCTAATGAGAAATTAAAAAAGGACATAGAACGATTTGTAAATGGAAATAATAAATTAACCCAAATTATTGGTAAACAAGAATATCTTTGGTATATTACTGGTATAGAATAACAACATAGGTAGAGGAACAAAGATAAAACTCATTTTTTTTTGGAAATTCTATATTTTATCTTGAACTGAAAAATCTATTAGATATAGCACTAGGATTTAATTCACTACTTCTAATTTTTAGGACAAAAAAATGTTTACATATTCAATAAATTAAAATCCTTTTATAGGAAACCCTTGAAGAAAATATTGGTTCTCAAAACACTTATTAAAAATTTTAAGGGAAACAAAAAAATCTGGGTACCCAAATCATGTCTTGCTTTATTATTTTGTAGGAAAGCTATTTGAAGAGCCCTATAGAGTTCTATGGTACTTGGAAAGTAGATGTTCAAGACACATGACATTAGATTACTCATGTTTCAATAATAAGATAATTATTTATGGGGGAGAATCCTCTTTTGGTGAAAATGCTAAAGAAAAAATAATGGGCCTTGTCTAGATTGGCATCTCTAAATTAGTTTTAATATCTATTGTTATTTTTTTTATGGAATAAAATATATTTTTAATAGACTTTCACAATTATTTGATGATGTTTTTCTTGTCAAATATAAAAATAATACTTCCAATATTTTTAATTAAAAAAATGAGTTTGTATTTACTTCTTCTAGAAATGGATATTTCTATGCTATTAAGATAGATTGTTTAGTTTCTCAAAATGATTCAAGATTACATGTCTTTCATGATGAGTCATGTATTTGGAATAGAATACAATGACATCTTCATATACACTCCATTTGAATTATTAGTAGGATAGGTTTAGTCATGGATTTTCTAAATCCTGAGTTTCTAAATGACACTATCTGCAATCAATATCAAAATGCTAAACAACATAAAATATATTTCTATACAAAGAGTGATGTTTTAAATTCAAACCTATTGAGTTGGTTTACATGGACATGTTTGGACTTTCTAGAGATTCAAGTATAAATGGGAATCACTATGTCTAAGTTATTGTAGATGATTTTATAGATATACATGTAATTTTTTATTAGATCACAAAAGAGAAGCTTGTTATCACATCACCAAGTATTCTTCAAGTGTATAAAAACCTTGTTGTCTGAAAATTAAATCCTTAAGAATTGACCAAGGCATGAGTTTGAAAACCATGTGTTTGAATCTTTTTTCTCAAAAAATGCATATAGTCATAAATTCTCTTCCCAAAATAAATCTCAAAAAAATGTATTATAGAAACATGATATATAACCTTACATGAAATAAAAAGAACCATGTTCATTGAATATAACCTACATATATAATTTTGGTATGAAGCTGTCAATACAGCTTGCTATATTATTAACAGAGCCTGAATAATTCCAATTCCTAATATAACACCCTTTCAGTTGTGGAATAATATAAAACCCATACATAATTACTTGATTTTTTTTTTGTTGAAATGTTTAAATTCTCAAACTAGGGACAATATTGAAAAATATTCCTCCAAAAGTGATGACGAAATATTTCTAGTTTATTCAATATCTATTAATTCTTATTGTGTATTTAATAGAATAACTAAATGTGTGTAAGAATTATCAAAGGTAAAATTTGATGAAACTTATCCAAATGAATCTAAGACCTCCATTGAAAACCTTGGTGTTGAGGTGTTAAATATGGACATAAATGGAAAAACATCAGACCGTTATGTTAAGAAATCTATTAAATCTTCCAGTTCTAGAAATTCTCTATATTCTCGCCATGATGAACTAGAACCTATTGAAGAAGATGAAATAACAAGACCTTTTTCCTAGATTTGTTAGAACCCTTCCGAATCATCCTTTAGATGATGTTGTTGGATAATTAGATAAAGGAACTCATATTATAGTTTCTCTACAAAATCAGGTTTAAGAACAACAAATCTTGTCACAGCTTGATCAAAAGAACATCAATGATGCTCTCAACGATCAATTTTTGGTAATGGCTCTGCAAGAAGAAATAAATCAGTTTTTTAATAAATAAAACCTTGAAACATTTATATATACACAAAGAATCCTTTTAAATATACCTTAAATGGAATCTTTCAGGAGTGATGTAGCCGCACTAGTGATCCCTTGTGCTAGGGTTTTCTCCACCTACTCTCACTGCCAACATCAAGATGCAACATCCCTAGATCCCACACAACACTACAGCCCTATATCTCGCTAACCACTATCAGCTTTAATGATCTTTGGATCGAATTAATCTCCCTCTCATGTGACGTACCATCCCTAGATCCCACCACTACTGAAGAACCGTCTCACCTCTAATGGACTCAGTATTCCCGATGCAATAGGTGTCCTCTAGCCGAACCCCATAACTCTTTCCCAAGTAGTTCTATCCAAGATGACGCCGACTCCTCTCTTGGTTCCCTTCACAACGAGGCCAATGATGTCATGTGAAACCTTCAGAACCTATATCTTGAGTTTTGTGGTGTGTGATGTCACCTGGAGAAAGTAATATTATGGAATCAAGTTCCCTACCAATTAGCATACCAGACTCCCCCACCCATTTTTTCATGTTATATTTTTCACTAGATTTGGACATTTTTGTTGTGTTTTTTGTTGATTTCCATCCCATTTCTACATCAATTAGGTGTCCATGGATTCATAATATCTTTCTAGCATATATGTAGTCATCCAATGTGAAAAACATTCAGAGGTGCATACACAGCTGACAACGGATTGAACTACTGTAAGTTTGTGATGACGATTGTTGCTGAGGTTTCTTGGATTATTCCACGTTCCATTGGATTCCTCTACCATTTCATCATGATCATTCATGCAGATATCCAATTATTTCATATTGAACAGATTCTATGTTGTTTTGGATGGTGCTTGTGACTCTCTTAAATGTTGAACCATTCAAATTCTTATTGGTTTGTTTTATTTTCTATAGAGACATGATGATCTCATGGTTAATTTTTGTTCAACCCTATCTATTAATCCCTCACCATCGATCATCCTGTTAAAAAGAATCCAATGAAGATTTTATTCTAGCTTTCTAAGTGGTTTGTGTTGTTTGTGTTTATTATGGCTGGTCTGGCTCATGTTTACAATGGTGGATTCTCTTGGGCACATTTCATTTTAATATTTTGTTTTGGTTGGTCTCGCTTTGTCTGTAATTGTTGATCCCCTTGGACAAACTATATCAGGTTTTTTTCTCTTGTTCGGTTCTAACAAAACCAAAAAGTGTTTTTAATAATCAGAAAAACTGAATTTCTAGCCAGTCATAGGTACTTAATGGGTGTCTATGAATAAGGTAGATGAATATGGAACCATAGGGAAAATGATATATTAGTTTCAAAAGGATATAGTAATGTATGGGGGTATATTATGAGGAAAACTTTCCACCAGTTGATAGACATGGGGCCATTAGAATCATCCCTGCATATGTAGCCCATCTAAATTACAAACTATATCAAATTGATGTTAAGAGTGAATTACTAAATGAGTATATAGTTTAGGATGTTTTTGATAAAAATTGCTTAGTTTTACAATCCATCACATTCCAAAAAAATATTTTAATTAACAAATGCTTTATATGGTTTAAAACAAGATTTATGAGATTTGTATGATAGACTAAGTAGGTTTCATATTTATAATAATGCTAAAAAATGTATATCTTTTTCTAATCTCTTTATAAAATGAATTTCCAATCATGCTTTAGTTGTTCAACTCTATGTTGACGATATTATTTTTGGGTCATCTGAAATTTTATTATGTGTTGATTTTTAAATATTGATGCAAAGTGAATTTGAAATGTCTTTAAGGGGGGAACTCAAATGATTTATCAGATTTCAAATCACTAATAATAAATAATTAATTATTTTGAACCAATGTAATTATAAAAATGATATTATAAAACATTTATGTTTGGATAGTACTAAAATTAGAGATAGTAAAATGATTACCACCTATAAATTGGATCTTCATGAAAATGAAATCAATTGATAAAACCACTTATAGAATCATGATTGGTATTTTACTCTACTTGACTGCTGGTAAGAATGATATTATGTTTATTGTGTGCATTTGTGCTCATTTTCATGAAAATCATAATGAGTCACATCTTCTTGCTCTTAAAATAATTATAAAATAACTCAAAGATACTACCAACATAGGTTTATTCTATCCTAGTGGATAATAATTTGATTTTGAAAGATATCCAGATGCTAATTTTGGAGGTTGTATCTTATTTACGAAAAAAGAACCATTGGAACATGTAAAATTTTGGGAAATTCACCAGTATCGTGGTTTAGTATAATGAAAAATATTTTTCCATTATCTACTACTGAAGCTGAATACATAGGTGCTAGTAGTTTTTGTCCTAATAATATGTGGACGAAACAGACATTGATAGATTATGGATTTCAATTTATAAATATACCTATAAATTGTGAAAACAGAACTAATATTAACATATCTATGAATCAGGATTCTCATTCAAGGATAAAACATATCAATTTAAGACAATACTTTTTGAGAGATCATTATTATAAGGGTGATATTTCATAATAATTCAATGGAACTGAACATCATCTCTCTAACATTTTCACTTAGCTTTCAAATTTTGAATTTATAATTTTCATCATACATGTATTATTAATTATAATACTTGAGTGTCCAGTTTACTATCTCACAATTGTTATCTCTTAATTACTATCACTAAATTATTTTCTCTCATCTTGTTGTCTCACATTTTTTGTCTCACTAGTTATGGTCACACCGTTTAGAGTAACATCATAATGTTGACACCGTGACTACTTGTTCTACTGTCACCATTATGTCTCAGACAACTATTTTAAGCAATATTTTTTCAATATTGAAATATTTATTATTTAATTTATTTTATACTATGTTTTGTGTATAGAGACATTTGAACTCCCGAAATAATAAAAACTTATCTCTTCACTTCTCTTATTTATCATACTTAATACTCGAGAAGCCGATATATTTTCTCTTTAACTCATCATATTTGTTGAGCCCAGGTTGACTTCCTAGAAAAAACATCTATATTCATCATCACATAAAAATCACTAGTCTACAAATAAATAGAAAAATGTTTTGAATATCATGCGTGTGAAACCACTAAATCCAGGTCTTGTGCATCTTAGATTCATTCTATAGAAAAAAATATGTGATAATTGGATCTTGTCCTATAATTATGATATTTTGAATGTCTTGGAATAATAAGGATGGTTAGAGTGGTTTATTAAAGGGAAAATACCTACCCATTCAATGATTTGTTTCGAATTGTATCAGTTTGTTCAATTCACTTTAAACTCTAAATATGATTTTATTGTTTGAAGTTGAGTGAATTGTCATAGTGTTAAATTTTTTTTTGAGGTTTTGGGCTACCTACTTATTAATACCACATAATAGAATATTTTTTGGAATATCAAAGAGGTCCTCCTCCACCATGTTATTTGTTATCCCAGAAGTGGCTCTAGGAAGGCAAAAAAATGAAATAATGAAATATAGCTTCTAAATTAGATGGTGAGACTGGGTTGTTGTTTATTTTTATTCAACATCTAATATATCAATGAAAAGTAGATCATTCCACTCTCAAATTTCCAAATGTGTTTTTGATACATCTTCTGAAGAATGGTCACATGAAGAATTTGTGTATGCATATTATCTTTCTTATATTCAAAATGATTAAGACAAAATCAACATACAATTCAATTTTCTACTCATGTTTTATCTCTAAAATACTACAAGCCAAAGGTTTGGTTGCTAATATTTAATTAGTGGTCAGAGATTATGTTTTTTTATAACTTATTATACATAATGGAAAATAATGATCAGTTGGAATCAATAGATGTGATCCAGGGGTGATGATTATAATAGATTGTATGAGGATTTTAATATTATTGATAATCCTTCAAGACATTAGGATTTTTTTATAGGGCTCTGTCGTGGGCCCCCTCAAATGATTAATGTGATTTTGGGGTACTTAGATGCAGTAGAGTGGCTGACCAAGGTCGTCTCTCAAAGGAGGAAGTGAATTCAACAACTTATTAAAGAAATTCTAAAAATAAAATAAAATAGAATAAAATAAAAACACTAATTTAAAGGATTGGGGTTTTTTTTATAGTTTATGAATCTAGAAATAGTTTTCTTGAAGAAGATTGTATATTTTTTTTGTTTTTAGTTTTGAAATGAATTTCGATTAAAATTACACAACAAGAAGATGTTTTTTTAGAAATCTATTTTAAAAGGTGTAAACGATATAACTCTACCTCTTCATTCATTTATTAATAATTATCTTTTAATTAAATATCCACTTAATTATGATCCCCTAATTTTTTATCCCTCGTACCCTATGAGAGTTAACTTAACCACAAAGATAAAATTACTTAAACCCTAGACTAGCTTCAGAGTACGCAATCGCAGCACCCTACTTTGATTGTTGTAATAAGGATAGATTATGGTCAGTGGTTAATTAGAGCACATATCCATTCTGGAAATGAGGATGAATTGTGTTTAGGGATTATATTTTAACTCTACAAAATTATCCCGTGTAGTCTTATATTACCGATTAAGATTACGCTCTCACAATTTATACAAAAACCCGACCTCGCGTGTTTTTGTGTTAATTGATCAATTGCTTGCTTAGTTTCTTGTAATTGAAAAACACAATTCATGGATCATATTATGTGAGTTACATTAACTCATTTATTCAAAATAATTAAATGTATAGGGTAGAAGATAGATCGATTACTAAAAGACTACTCTTCCATGGGTGGCGTAATCATCGTAGAAGCGTTTTGCATGTGCAAAGGTTTATAATGGGTATAACCCAATAACACTTATACTAAAGAATTCCAGACCAAATAGGAAGATTAAGAGAAGAATAAATTTAAACAAAACAGAAGAAATGATAAGAAATAAAAGAATAACAATGAAGTTTATTACATAAACAAAATCATTACAACATGAAGGAGAAGAAGAAGGCTTCGTCGAAGGGATCCTTGCTTCAAAAACTACCCTTATTGAAACGATTGGATAATTGGAGTGGATCCACTTATCATCTGCCCTAAACTTCCCAATTCACGTCCCAACCCCACCAAATGAGAAAAACACCAATTTATAGAGTGGTGGGGAGTCTAGGTTTAATGTGATTTCAAGTGTGAATGGGGAATCTCGGAAAAATATTTTACTCCAACTTGAACCACCCAGTTGACCACAAAAATGCGTGAATTTATAGTCTTCCAGAAAGATAAAATGTTAGGGTATGGATCCTTTATATCCTCTACAAATTTTGGTTTAATCCAGGCCCATTTGAAGGAGTTATGGCCGAAATACCAAAGCATCTCCATTCTGGCGTGTCCAGCCCAACTTTGACTTCATGGCCCATTTTCAACAACCAAATGAACTCTTTAGATCTAGTGTTCTGAATAAAGGTTGTAGATAATTAAGTTAGGAACACTGTTAGAAAATTTAAAAATAAAATAATTAATATAAAAATATGTATCATCGAAATACTACAGTGGTATATAAAGTGTAAAACTGGAATTTTTATCAAATATTCAAATGAATGATCTAATCCCAAATAATTTCTAATTAAACATATTTAACACAATTTGAAGAAATTATATCATTTATTATCAAAAAAATATTCAATAAAATAGTGTGTTATCAACTCCCCCACACTTACCCCTTTGCACTCCTAAGAAAAACCTCATATCAAGTAAACATTCAAATCAAAACCAAGTTTAAAACACATATCCTTGAGATCAAACAATTACACATCAAGAAACAAAATATATAATGCCTCATAAAAAACCATTATTTCAAGTTCTTCATTTATATCATTCAATATATTTCCACTTTATTTATCCTCCCATTCCCAAAACACTTACCTCACTTGAATTTTCTCTCATCACTAAAATATCAATTTTTTTTGCAATGTCTTTCTCATCCAAACTCATACAAGGGTCACCATAGGCTTGATAAATTCTTACATCGCTACCCGATGTGAGTCAATGACATATGTTTATCATGAGGAATTTTCAGGGTTGTTATGTGGATTTTGGTTGGTAGGATTTAAATGTGAAATGTTCTAAGGCTAAATGAGGAGGGCTTGACTCTTTTTGAAGAAATATTGCATTAATCTAATTTTCAGTTAAATATGGTCTTCTCCTCAATCCCCATAGTATCAATTCAGCTCCATCATCATGAAAAGTCATGAAAGGTTTACACCATTCATCATTTTGGCATTAAAAAATGTCAATATTCTCAAACATTATTTTCTTGAAAGCTCCTAATAGGCACTACTTTCCACCTCAATTAGAAGCTCCAGAAAAGGCACAACTTCACTTGTCCTGAAAGCTCCAGAAAAGGGACATCGTTCAATATAATGACTTTCTTTTGCATCAAACACATCTCTTAAGAATTTAATTTTCCACCCAAAGTATCACAGAATGTGGTGGCACAACACATGATAGATTCACCCACACTTAAGCTCAACTTGATTATGAAATTTCACGTCAAGAGTTGGTTGGATAGTGAAAATTGGATTATAATGTGGCTAACCTAACAGGTTTTGCATGGATTCTACGGGCTACAAGGATTAAATATTCAAGTTAGTATATTATAAAAAAAGTATTCTTTGAAATAGGGGCTTTAATAGAAAACAAATGCCTCAATCATTTAAACATAAGTACCTCATACCCTCAAGTTTTGACAGGAATTAATCAAATTCTGGTTAAATCAAGCATGGTTTGGTTCTCTCAAGAAGTGAGGTAAATGTAAAGAATATGAAAATAATGGTTCATAAGCCTCACAGGAAAGTGATTTCAAATATAAAGACAGTGACATGTGGCATGGGATTCAAAATTCAATGTACTTTCCATGAAATTACTAAATATTTGAACATGAACCAAAGTTATTTTTAGCATTCATTTAAGCTCAGTTTCATGGGATAAATTGTTTCACTCATTGATATGCATTTCAAAATTGTGATCAGAATCATTTTAGCTCAAAAATTTCAAAAACAAAAAGAAAATTGAAAAAATAAACACACAAAATTTTAAAAAACACACAATATTTTTTTTGGGATTTTTTTGAAACAGGAAAACAATTGAAATTACTAAACTAAAAGGTTCTCTCCCCCACACTTAAAATATTGAATTTTCCTCAATGTGAACCCATGAGATGATATATGCACATGAAATGTAGAATTTTTAAATAAGACAAATAATATAAAAGTGAAAGGTTTAGGAACAAACGGATGTGCTCAAGTGATGATGGGGTCATGTAGTGTGATAAAATCCACTACATCAGTAGAATGTCCCTCAATGTATCTCTTCAAACGTTTCCCATTGACTGTAAAGCTCCTTCTAGTGTCCTCTTGTGTGATCTCCACTTCACCATAAGGAAAAACATTAGATACAATATAAGGACCTAACCACCTGGAACACAACTTACCAGGCATCAGCTTCAGTCGTGAACTATAGAGAAGGACTTTCTCTCCAACATGAAACTCCCTATATTGGATCATTTTTTCATGATATTCTTTTCATATTCCCTTGTAGATCCTTGAGTTCTCATATGATGACAGTCGAATACCCTCAATCTCTTGAATTTGCAACTTCCATTGGATTCCAGCTTGGGCCAAATCCATGTTGCATTTCTTTATAGCCCAATATGCATGATTCTCAACTTCCACTGGGAGATGACATGCATTCCCAAAAACAATCCTAAATGGGGACATGCCAATGGGTGTCTTGTATGTTGTCATATAAACCCACAATGCATCTTCCAAGCGCATTCTCCAATCCTTCCAATTTGGCTGCATGGTTTTCTCTAATATTTGTTTCAGCTCACGATTTGAAACCTCTGCCTGACCATTTTTTTGGGGGTGGTATGGTGTTGATGTTTTGTGTGTCACCCCATACATCCGAAGGAGGGAAGCAAAATTCCAATTTCAAAAGTGTGTTTTCTTGTTCACTAATGATGGCCTTTGGTACCCCAAACTTTCAAAAAATCTGTGCCTTCACAAAATCCACAACGACATGAGAATCATCAGTCTTGGTGGCCTTGGACTCCACCCATTTGATCACATAATCAACAGAAACCAAAATATAAAAGAAACC
The DNA here is from genome assembly GCA_963277665.1 of Viscum album. Taxonomy (NCBI): domain Eukaryota; kingdom Viridiplantae; phylum Streptophyta; class Magnoliopsida; order Santalales; family Viscaceae; genus Viscum; species Viscum album. The sequence goes on along the minus strand of OY728137.1, from coordinate 462,133,929 downwards.
ATATGAACTAGGAAAAGGTCCCATAAAATCAATGACCCACACATCAAAAATCTCACAGAATAGTATGGGTTGTTGGGGCATCTCATGTCTCCTAGAAATATTCACAGTGGGTTGGCAAGGAGAGAATGACTTAAAAAACACATGGGCATCATGGAATAAACTAGGCCAATATAATCCAGAGTCCAAAACATTCCTAGATGTCTGTTGGGGTCTAAAGTGTCTACCACATGCAAGTGTATGACAGAATTGAAAAACAGACTCAAACTCATGATCAGGAATACACCTCCTAATAACTTGGTCACTACACATTCTCCAGAGGTAAGAATCATCCCACACATAATAACTAGACTCACTTTTTAATTTTTGTACTTGATTATTCTTCAAATTTTCTGGGATTTTAGAGGAAACAATGTAATTAACTAAATCAGAATACCAAGGATGCGTACCTGAGATGGTATAGAGATGCTCATCAAGGAAAGTGTCCTGAAGTGGTACCTGGTCCAAGGTGTCATCCTCTAGTATGTGATTAAGCCTATTTATGTGGTCTTCCACCAAATTATTTGATCCCTTCTTTTCCTTTATCTCAATATCAAATTTCTGAAGAAGGAGCATCCAAAGGATAATTCATGGCATTGCATCTGGCTTCTTTAGAGGTACCTCAAAGCTGCATGGTCAGAAAAAACTACTACTTTAGAGCCTAATAAATATGAAGGGAATTTATCTAAAGAAAATATGACAGAAAGAAACTCCTTTTTTGTGGTAGTGTAGTTTGATTGGGCTGAATCCAATGACCTTGATGCATAGGCAATCACATGTGAACGTTCTTACAACCTCTGAGATAAGACAGCTCCAACTGCGATGTTGGAGGCGCCACACATAAGCTCAAAAGGAATCTCCCACTATTGGGGCTGTATGATCGATGGAGTGGTCAGACACTTCTTTAGATCATCAAATGATACCTTGCACGAATCATAAAAATTGAATTCAATATCTTTTTGAAGCAATCAAGATAAGGGAAGAGCGATCTTACTAAAATCTCTGATGAAGGGTCGATAAAATCCAGCATGTCCAAGGGATGATCGAACATCACAGACACGTGTAGGATATGGAAGGGATGAAATAATGTCTACCTTAGATTTATCAACATCAATGCCATGTTTTGATACTATATGACCTAAGACAATTCCATGCTCTACCATAAAATGACACTTTTCAAAGTTCAGGACCAGATTTTTCTCAATACAATGATTTAACACCTTTCCCGAACTACTTAGACATTCATCAAAAGAATACTCATACACTGTAAAATCATCCATAAATACCTCCATGCATGTCTCAATAAAATCAAAAAAAATACTCACCATGCATCTCTGGAAGGTATATGGGGAATTGCAAAGTCCGAATGTCATACTTCGGTAAGCAAAGGTACCGAATGGACATGTGAATGTCATATTCTCTTGGTCCTATGGAGCTATTGGAACCTGAAAATATCCAGAAAATCCATCCAAGAAAAAATAGTGTGTCTTCCCAGCTAGTGTCTCAAGCATCTGATCAATAAACGGGAGGGGGAAATGGTACTTGCGAGTGGAATGATTTAGTCTCCTATAATCAATACACACACGCCAACTGTTTTGCACCCTCATTGGAACTAACTCATCATTCTCATTTCTAAAAATAGTAAAACCACTCTTCTTAGGAACAACCTGAATTGGACTTACCCACTGAGAATCTGAAATGGGAAAGATTATACCTGCCTCGAGCAATTTCTCAACATCATTTTTAACATCTTCCAGGAGGGTGGGATTGAGTCTCCTTTGTGTCTATCTCACCAGTTTAGCCCCATCACCCAAGAGAATCATGTGCATTAAAATGGAGGGGCTAATACCTAATATGTCTACCAATGTCCAACCAATTTCCCTAATGTTATATCTCAATAGATTCAAAAGTTTTTCTTCATGTTCAAAAGAGAGATTGTTAGCAATGATAACAAGTAATATATCACCACTCAACAAGTATGCATATTTATGATTTGGGGGCAATGGCTTGAGTTCCAATGTAGGGGGTGATTTATGGATTGAGAAATTGATGCAACAGACATATCTGCAAAATGAACATTAGTATCAGAATAGAAATCATCTTAATCAGTTAATAAAGCACCAAATCCATCAGCATACTCAATAGCCATGTCATAATCAGTGTTCAAATGATCAAGATCAAAATATGAATCCATTTCAAAATCAAATCTTAGAGAGTCTTGTTCATTAGAAATAGGTGTGGAAGTTCTTTTAGACATTAAACTAGAACCATTACTCATAATCTCCCTAAGCATAGGACAATCAAAATACATGGAGTTTTTACTTGGTGGTTCAAAATGGGAGATAAAAAAATCATAATGGTCCTCAGAGGGGTAATTCATAGAATCCATAACATTAAATATCACAACTTCATCCCCAAATTCCATGGAAAGTGTACCCTCGTTGACATTTATGATAGTTTTTGTAGTTTTGAGGAAGGGACTACCTAAGATAATGGGGGCATGCGAACTTACCTGATCATCCTCCATGTTAATAACATAGAAATCCACTGGAAAGATCATGTCTCTTACCCGGAAAAGTAAATCCTCAATAAATCTTGCTGGATATGTCGTTGCTCTATTCACCAATTTCACCACTACTCTCGTCGGCTTCAACTCACCAACCTGTAAAGAAGAGAATACAGAGTGAGGAATCACATTTATTAAAGCTCCTAAATCACAAAGAGCATCATAGAAGTGAAACTCCCTTATGGTACATGGGATGGTGATTGTCTCGGGATCCTTGAACTTTGTTGGCATTTCTAGAGTTGGTGTAATGAGTGCTGAGACATTCCTTCCAAGGTTGATCATCTCATTTCCCTTAAGCCCTCTTCTATTGGTACAATGTTCTTTTAAGAATTTCGCATACCTTGGAATTTTCTTAATGGCTTCAAGAAGAGTAATGTTCGTCTCCACACGCTTGAATGTGTCCAAAACCTACTTTTTCATTTCTTTATCTGCCATCTTATTGGATTGAACAACCTTATTTGTAAAAAGAAGGGGTTTTGGAGGAACATCATCAATCTTTTTCTTACCTTTATCTTTCTCCTTGGATTTCTCATCAGTTGGTATGTACTGCGGCTTATCTGGAGTTGAGGTGAATACCGGTGGAATGGTAGGTCCAGATGTATCATTAATTTGATTCCCACTTCTCAATGCGATGGCACTGACATTCCCCATTGGATTTGGAGTGGGTTGGGAAGGTAGATTTCCAGAATTTCTACTCACAAGTTCATGGAGGGATTTGGGAATCTGGCTCATTTGAGTCTTCAACTCCCTTAGCTCCAAACATTGACTCTTCAGCTCATTCTGTTGATTGAGAACAATTTTCATCAAAAGATCATCAGTATTAGAATCTACCTTTGGTGGAGGATTCACTTGTTGCTGACTTGTTGATGATTGAGCTTCAAATCTCCTTTGGGGTAGTTGGAAACCCTGTTGGTAAGGAGGAGGATGCTGGAAGTTTGGTTGAAAAGGGGGCCTTTGTTGTTGTCCAGAGCCATACCTCATGTCTGACTAATATTTCCACCCTTGGTTGTATGTTGAAGCAAATGAATCAAACTTATTTTGGGGATATGGTTGTTGTTGCTACTGAAATGGTCTCCCTTGGAATACTGTTGCACAATCCTCTATCTCTTGTAGTTGTGGGAAAAAATCAGTTGGATGGATTGTCTCAGTGAAAATACCACAAGGCCTTGAAGGAATGGGTTTGGATGTCTTTTGATCCAAAGAAATCTGCATCACCATAGTGGTCAATTCTTCATACTTTGTATCTATAAAATGACTCTCAAGAGAAGAAGGACTTACCGGATGTACTCCCCTGGTATGTGGCGTACCTCGATCACCAAATTTTTGGGAGTTTGGTGCCATCTTGTCAATCAATGCACGTGCGTCTACTGGTGTCTTGTCCACCAATTCCCCTCCTACTGCAGCATCCACCATGCTCCTCTTCATAGGTTTGAGTCCTTCATAGAAGTACTGAATGAGGATTTTCTCACTGGTTTGGTGATGCGGACAGCTTGCGCACAACTTCTTGAATCTATTCCAATACTCACACATTGACTCCCCTTGAGCTTGTTTGATCCCCAAGATCTCTTTACGAATAGAAGTGGTCCTTGATGCTGGAAAAAATCTCTGCAAGAAAAGGCATTTCAAATCATTCCAACAAGTTACATCTTCGGGTTGCAAATAATACATCCAATCTTTCGCAGCTCCATCAAGTGAGAATGGGAATGCTCTTAATTTGATTTGGTCATGAAATACATTTATTGGTTTCAAGGTTGATCAAACCACATTAAATTCATTCAAATGTTTATTGGGATCCTCACCAGAGAGGCTATGAAATTTGGAAGTAAGTGAATTAACCTAGATTTCAGTTCAATGTCCGATTCGATATTTGGGTATGCAATACAATTTGGTTGATAGTTAATATCAGGTGCAGTGAATTCTCGAATGGTTCTATTAAGTTAATTACCATTATTTTCATCCATTGGTTCTTATTTTATGTTTTAATTTTAATAACTTCCAATTCCAATGTTTCTAGAAGGGAGGAATTCACCAACAGGTTGAATATTGAAACATTCCATAGACTGAGAGTGTCTGATTCGTGCCCTAAGGTTGCGTTAAATCTTAGGGTCAAGATCTAAGAGATCTTCGTGATTATTTCGTGTCATAACTAAAATGAAAATGAAAAGAAAAAATGTGGACCATAGTAAAATAAAAATTAGAAGTTTGAGTTGATGGTCTAAAAAGAAGTAGAAGGAAATAAAAGAAAAAGGAAAAAATCAGATTGGGTAAAGAAGGAAGAAAGAAGAGAGGAAGATAATTAAAATGTAAAATAAAATAAATACCTCTAATTGGTTGAAATAATTACTTGCCTCCCCGGCATTGGCACCAATTTGATAGGGCACTGTCGTGGGCACCCTCAAATGATTAATGTGATTTTGGGGTACTTAGGTGCAGCAGAGTGGCTGACCAAGGTCGTCTCTCAAAGGAGGAAGTCAATTTAACAACTTATTAATGGTATTCTAAAAGTAAAATAAAAGAGAATAAAATAAAAATAATAATTTAAAGGATTGGGGTTTTTTTATAGTTTATGAATCTAGAATAATTTTGCTGGAAGAATATAGTATATTTTTTTTTTGTTTTTAGTTTTGAGATGAATTTCAATTAAAATGACACAACAAGAAGATGTTTTTTTTAAATCTATTTTAAAAGGAATAATCGATCTAACTATACCTCTTCATTCACTTATTAATAATTATAATTTAAATCAATATCCAGTTAATTATAATCAACTAATCTGTTATCCCTCTAACCCTACGAGAGTTAACTTAACCACAAAGATTAAATTACTTAAACCCTAGGCTAGCTTCGGAACACGCAATCGCAACACCCTACTTTTATTGTTGTTCTAAGGATAGCTTATGGTCAGTGGTAAATTAGAGCACATATCCATTCGGTAAATGAGGATGAATTGTGATTAGTGATTATATTTGAGCTCTAGAAATTTATCCAGTGTGGTCTTGTATTACCGATTAAGATTACGCTCTCACAATTTACACAAAATCCCGACGTCGCGTGTTTTTGTGTTAATTGTTCAATTTCTTGCATAGTTTCTTGTAATTTAATAGTACAAATCATGGATCATATTATGTGAATTACAGTAGATCATTGATTCAAAATAATTAAATGAATAGGGTAGAAGATAGATCGATTACTAAAAGACTACTCTTCCTTTGGTGGTGTAATCATCGTAGAAGCGTTTTGCATTTGCGAAGGATTATAATGGGTATAACCCAATAATGATTCTACTAAAGAATTCCATCCCAAAGAGGAAGATTAAGAGAAGAATAAATTTAATCAAAACAGAAGAAAATAGACGAAATAAAAGAAGAACAATGAAGTTTATTACATAAACAAAATCATTACAACATGAAGGAGAAGAAGAAGGCTTCGTCGAAGGGATCCTTGCTTCAAGATATAACATTATTCAAATGGTTGGTGAATTGGAGTGGATCCACTTATCCTATGCTCTAAACTTCCCAATGCACGTCCCAACCCCAAAAAATGAGAAAAACACCAATTTATAGAGTGGTGGGGAGGCTAGGTTTAAAGTGGTTTCTAGTGTGAATGGGGAATCTCGGACAAATATTTTATGCCAACTTCAACCGCCCATTTGACCACCAAAAAACTTGAATTGGCCGGTCTTAAAGATGGATAAAATGTTAGGATATGGGACCTATATCTTCTATCCAAATTTGGGTTTAATGTAGGCCCTTATGAAGGAGGTATGCCTGATATACAGAAGCTTCTCTATTCTAGTAAGTCCAACCCAACATTGACTAACGGACCATTTTCAACAACCAAATGAACTCTTTAGCCCCAGTGTCCTAAATAAAGGATGTAGATATTTAAGTTAAGAACACTGTTACAAAATTTAAAATTCAAATAATTAATATAAAAAAATGTATCTTCGAAATACTACAGTGAACTATAAAGGTTAAAACTGGAATTTTCATCAAATATTCAAATGAATGATCTAATCCCAAATAATTTCTAATTAAAAATATTTAACACAATGTGAAGAAATTATATCATTTATTATCAATAAAATATTCAATAAAATAATGTTTTATCAATTTCTGATCTTGAGTTATAATCAGATGAGATTGTTGAATACTCAGATGAAGGAGTAGATTTTCAGAGAACTGAAGGAGAAAAATATAATTATGAATGTGAAGAAAGAATGTATGAATCTCATGAAACATTTAAAATTGTTCACTATATAGAATATAAAATATTTAAAGGTGATGAAGATCTAGGTACAAATGGTGATGATTTGGATAAAAGTGAAGTTGTTGAAGAATAATATGTTGTTATGAAAGAACATGCTACCACTGAGAAACAGTCCAAGGCAAAATATGATGAAATAAATGATATTTTGTTCTGATGAATTAATAATGGAGCTATATTTTCAATCGGATTATGATGTGAATTAATATGATAGAGATAGTGTGTGGAAACTAGTCAAGATATTGATTCTCATATTCTTCTAATATATGCATTTTTTTATGGGGAGAAAAATCCCATCATGGAAGGGGTTTAAGGGGAAAACCCTATGGATTAATGTTCTGTGGATACTTGGTAAAGGATTCAATGGTATATTGATGTTGATGAGTCATAGGTAACCTTGGTCTAGTAATTGGATCTTTAAAATGTGTTTCAAATTGAACTCATTGCTACTAGAGAATTAATATTTTCTAGGGATCCAGATCAAGTCTATGTTTCTAATCCAGAACCTGCTCAAGAAACCGCCAGTTATATAAGTGATGATGATTTGAATGAGTCTTGGGACAATATGATTTTTTGTTTTAAGAATATCATGATGTCTCAACCTACCCAGGTAATTGATATTTGTGAATGGAATACTGAATTTATTCAAGAGAAAATCATAGGGAATATTTAACATAAGATGCATCATGAGATTTAGAATGTCCCTATTGAAAACAAGTAGTTAAGCATTATGGTGAAATCATTAAGTTCTATGGTTGGGGAAATGAAGAAATAATTTCATATTGTTCATGCCCCCTATTGCTCATCTCGGTGAGGATGATGCAGATAACATCCCAAAGAAGGTTGTATCTCTAATTTATCTATTGTGTGTCAATGATATAGATTTTATATATTGGATGTAGTCTGTTGAGAATTCAACATCTCCTTGATGTGAATATATCGTTAGGAAATTGTGAAATACATTAGTGATATCATTAAAAATACATATATCTTCTATTAAAATGACACCCTTATCATATAAATATTTCTACCTTTTTTCAATCTGAATATGAAAATGTAGATCCAATGAATGTTATTCTCTAAAATACAGGGGAAATATAATCTATTAAATTAAAACAACAGATTCTTTAAATTCCTCCAAAATTATAGTTTATGTGACATCAAATGGTATTCCTTTTTGATAATGTGAAAAAATACACTCCATGAATTATATAAACATAAACCATTGTTAAAATTATAATATTTGTAACATGAAAAACTCAATAGATAAATATATATTTAAGACATTTTATTTTTGGTATTCTATGGTTTATGATAGGTAATTTAGAATTACTAAAAATTATATTATTCATTTTCATTAAATACACGATGTGTTCTATATATTTCTCTAAATGAATCAAAAAACTAAAAAATTTATATGATATGACCATTAAAACATAGAAAATATACTAGGTGGGAAATGTCAGTTTTTCTGTTTTATGAAATTATTATATAAATAATAGGAATGAAATTTTAAATATGATTGAAATTAAATAAGTATATATAAAATGACTAATAAGATCAATTTATGGTATGAAATGTAATTATTTTAAAATTTTGAATTTTTTATGAGATATAAAATTAATTTTATTTAAATTTAAGATTAATGATAACAAAATATGTTTTTCATTAATAATGTATCAATTTCAATTTAAATATTATATTATTTGATGTATGAATGAAAATAGTTAGTATATTTAGAGGCAAATTTTTTATATGAAAAAAAAACATCAAAGATATCTAATTTTTTATTATGAATATAAATATGTAAATTTTATAATTTATATTTTATATAATAATTTTTTGTGGATTTATCTTTGTTGTAGTTTCATTTAGCTATTTTTTTCATTTTTTATATATGAATCAATTTTAATTTAATATTTCCAAAAGTTATATTTAAAAGTTAAATATCTATTATGAAATTATTAATACATAATATTAATGTGGAAATTAATTAAATACTTTTATTGGATTGAATATATATTTTATATGTGAAATTAAAATTTAAAAAATGTTATTTTAAATTTACAATCCCTTAATTGAAATTTTAGAACATAAGTGATATTTTGAAAAAAAAAATTAATATTCTATAATTTTATAATTCAAAATTTATTTTTCAAATATTAAAAAAATATCTATAAATTATTCATTTCAAATTTGGAATCATTAGTTACCAATTATATAAATTTGACCTATTTATTTTCATTGATAATAGATATATTAAATTAGTAAAACTAATTACCTCAGAAAAATATTAAAAGTGGTAAAATGTTTTTAAAAATAAAGGAACAAGGAAAAAAATGATTAAATCATGTGTAGGAATTGGTGGTTTTGGAATTGATCAACCTTTTGTATACAATTTTCATTTAATTAAAAATATTAGAGATAAATTATTTGAATTGGACTTCACGTTATTTAAATGCTTTAAATTTTAAAAAAATTCAATCCATTTTTTCTTGTAAAATGGATTCTCCTATTCTAAGATCCCCTCACACAATATTCAACTAATTTGTACAAAATCATTTAAAAATAAATAAAATAAAATTAAAAAACCCCTCAAATGGATTCTTTTATTCTCTATATAATAACCCATAAAGGATGAACCCTCTTTGAATTGGAGATAATTTATGTAGTGAGGTATAAATTTCATGCGGCTAATTTATCATTTCTATTTTTTATGTTGAAAATTATAATAATAAAATATAAAAAACTATAATTAAATACGAAAATAAATAACATTATTTTACTTGTATTTTGATATAATAATGGTTTCTACATTTAACTCTTATCTATTTTTTATTAAAAAAATGAAACCTACTTTCATATATTGTGTGAGACATTTTATCTATGATGAAATCTTTTTTCCATCAAAATCATAAAAGGATGTTAATAATAAAGAAATAAATATATCTGTATAATTCTTAGAAAACATATTAGTTACTAAAAATAAATAAAATATTCCTCATTTTTCCCATTAAATTGAAAGGAAAATTATTTTCATTACCATTAAATTGACTACCCCCACCAATGAGTTATTGATTTCGATATTCATTTTTATAACTACCTTACATAGATAGTTATGAATATGAGTTTAAAGTATAAATATTTTTTTTTCAAATTTATACGGTTTATTGACAATTATTTAGAAATATATTAATACTATCACAATTAATCAACTATAGTAAATTCAATCATCTAAAGTTTTATAGGGAAAAGCTGATTTATTCATTATAAGGATGAAAAATGTACAGTTAAATTTTTCTTTTAAATATTAAATATTTTAAAATATAAATATTATAAAAAATCTATATTATTATTAATCTCCAATTATTATGATATTAAAACTAAATCACATCAAAAAAAACCATACTTTTTATGGGTTTTGTTATTTTTTGGGATTATTTAACCACACACTTGGTAAAAGATATACATTTATTTGATGGATTAATATAGGGAAAATTACAATTAATATTTAATGTAAATAAATAAAAACATGATTTCATCTTTCATCTATGGTAATTTTTTTAATAAACACATTATTTATGAAAAAAGATTCTATAAGTTACGAATTAATAAAACATGATCATCACTAGTTTAATCTTCAAGGTTTGTTACCAAAAATAATTTGGAATGAAATTATACCATTCAATATATCATGTTACCTTTATTATAATATATTTAATGTTATTGGAATGATAACATTTATATTAATAATAAAATCTAATTCCATCATTTTTATAAAACCTATTAAAAATTTCCATGATTACATATACGTATTATTAAAAATAAGTAATATCTAACTCGATTCCAAAAAAGTGTATTATTATAAGTTAAAATAATTTTTTTAAGAATTAATTATCAATGTTATGAAATATTTTATTTATGTGCCTATGTTTTTATACAGATTTTTATAGTGTGTTAATTGAAACCATGGTAAAAGGAAAGGGTTTTGTGTCTACATTTTCAATTCACTGAGAAATAATTCTTATTATAAAACATGTTTTATTGGTTATGGTGTATACAATTACCTATGGAAATCTTGTATCTTGATCCTCTCATTATTCATGGGATTTAATTTTTCATTTCATTTCATATCCATTTTGTTTTTTTTACTTGAATGTTTCTATGTTTCTAAGGGTTTTATATCTCTTTTTCATTTAATTAAACCATTTTCTGTATTATGAAACTAATTTCATTATGAATGTTTATATAAATATAATTTGATGTAATATAACATTAATTATCTTTTCATAGTGTTATTTAAATTTCAATTACATTCCCTCTTATTCATGATTATTACTGAATATGTCACTCATTCCAATAGTATTATCGATCGAAATTTTTTGTTTCCATGAGAAATAATTTTTATGTACACCCAATTTACCTTTATAGAGTATATTTAATAACCATAAGGGTTTATTTATAATATTAATTATTTTCATTTTAATTAATAATCCATATCATTTCATTTAATCGAATTATTATAGACCAAATTGTTACCCCAATGCTATAGATTTTAGTCAAGTCCGTTTTTATTTATTTGAGTTATGATAATTTCAATTGAATATAAATTGTATGATTTTGGTGAATTTTTATAATTTTATATTATGTGGTTTCCAATCATTTTATATAATTTTACAAAATTTTACCCTTATAAAATATTTCTTTCTACATTGTGTATGATTTTCATTTTTGATATTGATTTCTAATGTTACATCATTATCATTTTTCCTCAATTATTTGATTCCCTATGATATTTTTTTATATTTTAGTTTAAATAAATCTTTAGGAATATAATTTTGTAAAAATCATTATGTAGCAGTTCTTTTTTTAGTACTAAAAAATGGTATTTTTAAAAATTGTATATGAACCCCATTTTAAATTAATCTTTAGGAAAATAATTAATCTTTATTTTAAATTAATCTTTAGGAAAATAAATTTTTTGAAACATTTTTCACATTACCATGTGATAAGTACTTTTTATGAGAAATTTATCTTCATAATTTATATCAATGTTTAATATTTTTGAAAAACACATTTATTTTTTCACTTCAATTTTAATTTCTAAAGGATTTACATTATTGTAATTTGATATACATAATATAAAATATTATTTATATTTATCTTTTTTTATTAAAATAATGGAACAAATAAACCCCATTTGGATTCCCATTATTGGTTATATTGTTCAACAAATTTTTTTATAAGGGTATTTTTTATCTATGTCAACATCCTTTTATGTTTACTATTTTATCTAGGGGTTCTGATTTATGGGAAAATTATAAATTCATTGAATATTCATATTATGATCATGCCATTCTACTATTATTATTTTCATATACTCATTACATTATAATGCCTGATCATCATAGTTTACATTATTTAAAATTTAGGATATTAACCTAGAATTAAATATTTTTTATTATTAGGAGATGTATTAACATTATTGGTGGTTGTTGAAATCAATGGTATGTAGATTACATATTGAAATTTCGTCTACACTATTGAGGATATAAAAAATCCATAATCTCATTATCATTATATGGATCATCATGGATGGATGTTTTATTTTTTACATGAACCTACCCTTAATTATTAGATTTATATAGATGACTATTACTATAGTTTATTTATTCATTTCATCATATGATGAATGTATTTAACTAAATAATGTGATGTTTTGGAAAAAAAATAATATATACCCATGATTAATTGGTAGGTATCATTATATAGACATGTTTGGGAATTGGGAGTATTCTTTTCAAATTCTGTATGATATCTTGATTGTAGTCTTTGATTTGAGGAATATTGTCTTGGAGATGTACATGATTGATGGAACGGTTTCATGAATGAGAAATTTAGGATATGATTATGTCCAATGTTGTAATTAATCCCATTATAATTATTTCAATAATTGGAATCCATGTGATTTATTAATTTTCATTATTATCCATGTATATATTATGATCTAATATTTAGATGATTTTAGAATTATGATAACTACTAATAACTTCCATAATAATTGTTTCATGTTTATGTTGATAGTTCGTATGTTTTTTCTCATTAGAAATTTGACATGATCAATTCATATTTATCCATTTCTCAATCATAATAATAGCTATTTTGTACATGATATGAGTAGATAGTGAATGTGTTTTGTGTTTTTTGGTATATTATGAAGGCTTATTATGTAATAATTATTTTCTAATATTTTAGAAAAATTAATAGTTAAAATATACTTGGTCATTATTTTTTAAATATTTTTCTTATCTTATAAATATCTAAACATATAATTTCTTGGTAAAATATATAATTTAGTATTTTACTTTCATTATGGAACCAAAACAACGTGTGTAAGTATATGTTTCTACAATTTGTATAAATGTATGTTTTAGATAACTTGATAGATTAGGATGATATCAATTTAGAATAAATATTATCTTCAAAATGTCATTAATGATAGTTATGTTATTCTTTATTATACTTTAAAAGGAATATTTAACCCATTAGGATAGTTTATTTTTTATTGAATATTCTAATTATTCTGATAAAATAAATTAAGTGAAGAAACTAGTGATAAGGCTGCGTATTATCATATTAATATGATAACATCTATTTTTTGATAAAGTGGATATAGTATGGTTATAATTGTTTCTATATCCCAATAATGAGACTATATGTTGATTCATCATATAGAATAAAAATATCTAATGGAAGGAATCATGAATAGTGGGTATTGGGTTTTGAAATAGTCATCACCTGATGCATGAAAAGAATAATTATGTTAATATCTAGTGTGACACTTATAGGGGATACATACCAGTCAATCAATTTATCCGTATATACCATTATAAATTATTTCTTTTAAAGTTACATTAAAGAAATTAGTTAATACATACAAGATAAAAAACATAAATAAATATTAATATTAATGAATGTACTATAGGATGAGTTTATTTTTTTATTATATAACATATAGTTTTTATAATATAATTTACTGTAATTCTATTTGATATTATCCAAATAATTTTTAATTTATAATTTGGAAAAAACAGGATCACAAACCAGAACCTCTGATAAGTTAGTATCTTGATTAATCCTTGAATTATAACATAAAAAGTATCTAACATAAATGCTTAGAATATTATAATATTCATATTATGATATAAAATGTGAATATTTTAGTCTTATACATGTTTTCTTGGATGATATCTAAATATAAATTAATTATTTAATCAGTATATATTTTAAATATTAAATGACATTTATTATCATAAATTTTTATATTCCCAATGGTTTTAGAATTATGATAAACATATGAAAATTCTATAATATATTTTTATGACTAAAGGATTAGAAAAATATATTTAATGTAATTATAATACTTGAAATGTGACATTATTACAAGGCTGTATTTTTTGGTAACTAATGGAGAACACATGATTGTGTTATTGATAACAATTATTTATTACATATGATTGATCACTATAAAATAATTGCTTTGTTGATTTTGAAAGAAAAGTTATAGAGTGTTGGTATCCTTTGGTTTGATAATATGATCATTATATTTTTGGTGAAGGTCATAACATGTTTTAGACTATGGAATATAATGGATATTGTGTCGATTTATACTCTCACACCCCGACTGAGACTTCCTTTTAATTTAATTATTTTAATTTTTGCTTTTGAGTTCCAGTTTGAACTGATTCTTTTTTTAGGAATTGGGATCTTATAGGGGTGCTTGACTATATGCGCGACCGTGTGTAGTGCCCAATATTAATAATATAAAGGTGTATGATTAAATTTATTATTACATGGCCGCATGACTGTGCCCGCGATCATGCGCTCATCTGTGCACAGTGTCCAGGTGAATAATTAATGCAATTATTTTTCAATCGTTTATTTACTTTAGATTTATTATTAGTATTATTATTATTTATGTGCATGTTTCAATCAATTTATTATAATAATTATTATTTTTTCGATTATTATTTTAACTTGATCCTTTTTATTAATTGGGTTGTATTTTTTTAGTTTTATTCTTAGTATTAAAATATGTTGCTATAAATTATAGTTTTGTTTTTTTCTTTATTTTTATTTTATTTTTATTCGTTATTACTTATTATCTTCTTTAATTATTATTTTTATTATTTTTTTATCCGCTTATTTCTTTCTTTTCTCTTTTTTTCCCTTTCTTTTTTTTTCTTACCCCTTCCTCCCCTTTGGCCCATCACGAACAGCCTCTTCCCCCACTTTTTTTCATCACGCCCCCTTCCTGCAACCCAAACAGCCGCACCCCCCCCCCCTTTCCCTTGCTACCTCCGGCTCAACTCCGCATCACCGCATCTGCCTCCCCATCCGGCGCCTCTCCCCTCATCCATTCCCTCACCGGAACGCCCTCTCAAGCACCCTGCGGGGACACAGCCTCAGACTAGCACCCTCTTCCCATCCCAGCAAGCCGCACAGCACCGCCCCACCTTCCTCGTCGTGGCAGTCGCCTCATTCTTGTCACGCCACCCTGTGATTTTCGTTCGAAGCCTCCCCTTCAGTCTCCTCATCCAGTGCTGCTTCTGCCGACTTCCACTTCAACTGTTTCCGGCTCTTCGACCACCTCGTGCTATCCCCCCCATCAGCCACCTCACACAACACATCAGCCTCAAGCCAGTGTCCATTAGCCTCTCATTTTTCCCTCTTTTCAAAGCCACACACCGCCCTATTTTTTCCGACGCGGCATGCCTTCAAAAACCCCTCCTTTTTCACTTGGGTTCTCCTCGCACTGGTGATTCTTCATACAATCTACATAGGGTTTTTGTGTGTGATGATTTTGGTTCAATTTTGGTGTAATTGGTTTGAAGTGTTGTTTCTGGGGTTGTTGGGTCTCGTGGCGGTTGTTTTTAGCCACTTCCGTCAAGGGCATTGGGTTCGCCATGGTTTTCAGGTAAGGATTTTCAAACTTCTTCATTGTGGATTAATTTTAATTTAGGGGTTTTATGATTTTTGAGTTGACATCAACTTATTTTGGGTTCGAAAGGTGTTTTGACAATATATTAACTTGTGTTTAATTTCTATATGATATTTTTGTGTAAAATGAGGTGCGTTTTGGATATAAATAAATTTTGTATTGCATGGTGGTATTCTGTAACCTGTGCACTTGATTTATTAGATTTTTGAGGGTTTCATATTATGTTTCAGTATGGTGTTGGTGTGTTTCGGTTCGCCGTCAATGTTTTTGGGGTGTGTTTGGTCATAAACCATGTATTTGAATGAGTTTTGTTGGTAAAAGCAAGTGTCACTTCCTGAAAGTTGTTTTATAAACTTTAATTTCTAGTTTATTAAATTATATTAATATTGTGAAGCTTGTCTGGAAGGTGGTTTGGTGTTGCGCCAAGGTGTGTTTTTTTTAAAGAATGTTTTGATTGATGTTATTGAAATTTAAAGGCATGCAAAATATTTTGAAAATAGTTTAATAAATTTCCTAGTGTTTTGTTTATCTGTGTAAATGGTATTTAAAATATTATTTATGAATTTTTAAAATGTTTTATTAAATGATTAATAAGGATGGAAAATTATATTTTTTGAGTTGTGTAAAGGTTGCCAGTTTTAAATGTCATGCGTTTGTTGCAGCCTGTCGTCAGCCAAAGTTTGCAACAATGTGGTTATCGGGTTGGGCATGCTTATGCGCAAGTGCGAAGCGAGTCGTGTCTTCACGATCGAGCGACGAGTTGAGGTAGGTCCCCCACTACACTTACCTTTAGATTTATAATTTATTGATTTCTTGTTGTTTTATTAAATTTTAATGAATGATAAATAATATATGATAATTAATTTTTAAATGGTTATTTGGTGTGAAATGAGCCGTTTATTTTATACTGAACACTAGAAACATTTTCATGATGAGTGAACACCCATTATTGAAAGGATTTCCATTTGGTATTTAATCATAGTCAATGGAATTTCATATGTACTTCTATTTTTAAAGATAAATGATTTCTTTTGAACAAGTGTTTTTGGTTTTCTCGAGAAATGCGGTTTTGCATTAAAATTGGTGAAGTCCCGCTTGGCACTTTAATAAAATAAATTATCTTGTAAAACCCATTCAGGGGTGATCTTTGGTGTGCGTTGATTGCATGAGCTATATGTGATGTTTGTGCATTGTGACTGATTGTTTAGCATTGTTGATTCACCCCTATTTTATTATATGTGTTGACATGGGAACCTGGAATAGTGAGTGAATCTTCTGAGAACGATTGCTGCACTAGTTTAGACCACGCACTGGCTAGTGGCCCCATATCAGGGGAATACTGAGTTATTGCTTCTATGTGGATTGGGCCCCTCGGTTAGACCATGCAAGGCTATACCGGGTAGTAGTATGGGCGTTTTGATGTCAGAAAGTTAGAGAATGCCTTCAGGATGAGTCACATGTATAATATGTTCTGCATTGTTCACTATCTCCTAGGTTCGACCCATGTTTCGTTTAGTGTTTATTTGTATGTGGCGGGCAATTGAGAGGTCTAGTTCAGTTGCTGGCCCCGTGTGCCACTTTTTTAATTTCCCGTAGTGTGTGTTGGGTGTTTTGTGTGGTTTTCCATTTGACCAACAACTAAAATTTGGATTTCAAAATTGTTCACAAAGGTGTTTTAAAATGCAAAGAATCTGTTTCTTCTAAACACTAAACTGGTTCTTAAACTAAAAAGGGCAATGGACAGTTACTTGTTTTTGAAATGAAAGTGAGTGTGAAAACCAATATTTTATATAATTAAGATCAAACTTGAAATTTATAGCTTTATTATTTAATGGTATGTGCATTGGGAATAGAATTAGTCAGGCATACCTACTGAGTTTTAATACCCATGCCTATAGTGTTTTCATGTTTTTTAGTTTTGCTGCAAGTTTGGTTCGAGCTTTCCCGCTATGGGTGAGAGTTGGTTGTGGACTGGTGAGCGACTCTCAGAGTCATGAGGAGTTTTGGTCGTGACTAGGTTAGTGTGTCTCGTTGGTCATTCTTTCTTTTTAGGGTCATTTATTTACTTTGTGTTCTTATACTTTTCCGTTGTTTTAATTATTTCCATTGGGAGAAATCCTTCCCACTTGTCATGTTTTGATGCCCGACACTTGTTTCCAGCCCGTGGGGATCAGGAACGCCCCTTGGGCCTTGCTGTAGACCGGGTCGGGTGCTGGGTCGGATGGAGACCCAGCTTGGTCCATGACAAAATGGTATCAGAGGAGGTTTTTGTTCTTATTATTTTGGATGTCAGGTAGATCCGAGATAAGATTGTAGGTACTTGAGTGGTAGGTGCAGGAACAGCGTCGCGAACTCTTGCTCGTTCCGATCCTCGAGTAACCAGCTGTAGTTGGGGATCTATGTTTTGGCTTTGCACTGTGAGAATGGGGGATGACAATAGGAGTTAACTAGTATTGTGTGCGGTCTCACATAGAGTAGCGACACATGTAATGCCCGAGAGTACAGTTCGACACTCTTAGTGGGTGGTGTTTTCCTCGGGCATGGTCTTCTAAACAATGTAGCCAGGTTAGGCATGACCACTAGTCCTCCGCCCATGTTCTTTAATGCTTGTTTTGTCTTACATCAATTTTGGGATTGGTGCGAAATTGTTTTCCTTTAAAAAGTGAAGAGGACATGGATACACTTATTTTATTTTGTTGTGCGGTTGATTTGATATTTGGGGTGTGTTTTCCATGGACCCTGTTTTTGAAATTTGGCGTTGATTTTTCGAAGTTGAATTTCTAAAAGGATGTCTGGGGTTGTTTGAAATTTTAGGGGGTTGTTTTGTAAATGGAAATCATTTTTGAAAATTTTCTTGAGTTTTTGAAATAGTTGGAAAAAATGGTATTTTAAAAAAATTTGGAATGTATTGTTTTGGAAGTAAAAGAACATTTTTTCTTTTCCAGTGGTATTCCTATGGGTGCTCTCATGTGCATGTGAAAGTGATTAATGGATAGTTGGTGGATTGTGTGGATGGGTTCATGGGAGGCACAAAAATGAAAATCTTCAAGGCATCCAAAAATATCAGTGGTGAGTGATTGATTTTGAAAGATGCATCTTGTTTCCTGAAAAGTGGGGTTTCCTCTAAAATGGGGTTTTGTGGTTAAGTGATTTTGGAAAAAGTAAAATGGCTTTGAGTCCGGAGTGAAAGCATTGAATTCAAAAGATTCTTTGGTTTTTAATGTACTGTTCTTGGTTTTTCAAGTGAGTGTTTTTCATTGAAAATGAATTGACATTTTAAAATTAGAATTGTTGGATTGGTTTCTTGAATATGGATGATTGTTTTGTGATGTGTTTGGATTTATGGAAATTTGTTTTTTGTTTATTGTTTGGGATATGCCCCAAGAAATGTCCAATGGGTTTCCGGTATGTCTCTCAATTCTTGGCTCATCCCAGACACCCAGTGGAGTGGCGGAGTTGGGTCCTGCTTGGTTGTGTTGATTTTTCATATACGTTGAGGTATGTTGGATAATGTTAAATAATTTTGAAAAGTCTTAAGTGTCTCCAGGTTTTGTGGAACTCCAAAAGTTGTGTGGGTTCAAGTTGTCTCGAGTATGTCTGGTGGAGCGGGACTACACTAGAAAACAGTGATCGTTCTGTTTTCATTGCAAATGAGGATGTTGTGAGCGATCCTAAAGACTAGCCTCATACCATAGTCATACCTAAGGAAGTGAAGGTTAGAGAAATTGGTGGATCTCGTAGGTTCTGGACCAGTCAACAAGAAAAGAAGGAGGTGTGTTTGACCTTTCTGATGAGCTAGTTTCATGTTCTTCAGAGGTGGTGTGGAACAATCAGCTCAATGTTCGTAATAGTTGTTGGTCTCGTCCATATTGTGGTAAGTGCAGGTTCCTCATCTGATGAGGAGTGTGAACCGAACGGGCCTATTCTTGGAGTGCTCCTTCTATTAGTTTTTGTTGGGTGTTGGATAGACTGCTCAACTTCCTATCTCTAGAGTGGTCAGCCATACAATGTAAGTCGTTTATTGAAATTCTCAGTTGGTATGTTGATATGGTGGCTGAACGGGACACAATTAGAAGTATGAAGGATTCTTTTCCAGCAGAGAAAGTTCTAGTCAGAGGTGGTCAATGTATGACTGTGAGGCGGTAGATACATCTGACATCAAGGCCCCAGCCATAGGTCTCGGGGTGAAGCTTGAGCACAGTCAAAAACTTGTCGGACGTGGGTTGTTCTTGATCCGACTTAAGGCTGTAGTAACGGGTTGGGGGTGACATAAATAAGCTTACTGCAGTACCGTATCTGAAGGTTTCACTTTTTTTGTGAGGGGAATAAAGTCCTTGTCTCATTGTGGTGGTCTTGACTCATGGAAGTTCCTCTCGGGCTTTAAAGAGGTTAGGAGAATCCCTCTTACAATGAGTGCACTCTGTGACCCTTCTAGTGGTCAGATATGGATAAAAATTGCACTCTTTTTGGAGATGCTCATGTCTTGTGAAATTGACGCATGTCTGTATAGTTCGTCTCTTGGTTAAGGGTTTCCGCTGTCAAAATCATCCAATGTGGTGGAGTTTTGGTCAGTGTGGGAATCGTCTGTGTGGGTCAGCCCGTGTTGGTGGGTTCATGATGAACAGTTCAGTCTGTATCACTAAAAGTAAACTGGGAATTCCTGCGTAGGTGTCATGGTGTTAGGAAAATACTAATATTTTGGGGAGACCCATTGTGGGTCTCGCCAGCATCTCATCTTGTGTCGGTTTGGTTCAACATAGGGAGATTAAAGGGTCAAGCCAGTGTTAGAGGTTTTTTCATGGTTTGTGAGTCACCTTGGATTGGAGAACAGATGTTTTACAAGGATCCTAATATGGTGGAGAGACCACCATAGGACGATCTTGTGGAAGACATTGTTTTCAAAGTGCACTTGGCGGAGCAACCCATTGCCTTTTCTCCGGCCGACCTCGTCCATGCTAAATTGGTTAGCTCAGATTGTGGGTTGCTTGACGAGTGTTCTTGGAGATCTCGAGAGGCCCTGGTGATCCCTAAGTCAAGGTTCGGGGTGTTCCATGTTGTAGTTCTATTTTGAGGTGAATTCATTGTTTTTTGTCTTTTTGCTTGGTGATTCTAGTTTTGAGATCTTTGATGTTTCAAGTCATCGATGTTTTAAATTCTCGGTCTTCGAGCGATGAAGGTTTTGTTTAAAATACCTTCTGAACATCAGAGTATTTCTTGGAACCATTGGTTAACCAAGTCTTCTTGGGACTTTCTTAGGGCAGAATGTTTAATTGTGGGGTGAATTGTCACACCCCAACAAATACTTCCTTTTAATTTAATTATTTTAATATTTGATTTTGAGTTGCAGTTTGAACCAGTTCTTTTTTTTAGAAATTTTGATCTTATAGGGGTGCACAACTGTATGCACAACTGTGTGTAGTGTCCAACATTAATAAGATAATGTTTTATGATTAAATTTATAATTACAAGGCCGTATGACTGTGCCCGCGATCAGGCGCTCATCTGTGCGCGATGTCTAGGTGAATAATTAATGCAATTATTTTGCAATAATTTTTTTACTTTAGATTTATTATTAGTGTTATTATTATTTAAGTTAATGTTTCAATCAATTTATTATTATTATTATTTTTGTTTCAGTTATTATTTTAACTTGATCGTTTTTATTAACTGGGTTTTATTATTTTTAGTTTTATTGTTTGTATTAAAAATTTTTGCTATTAATTATAATTTTTTTGTTCTTTATTTTTATTTTATTTTTATTATTTATTACTTTTTATCTTCTTTAATTATTATTATTATTAATTTTTTATCATCTTATTTCTCTCTTTTCTCTTTTTTTCCCTTTTTTTTCTTACCCCTTCCTCCACTTTGGCCCGTCATGCATAGCCTCTTTTCCCCCTTTTTTCGTCGCAACCCCCTCCCTGCAACCCTAACAGCCGCACCCCCTTTTCCCTTTCTCCCACCGGCTCAACGCCGCGTCGCCCCATCCGCCTCCCCGTCTGGTGCCTCTCCCCTGATCCTTTCCCTCACCGGACAGCCCTCTCAAGCCCCCTCCGGTGACACGCCCTCTGACCAGCGCCCACTTCCCGTCCCGGCAAGCCGCATAGCACCGCCCTGCCTCTCCCTATCGCAGCAGTCACCACATTCCTATCGTGCCACCCTGTTCTTTTCGTTTGGAGCCTCCCCATATAGTGCTGCTTTAGCCGACTTCCTCTGCAACAATCGCCGTCTCTTCGACCACCTCGCACTGCACCCCCCCATCAGCCTCCTCGCACAACACATCAGCCTCGATCCGGTGTCTCGTGGCCTCTCATTTTTTCCCTCTTCACATAGCCACGCACCGCCCTATTTTTTCCTATGCGGTATGCCTTCGGAAACCCCCCATTTTTTCTCAGTTTCTCCTCACACTGGTTAGTCTTCATAAAATCTCTATAGGGGTTTTTTGTGTGATGATTTTGGTTCAATTTCGGTGTAATTGGTTTGAATTATTAATTTTAGGGGTCATCGGGTCCCGTCGCGGTTGGTTCTAGCCACTGCTGTCAAGGGAAGTGGGTTCGCCATGGTTTTCAGGTAAAGATTTTTGATCTTCATCATTGTGGATTAATTACAATTTAGGGGTTTTATGATTTTTGAGTTGTCATCAACTTATATTGGGTGCAATAGATGTTTTGCAAATATATTAACTTGTGTTTAATTTTTATATGGTATTTTTGTGTAAAATGGTGTGTGTTTTGGATATAAATCCATTTTTTATTGCATGGTGGTATTCTGTAACCGGTGCGCTTGATTTATTATATTTTTGAGGGTTACATATTATGTTTCAGTATGGTTTTGGTTTGTTTTGGTTTGCCGTGAATGTTTTTGGGGTGTGTTTGGTCATAAAGCATGTTTTTGAATGAATTTTGTTGGTAAAGCCAAGTGTCACTTCCTGAAAGTTGTTTTATAAACTTCTATTTCCAGTTTATTAAATTATATTAATAGTGTAAAGCATGTCTGGAAGGTGTTTTGGTGTTTCACCATGGTGCGTTTGGTTTTAAAAGGATGTTTTGAGTGAAGTTATTTACATTTAAAGTCATGTGAAATATTTTGAAAACTATTTAATAAATTTCCAAGTGTTTTTTTTATATGTGGAAATGGTCTTTAAAATTTTATTTACGAATTTTTAAAATGTTTTATTAAATTATTAATAAGGATGGAAAATTATATTGTTTGTTTTGGGTAAAAGTTTCTAGTTTTAAATGTCCTGTGGTTGTTGCAGCGTGTCATCAACAAAAGTCCACAACACTATTGTTATCGGGTTGCGCGTACCTATGCACAAGTGCAAAGCTAGTCGTGTCGTCCCGATCGAGCGACAAGTTGAGGTACGTCCCCCACTGCAATTACCTTTAGATTTAGAAATTATTGATTGCTTGTTGTTTTATTAACTTTTAATAAATGAGAAATAATATAAGATAATTAATTTTTAAATGGTGATTTTCTGTGAAAACAACCACTTATTTTATACCGAACACTTGAAACATTTTCTTCATGAGCAGACACCCAGTATTGAAAGGATGCATGTTTTTCCTTTAAACATAGTCCATGGAATTTCAGATGTACTTCTAGTTTTAAATATAAATGATTTCTTTAGAACATGTGTTTTGGGTTTTCTCGAGAAATGGGGTTTTTCTTTAAAATTTTTGAAGGCCTGCTTGGCACTTTAATAAAATAAATTATTTTGGAAAACCCATTCAAGAGTGATCTTTGGTGTGCATTGATTCCGTGAGCTGTATGTGATGTTTTTTGCATCGTGATTGATTGTTGGGCATTGTTTATTCACACCTCTTTTATTATATGTGTTGACATGGGTACCCGGCATAGTGAGTGAATCTTATGGGAATGATTGATGCACTAGTTTAGACCACACACTGGCTAGTGTCCCCATAGTAGGGGAATACTGAGTTATTGCTGTTATGGGGATTGGGCCCCTCTCTTAGGCCATGCAGGGCTATACCAGGTAGTACAATGGGCGTTATGACGTCATCGAGTTAGGGCATGCCTTCATGATGAGTCAGACGTACAGTATGTTCTGGATTGTTCATGATCTTCTAGGTTCGACCCATGTTTCCTTTAGTGTTTATTTGTAAGTGGTGGGCGATTGAGAGGTCTAATTTGGTTGCTGGCCCCGTGTGCCACTTTTTCCATTCCCCAAAGTGTGTGTTGTGTGTTGTGTGTGGTTTTCCATTTGACCAATAACTAAAATTTGGATTTCTAAATTGTTCGAAAAAGTGTTTTAAAATGAAATGCATCTGTTTTTTCCAAACACTAAACTTATTCTTAAATTAAAAAGGGAAATGTACAGTTACTAGTTTTAGAAATGAAAGTGAGTGTGAAAACCATTATTTTATATAATTTATTTCAAACCTGAAATGTATAGATTCTTAATTTAATGGTATGTGCATTTGCAATAGAATTAGGCGGGCCTACCTATTGAGTTTTAATACAAATCCCTATAGTGTTTTCATGTTTTTTTTGTTTTACTGCAGGTTTGGTTCGAGATTGCCCGCCATGGGTGAGAGTTGGTTGTGGACTGGTGAGCGACTCTTACAGTCGCGAGGAGTTTTGCTCGAGACTAGGTTAGTGTGTCTCGTTGGTCGTTCTTTCTTTTCAGGGTCATTTATTTACTTTGTGTTCTTATACTTTTTTGTTTTTTTATTTATTTCCACTGGGCTAAATCATTCCCACTTGTCTTGTTTTGATGCCCGGCACTAGTTGTCAGCCCGTGGGGACTAGGAATGCCCCTCGGGCCTTGCCGCAGACCAGGTCGGGCGCCGGGTCAGATGGCGACCCGACTTGGTTCGTGACATATACCATTTTTGGGATAACTATATTGTTAATTTCACGAGGTATATGTATTTTTCTTGTGTTTTAATTTATTAGATATTTTAATGGTGGTGTTAAGGGTATGTTGATGGGAATACATGGTAAGTTTATTTAAATTATTAAGAAATAGATTGAGTGAATATATAATTATTTTTAGTAAAATAAATTTTTTTTCATATAGTATAAGAGAGTAAGGTTGATGCTATATAAGTGGTCATACACAAATTTATGAATATATAATCAATATCATAAAATAGATTCATTATTGAGTATTAATTTTATATATGATTAATAAATTTATTTAAGGGAAAAAATTTATTTACCTTGTATTTAATTTTATATTTTCTGAAAATAATAGATATAATAAATAGCTTCCTCTGGACACAATACTAAACTAGAATATAACAATGAAGTTATTATAATGTCAAACACAATCCATTTAATTGTAATGAAAAAAGATGTGTAACCATTATATGAAATATTTATAGAATTAAAATAAATAGTAGATATAATACTAATGAAATTCATTTCGTATATATAATATTACTAATATAATCATTTATAAATAAAAATGTATTAATATAAATATATAAATTTTATTAAATATTAATTTATATTAAATTATTTGTTTTATTAATTATAAAAGAATAAATTTTTTATTGTACTTTTTCATTTATTATTTATTTAGTAATCAATTTGAAATATGAATGATAATGGTAAATATTCTCAAATGATATTTCTATAATTTTTATTTATTATTATATCTCTACATATTATTTATAAGTTGTATTTTTAAATATCATACTTTTAATTTAAAAAAACAACCATATTTTTTTATTTATCATAATAATATTATTTGAACATAATCCTTGGTATATTAAAAATATAATTTTAGGTGAATATTGAAAAATACTCATTTTATAAACAACAACTATTTTATGACATTATATTTATATAAATATTATTTTATAATTTAAGAAGAAATTTTATTTGAATAAATATTTAATTTAAATGTGAATTTATAGTTTTAAAATATTTTTTAATTTAGAAAATCATATTTGAAATTTCATAACAAAAAATATATTTATCTAAAAAATTAAATAAAATATAAAATTAGTGTACAAATTTTTTAAGACTTTTATAAAACTAATACTATAAATTAGATTTTAAATTAATAATAACTATCTTCAAATTATAAATTATGTACCAATTTATTTTGAACTATGAAGGATAAATTATATAGGTAAAAATTAGTCTGTTTGGTAAAAATCTAAAGGGGATAAAAAGGGTATATCCCTGGTTAAAAGACAACAATCTTAATTAAAATATGTGTGCGAGTAGATTATTTACTTAATTATCAACATTATTCATATTCTCTATATTAAATCCAAATATAGAGCTATTGTTCCTTAGAGTGACTTCTTATTTTTTATTTTTTTGGGTAAATACAAAAATTACATCCCTTTTCAGTTATTTACGAAAAAATCATATACCAACATCCCCTCATACAATTATAGTCTTAATTTTGGCCAATATAATTTAACTATTTCTTATATTCAATTAATAATTTATTTTCTTTTAAAATTACCATCCCTAAAATAATTATTAACCTTTTTGAATGAGATAATCCAAAAGGTGATGTATTGACTTCAAACTATTCAATTACAATTAATATTTCATTTCATTGAAATATTTATTCTAAAATTCAATTACTGTAGTATAATATCCAAACATTACTACCAATATTACAATGGTATGTTGTTATAATTTAGGCACAATAATAAAGAACATTTCTCATTTCTATTAACAAAAAGGAAACCTCCATTCATTTATTGGGAGAACAAATGCCTCAATGAAAAACATGTTTTCTCCTTCTTTATATAAATGGATGTTACTAGAAAAACATTTATTATATTTGTATCATATTTATTCCATATTTGGGATTTCTAAATAAAAAATATTTTACATCATTTTTCCTTCTATAAGAAAATAAAATCATCATCACTTAGTATATGTGGTCTACCACCCCCAATGAATTATTGATTTGTGACATTATTTTCATCACATAGTTATGTGTATGGTCCTAAGGATAGTCTTAAGAGATAGAAAATATTCTTATGTAATAAATAATGTTCAATAAATAAATATTTCTAAAACTATTTACATTATTATAAAATATTTTTATATTAAAATTAAATTCTGAAAAGATATCACAGAGAGAAAAAAATTCATCTCTCAATACTATGAAATAGTTATGAAAAGATAATGTTATAATTATAAATCATTATAATTATGATATATATAAAATGGAAACACTAAACTGGATCATTATATTTCTAGAATAATGATATTACAACTAAATAAATAAATAATCATCCATAAATTTAGGTATGATCATGTTTCAGTTGTTTTAAACATTGGATAGAATAATACTATTAGGAAATATCATTAGTGATAATGATAAATTAATTTCTATAAATTATATATATATATATATATATTTTAATAATTTTTTTTATTTTTTTCAAAATGTAATTATTAGACACTCTAATTAATGAATTTCATTTGATTAAAAATGAATCACGTAAATATGACTATATCCAATAATATCCTTATTTTTTGAACCAATTATACAATAGAATGAGAATATAACATAAAAATAATGCATCAATTTACATTTACTATTCTATAAATTTATTTTAGTAATTTAAAAATTTTAGAAGCATATTCAGTTTTTATATATTTTTTATATCCCTTCTATTTCAATTTTGTCAAAATAATATTTAGTTACATCCTAAGTAATGTATACATTAAGCGTTTTGAGTGAATTCCGTTCATAACCTCAAAATATATTTTTTTGGATGAATGTGGGAAAATTAGTCATTAATACATCATATAAAAAATAATCATAATGACATAAATATTATATTCAAAAATTATTTATACTTTTAATTTAATCCATGAAATATGTTAATTAAAAATGAATTACAGTATATTCATGGGGATGATAGAATGTATATACACATGAGTAACATTTAAATTTTTTTCAAAGAACATGTGAGAAAGATGGTATCTATAGTTTAATTATAATTTAATTATAATTATATAAAAAATATAATATATATCATAATATACTCTTATGTATATCATCTATGTGATACATCGATGAAAAAAGAATCACATCGCTTTGTGGAGGTTGTGATTGACATAGACGATGAATGAAGTTATAATTTAACAGTGGATGGAATTGTTTCCCAATTTATGATATATTATATTTTAAAAATAATTATTATATCATGAATATTATATAAACATATGAAATCCATTAATATAAAAAGCTGTGAGGGTGGTGACAATAAATTTTTTACATTGGTTCACGATGAGTTTTTCATCTATTAACATAAACTATGGTTGCATTTCTCATTTAATTGAAGAAGAATATTAATTAAGTGTGGTAAATTAATATAATAAAAAAATATGTGGAAGATACTTTTTTTCTATATGGGGTATATGATTAATGGAGGTGGTAGAAGAACAAATAAAACTAAAAAATTAAGCTAAATTATATACCACTTCATCATACTGCCTCCTTTGATTTATATATTTTTCTCTTTGAGGTTGATATTAATCCCATAGAAATACTACCAAGACATGTATATGGATTCTTAGAAGTTATTTTCTCATGTAATTTTGGAAATAGAGTTCGCAAAAGGTGTGAGGAATAAATTATAGAGGATTCCATTTTATAAGCTATGGGAAAGGAACTATTGGGATTTCTAATAAGATTATGTAATATACATATCATAACAGTTTCATGTAAAAAAATATAACCAAATGAAATATAATTTATTATTGGGTTCAAATAAATACAACTAATCACGTAGTGACACATTCTGGTTACATAATATGTCGTATCTCCAAGATAATCATTGTTAAACTCATTTTGACTTTAACTGTTATAACATATATTTTTACCATTATAACATAGTCATGAGACAAACAATAATAAAAGAACTAATAATTTGTTTTGAAATATTTCTTCAAAATTTGTAATCAATTTTATTATCTTCAAATTTTAAATGATGATGAAATTAAATTTAATATAAAAAGAAAACATTCATGAATATTGTTTTGGGAAAAGGCATGATTTTAAAGTTATAATAATTTTACCATTAAATGAAGAGATAAATAATATTCCAATATTTTTTTGGTTAAAAAGATATAAGGTTTATTTTAATTCTGGATCAATGAATAATATTATGGTGTCTTTCAAAAATTAAAATAAATGCAAGGACATGGAAATAATTTTTAAATTTTAATAAAATATAATTTTATTCATAGAAGACTATCATTGCTTCACACAAAAACTATTCTAAAATACCTAATATTATTCCATAATCATATTTTTTCAAATTATATAATTAAATATTTTATGGGATGGTGCTATAAATATTTTTAATGGCTCACCCCAGAATTTTAACATAGTTTTACCATATATATCATTACTATAGTGGAAAATAAGTAATATGGTTACTATTAATTATGATACAAAGTTATTTTTACCCTATAAAATTATATTAATTATTATGATGCCATATATTGAGAAATTTTAAACAAATTCATCTCATGTAAGTAGAATAATTAAATTTTAAATATAATTTTAAAACATTTTGAAAAATTGTTTTTTTAGAAAATTGTTTTTTAAATCCCAACAATAAACTAATAAAATATCATGTATAATGATTATTAATAAGAAATTATTTATATTAAATATAATTTATGATTTTTTATGACTTTATGATCAAATTTAGTTATTAATGGTACATTTTAATTAAAATAAATAAATCTTTTACCAAAATGGTATTTTCACTCATCACAATAAATGTAATCGTTTCTGAAAGTATCATGCATTTCACAGTAACATAATTATAAAATTCTGATTTCAAAAATTATAACATTTTTATAAAATAATATTATCTCAACATTGAAGAAATTTATTATATTATTTATTAAAAAATCAAATAAAATATGTTATTATCAAAAATAATTATTTAAGAATAAAATGAATTTAGTAAAAATTAAAATTTTCTTATTAAGAACATAAAAAGTAATTTTTTTTTGTTTAAGTTCAATATTTCATCTATAATATGATGTCAACAATGACTTTCTTCTATTAAATTAAATGTGTGATACATTTTACTAATTTATTGTGTTTTGCACACATAAATTTTTCTATAGCTCATAAATGAAGGGATTAATATTTCAAAATACCATTACAAAAAAACATATCATAAAAAGTGTTAAATAAAATTGTTTCGGGTAAAGGGAAAGGAAAATATAAATTTTTTCTATAATAACTAATAACTAGAAATCGAAACATTAAATATTAGTGGAAGTAAAAATTTGGATATGGATGTAATGTTAAGGTGGAAACAATGATGGAATGTGACAAGGAAAATTTATCATATGAATGTAAATGATTACGAGAATGTAAAACAATAAAAACCATAAAAACAGGATTCAAAGATAATGTATTAGGATAAAATTTCTATTTAATTATTAATTTCATAGATTTGTGAAAATATTTTACCATGATTATAAATGAAAATATAATGAAATTATTTAGTTGCATTTCAAAAATATAATTTCCACTATTGTAAATGATTTAATTAATTACCACTTTGATCTCATCTATTAATTAGGATAATTAATAAACTTTTTCAATTTGATTCAATCCTCATGCATCAAAATAATCTTTTACTGGATAACAGTATCCATAAGAGAATAAATGATTATTTCACTTATCGTTCGAAATTAACCAGAGAAAAAGGGTTTTCACAAGAATAATTAATAATAAAGAATATATCGGCCCAAATAATATAATATATAAAATATTAAAATCATTTCAAAATATAACATGAATATTCATTAGGACATATTGCAATCATTTATGCTTCAAAATTATATTTCATCTCATATTCCACAAATAAAATCCAATTATATACAATAATATTATTTTTACCGTAATTATATAATATTCAAAAATGATATAATGATATTTTTCCAAAAAAAAATGTAATTGGAAATTCACAAAAAAATATAAATTCATTGTAATTTTTTTTGAAAAAACAACGCCCTCAAAATTTAAAAGAAAAATTATTAGGTCAAAATCAATGTTTATATAAACCATAATGGATATTGATACTTATAAACATATGTCCCTAAAATATAAATTTATTATCTATAAAATATGATTTTGACATGATCAATTTAATTGTTATATAAACATAAATCATCTATTAAGATTAGTAAAATGAACTCAAAATTATTCTTATCACATATAACATAAAATGTTTTTATAATCCATTAAACATATTAACAATCTTATATTTATCATCTCATGAGTCTTTATAGTTATCCAATATAAAAATGTATTATAATATGTTTCCATAAGTTCTGTAATATAACTCATCATAAGTTTTATAATGAAAATGTTAATTAACTTATGAATTACCCCTAGAAGAGTTTGTCCATGTGTACAATCTATGGACCACTTATTATAGTCCTTTTTCTACCATGTCGACACCCATTATTCCCATTTTAGATTTGTTACTCTTATTTTTATATATGCTACACTAGAATCAATTTTCTATTATCAAAATAGTTATTCAGTTATTATAAAACCACACAATATCTAATTTAACAAGAAAGGGTATAATATATATCCTAAAATATTCACCAAGATATTAACTACTATTTTATAATTCAAATATAAAAAATATCTAATTATTTTTCTTAAATCAAACTATAATGACCCGAACATAAAAAAACTATGAATTAAATATTTTTAATATAACATACATTTGGAAACATTGAGGATCATTTTAGTTTATTGTATTAAAGAATTAGCTCATAACATTATCATAACCAAACCATATATTACATATTAGACACCCCCCTTAGAATATATTTTTCCACAAAATGAAATTTCAATGATGAAATACATTTTTTTCATAAAAAAAAATCATGCTGTTGATCATTAACTTTTATATTATTAGTAATCCTAAAAAACCCTATGGAAAAAATTAAATATATTTGGATTAGAAAAAAACACATTAATGGACATAGGGGAAAATAATCCAATTAATATATTTATAAACCAAGATAACATAAAATAGTTTTCTTCTATTAACATAATAAACATGAGCTTAGATAATCCCTACACACAATAGAAATCAAATATACATCCGCCGGTTTTCATAGAAACCATTATAAGAGAACATAAAAGTGAACTAAAACTCATTAAGGTATCACTGAATACATGGGATTTCATGAAAAAAGATTCATAAAACATACCTATATACCCTAAAAGGGAACAATCATTCTATAAAAACTTACATTCATTATAAAATAATTATATTTTTAAAAAATCTCAATAGAATTATAAAAAAAGTATTGTAGATTCCTAAATACCATATTTTCAAATCACTCATACAATCATGCTTTCAAATATACAAACTGAATGGTTGATTTTAGTCTAAAATTCCCTGATAGACATAAGAATTATAGGATTCATTTGAGGTAAACAATAGGCTATCTAGATCATTAACAATGATGGCGTACTAATATTTTCATGGAAAATAAAATCCTACATTTACATTATCACACTCCTAAACTATTATTTTTAACAAATTAGAAAAAAATTACACTTTTTGAAATATTAACAATAGATATGATTTTTCTTTTAAAATAGTTTAATAAACTATTTAATGAATAATGAGAAATGATAAATTATTTTGAAAAATAGAAATAATATGATGTGTAATATTAATATAGAGAAATTTTCATCATCAAAAAAATTCCAATATTCTTATATAAGTTAAAATATAACATTAGTTTTTTCTTTTTGTAATGAAATAAAAAATATTTTCTGTAAAATATGTTTGAAGATTCCCTTTCAAAAAAATTAAAAAAAATGAAAAAGAGAATAAAATTCCCTTTATAACTCATTTTTACCTTATTACTATTTATATATATTTTCATAAGAAGATGAAATGGAACTAAATGATTTTGATGATCAATATTTAAATTTTATAAAAAATTGTTATCAAGGAAAACTCCCTCTTAGATCATGAAAACTATTAATCAAATAAATCCCACATATTAAAATACTTTTAATGTATTTATAAAAAATTATATTTTATATAATAATGAATTAATTGATCCCTAAGAAAGTTTATCCAAAAAAAAATACAAAAGGTGAAAATAAAATAAATCTCGTAGAATGGGAATTGAGACTAAAAGCCCCATACCTTAAAAACTATCTCATGTCATACATCATTTAATTACTAAATAATAATTATATTATTTATTTGTATTATATGATCCTTTTTAAAAAAAATTAAATGTCATTTACCATTTTATATCATTTATGAACCTGTTCAATTTAGTTACATCCTTAGTTAACTATACATCATATTTCTTTTTGATGATGTTCAATTCATAATCTCAAAATAATAATAACTATGATGAATTTGATCAAAGAGGATATTATTTCATAATATGTAGAATAATTATAAAGAAATAGAATTATTTTTATACAATATTTATAATTTTATAGTAAATAATCAATGATGGTTATGAAAAAAGGTTTACATTATAATCGGGGAGATGATAGTCTAAATGTGCACATGAGTAATGTTTCTATTTTTCAACGAACATAAGAGGAAGATAGTATGTATCAAATTTTATTTAAATAATGACTGTTTAATAATAAATAGCATATTCTATATTTTTATGCATTTATATACTACATCCATGTAAATTAGTGATAAAAAAATTACCTCACTTCTGAGAGGTTGAAATCCACAGTTATGCATAAATGTAGATATAATTGTTCTAAGAAAAAATGATAGAAAAGAGTATATTTCATTATTAAAAATTTTAATTATGAAATTAATATATTATTTGAAAATTAAATCCATCTATATAATAATCCAAAATATATGGTGGTGGAAAAAATTTTCCTTGGTTCATGAGGTGGTACTCATCTATACCCACGAATGATGGATTCATTACCCAGTTGGTGGAGGTTGAAGATAAATCAAGGTTAAGAAATAAACATAAAAAATTCCGAATATTAGAGATACTAATGTTATTTTATCATAGTTGTTAGAAGGGATATGAATTATATATAAAATGAATAAAATGTAAAACATTTGGCTAAAAGTTACACCTATTTTTGGGGTAACACCATTGAATTATACCTAACGCCCATGAAAGACGGTATCATTCCCAATACAATACCTCATTGAAAAGGATAGGGATTTTAGTATTATCATTGGATATATATGGTCTTAAAGAAATTTCTTAAAATTTACCAGAAATATGTTATAGGATTTCCCTTTAATAAGTGTGGGGAGTGGCACACATTTAATTATATAAATGATTAAATAATTTATAATTTTAATAATCAATTATGGCACAATGGAACACATTATTATTTTATTTTATTTTAATGGGATTAAATCGAATCATAATATAAAATGTAGAAAATGTTTGAATACATTTTATCCTTATCTCTAAATTAATCCACTTTAAAATCAATTTTCTCTTTAACATAATAACCTAAATTTATACCATGGTGACCTATTTATATGACCAAACATAGAAGAGGTCCACTAATTTTTTTTGATATTTAGACTCAATCATTTTTAATATATTTTATCATGTTACATTTTTAAATGTGCAATAAATTATATTTAGAATAGTATTATAAAACACATGATAATGAATAAAATATATGATTTTAGCATTTAATTGATTTTAAATTAAAATAAATGGTAAAATTATTATGAGTGATTTATTTCTTAAAATAATGAATCATGGATTTTATAATTTTTTATTATAAAAAAAGTAATGGAATTTCCACCATTTCCTATAAATTAAAATATATAAAATAGTATTAAATTTTAGAAACATGTCACTTAGCTTCCAAAAAGAGAGTATTATTTTCCTAAATTCAATGTAATTTCTGAAATAATTTATCTAACATATAATCGAAATTTTTGGTCCCACACCACTTATCCAATAAGGTATGGGTAAGTGTTAGAGATATTTTAAGTATTTAAACTATAAATTTTTATCTAGATTTACAAGGATTGTCTTTATTGAGGTGAAGAATGTTTAATATGGTTAATATTTATAATAAAATATATTATGGTGACAATATTAATCTATAATAATTATGATAATCAATTAAATTTCATTAAATTTATCTAATTTATTAAACTAAAGTTGTATAAAATAATTTAAAATAAAATCACAAAAAGTAATGATTGATTAAAGTGTCTTTTATTTCTACGAAAAAACCTATAACAAATTAAATTATATTTATTATTAAAATATAATAAATTTGATAATATATAATTAAATAATTAACATGATACATTAATATTAAATACAATTCATAATGGGTATTTTTAACCAAAAAATTATAATTTTATTGAAAATAATATTTTTACTGTCCATTTAAAAATAAATCATTTTTGAAAATAATGAAATTTTATTATAATACAATTTAAAAAAGATTATTTTATAAATCAATATTATTTTTCACTAATAAAATTCTAAAATATTGTATAAATTATGTATATTATCTATGCAAAAAAATTAATAAAAATGAATTTCTGAACAAAATGTAATTTAAATGCATAAAATTACATTAATAAAAATTAAATTTTTATTTTTATCTATTAATTAGTAAATTATCAATGATTATTACTTTTATATAAATTTCATATGGTATTTATTTCTATTAATATCTTCTAATTCAATGTATACGATATAATATTAATATACAAAAAATAATATTTCATTGTTAATTTATGGTTATGTAATATGCTATTTGTTTTGGAATGGTATAAAATTGGAATGTTTTTGAATATTTTTTATTTCATTTTTAGTTTTTAAACCATTCTTTGGAATGATGTTTCATATGTTTGTTTCTATGAAAGTGTTGATAAAGGGCCTGGGTAAAGGCTTAATCAGTTTCTCAGATGGAAATATGGGTTTCTCGAGAACTGTACATGGAGGTGATGTTTTACATGGAAATGAATGGTTTGTAAAACTATGAGGGTCATCCATGCATAAAAAATATGGTGTCTAGTAGTGGACACACATTCTATTAAAAATCTATTATATGGTACAAGTCAAACCATATGGTCTAACTAGTTTGGATTTTTAGGTGATGTTAAATTAATTAAATTCATGGTGGAAAATAATATAATTAAATGAGATGTGGAAGGTTTATTTAAATTAAATTAATGTTGAGAGAATTTAATTAAGTGAGGGATGAACAAGGTTTTAGGTTTTATTAAATTAAATTATTTTAAGAGAATTTAATTATATAATAATGAGTGGGAAAATTTATTTAGTTAAATTAAATTTTACTTGTATTTATTTAAATGATGTGAAATTATGGAATTTGGGTTTTTATCAAAGAATCATTTTTTTAAAATAATTATATTATTACTGTTTATTATTAGGCCAGTTTTATTTAATTAAAATGAGATTGATGAATTTAATTAAATGTGGTGAGTTGGAGAATTATATTTAATGAAATTATGTTAAATTTAATTTAATTAATTTAAGTAAAGTGGTTGTATTTTTTAATTGAA
Organism: Viscum album; assembly: GCA_963277665.1. Taxonomy (NCBI): domain Eukaryota; kingdom Viridiplantae; phylum Streptophyta; class Magnoliopsida; order Santalales; family Viscaceae; genus Viscum; species Viscum album. The sequence continues at coordinate 462,097,520 of OY728137.1, read as the reverse complement.
ATTATTTAGAATAATTTAATTAAATGATATTTAACTGGGGTGTTTTGGGTTTTATCATAGAATACATTTATTTAATGATAATGAAGATAATATTTATTATTATGGGAATACAATTTAATTAAATTGAGTTTTATAAATTTAATTAAATTATGTGAGAGTGTTAATTTTATTAAATTAAACAGAGTTAAATGGAATTTAGTAAAATGATCTAAAATTGTGGTTTTATTTAAATAAAATCATGATTGTGAAAAATATATTTAATTGATGTAATATAGGGGTTTTAATTTCATTAAATTTCAATTTGAGAGAATATAATTAAATAACATGAGTTGTAGAGTTCATTAAATTAGAATCAGTTGGGGGTAATTTAATTAAATAATGTGTAAATGGTAGCTTTGAGTTGATTAAAGGGGTATAATATTAAAGTCTAACAATACTAATATGATGGTTATTATTATTATTACTATTATATTAATTCCTATAATTTAAATAAAAATTTTAATTCAATTACGAGAGAAAAGGGGGTGGATGTTGACCTCTCCTTCCTATTATAGGGGGTGTAAATGCACCCATAGTGAAACACCCATTGGTGGAGCAACAACATACAATTAAAATCCCTCTTCGCACAGATATGTCCTCCTAGAGACTTCACAGATGTTGTTTTTCACATTAGGGTAAGTCCTTATCTACATGTTTGGTTCTTTACATTGGTCATCTTAGCTATCATTCACCCAGGATCCATTGGACTAAAACCCTAGGATCTAGATTAAACGGTATTTATTTCTTCTTCTGATCATAAGTGGTGGAGAAGATGTCACGGGACCCTTTAGGTTTTTTTTCCACAACTTCCATTGAAGGTGTGGTGGTTTTTTTTATATAAAATGCTGCTGTAATTTTTTGGTAAGGCTATAAACCAGATAATTTTTTTTCACCCTTTAAATAAAATAGCATATGTTTTATTTGAGTTGCGATAAATTAATTGGATGTGTGTTGGTCGTCACCGTACTATTTTTGGGTTCTAGTTATCATTGTTTTGGGATGTGACCAATTCCTACTATGTACGCACAATATTGGGGATGTGCATGTGCACGAGCACATTGTTGTTTGATTTAGAAATCTTTGGCCTGACCCATTACATGAGGTAGTTTCCTAAACATTTATTTTATGTGGAATAATGCATTTTTTTATAATATTTTTCTTTTATAATGTTAACTCCAATATTGGAAAAATTACATAATTGTGTAAAATGATTTTTTAGATTACCAAATCATGTTTTCTAATTAAAACCCACCAACATTGAGGCACTTACATCTAGAAAAAAATGTAATGTTTTTATTCATATGTTATTTTAGTTTTCTAATATGTTTTATTTATTTCAACCCTAACATTTTTATATACTTGGGTTTAGTGGTGATTATGAGTATTATGCAGGATATGTTGGGATAATTAATCATGAATTAATTATGTGATTTGAATTATAATTGTGATAATTATACTCAGAAGATTAATTATGATATATTAAATTTTCTAAATTGATATAATTAATTATTAATTAATTATTTTCATTGAGATGATAATTAGTCAGAATATTAATTATGAGATATTAAATTGTTTAAGATGTGATAAATAAATAATAAATAATTATTTTTTTCAAGATAACAACTAACGAGGAATTAATTATTATATAATAAATTGGTTAAGAGGAGGTGATTAATTATGAATTAATTTTTTTCTCTCAGATAATAATTATTGGAAGACTAATTATGAAATATTAAATTGTTAATATTGAGATAATGAATAATGAATTAATTATATTTTTTGAGAAGATAATTAATCTGATGACTAATTATGATTAATTAATTTGGTTAAGTTGATACAATTAATTATGAATTATTTATGTGCTTTGAGATGATAATTAATTGAGCGATATATTATGAGAAGTTGATTTGGATAAGTTGAGATAATTAATTGTTAATTAATTTAGGGTTTTGTGATTTTTAATTGAGATAATTAATCAGGGAATTAACTATGGAAAATTAAATTGGTTAAGATGAGATGATTAATTTGTGAATTAATTTTGTCGATTGATAATTTTAATCCAGATAATTAATCTAGGGAATAATTATGAGTAATCAATTTTGTTACATTGAGATACTTAATTGTGACATTATTTTTTTGTTTTATGGTTTTTAATTGTGATAATTAATCGTGGTGGTGAATAATGAGATATTAAATTGGCTAAGTTGAGAGAATTAATTTTGAATTCATTTTATATTTTGATATTTGAAATTGAGATAATTAATCAGTGGATAAATTATGATATATAAAATAGTCTAAGTTGAGATAAATAATTATGAATTAATTATGTGCTTCGAGAATTGTAATTTAGATAATTAATTGGGGGATTAATTATGGGATATTAAATTTGGAATGATTATGTTCTTTGAAAATTTTAATTGAGAAAATTAATCAAGGTATTAATTACGAGATAATAAAATTGGATTTGTTGAGAAAATTAATAGTGAAATAATTACGTGCTTTCAAAATTGTAATTGTGATAATTAATCAAGGTAATTAATTATGTCATATTAAATTTGCTCTTTTGAGATAATTCATTGTTAATTAAATATGTTCCATGAGAATTGTCAGAGAGATAATTAATCAAGGGATTAATTATGAAAAATAAAATGTGGAAATGTTGAGATAATTAATTGTGAATTAATTATGTGATTTTGTTATTATGATATAGCTATTTAATGGTGGAATTGAATTTTGAGAGTTCATATTTACAATTATATAAATAATTATAGAGAATTAATCATGATAATGAATTTTTTTATGAATATTTAATTTATGAATTAATTAATGAGATTTATGTACCTAGTAATTTTTTGCGTAGTCTAATTGATTTGAGTATTGAAAATGCGCGGAAAGAGATGACCTTGCCACATGTTTTTTAGTTAAATGTGAAAACTATGAATTTGTTTTAATTGAAATACTTAAGATGGTTTTTATTAGATATAAATCTGATTAAGCATGCTTATATGTAATTGAAAAGGGACAATGAAATGAATAAGGGGATAAATGTGTCATGTATTATATGTTCTGAATGGTTAGACCTTGTATAGGAAAGGGGGTTAAGGGACCATGAGATCCCTTTGGGGGAAAGAATGTGTTAGTTTTTTTGTGGATCCTCCAAAGACAGTGAGATCTTGTGTAGTTGAGATAGGGGATAGACGGAGTTCCCAACTCATGGTGATGGAGGTCTATGTGTTACGTCCTAATCTGTCCAAAATCATTTTCGAATGGACCCTGAGAAAAATAGGTAGGAATACTTTTTTAAACTCTATATCGATTTAAATGATACATTAATAGATCTTGGAGTTTGGACCAGGTGAAAGACCATGACCTCTTCCCCTGGTAATGATTTTTTGTGCATTATATCTTAGTCCAGTCAAAAATAGTATCCATGGTATATGACCATTTTCTGATGGTACACACATAGTTCATATAGGAGTATTCAAATCATATCTATCGGTTGATATATATACACATACTATTAATATATAGATATATATTCATAATTGAAATGATATGACATACCATTCGTGGGATGAAGCACGTATCAACATCTAGTATACCTTAGGAACTTGGATGGTTAGTTGGTTATTTATTAAATTATATTATTTCTTCGATGTACTTACACACTATTTAATTTTATATCATAGTTTAGATTGAGCTAGACACCAATGTTCCCGGTCTAATGAGATTTATATCTCACAAATTATTTTTGTTTCCATTGCAATGGGGTGAGGAGTATACTCAACTTGTTTAATGAACCTTGGACATTACTAGTTATTGTTTTCTTGTAGTTTGTAGTTAGGATCAAAGTACTAGGTAGGAGATCGGGATTCTCTTAGAGATCACCTATGGTAAATTGGGCTTTTTTTGTAATGAGATGTAAATCATGCTAATTTGATTAACGATATTAGATATTTTCCACATTGAAATGCATACATTGTATAAAATGAATTTTTTTTCATATATAGTTGATATTAAAAATGATTTCCACTTCATTAGTTGTTACATTATAATGCTACAATTGTTGTCTGAGTTTTTATATGTTAACTCAATACATTCAGAATATCAGGGTATTGTCTCTCCACTGAAAATCCATAGATCCTCATTTCTAGTCGATGGCCTTTAGAATATGAGGAGACACACTTGAGGCAATGTAGTTATTAGTCCAGTTAACAGTTTAATGGTATGTTGGGCCAGGACATTACATATTGGTAGTGTAATTCGTATACACTATAAAACAAAATGTTTTTATTCTAAATTATCATGTTGTTTCCATGTTTGAAAACTCATTTTCTTCATTGAGTTGTGATAATTTCTCAAGAAAATATTTTATATTTTTAGGGTATATTCTAAAGACTAATTAAATTATGTGTTATGTTATTGTTGTGTAATTTTTTATTGATTATAAACCCTTTTCAAATATTTTAATATTCATGGAGTATTTAGAGTGTAAGGGTTATTGATAGTTCGAAACATCATTCATTGATTTAAAAATATTTATATTGAACATTTTCATTAATTCATGGGTTCTTAACCCTTAATATAATATTTTTTGGAGTTTTATGTTCATCAAGAATAATTTTTTTAAGAATAAATAAGGTTTCATACTTATTTTTACATTATTAGTTCTCAACAAATGTATATTTCAAAATATTAATAGTAAATTTATATTAACTTTTTCGTGTTTGTTCATCCAAAATAATTTATATTGGATACATATTATATCATTACAAGGTCGTATTATATAATATTTTTTTAATTTCATATTAGGGAATGGTTTTTTCACATTATCATTTAAAAAAATATTTTTCTAATTGACATGTAACTTCATCTTTAAAAACTATGATAAAAAAATTATATAAAAAATCTTATTAATATAAATAATTTTTATTTCTAAAATGATATATATTACTAGTTTTTATATTTCATATTCTGGGATTTTACTTATATTTATATTATTCAAGATTATAATCAAGGTACTAAAAAATCCAAATTGTTATATCTTCTTGGAAGCTTGCGTTCAGGCAGTCATTTGTAATGATATTTTTCAAAATTTACAATTACCATTTATTTTTATATTTTTAATTAACCATCCACCTATTTTATCTAATTTTATTATGACCATATTATTATACTGTTGACATATCAGTAATCATATTACACTATATAGTGTTAACTTCAATGTATAAAAAATGTATAATTGTGGATATTCTCCTAAAAAATGTTTATTTATTTTTTGGGATGTATTTAAATTCATCATTATTATTGACTTTAGTGGTAGTTTTATTTTACATTTACATTTAATATTAATGGATTGGGAAATTCAATATTATTTTTAGCGTGATATTTTGGGTTGACAATAATGAAAATGATATATTTTATATTCTGTATATAAGAATTTGATGAATTGATTCATTAAATTGAGATGTATTTCCTAAACAATTAAAATAAATCTAGGGACAATTAACATTATTATGAACAACCTAAACTAATTACTACTAGAATAGATAGAATGGATATATTATTAGTAGGTATAACATTCACAAAGTGTTTCCAATTGTTTTAAATAGCATGAAAATATTGAAGGAATGTTGTGGGTAGAGGATTTAGTGACTCATATTTATTTGAATTCATTGTTTAACAATAAATTAATAAATAATTCTTGATGAGATAAATCTAAATACAATACCTAAAAATGACTTTGTGTATAAATGCACCCATAGTCAACATCAAAATAGTGGGGACATCAAAATGATGTAGGAATAAGATATTGACATTGAAAATCTTTTGGACATACTATTACATTATACGAAGAGATATTACAAGAGCACTATGATGTTGAATACCCAATAGTATAATTTTATAGGATGAGTGAAAGGATGATTCATTTTGAGAATATTTAAAATGATAAATAATATATGGAAATTTCACATCATTTTTTTATGAGAGGCATTAAATAAATGATGATAAATCAAGAGAAGTATACCTAGACATATGTTAAAATGGTATATTCATTCAATTATTTGTATGAAAAGGATACAATGTGGAAAAATTTCTTGTTGAGTAGATAATTTGATGGGTTCATGATTATAAAATGAAAATGTGTCATTTGGATGGATCAATTAATTTCATTATTACGTAATCCATTTTGTTGTTTTATATGTATTTTATGGGATCACTTTCAACCCATAATTGTTTTTTGGAAATAGAAAAATTATATCTAGAATCATTTTATTCAATATTTTTTAACATACCATAATTTTTGTAAGTAGTATTATTTAAATAAATACAACGGTGATTAGGATACAACACAAAAAACAACAAACAAAAATAAACCATGTTATATTAGGTAAAAATTATAAGTTATATTATAAAAAATTGAATAATAAAATTCCTCAAAATTATATAAATAATTTTAAATTTTTAGATATTTAGTATATAAATAATTAAACTCATATAATGGTAAAAATTATTATTTTCATGGAATTTATTCAAAAGGGGTGTGTTAAAATTACCTTAATTAATATTTGATATTAAATATTACTATTATTACTAAATATTTAGAAAATAATTTTCACAATAAATGTAGTTTCGATTATATATTTTTTCCAAATTATAATGTTTGTTAAATATTTTTAAAATTTCAATTTTATAAAATAAATATTAAATTTGGATTTCTCATAAAAAAATTTATATGTTTGAATATCATGTATAATTTTTTTAAACAATGGATTTTTGTGTGAATTTTGATAAATTATATTTTTAAATATATTTAAAATTTTATTAATTCATCATGATATAATAATTAATTAAATTATGATGTGTCTTTTATCCTAATGTAATATGAAATTAAATTTTATTATTATAAATTTTAAAAAAATTATTTCTAAATTATAAACCTATGTTTTAGACATTAGAATAGAAACGTCATATTTAATAAGATCATTTCCAGGCATTATCTATTGATTATTTTTAAATTAGTTTTTATCACCAATAAAAATTTTATATTGTATGTAATGTCATAATTTTTTCATTAAAGAATTTATAATATATTTGTGAGTATTTTTAGAGTTAGGAGCTAAGATGACATGATATTTTGAAGTCCAGTGTACCCAAAATTAACTTTGTATAAATATAAAATAGCACGCGGATGATGTTTTCATGATAAAACTAGAATAATTCTTAGAACGTCATCTATATCAGAAATATTAGTGAAATGTTGAGTTCAAAAAATAGTGTTATTCCTTGGGGGATATAACATTTATTGATACATGGTGTTTGAAAAAAAAATTATCATTGACTCAATTAATAAAATAAAATAAACTATATATTTTATTATATAGGTGGAGTGACCCTTTTCCTTATAAATATTCCATAATAAAAAGTTTTTAGGGTTATCCTCATAACCCTAGGAATTAAGTGGAGAGTGTGGAGGAACAATGGAAGAAATTGGAATCAAGGATCAATGATTGGAGTTCCTTAATGAATGGCAATGGTGACGATGCTTAAGGATCTATTGAAAAAAAATAATTTGAGTTCATTATTCATTAACGATTGATGAAAATATAGATATGTTGTTTTTTATTTTGTATTTACCCCCTCATTCATTATCCTTGACAGACGTGAATTATTCTAAAAAAAAATTCACATTAAGTTCAATTGTTTCATGTTTTTTCATATCATTCCACATTACTATAATTGATATTACATTAGTTTACATAATTATATTTATTCACCATATGAAGTAAATGATTCAACGATAACACGAACATTTTCTGAGGTCTATTCCATATATTTTTGTCTTTTTATTCTCTCTCTCTATTCTAGATACGCTCAAATTCAGTTGTCTTTTTGAGCGATGATTTGATGATATCTAAGGGTACTAATAACTATTTCTTCATTATTTGAAGAAAATAATCCCATTAAGGAATTATGATTTAGGTTTTTTATATGTGATTGAGGCGTGATGATGTTGACGGCAATTCGACATTGTATATGGTATTAGAGGTTCCTGATCCATATTGAGTGGAACACTCTAGTGGTGCAATTATTGATGTTTCCGAGTAAGGAGTGGCTGAAATCCAGACCTCGATGGTGATGGCGACTGAAATTGGTATGAATTACAATGATCCAGTGAATTAAGACTTATGATAGTACTATTATAATTTAAAAAAATGATAATTCATAATATTTAATAAAAATAATAACAATATTAAATAGTGGTGTGGGTGAGCATTCATTGTTATTAATATTGTCAAATTGTATAAAATGATATATTATTAGTATTATTATTATTATTAAAACATAATAACGGATGGGGTTAAAAAAAATATTCATATGTTATGGGTGATGTGGTTAGAAAAATATGTGTTCATGAATATTTTGCATGATGGGATGGCTGAAATCACGATTAATTGGATAAAAAAGAAGTGTAGAACGTTTTTGTTATAGAGTTTTATGATGCATGGAGATATATTTTATTAAATGATGGGTTGTAAAATTTTCAAATATTTATTGTGATGTAAAATATTTTTATTTTTATTATAGTCATAAAATCTAGTTTTGTTTTTAACAACCTCATCCAACATTAAATTATCATTCCTTCTATGGAATGAAGGCCTCAGAAATGAGGTAATATATTCAAGGCCAATGTTGTGTACTTTTCTCACACTCATAGCCTAGGTCCAGAAGGAGATCAATAATAATAATGATCATAATATTTTAAGATATTGTATCTGACTAGTATTATTTATACAGTGTCTTGTTGATGAACTACCTACACTAACATTAACCTTTTATATTTGTGGACATTTTTAGAAAAATATCGGGTATTTAATTTGGACTCATTGTTAGATCCCATGGTTCACTATTCATGCATTAAATAGTGAAATTTTATATTTTCACCGTGTATCTGTTTGGTGAATGGGAATATCCTATCATGGGTGTTTTCCATGAAGAATGAAACACTGTAATACATTAAGAAATTTGAGGGTTTTGAAAAGGAATATAAGTGGGATTACATTTTTTATCTTTGGTCTAATGACGAACAATTCCCATTCATTAGGATTTTGTGACGCCCTGACAAAGACTATTCTAGACTGAGTGAGACACAATGTATACCCATAGGGATATTCCATGAACTCCATTATGTATAATTTGGATTCACCTTTCATTGTAACTCCGCCTTTTTGATTGATTGTGTTACCTTTCTTATAGTAGTTTTTTGTGAGTGTGTCCCATCAGTATATTGATATGAGGGTTTGGGGTGAAATCACACTATAGCATTCTGAATTTATTATAGTGTGTGAGAGATCACTTATATTGGAGTGAGTTGACATAGAACAAATTGACAGAGACTCAGCGGCATAGATCATGTAACCCTATAAGAGGCTTGGAGTGATTCTTATATCAATATAGTTTCATAAGATGTGGCTATTGGAATTAGATTAGGAACTATTAACATGTTCATCGATCCTTTCCATGTGGGTATGTTTCCAATAGGGGAATGGTTCCCCCCATAGTAGGCCATGGGCATTGAAACCATAGCTGTCTATCATGATTTGATCTTTCTGATGGGGTGTAGTCAAGTTGTGTGTGTATTGTGGATGAAACCTCTTATATTCCTTTGTTTTAATGCTATGTGAGAGTGGTATCTATGATTATTTTTGTTAGTGGAAGTATTTTTCATGGTGTGTGTTCCCCCAGATGAGTGTTATCTAAATCCTTTGAGAATGAATCCTTGGATTGATTTACAATTTTGATCATTACCTTGAGATTTTGTGCCTTTTGGAGTATATCTGGATATCCATGATATATGTGCTATATACATATACCATTACAGATCATTCTATTAAATTTTCTGATTTTTCATTTGTGATTTCAGGGTATCCTAATAGTTATTGATATATTCACCCATTCTTGGGCTCTACCTGCACGTGTCATGTCTTATATAGATGATAGATCATTCTAATGTGTACATTGTGTAGTATAAACATGTAGAGCTTGATCGACATAGACAGATCGAGTTTTATAACCATGTTTCCTATGACAAATTCTCCCTCCATGTGATTTTATGTGGGATAAATTTTAAGTTTTGGTTGGTAATGTATTTGGCCCCCTTTTATGCATTCTAGAACCTTTTTCATACTATTTTCATTGGATTATTAATTTATTCTTTTATTTTTTTTATTTGTTTTACATTTCATTATTCTATGGTATTGGAGATGTGTTTCTACATATAAGTTTAAAATTAAATTATTACATGTGTCTATGATAGACCCTCTAATCATTACTCTCCATCCAATGGCTAACTGGAGGTGATCTTGGGGTAGAAGCATCCTGAGTCCCAATAGTTTGGGTGTCGATAGTATGATATCAAGGCTATTCATATCATGAAGTGTTATTCCACTACCTTGGATTAGTATCGATTTATGGAGTTTTTTTTCTATATACACGGGTTGGTTTTGGAACTAGGGTGATAATTTAAATGTGTTTTGTGTTCAAATCCTAGTCTAGGGTGTTTGGTGTGATAGCTTTGACTGACTTATCCATTCACCAAGACTGTGATAAAATTCTTGTTGACTAAGTATATATAGACACTGGTTGTGGGGAAATGTTTTTTATGTTCATCAAAAAGGGTTGTGTTGTAGGTTTTAAATCATTTTTTAGTCATATATCTAGATATACTCATTGACCATGGTACATCATGAGAATCATAAATGTTTCACTACGATTTATTTTGGAAAATATTTTGAGATGGATAACTGATCACGGCCAAATGAGTGTTGATGTTTCAATTTTGGGGCCCACTATTGATTTTTTTTCTCCTAGTGGGAAACAAGAAATGTTACCCCCTTCAAAGCATCACATGGCTCCTTCCATGGACTTGGAAGATGAACTTTTCAGTGTTAAATAGTCGATAACTCCATAAAAATAGGATGATGGTAAACATAGTCATCATGTTTTATGTGATTTCTATTTATGGGGACTACTGATGTTCTTTGACGATACAAAACCTCATGTCGTATAGGTTTCACTCAATGTAGTTGTTTAGGTTTTCAACCAAGGTAGACCCTAAACGATCAAATGGTTTAATTGGAAACCAAATTCAACCATGGAGAATCAGTGGTAGTTGGTTGTATCTATAGATAACACACCTATATTGGGTAAGAATATTAAGTTGCAGAGATATTAATCACCAGGTCACATTGTGGGAGAGACCCCCTTCATGGATTGTGGAGAATCGGTGTGAGCCTACTAGGTTAATGTACTGCATGAATGATAGCCCTACCAGAGGGGGATCTATAAAAGTGTACATATATAGGGTGAAGGTGGTATTTAGTAGAACCATTCATTGGTTATTTTTGATGTAAATATTTACATACATGGAAGAGGTATAATTTACCCATTGACACACATTCATGAGCTGCGTTCCAAAACCACGTGGAAGAGTAAGTGACACCAAAAATGAACGGTGTTGAAGTGTGTTGCATGAATATCTCTGACTTTGGCATTTGAGGATCCTGATTATGATTAGGTGTCAGATCAAACCTGGTAGATGGTAAACATTTGAGAATGGGAATGAATGAGTTCAAATAAGTGGGATCGTTTTGTGACATTAATGTAGTTTGAGGTATAACGTGTGTCTTCCCAACTCCGTTTATGATTTTCACTGTGATTTATGAGTCAATATTTCCCTCACTATATCCCATGTTGTAGACCACGTGATACCATTGGATAAATTATTTCTAAACCCTTGTGTTTAATTAAAGGTGGTTCTTAGAGTGGGAGTTGATCTTGGAGTAGTTGTGTGAGCCGCGTCATGTTGGTTCGTGTCACCAACACATGCTGGGGGCCAAAGATACTAAGGGTTGAATTATAAATTCACCATGACAATTAATAGTAAGTGTTGATTCCATTTTTATAGGTCTACAACATAAAAATCCAGTTCCTTATGTAATAGATCTATAACCTTTCTTGGAGCATTTGGTGGTAGCCACCATCAATGGAATCCATGTGTCCTCAGGGTCAGATTTGGAGTATTCTAGATGCCTAAGGATATGTATTTTTCAACCAGTTGATAGTTGTACCCCTCCACTTCACTCGAGATACAAATGATGTATAACACAAATATATTGATTGTGAGATGTTTCATTTAAATATATCCACTTTAAATATACCAATATTATATTCGTTAAAGGAGAGAACCGTGTAATAATTTTTTCAAAGATGAATGGTGATAGTAGTTGTAATGCGAGAAGAGGTTCTAAAAATACTGTTTTCCCCTTATAGTACATCCTAAAGAGGTGATTTAGTACGTTGATATCTTGGAATTAAGATATGTGATAAAGAATTTATAGAGAGTTTTTATGTTAATTTATTTGTTTTCTCACCTATATAGGAGTGAGGACCAACTAGAATTTGTGGAAAGTTCAGGACACTTGTTATTGCAAGATGTAGTCCTCAATCATGTACTTACTCAGAATATAATATTATATTTTGATTATTATATCATGGAATGAACAATGAGATGGGGTGATTCTCCTTTGGGGGCTCAATATCAGTTGGGAATAGTTGTTTAACCTAGCCTACTTTCCATGTTAAAGATAACTGTTCATGTTCTAGTGAACTTGGTTTGAGTTTTCATGTCATTTTTTAGAAAAATCATTGATTATTATGTACCATTGGTGGGGTTTTTTATAAGGATGATTACTAATATAGCACCTATGGAGAAACATTTCATGTCCATGTAAGTTAAAACTTCATTGACACTATTATACTGGTTAGATCTAGTAGGTAACAATCTTTGTGTCATATATTTGGTGATCATGTTTGTTGTAAAAGGGTTATGGTCATCCAAGGGGGGTTGTAGACATTTATATATATTTCATAAGACATAAGTGGATAAAATATGGAGACTATTATAGCTGTATAGGTAAATGTTTTTATCGAGAGTAGTATGTTATCTTTAGGAATCTCAGTCCCATTTTTTACCTTCTTTTTTTAAGATTAGTGAGGGGTGTACTTATTAACTCTATTACTAAAGTAGAATTTTTTGTTTAGTGTTCTCTAAATGTCACAGATGAGGAATTTTGTTCATGTATGTTTCTGTAGTACCAACCCAGGTGAGCTGGCCAGGGGAGTGGAGTTTCCTTTTCGTAGAGCTGATAATTTTGAGGACTAGTTGTTGAAATAAACATCCTATGAATGTCTTTTCTTAGGTTCATGTTTGCTGATAGCACATAGAACAGTTGGGAGAACTCATGGGAGTGGGATTCCATGTTTAGAGATCATCCCCCTCCTCTTTCATTCTTCATTCTTTTTTAGGATGAAGATACATTATAGAGTTAATAATTTATCTTCATATTTTTCATAATATATGAATTTATAATATTTTTGAAAATATTTTTAGATCCAAATGATGAGACAATATGAAATTCTATGGCCCAATGTGCTCAAAAATAATTTTATATGTATATTAGATATAATAAATATAATGAGTTTTAAGGTTTCCAAAAAAAGTGTAATAACTCATAGATGGAGGCCTAGATCAATATTTTGAGGGCATTATTGAGTTCAAAATATAGTTTTGACACTAAGAAGGGAATACCCTAAATCAGTACAATTTGTTTTGAAAAAATATATCATGAGAATAGTTAATAAAATAAATTTAATTTAATTATTAATTCTATTATTTCAGCGTAATGAAATTTTTTCATTAATAAATAATCCATTATAACCAAATTTTATGATTTGAATCATGACCATTGGAATTGAGTAGAGAGCGTGGAGGAACATTGGCAGACATTAGTTACATGGATCAAGGATTTCAGTATTGTATGGAATGCCCATGGAAACCCTGCTTGTGGATCTCATCTACCACAATGACTTGTGATAATACATCATCAACAATTGATCCGAATTTTGGTAATATATTTTTTTAAAATTAATTCCATTTTCATTACCCATGATGAACACAAATTAATTTCTCAATAAATTAATTCACATGTATATCCATTGATTTAGTTAATTTTTCAATCCTCCCATGGTATTGAAATTGATAATTTTTAGTTTACTTTATTATCTTTATTCATCATCTTATGACCAAGAATCAAGGAAAACATAAATATTAGATGAGTTTTGTTCTTCTTAGTTTTGTATTGTGATTTTTATCTCCTTTCCACATTTATTCATTATAAATATTTGTTTAATGGATATTTGATGACATCTAAGGGTACTGATCATTTTTGTTTGTTCATTAGGAAAAAGGATCACAATCACGAGATTAGAATAGGGTTTTAGAGATGAGACAATGTATTGATAATGGTGATTGGAACTGGTATTTGGATTTTCTATTGGTGATTACCATTATATAATGAGAGGATATCTCTAAAAGTGTTGTGATTGATTTTTCTGAGCAAAGAGGGGGCAAAATTCTGCCACACAAAATGATAGCATCTAGTGTGGATACAGATGAATACGTCCCCATGAAATGTGATGTGTAAAGTTATTGTTATTACTTTCAATTATAATAACTCATGATATTTAATAATATTTTTAATAATATTAATAATAATTTTGAATAGATTTTATGGGTTTCATTCATTTTTATTAATAATTATAATATTGAATTGTAATAAATAATGTATAATAAATATTATCATTGAAAATAAAAATAATAAATATATAAATGGTTGGCATTGCATACTAGTATCTTGAATGGTAAGGGAGAGGCATTGTGTAAATATTTTTGTATGAATACCCTACATGTTTGGATGGTTGAAAATGGTGAATAAATGGACCAAACAATATGTGGGGTGGACTATATATGTAGTGTGGTGTGACGAAATTGAGAAAAAAATTGTAATGTGATGGGTTATACAATTTTAAAATAATTATATAATAAATTAGTATTATTATTATAATTAATGAAATAAAATCTATTTTTAGTTGTAAATTCATTATGTGTAATTAGATTAGAATTCTATCTCTGGAATCACAACCTATTAATCGGGATTATCAATTAAAGATAAATGTTTTGTAGCATTTTTTTCCTCCAACCCCATGTCCATGAAGGTCTCAATAATATTATTCTTATTATTGTTTTAGTATCTTTTATCCTTAATATCATCTCCATATGATGTTGTATTTAAGAACTACTTCTGTCATCATGACATAGATATTAAGGTGTATGATGTCAGAAAAATATTGGGTGTTTAATTTGTACTTGTGGGTGGAGCACATGAAACCTCATTCTTGCATTATTAGGTTAAATTTGAATTTTTAACCAGATATAAATTTTGTGAAATTGAATAACCTATTTATATAAATTCTACATGTTTTTTATAATGGTGTAATCCATTATAAAAACTGAATCCATTTGAAAATGAATATTTGTGGAATCTGGTTTTTTACCATCAGACCAATGATTATCCTTTCCCATTCTTCAGGCTTTTTCAAAAACCAAACACAGGAACTTCCAGACATAGTGAGACAGCCTGTGTACCCACAAGGATACATCATGTACTCTTTTCTGGATAAGTTGGATTCAACATTTTTCCAAACTCATATACATTGATAGATTTTTTATGCTTTCTTAGACCAATATCGAGTATGTGTGTTCCAACAGCCTATAACTATGGGGGGGTAGGTGTGTCCACATGTTCCCATCATAGAGGGTGATCCCAATGTAGATTCTGTTGTTAATTATACTATGGGTGATTTCCACTAGTCTGGGGTTATTTTCCATTGACCTCTTAAACTTCTAACTTAGTATATTAGATCATGTATCCCTGTGTAAGGAATATGGTGGTCATGTATCCATAGGGTTTCCTCATATTAGGGTTTTGGAATTTGTTTGACATACATTGACATGGGTGCCAATCCCCTATCTAAGAAGTTTTTTCTTGTAGGTTATTGTGTCCCACTAGTAATCATTCTTCGTTTAAAACCTATCTATTTATCATGATCTGTACTTTTTGATGAGGTGTAGTCGAATCAAGTGTGTATATCTTATTAAACCTATTAGTTTACATTGTTTCAAGACCAAATGAGAGTGGCCCCTAGGACTATTTTTACCAGTGTCATTATTTCTCATTGAGTGTGTTGTCCTGAATGAGTGTTATATGAAATATTTGAGCCAGAATCAGATGTTGGATATATAGTTTTGATTATTACCTAAACACTATGTCTATTTTTTTTTGATTATATATGGGTATTATTTTTATTTGTGATGTAGACATATAACTATATATATATATATATGACAGTTACTCTTGATAATTTGTGAATTGTGACTTCAGGTTGTGTTATTGGGCATTGTCATAGTCACCCATACCTAGGATATTTCCACACATTTCATGTCTTATGAAAATGATAGATATTTTGTGGAGTCCTCGATGGACTAGGAGATAGTGGATCTAGTTCTTCATTGAAAGCATGAGGTGTATAACAATGTTGTTTTTTGTAGGATTCCCCTTTATGTGAGCACATCATACATTAATTTTTAGATTTTATAAGGATTTTATTTCGCCCCTTTTACACTTTTTAGTAACCATTTTATATATTATTTTGTGTTTTTATAGACATATATTGGATTTTTTTAGTTCTTTTACATTTCATAATTTTATATTCTTGGATATTTATTTGTGAATATAGGTACCTATGGAAAATGTCTCTTATCTGTGTGATATGCGTTCATGTCACTAGTCTTCGACACCAATCCTATTAGAGGAGATCTTGGGGATGTAGCATCTCTAACCCCAGAAAGTAAGTTTCTGTAATTATAATATGTTTGTCAATTTATTTTTAATAATATCAAACATATCTTAATATGGATATTTTATTTCTAGGCATGCAAAAAAAATTATCACGTAAAAAATATAAGTTACCTCCATAAGATTAAACTATAGAAAAAATAAAAAATGGTAAATTGGATAAAAAATATACAATGTCATGTTCTTTATATCAATATAAGTTTTAACTTACTAGGATTACCCATTCCCCCCTCTATTTTTTTCATCATATGGATAAACACTTTTTAAATTCTGACATGAAATTAATATAATGTTCTGTCTATTTAAAAAGGACCTAAATGACTCCATTATATGAGGTGAATTTTACCAACTGATTTATCATCAAAACACATGAATTATATATTCCTAATATTATAAAAAATATCCCTCTAAAATCACCCTCCCATGGGATTATTTTTATAGAATCATAAATAAACGAAACAATAAAGGAACAATTTGTAACTCAAAAGATGATATCCATGATCATGATAAAGATATTATCACAGTTCATTTAGGTTTCTTCTTAATCCTTATACAACATTTATATAACCACAAGATAATATTAATTTTAAATTAGATTTATTAAAAATATATTATATTAATGATATAATAATTATCTACCTCCATTCCATCTAATATAGAATTTAATTGTCCCTTATCTGTATGCACATGCTTCTCCATCCATGAAGTGATGTATATAATTATTCACTGTAATTATTCCCTGCAACCAAAAATGGACATTTATTAGAGTTTATTTAGTTATAAAATATTATATTTTATTCATTATTATTATACTAAAATTGTACATATTTATTTTAAATTCATTAGTTTGATCTGTTCAAGAATGATATCTTTTCATGTGCATATGTGGAGACTACCTCCTCCATCGATGATGTGTTTAATTTTTCAATACAATCTTACATGTATGGATATAATATATATTATATGAATATTATTTATATTATTGGGTATATGAATATGATTATAGTATCTTTTTCAAAAAATCCATAATCATTATAATGTATTATATTTATGGTAGTAAATTACCAGAAACAAGCTCATCACATTTATCTATTTAATGATTTTTAGGAAAATATATAATGAATGATATTAGAACATTAAATTTATTTATTGAAAATATATAAAATTAACAAAAAAATATTTTATTTGCGAACTTTTATTAAATAAATAGTATTCCTAAAACCATGTCTACTTCCATATGAAATGAAAGAAATTATTACCATGTCATGTTTAAAATAACAATAATTATTCAATATATGTTTCATAATTGATTATAAAACTATTATTTAAAAAATAATATATTACTATAAGTTTAAAATTTATTTATTAAGATTTTATATTTATTATAAATAAGTAAAAATTTCTTTTGTGGAAGTCATTTTTTATGGATAAGGAATTCAATCTACATTTTAATTATTTGGAACATATTCCATATTCAACAATTAATATATTTTTAAATTTATTTATACTAACCAATGTATTCCTTTAATTATAGCTCGGATTAAATTAATGGTAAATTTAAACTGATAATATTATTTTTCATTCAATTACATTTTATGAACAAAATACTAAGGCTATAAGAGTTTTAATAACTGAATTTCGATCTATGTTGTTATGATTTTCTCCTGAAATATTTTCTTAAATGTTTTCTAAAAACTATCATATAATAGAATAATATTTTTCAATATCTCTTGTTTTTATAAATATACATTATTTAACATGATTTTTTATTAATTATGTCTACACAGTTATTATTTTTTGATGGACATCTTCATCCATAAAACAATAATGTTTGTAATAATAATATTCATTATCATTAAAGGAATTATACTTTAAATGTTCATATTCGTTCATTCGGAATAATTCCTCCCTTTCAATTATAAAAACCCAAATTTTATAATCACATGTGATCATTTTAATTCTCATTATCTTATTTTTGAATTTATTTTTTCATATCCTTTTAACGATTGGGGTCTTAGTAAAATTATCATAAAAATATAGATAAGGTATTTTATTTCCTGATTTTATATATACTACTTCTCTCTATATTTTCCACATAAAAAATTAATATTTTTAATGTAAAACTATATAAATTTATTATTAATCTAAATCTATTTTATCAAAATTTTCATTATTTTCAAAAAGTTGTTTTTAAAATGATTGTTAAGAGTGTGTTTTTGTACTAAGATTTTTTTCTAAAAGTACAGTTATAGTATCACTAAAATTTTCATCTTATTCTTTAATGTGATATTTAAATTTTTAATGTGACTTAGTGTTTGGTTATCATTGAAATTATTTGTAAATTTTTTAATTATATGTTATTGATTCCCATTGAATTGAATGTTTCCCACCACTATTTTGAGTATTATTTAATAAACGTCCACACCCTCATGATTTCACTTTTGTAAAAAAATTATCCCCTTAATTTCATAATGCGTATGCCTAAAAAATTTATCAAAAATATTTAAGGTAATTTTATTCTCCATATAAGTAAATTTTTATCTAATTTAAAAAATAGTTTTTGTTTTCTGTCCCCACCAATTTATGATTCATATTATTCCGTAGGGACTCGCTATAGTGATACCATATATCATAATTTTATTGATTTCATGTGAACATAAAATCTTTTAAATCATTAGAGAATGTATTTACATATCCTACGAATGTGATTTCAATAAAGAAAATTAATTGGAAATATTAAAATATTTATCATGTGTATTATTTAGAATTTAATATACGAGTAAATAATTTGATAGGTGAATGTGATGGGTGGTTCCCACAATTATATATCCCCTAAATTCATTTATAAGTCTATTAAGAAAAACATATGTTGTCATTTATAGTATAACAAATCATTTTAGAATAATTATTTAATTTGTACATGGGGATTAGAATAATTTATTTTTTAGGTCATTATAGTATCATTAATATTTGTTCTATAATCTTGATGGTAAAAATAATTTCATTGATGTTACATTGATGATAAAAATAATGTCATATATATGATCATAATAGTACAACTAAATCCTTGTATATGGACATAAAAGCGAGAATAAAGTATTCGTTTAGTATATTAAAGTAAGAATAATGTATAGGTAGATTTCATAACATTAAGAATAACATATTTACTGAGGCATTGGTGATAATATTATTTTCTTATCAAGATGCATTCCATCACAATGAAATTAGTTATTATTATTTAGGTGTATTTTTATTTTCTTTTCATCCATGGATTTATTTCATGATCATATGAATATATATGTGTAGTTATTCAATTTATCTTTGATTTCTATACAATTCATGAGTTTTTTATTTTTGTATAACTTCAAATAAAAGATACCATAAACAATTAAATTTATATAACCTATATTATGAATCAATAGCCTTAGTATAGAACAATATTAATATGTATTGTATGTCATGTAGTGTATTATCTTAAGAAAATTTCATGGTAGAAATTAAATTTTTTTTATAGATTATGAAATTCATGGTATAACAGAAAAATGTTTGTTGTATGGAAAATATATGAGTTTTGAGATTTAAATAGTTATTCTACATCACTAAAAAATAATATCTAATAGGTATTTGGAGTGTAAGTGATTAAATAGTGTATGTTGATATTGTAATTATGAGTGGTTATGATATTGGTTATTTTCAATTGAATTCATAACTAATATATAAAAGAATATATGTATTAACCATAGATTCCAGAAATTATGGATATTTATACCATTTATGGTATCAAAAATGGTTCATATAACATTATAGGTTACAAATAGTGTACGATCATGGTATAAGAATCCATTTGGGTTTGTAAGAAATTTCACTCTAGAAGAATCATCTAATTTTTGGAATATAATTATATAATTTTGGGAATATTGTTTATTACCATATATATTTTTTGGTACATCATAAATGGTTTGGGATAATTTTTATTCTCAATTCTATGAAAATTCTATTCTATAAATTTAATCTTTGAGATGTAGTAATAAAGGTCTTAATTCAATTACTAGTACTGATTAAAATTAAATATGTTTTTGGAAAACCATAATGATAAATAAAAATAGAGTAAAACAACTTAATTTTTTGTTAATGTATTGATTGTATTGTTTATATGTAAAAAATACCTATTTGGAATAAAAATATTGGATGCATACTCTAAGAAATATTAACCAATGGGTAAGTAAATCAAAACCCATTGAATGAAGAGATTGTTTAAAAAATATCTTAAATGATTTATAACATTGTATTAAAATACTAATGTTATAAATATACATGAAATGAAATATTTAAAACCAATAATAAATAAATAATCTTTATAAAATACTATAGATATTAGAAAATAAATACACCATGTGAACATATATATATTAAAAGTAATAAAAATTTTAAAAAAAATTAAAATATGGGGTGGAATTATTAGGTATAATAATGAATCATAAGAAAAATATCTTAAGGTAAAGGGATTTAAATTTAAATTTAGAAACCATGAATAAAAAATATTCCATTATGATATATTTAAAATCTAGAAGGTAGACACTATTAAAATTAATTTAGATGTATAAAAAGAAAATTTTGAATTTGATAAAGGAAATATTTGAAAAACACTTATAACATTAATCCCTATAACTTAATCATGCTTCAAATTCCATTGTAGAAAAAAAATCCCATAATAATTGATTTTATATTATCCTTAATACTTATATAAATTTATAAACATCATTAATATAATAAATTAAAAATATATTAGTTAGTTATATTTTATTTTCATCGTGGGATATTAGTATCATTAATTTTTTTAGTACACGTCTCACAATGGTGGGTTATGTTAGTTTTTATTAAATTATAAATCCTCACTCCTAGATATTTTTATATATTATAATATATTATTACTAATGATTTAGGATTTTATAATTTAATTTCCTAATAAATTTATTTATTATTTATGATGACCAAGTTAGTGATGGGCCTGTTATGTAATTAACTGATAGACAAAATTGTAGTATAATAATAATAAGTCAAATACTAATATAACCTTTGGGAAAAAAATTATAAATTTATTATCTACATAATTCCTAATAAAAATATAATTATTGATTATATTTTCATCTTGAATATAAATTTATATAAATTTTCATGACAGAAATTAAACTAACATATGCATAAATAAACACGAATCGTTTAGTATATTTGGTTATAAATGTGATTATTTTAGAATAATTTAAATATTGAATAGCGATAATAATAATAATATTTAAATTTTATTATGTTTGGATTTATATATTAATAAAATATGTTAATAAAAGAAATATAGGATGAATAATGGAATATATCACTTTGATGGAGGATTCAATAACCTGACCTCAAATAGTCCATAAATTAAAATAAATTCGACTTCATTGATGGAGAGGATTTTTGTATGCTTATAGTTTTATATAGTTACTTAAGAAATATTTCCTAATAAAATTATACATTATATGTTTCAATCTTCCACTAAGTATCTATGATTTACAAAAATAAAATTCTTTTATAACTAAATATATTTTCCTTCATGAAAAATGATTTTAATATTAACCTAGCTTCTTATTTCTCAAATATATATCGTAAAATCTATAAAACTATTTAGAACTTTTAATGTGAATAACAACTAAAGAAGGGAAATGAAAAATAATGTATAATCCTTCTAGTCCATTTTGAAAATATATGAAAATAAATGTGTTTTTCCTTTATCATAATAATATTTGAGCTCGAATAATCATTTAGTAACACATAAAATAATAATTAGTACAAAATATTTCATATTAAAAAAATAAAATATAAATGTAATGCTAAAATTATAATCATGAGGGTTTCTAGGATGATGTGATTACTAATAAAAACCCTTTTCCTATAGACAACATCTTTACCCAAAAAAATAATATTCCTTCCTTAAAAAATGATTAACGTAATACATTTTTAACATTATAATATTGAATCAAAAAAAGAAAGTGAATAATAATATCATTTAAGTTATATTACGAAAAATATACATTAATCCACCAAAAACCATTATAGGAATCCAAAAAAATAAGAATAATAATTTGGATCAAAATCTATTATAATCCGCCAGATAAAAAATTCAGTACTTAATGAAATAGATAGATATACAAGGCTCAAAAAATCCTTATAAAATATCAATGATCATAAAATATATAGAAATATAATAATAATACATTTCCATCATGAAACCCATAAAAACATCTTTTTAATCCCTTAAGAAATCATTATTGTAACCTATATTATGTATTTTCATTAAAATTCAATTTTTGAAACTCAAATATGTAGAAAAAATGGATGTAGTTTTTTTGCCATGATAATAACATGGAATTATATATAGGAATAAATATATAAATTAATATATATTTCAATTGTAAATTCAATCATTGTCTTATATGTTAAAATCAAACATTTATTTTTTACTTTTTTGTAAAAAATGTCTATTAGATATATATAATATATGTACAAAGATTCATTAAAAAGTATATTTAAAGGTTTTAAAAGAGGCATAAAATTTACATTATAATATATTTTCTATATAAATAATTATATTTAATAATTTTAATAAATATATAGATCAATGGAATATAATTTGTAAAAAATATTTGAAACATTTAAAATTATTTTTTTAAGATAAAGTGTCCCATACAGTGAGTTTGATTCAATAGATAAATTCATTATCATCATGAATAATAAAATATTTTTAATAGTTTATATTTTTATAAACCATATAGATATAATTTTATTACACAATAAATTTTTTTCAATTTTATATTTTATTACATAATAAATTATTTTCACCTAATATTATTTGAAGATATTCAGTTAATATATGAAAAAAGAATTTTGTAGGATGACTATGTTCAAATAGGTAATTATTATATAATATATAGAAATTTTTTAATTAAATGATATGAATTTTTATACATAATTTATGATTTGAAATCAACCAATGAATGATGGTTATGAAAAATGAAGTACATTATAATAATGGAGGTGGTAGGACGTATGTGCGTGTGAGTAATATTTACATTTTAAAAAATATTTAGTAAAGATATATAATATATAATATTTTCATAATTGTTATTATATCATAAAAATTATATCCATTCTTCATAAAAACTCATATACATCACCCATGTGATTTGGTTATGAAAAATTAACCACATTACGCCATGTAGGTTGTAATTCACATTTACACATGAAAGATGATAAAATTTTTCATTGTAACAAAATGGATGAAAATATAGGATATATTATATAAATATAATTATAGAAATTTTGAAAATTTAATTTATATTAATTAACTCCATAATTATAACTATCCATGAGAGGTGGTGATGGAAAATAAAATCCATCCGTTTTCTAGGGGGAAGTCTTTCGTACAAAAGAATTACGGATTCTTTTACCATATTATAAAAGAGAAGATAGATATAGTCCATTATATTTAATTTAAAAAAGTGTACATGGAATATACTATTATTATTACTACATTATGTTTTTGGGTTATTTTAATAATGCAGACCAGGAAATAATGATAAGAATTTCAGTAAGAAGCTATGGGACTTCTTAAGATAGCCTCATTTATATTACACCTAAAGCCCAATTTATTTTGATTTATTTCTAAACTAAGAGTACTATAACAAGGTAAGGTATTTTTTTAATTTATATTAGAATGTATCATCCTATCTAAAAATAAATTTAACCATTTATATAGCGGCACAGTTGGTTTCTATTTTCAAATGAGGTGAGGGGTAGTTATGGAATTACATAAAGTATTATATTTATATAAATATATTTTGATTTAAAAATTGATCAAAATTGATATAATAAATATTATGAATTATTATTTGTACTTATACTACCATAAAATAAAATTTATAAATGTTTAGGAGAGTTTTTCACCCTTATCTCTTTGTTTTAAACACTACTGTCCCTTTTGGAAAATACATTGATATCAATGTTTCTAAAAGATTAATTGAAATGAAATTATTTATTATATTAATAGTAAAAATTTAAAAGAAAAAAAATCTATTAAAATCCATATATAGTTTAATTATATTATGATATCATTTTTTATAAAATGAATATCATTTACTAAATTTTTTATTATTATAAAATATTTTTATTGAAATTTTTGGAAACACCTAATATATTACAATATAATATTTTTTTATCTAATGTAAAATTTTTCCAATATAACATGTATTAATATGTAAAATGGATATGAACTAAATATATTTACCGGATATTTTTTTTACATTTTTTAGATCATTTTTTAAAGTATCTTTTGGACTGACACATTGGTTAGTTGTTTTTGACTTTAAACTCTATAAAAAAATATTTCTAGAAAAGAAATATAAATTTATTCTAGGGTTTTAGTTGGATAATAAAGTGTAAAGGTATGTATTTTTTCATAACATGTATCATAAATTCCTTCATTAAATATTTTTAAAAATATTTTATAAAATAAATAACATATATTACATAAAATTTCATTAAGAATACTATTGAAATAATGTGAATTTAAAAAAATTAAAATGGATTTATAATATAATAAAATTATTGCCTTATGATATATTATTTTTAAAATTAAATCATGTAACCCCATATTTTAACTAAAAGTATTTATTTTTATATTTGAAAAATCAATTTATTTTATTTTTCCCTTACTCACATTGGAAACATGTCACCATTGTGTATGAGTTTAAAAAAATTATTTAATCCCAGAATGTTAGTAATAACAATCCAACATGATAAAATAAATTCATTTATGTCTAAAATAATCACTTATAGATAGAAAATTGTTTTATTTATCAATTTCAACACATAATATTTATTTTAAGAGAGAGATAGTGATAATTTTTACTTTATCCTATAAAAAATATTATAATTGTTATTATCATATATAAATTGGAAAACATGTAACATAATTTAATTTATGATGATTATTGATAAATTTAATTGAATAAAATAATTAAAATAATTTATTTGAATTAATTCTGTGTCGTATGACATTAGTTTTGACCAAAAAAATCATTTTACCCTTACCATGGTGATATAAATTTTCCATATTTACTAGTCTTATTGTGGACAAAATAATCTAAAATTATTACCAAATATTAATTATTAGGATTTTTCATAAAAATTTATTTTTTAAAACTTAATTAATAGATTTAATATAATTTAATTTAATGTCCATCTTGAAAGTCATGATGAAAAACAGTTTTCTAGAAAATATCTATATAATGTATTTTAATTATTTCATACCAAAGTAATTTATAAAACTGTAATAAAATAATATATTTTATTTTATTAATCAAATAGAAGTAATAATATCTTAAAACATGTGAAAAAAAGAATTTAATTTTTTAAAAAAATTGAATATAAAATAATGTTTTTACTAAAAATTAGTATATTTCATTATTCAATAAAAAATAAAACATTTCAGAACGTTTTCAAAAACTACATCAATGAATACTCTATCATGATTAACTATATAGAATAAATAATTTTAATTATATAAAATTTTAATAATATCCAAAATTTATTTATAATATTCTTTCACAAAATTGAATATTTTTTTTAAAAAAATTTAATGATATTTTAATAACACAATTCATTTAACATTTCTGAAAAATTAATCTGTAAATTTGTGTTGAATATTTTATTTAAATATATTTCATTTTATATTTATTCCTATTTATAATCACTAATTTAACATATAGTATATAACTATTTCATTTAATTAAAAATATTTATTCGTACATTTATGCTCTATGTTGTGTGTTGAGGTAGCTATCAAGCTTATTAATATTTTAAAAAACATTTCATATTAAATTCCCCTCATTTAATAAATTATATCATAGTAATTTTAAATTGGTATTAGTAATCAAGTCTCTGATATTTGAAAATATCATTTAAAAAATCCCACAACATTGAATGCTTTATAAGACATTCTTTTCAAGAGTGAAAAAGAAATATGAAGGTCATATTGAATAAGACATACTTGGATTTTG
Source organism: Viscum album (assembly GCA_963277665.1). Taxonomy (NCBI): domain Eukaryota; kingdom Viridiplantae; phylum Streptophyta; class Magnoliopsida; order Santalales; family Viscaceae; genus Viscum; species Viscum album. The sequence goes on along the minus strand of OY728137.1, from coordinate 462,070,570 downwards.
AATAGTAGAAAATTAATTAGATTTGAAAATATGGAAGTGGATTGAAAATTATTGTATGTGTAATGATAGAGATTGAATGAGAATATTGATCCCATGAAATTTAATTATCATAAAAATCATAATTAACACAAAATCATAAATTAACATGGTATGATAATGGAAATTGATTCATATGAAATAAAGGTAATATGATAGATTTTTTTTCAAGATCCTTTTCTGATATGGTATAAATTCAATTAACATCTACATAAATATTATACAGAAATATAGTTACATGAAGAATATAATTTCATCCCTTAATCAATTTCCCGCACAATAAATTTTTTAAATGGAAGATGAGTATTTATGTGAACATTATCATACATAAAAAACTCAAGAGAACATCAAATGGATCACATAATCCAAAATGGGATAATAAGTTATTCTTCAGGTCATTATATAATAACTAAAACAAAAATGGTTTTCATATGATATGTTAGGTGAAAAATTTAACAAACCTTTATAAAAAACACGTTAATATCCAAAATTCCATATTAACAACCAATATTCTATCTAAATCATTCTATAACAAATAAAACCAAAAAATATTCAAAACATTTCTTACAATGATTGATTCCCAATGATTTGAATTATAAAATTACTTATTCATTAATGATAAATATATAATTTATCAAAAAAATTCATTGATCATTCTACAAGTCCCGGATGAAAAATATAAATATTTATATACACTCATTATATAATCATTATTACGTGGTATTAATTATTATAAATAAATTTAATCACTATAATGACAAACTAAAATCATATAAGCCTAAAAATATAATTCATCAATTATTTATCATTGAAAATCCCTTCTTATCATAAAATATTTTGATTTACCATTGTCACAACAGGTTCCCAAAGTGTGAAAATCATTTCAAAAACAATAACATAATAACCAAATAAATTTTTTAATCCCATGGTTCTTTATATGAAAGATAATTTTCATTAAAAAACATTAAACCATAATTGGCCCTCTATGAAATATCACATAAATCCGACAGGTTATCAATATCATTAGACCTATGTCTTTAAAATGTAAATCCATTATTCTTCCCCTAATATTTTCGCATTATAAATACATTGGTTACATATTACGTAAACATCAATGAAATATCAATAAATATATCTAAGGTACTCCAATAACAAAATAACATCAAAAGAGTATTAATTATTTTAATGTTATGATATCCCAAAAATCAACCACCACATAATAACTCGTGAAGCTCTATATAATGACGCATTAGTCATTGATCATTATTTATACCCACTTAACAATTCATATCATACATATTCCCCAATAATTTCTTACGAAATTTAAAAATATGAATCATTTATTACTATTATCAATATTGAAACATAATTTGAAATATAAAACATTTCATTCATATATAATTCATGGTTCTCTTATCCTCAATTATAATTATGGTGTGAATTTATAAAGGTTTTTTTATAAAGTATTTTTGATCCCTTTATAGGGAAATCAACAAAGGACACCAATTTCTATAATGATCATAATCTCATTTTTTGAAACATTCAAATGAATAATTAGGAACAAAATTATCTCTCATTAGAGTTCAAATTTAACTGTTATATATTACATTAAAAATATTTACCTTATTCCCTATTTTAACACATAAAAACAACTTGTCATTATATTAAATAATTTCCTTGGAATATTAATCCCGCATTCATGATTATTATAATGTCTAATATATTTACCTATATGATGTTCATAACCTAAACATCCATGGAACAAATTTTTTTCACATATCTGGTTCATTACGAAACTATTCTGGGTTTAATTTATCAATACTTACGCATCAAAAATGATCAAAATAACAACATTTGATTTCACTATAGCTCCCATTACATTTAGTTTCTCATTTAGGCAGTGACTACATTTCTCCTCACCTCTATTTTATGTTTTTTTGTACATGATATATCATCATACTAAAATAATGATAATTACAGACTTTAAATCGATAAAATCTTAATAAAATATCTAATAAGGATGACATGATGCCATTCACAATGAATTTTTTTTTCTAATATCTTCATTTAAATAAAATTTTCATAATTCTCCCATTTATACTAAACTATGTAGTTATAGGGGACTCATAACATATGATAAAATATAATCCTAACTAATAGTGTTTTTTAATCTTTTCTTCTATTTCCACCTATAATGTCCCGACATTATAAATCCACAAAATTATGAGAACTCAAATTACATTATTTCAAATATAATTCCAATTTTATATTTTTATTGAATTTGGTCATAAATTTTAAAAAATAAACTCACACGTTACTTTTTGAAAATGTCATATTAGTATCCATTTTCCCCACAATATAAAACATTTAAAATAAAACATTCTTTCTACCATGAAAAATCATTTTGATTATCAATATGAAATATTTATGTACGTAATCATACTAAAACAAAATGAAAAACATTTAATAAAATGGGATGATCACAAAATGATTAGTAAGGGACATAAATAATAATAATAATGAAACCCATTTGTCCATTCTAAAACCAGTAGACCATGAAAGAGATTTTGACTTTAACATAACAAACATTGATCTCAAGTAGTCATTTTTATAAAAATGAAATTCGTTTTACTAAAAAAATTTGATTCATGAAGTACTATATACGAAAATATAATCATTAAATAAGAATCATGAGGGTTTCTTTTAAAATATAAGATCCATTAATAACATTTTTAATAAATTAAATCATTTTACCATGATAGGGAATAATAAATTTGTTAAAAAGGATAATTATATTACCTTTTTAAAATAAAATAATTTACATTAATACTCATTGTAAATAATATAATTTTTATATTGGGGTCATCAAATCTAATATTCATTGAACCATTATAAAGAACCCTTTCAATTGAATTAAACATTACAATCAACATAAAAAATAATTATCTTGATAACATAATATTTACCCAAAGTATTAGAGTGCTATATTAGGATAATTTAATCATAAAAAAATTCAACAACCCTAACATGTATAAGAAATATGAAATAATTAATAACAAAAATAAGTACTAAAAATATTCTTCGGAATCTACATTTAAAATATTTTTGGAAATTCATACATGTAATCCAATTAAAACAAATTTTTGAAAGAAAAAATACTGAAAAAGTGACATAAGAGATTTATTTTAAGAATATTTGGATGTATATAATGAAATTGGAAGAAAAAAAAATTCGGTGGTAATAAAATCCAATAATTCAATATTCATTAAAATACAATATACAATTTTGATTTTATAAATAAATTGAATCCTTTCCATCTAAAATATGAAAACAATTCACATAGAATACCATTGAATGAAAGTATAATTTGATATAAATTTTCCTTTTTCCTTAATATATTTCCTTATTAATAAATATAAAAATAATTTTTAATAATGTTTATTTTGAATAAAATGATTTAGAAAATAAAGCATTAAATAATTTAATATTATGTTTTAAAAGTAATTTGTCCCTTACATCAAGTTTTAATCCTCAAAAATGTTCATTATCATCCATAATAATAAACTCATCTTATTTATTTTACAGTATTAATAAAATTTATATTTATGTTTTATTTATTACCAAATCATGTTTAATTACATAAGAAATTATGTCCATGTTAAATGTTTTGAAGATATTCAGTTTATTTTTCTGAAATAGATTGGTTGGTTATATATGGTCAGTGAGGTGAGTATACATTAATCTTCAAATTAATATAAATAAATATTTATCATTAATTAGTTAATTATATTTAAAAAAAATATTATATGGTATTTAACAAGGGACTATGGAACAATCATTGGAATGGTAGTTAACATGTACTCATGAGTAATATTTACATTATTCAATGAACATGTTTTAAAAAGTGTAATAATTTTTTAATCATTTCATAATGTTGAATATATCATATTTATTATAACAATTCATTAAATACATCTATATATAGATTCCAAGTGATGTGGATAGATAAAATTAATCACATTGCATTATTGATGTAATAATCGATCTATATGAATGAAAAATGATATCATTAATCAATTGATTGAAATGTAAAAAAAATATATTATTATAAATTTTTAGGATTATAATTATATAATTAATAATATAAATATTTATATAATTTATAATTAGAAATAACCATAATATGTGATGATTTAAAAATAATTTCTTCTTCTTAGAAAATGGTATTCATCCATACACATGATCAAAACATTCAATTCCAACTTTTTAAAAGAGGAGATGGATGTAGGATACAAAATTAAAATCAAAACATCTATATATTGGTAATATATGGTTTCTTTACATAGTACTTTTGAATATTATTTTAATTAGGTACAATAATATATAATAATAAATCATTAAGTGAAATGTTCTATATTTCATCAAAATATAATTCCTCGACCTAACCCACAATGAATAATCCCAATTTTTATGTAACATCATTCATACCTCCCTATATACAGAAGGAAAATGAAACAAAGTGAGGGTCTACATATATAATAGTGGATACTATACTGTGATTATTATTTCCCTGCAAAAAAAAATTAATAAATAAAAGAAAATAATAATGATGAATAAATATTAGTCTAATTATGTAGAAAAAGAGAAAATGGAATAAATTTCATAAATGAGTATTGCACCCAATGACATATTACATTCCATAGTATATGATGAAACTAAAAAAATAATAAATATATAAATAAATAGTGGGGATCCTCAATAGTCCATCCCAATCCAACACATGTTTTTTACTCTTTTTCTCAGGCATTCACCATTGGCCTCTTACAATTTATTGATCCCTAATGAAATCTAGATACACACTAAAATTTAAATGTTTGTTTTTAGTACTAGACTCTATAGTTCATGATAATGTTTTCATGAAATTGTTTCCCTGTTTATAATTTGTGTATTCCATAATAATAATAAATTATTAAAAATCAAAATAGCATATTGTACAAAAGTGTGTGGTTATACACTATGCAGGCTACCGTAACTTCTGACTATACCTTACACATCTCTATTCTCTAACTATAACATAAGAGGTCGTAAGTGATAAAACTAGACATGATACATTTTCCTTATAGATTCCTGGAAATATTTTATATGTCAACCTATAGCCATCAATTAGGTAATCCATTCTGAATTCTTAATGATGGGTCCTTTGATAATTTTGAAAGACACTCAGAAAATAACAACCTATGTTGTGGAGATTCTGAACCCAGTATCTGTGGATGCATCATATCTCGACCTTGTACTCATTTACCTCATCTCCATGTTTGAATGATAAGATCAATCCCCTAATTTAGGATGTATATGTAACAAATATCCACTTATGTCAAGTATTAATAAAAAAGCATTTAATATAAATACATCAATACAAAGTGAGACATACCAAAAAGGGTTAACATATTTTCATACATATATGGTAAAAAACATAAAATAATGTTAGAATAGTCAAACACGGTGACAAGCTACACAATTATCACTCATGTGATCACATATCAAAATTGGTATAATGTGATTCACAAGAAAACAAGTTAATCATGGTTTTAAATAATTCAAAACATTAATTGTAATATAGTAACATTGTAAACTAGACCCATGTGGTAAGAAACTTACTTCAATAGATTTCAATATCAATGACGTGTTTCACGAAGGTTTTTTTCACCAAAACCACATTCATACACCATCTAGATCAAGATAACACACCAAGGGCTACTATATCGAGTTCCTTTTCATCATTTCATGGGATTTAGGTTATGGTATGTAGATAAAATTCCAAAGGGTATAGTAAATAACCTAAAGGTGATCATCCAGAGCATCGATGATATTCTCAAAAATTAAGAGTCTCTAATATATAATAGTGGTTCTACTGTGTAGAGGATTACAAGAAAACACCATCAGGTATATCGTGTGGCACACCTCGGCATAGTTTTTACCTACATAAGACCTCCACTATGTATGAATGACAATTGTGGCATGGTCCCTCTATCCATGAAACACCATAGGAGCATAATGAATAGAATTTGAACGATTTATGGTTAAGGAACTCCTTTATTGTTTATAAGGATCCATGAAAGAATACAACATACTAATTAATGATATTTTTTTCATAAGGGGATGTAATAGAGAATATATACATTTCCATAGTTCATCTAGTGATCTGGAAGTCGATGTCTCATGAACAATGATCTATCTTTTTTCATGGTCTCAAAAACACCGAAGAACATTATTTATTACATCATGAATTCCAAAAATAAATTTCAAAATTCCTTTCTTGAATTCATCATAATATGATACATTTAAGTACATACCATAAGGAAAAAATACATTCTAAAATATGTTACTAATATAGTGAGAGGGTCCATCGGCATGATCTAATCCACAACGACATAGCCACCATGATCAATATTCTATATTGATAGAGGTTATAAAACATTTCCTCATAAAAATTATCATTAAAAAACCTATGGATCAATGATTTATCCCTTATTCCCCATATAAAATAGTGTATCAAAATATTAAATGACCTTACCATCCCTACTTTAGGTGTAATCATATGCTCTATAGTAAAATCTCCCTTAATTAAGAGTAAAACATTCCAAATAGTGATTTAAATCCTCCAAAAACTTATCAAATCAATAAATGATTTTAATGGACCTATGAAAACACAAAAATCACTAACAATTATTTTATTAATGAACAATAATTTCATTATGTTACATTTCTTCTCTTTATGTACTTCAATTACCTATGAACATTATCTATGTATCCCTTTTGAACCACTCAAACCATTTATCTCAATTTTTGGCATCTCATTCCCATATGATGTCCTACATCCATTCATGTTACCACTGAATATAAAAAATTATACCATCTTCCCATGATTTAAATTATCACACTATTATATGATCCAAAATGCATGACACACAAAAGATGAATTGGTATGAAACTCAATTTAATCAAAAACGACAACATGAAAACTGTAAAGTGTAATTCTCTTAATCTATGAGACACAGAACACATCATACAAAGCTTGGTCACATGATGAATGATACAAAATAAATCCCAATATCCCCACCATCTCAGTTATATAATTTATCTCAAAAAACATGGTGGCCATTCCCTATATCCTCATACATCTTATCCCTAATTTAGTAATCAATTTCACGAAAACTTAATTTCTTATAGAACACTATATAGGTCTCCATATATGGTTGATATAAGATATATTTCTAATTTTAGAGGTACTAAACCAATTATAAATCACTTGTAAACTTCAATAAGACTCCAAATATGAACTAGGGACTATAACTACTACCTCACTATCCTCATTCTAACAGAGTTATGAAAGAAATTACCTCACATTTCATGCTTCAAAACTTGTCAAATGAATAGAATATTAGTAAAAACTATTCATTAAGAATTCATATAAGGATATGAGGTCCTCTAAATACTCCTTAAAATCATGAATGCATGCTCTAAGCATATCCTCCAACATATATAAATCCGATCAGATAGTCCATCGGTTGAGATATGGTACCTAGTGTACTAACTAAAATGTATGCCAATGATTTTCTTAAACCCATCCAATAATGTGAAGTAAAATATGTACCTTATTGCGAATTAATTATCAAGATGAATTTTTGTATGTGTACAGTTACATATTCCTAGGTCATTTTTAGCTAATCTATCATGTGATTCACTCTAATCAATAAGAGATAAACTTTCATTTTAGCCAATGGAAAACAATAATAACTATTTCAAGACCCATGGGGGTCCATTGTAAACATTAAACAATGTGAATCAACATTTCCTTCCACATCCACATGGGGAGAAGATTTAGAAAGATAAAAACATGTGGATGTGGATGCCTATAATTCACGCTTAAATATAAAAATCAAAAAAATAAAACACCAAAATTATGTTTCTTCATCTATAGCCATTGAAAAATGCCTAATTTTGTGATTAATATTCACTTTTAATGGATGTACATCCCTTAGAGACATATTGTAATATCTTTTTTTATCTCTTATCTGATTTAAGTAAGAACTACTACTCTCTCTTGTGCCATTTTCACATTTTCATCTCTAAATAAACACCCAAGTAATGGATCACCTACAACAAGCCATTACATCATCATAGAACACTATAGGTCTCTCTCATAACTATTCCTCACATGGTACACATATAAATGACGTAACCACAATGAGACAAAAATATATAAAACCCTACTCCTATGAACCTTTCATCCTCAAGTCATCTTATATTATTATCATCAACCACGTCTCTTTCAATGGCCTCCCACCAAGATCATATATAGCACGTATCATATGGATAAGAGAATCCTCAATGAAATTACCCTTTCTAGGTGTATAAAAAATCTCAATGTAATAGTTAAATAGATAATCACCCCAAAACCATTTTTCAAGGACCATAGACCTCTATGTGAATATATTATGAAGGATCTAGTGTCTTTTGTTATCTATAAATCTATCACTGAGGAAGTACTGAAACTTATACGTTATGGAATTGGAAAAGGCTAATATATTTTTATAATGCGTTGGTTTGTTCAACTCATGGGATCACATCTGATGAGATCGATATGATGACACCTTCTCTTCATTCACCAATACAACTGCCTAACCCAACCCCTTGTGCATAAGTATACAATTAATAACAAATCACAAGATTAGGGTGTATCAATACTATATCAGTATTAAACCCCCTATTTATGTCAAGGAATCCTTATTTTCATTTATCAAAAAATTATTACATTTTTTACTTTATCATTAGCTTAGTTATATGTTTAAAAAATTTGTAGAATTATTTGATAAAACATTAGTAATATTCTACTTTGACTAGAAAATCACTATTAACAAATATGGGATGATGACATATCTAAGACATATTCACTTCAACATTATCTAGGTCCATGATTTTATCTATCTCTTTAATGATATTCCATAAGTATCTAACATCCTATATTGAAAATATTAACTTTTATATTTTGGTTTAATAATAATGCTCTTGAATCATACTCAGACATATCTTGAGTTTCCTCCCATTCTTCTTTGGATTCGGTGACTTGATGACGATTCCATAAAAATACTAGAATTCATGATATAAGATGTTGTTAAAATATTAGGTTCTCGAGGGTGATGAATAATACATGAATATTCATAAGACCAAATGGAATAATTATGTACACATTCAACACATACAGAAACTATAAATCCATATTAATAATATCATCAGTTTTAACAGTCCACTAGTGGTATCCCAATCAATGATAATTCGTTGAAATCCAATGAGAACCCTATGACTGATTGAAAATATAGTGAATAGATTAAAATAGATATGGGTTATTTTATGACACATAGTTTAGAATTCAATAAACATTTTAGATCTAATGACTGAAAAAAAGAAATAATGGAGAACAATAATGGTGACTCTCGCATTTAAGTACTCTACAATATAGCGCTATTAAACTCCATGAAATCATATTGTACCATGATGTCCTTCATATAATTTGGATCTATATAGTTCAGGATCATTCAAATGTTTATCATAATTAGTAAATTCTCTAACAAAAATTGTACACCTATATTGGGGGGAATTCTTTTGAATACAACTAGGATGATTTCCTAATAAAGTTCAATGAATGGAGTTAAAGATGACGGATCCACCAAATATCCTACTAAAATAAAAAATACCACTATCATATTTTGACTCTCTCAAGCTAACATAGGAATGGTCCACTGATTCCTGCTCCGAGTTACAAATATCAAATTATTCAAGAAATTTTATCCATTATGTTATGTAAACAACACACCTCACTTAAAGCAGTGAATGTGTGCATATAAGATATTTATAAAACACATGTCAATAGAAAAATTGAATGATATCACTTCCAGATAAATGAAATCCCTAGAATTCCATATCTACTAAAAACTATAGGAAACTATTGGAATCACTTATGATGTCCCCCATTTTTTTCAAATGGTGTATCAAGGAAGTCAAACTCATATGATAATAATACCAATATTTCATGTTCAAAAACTAATTATTTTTATATAAATGGATGATATTCATTGGTATTAACAAATTTAGTAAGCATGGTTTATGTCATTAATACACTACATCGAATAATATATGGACCCTATCATCTATCTTATGGACTTTGATTTATAATATTCAAGTAACCTTCCACATATCCTCTTCTGTAGCCCAATGGTGAATGGTATTCTAATGTATAATGGTTATATCCCTTACTAAAACATTCATTCCATGGCCATTGAAGTCTATCCTACATTTCCTAATATATTTTTAATATTTTTTGAATATCCTCTATCATCCCACACTACTTATGATGGATCAAGTGTGCCTTTAGTACCCAACATTAGTGTCCAAACTTCTCGTAGTTGATGTATTTTAGGACACTACTAGATGGAACTGAAGAAAACATAATCTGTTTCACATGTATATTATTTCCCCACCACATGTACCTGACTATCATCTTCCATCCATCAGAGTAGACAGTCACCATAGTTATAGGAGGCATACCCATCTATATAGTGAATGATAGGAAAATACCCCATGTTCATCCAACATCCAAAATCCCCTTGATGGTCACATCCTTCCTTGGATCCTATGGGTATAAAGTTTAGTGTAATCTATTATCCATATATTTAATAGCGGTTTGCTACCTATTTTCTACCATCGTAGTCGTTTGTTACACATTACACATCTGGAGTGGATTAAAAGGGAGATGCTTAGTAAAATGTTTCAATTGAAAAATACTACCAGGAATCCTTTTAACTTTTCCATGTAAAAAACTCTCAATTGAACATCAGTATAGATGAGATGAAATCTATAAAAAAAATCCAGGAGTTACTCCATGGTGGAACCATCACATCATTATATCCAACCCATAACATACGACCATCTCTAGGAGGGTCCTTACAAAATAAATCAAACTACCATCACCATATAGTCCATCAATTTCTTTATGATTTTGAATACAATGATAGTGATTCCCGCAAAATCCTTAGTATCCTATGCTCCATCAGTGAACTAATAATCATGAGGATGTAGGAGTGAGAAATCATGGATATATATTATCATATATGTGAGTATAATGTTATAGGGAACCTCTTACTTCAACCCTTGGGTGGGTGTTAAATTGTTCCATAGTGTGTCCAAATATGTTGATTCTCCCACAAAATGTTTGAGTGGAAGACTCTTCTAAAATAGAATGAACATAAAGAAAATTAAAAATAATTAACTAGTCTATGTGATCACAGTGGGTTTTCCTATGAGTCAACCCATAACCAAAGCTATACATTTACTAGAAATAACCCTTGAATTCATTCAAACACATTAGTCAATGTATTCATATATATACTAACAAAACATCATTCACAATAAAATTAATTTATTTTAATACAATTATATCGATACAACATAAAAAATAATGATATATCAATTGAAAGAAAATAAAAAATCATTCAATGATAGTGTAAAAGAAATAATTTCATTAATGAACTGTTATGAATTTCCAAAATAGTATATATATGGAATTGGGACGTGCATTCTAAGTCATGATGCATTAATTCTCATGCAATATCATAAATAACTTATCTACATCCCTAGAAACACAAAATTGGAATTTTATGAACCGTAATAGAAAAAAAATTCCCCATAATATAATAGCTTAGATGTTTAGTTAACAGTACTAAAAAAGATTTATCATTCTTTCACAACCTGAGTCCCAACTGGTATTGCCTTTTCTACCATCTACCAAATCTGAAAAAGTAGGATGAAAAATTTAGTGAGTCTTAGTGATTTGTTAAAATTTTTGAACTCCCTATCCCAAATAACTAATCCCAATATAGAATACCACATATATATAAGCTTATCGCCTGGTATGTATGAGTATTATAACTAATAGTGGGGGTATAATTCTATAAATTGGGAGATGATACCCACAATATCCAATGTTTTAGAAGAAAATATTTAATAAAATACAATTTAAAAAATATATAAATAAATGATTAATCATTCTAATACTTATAATAAGACATTACTATTATAATGGAATGTAACTACCAATGTGTTATTCCAATACATTGTATCAATATATAATGTGAGTCTTTTGAATTTGCACACAGTTCACCATATTCTCCATGTTTCTCTTCATATTCAGCCACCACCAGAACCATTCCCTTCGCCATATCCCTTATTATATATATAAGAAGAATGAAATTATATGTTATCATGTGATTAAAAGTCATATTATGAAAAAAAATAATTATTCTTTATCCTAGTGTACTCAATTATAGTAGGTTTATCTCAAATAAATAAAACATTTATTACAATTAAAACATCATACAATATAAAACCAAGTGGTTGGGCTCCTATGAAGGATCCAAAATTCTAGTGTTGTAATTACTTTGGTTCCATAAAAAAAAAATAACATATGATGTTGGTAGTGACCAAACAAGAAATTTTATGTAATCCTCATGGAGTTTTGTGTACATGCTTCTTGATGTCCTCTATCCACCATATAGGTTATGTAGCAAGACAACCACTAGATGTGAGTTAATCTACCTCAAGGGAATTATACTCAACAAATTCTAGGATACCTTGAGTTCAACTTTAGCGTAGTCTCCATGGATACATCATACCCGTACCCTATACATAGTTCATTTGTCCCCATCATTGGAAGTCTATTGCACACCCCCTCTACGGGTGGAACATGTCATGAAATTAAACCAATCTCAAGTATAAATAACAATCCCCATGGCCTGGTTACATACTAACATATAGTGATGTATAAAATTTAGGCATCATATATCAACTTGAGTATACATAAACACACATTATAAGATATGATGAAAACAAAATATGGTAAAAATCCAATATAGTATCACTTATGGGATTAAATTTTAAAATGTGTCTCAAATGATTCACACATCAACATGTGATCAAAATCAAGAATAGTTTAAAATAATCCAAAACATAAATTTTATTAATGTAACATGTGAAAAAGTGAGTATAAGAGGTAAAAAACTTGATTCCAAACAATTATTTGTGATTAATAATGTTCAAGGAGGGTTTGACCCATGAACCACATTTGAAATCCCATTAGAAGATGATTAAACTACTAGGAATCTAATGACTATTCAATATAACATTTCAGGGGATATAAATTAAGATAAAGTGATACCCGTTTAATAGATACAAATAAAAAGACCTAATGGATATCATAATGAAAAACATTGATGTTTTGGAATTTTGGGATTTTTAATGGACATATATGGTGTTTCTGTGTGGATTCATGTAGGAGAACACCCCTAAAATCACAATTTTGTACACCACAGTGTATGGTGTAATCATGGAATTCCCATATGTAATTGGACTAATGGATACATCAGGGACTCTATATTAGTTTCAATTTATGATAGTAGGATGAAAAAATATGGCATTGAGTGTGTTGGAATAATATCGTCAGGTAGAAGGATCCACTATGAAGTTAAACTAGTCTCGATAGTCATAGCTATAAAATTAGGGGATGTATCAAGGTGTAATGTTGTGATTATATCCCTACAAGGGAATTGTAACTAGATTATGGGAGAATAAAAATATTGCTATTTTAGGGAAAATATGTATGGGTGGCCTATAATTTTTTTCTAGGGAATTCACCAACAAAATTTCAAATTCCTTCATTGAAATCATGCTTATTACAGCTATTTAATTTCATAACATCCAATGAAAGGAAAATGGATGGCCATCTGTAATTGTCATGGACAGAGGGTCATGTGTTTTGGTCTATGAATATGTAGTGAATCCATCATGATAAACCCTCCATAGAGATAGTGGAGGTGAAATTCTACGTCCTCATAAAAATATCACAACTCTTGGATCTGTGGTGAATACCAATTCCATTATACACTATGGTTCAACCACCAATAAAGTGAGGTAGGAATCCCACTAATGGGAGGATTCTGTCCACTGTAGTGTATTCTTCCTTATTTTTTATTGGTAATGGACAAACCAAATGATAATATAGTGTGTATAAGAGATTCTATGTTTGAATTTTATAAATAAGGGCTCTAGATTTTTTTAAATTAAATAAAGTATTAAAATTATATAATGTAATTTTTATGGTCAAATGGCCCCAACATGATATAATTATGATACATAATGATTATGAATAAAATATTCACATTTTGTAACATTTGGAGAATTTTAGTTGAACCTTTCACACATGAATCATTTCCCCCCCACACATTAACCATGTTTACAATTATCGTTATATAAACGATTTTTAGTCTTTCACGGTATAAACCCATTCTATAAAGGATAAATTGTCCAATAAATAGAAGTTGGATGATATTTTCATAAAAAGTTCATTTGAAAGAACGATGATAAAAAATTTATCGAATTTTATATAGATTAATAAAATATTTACATTTATAAAATATCATTAATGTACTTTTTTAAATATATTAAATATTCTAATATTATATATTTCTAGATCATGTAAAATTGTTGAAAAATAATATGGATTCCACAGTAACGAGGATATGATCCTTTTTTAATTAATGGATATATTTTTTATAGGCTTCGATATAATTTTAAACCTTATCAATTAGATCAATCCCACTATTTTTTAGTTTTTACCTAAACAATAGTAACACCTTCTCAATATTAATCATTTGCAAATTTTCATATAAGTTTAAAATTACCTTATAAATATAAATAATATAAAATTTTAGACTATTTATATTACTACTTGTTATATTTTATTATTATTATTATTATTATTAAATATATTAATGAAATATATTTATCTTAAAATACTAAATATTTCACTTCATGAACTATTTTTAAAAATTTAATTTTGAAAATAAATTTTTTTAATTTATTTAAAATAAAATCAATTTAACCATTAATTATACATTGTTGTAATATCTAAATTTTGTTTGATACCATAATTAATCAAAATAATATTTCTTAATATGTTTTCAAAATCATTTACATTTACCTTCCTAGTGATTCCACAAGCACTATGTCAATGTGGAATAAGAATTTAAAGAAATTATTTGATATATATATATATATATCACCTTGATTTAAAAATATTCATCATTAAAATACCTTTTTTAACTCCACATATTTTTTTATATAATAAAAAAAATAAAAAACATTAAATGAAAAAATGTGAATTTTTTTCTTTTATCCTTTCCTAAATTATTATGTTGGTCAAAATAAAATAAAATGGAATAAAATTGTCATAATTTAGAATTTATTATTATTATGGAAAGGTATAATAATACTCTAAAATTAATTCTATTATTCTAATGAATTTTATACCTTATCATATCAGTTTTATCCTTAATGACCCAATTATACCTTTATTGGGATTATAAATGTTATAATGAGTACTATTCACTTTTTACAAAATATTAATTATTATAATTCAAAATATAGAAAAAATTATTTTAAAATTTAATACATATACATTATAGAATTTAATTTAAAAAGAAACATGAAAAAATTTTGATATTTAGTTTTTCAAAAAAAATTAATTTTTAGGAATATAAATGTTTTTATACCAAATTCATGTATAAAAGGTATTCACCAATAAAAATTGATTGTTTTTTCAATTAAAAATAAATAAACAAAACATTAAACTATTAAAAAAATAAATTTTTTACTTTTTAACGAATTGAAAATAAAATACGGTTTTTAATTAATATATATTTTCCCCCAATCATTTAAAAATACATCATTCTATGAAATATTCAAAATTTTATCATATGTTTCTTTTTTCATGATAATTTCAATATTGATAAATTTTTATCAAATTAAATTACTAAATGTTTCAAAAAAAAATTCAATATTCTCACCTGAATTTAAATAAAAACCATTTTTTTATTTAAACAACTTTATGAATTATAAAATGAAATTACTAAAAAACAGACTACACATTTCCTATGCATTGATCAATATATTGTTTTAGATATAAAATTTATATATATTTCATATTGTTGATA
Source organism: Viscum album (assembly GCA_963277665.1). Taxonomy (NCBI): domain Eukaryota; kingdom Viridiplantae; phylum Streptophyta; class Magnoliopsida; order Santalales; family Viscaceae; genus Viscum; species Viscum album. The sequence goes on along the minus strand of OY728137.1, from coordinate 462,054,431 downwards.
ATAATATTTATAAATTATAATTTTATAGAATGGTTATAAATATAACATTAAAAATATTAATATTTCAGGATTATTTTATGATTGGAGTTTCTTGGTGAGAAATATATCAATAATTATATTATATTAGAAATGTCGCGATATTAAAATAGGTGATAGTCTACAGATTCACATAAGAGAGACGCAATTTAACACAAAATGCGAGGAATATAAGGATTAACATAGACTTTTATATCCCTAATCATGTTATAAATAATATATTAATCATTAAAAAGCCCATTTTTAACTATAATTTTGTTGCATGATTAAAAATCAATCAATACATTCATAGAGGTTTTAGCGTATACATATGAATAGTGTGTCTCTGGTTATTATATTGAATAAAATACATTATAATTATTATAACATAAAAAAAATTAAATATAGTTTTCCAATAACCTTGATTTCATAAAATAATAATATAAAATATTTATTTTGATGAGAACATATACATGAGAAATGAGTTTAAGGAATTTTTTCGAAATTGATAAAATGATATTTTCATTACTAAAATTATAGGAAAATGAGGGCATAGATATATTTTTTTGATCACGAGGCTTCCGAAAGTGGAAATGGATCTAGAGGATGTCAAATGATCTTATTTTCAAGGGAAATGTGAATTTTATAGTGTCTTAGGTGTGGTTTTTGGAAGTCCTCTTTTATAATTTTAAAATATTATGTTTCATATAATATAAAATCTTAATATAAAGGGATGAAATGTCTTAGTTAGGATCCAAATAATTTTTCATGTTATATAAAAATAAATAAATATAAAATATATTTCTGATCTATAGGAACTGGTTGGTGATCAGATTGGAAATTAATAGATTTTTTAATTTCTCATGATCAAATTGGTATTGGAGGTATATGAAATATTATTCTTTTTTTCACTTGTAGTTTTCCTTTTTGTGTTGATTCAGTTTGAATGATAACACATGGATATGTTGGGATATTTTATTTATTATTAGCAGGAGTTGTTTGGTGGTCTCACCTTATTCACATATCTATATATCATAATTCGAGGGAAATACCACTCATTTTTTTATGATATCCAATAAATGACACTCTTTAACCTATGGAGAATTGTAGGTAGACATTAGGATTTATTATAAATCATTCTCAATTTCCATCCATGTAGGGGTACAATTTGAGGGAGTGTGTCACACTCAGAAATTTAATACTCTCTTATTTTATTCTTTTCTTGAGAATGGGTCCTTTTAGTTGAGGTTTGGGTTGAGTCCCTCTTAAAATTTTCAAATTTTTTGAGGTTTAGGTGAATTTTGCCCTACGAATGGGAACCACATGGTTAGTGGAAACCATGTGTCCTAGAAAAGGTAATCATGCATATGTTATAAATATTAGAAAAACTAAAACACATATTTTTCACGTGATTGGATAAATAATGACAATTTGTCATGCGGTCTGTTTTCTCTTTGATAGTTTCTACCGAAATGTTGGCACATGGTTTCAAAAACCATGCTGCCCGACTATGTTCTCAACCTAGATCATTAAAATAATAAATACTTGATTCTACCATGTCTACAGTTTTGTCAAAAATTATACCCCCTCTTATTAGGTTGATTTTTTCACACTAAGGGACCCCCTATCCCCTTCTTATTGGCTCCACTTCTCGCTTGGATCCATCCGTGAAGTCCCAATGATAAATTCATAGGGGTTTTTTTCACTTTCCACCTCTTCTCCTTCCCCAATCTCTATTTCTTACTTTTTTTCTTTTGTATTAACTCTCTTATTTGAAACATAGATGTTATGGTTGATGTGTAATTTGATTTTATTAATGTTTAGGGTGTGATGTTTCATCTCTCGGGTTTATTAATCCTCCTATGAGAGTTTCGTTGCATTCACATGCCATTGAGGATGGTATCTCCATGATTTTCCTTTTTGTTTGATTATATTGAATTTTAGGTGCCTTCAAATAATTTTTAAACATTATTCTATTATTTATAATGCACTTGTTGAGTTTATTGTTGGTATAAATTGCTAAAATGGTTTTTCATAGTGATTTGTGAAATATGCCTACATTAATGTGGGCATTAGGTTTTTCTAAATTCAATGTGTTATTTTAAAATGGAATTGGATGTCTTGAGAAATTTCTAGAATTATTTATGTTATAATAATATTGATATATTGTGGTTTTTTAATTGAGTGAGTGAATTAATACTTTTTTGGCCAGACTTGCTGTGTTGGTTTGAAAATATGGGTAGTTTCTTTAAAAGGGGTTTTTTGAAATATCGTTGCTACTTGTGTTGTGACAGTGGATGTGATAACATCAATGTGACTTTTGGGATGTACATATGGATGTTCACATAAATAATAATGGAATTTTTTGACTTAAATCTCATATTACAAAACACATCCCTCCCCTCTTTTTCTTTCTTACTCAAACTCTTTTTCCATTACAAAATTCCTCTTTTTCTCATGTGACATTAATGTAGTTTCAATATTAATGTTAAAAATTATGGCTTGTTTGGTATTTTTTTAAATTATTATTGTCTTCCAAATGATATGTAATAATATTTTTAATATTTAAGTATGTTTTTAGATTTCATATTGGTTTTTAAATAATGAGGGATTTGGAATAAAGGTGTATTTTTCATTTCTCTCTTGAAATTTTCTATTTGTATTATCATTAAAAATTTATTTAGTTTATTTTTATATATTGGGGTTAATTTAATTGAAGGTACGATTGTAACTTTATATCATCATAGAAATAAAATGTGATTTTGAAATCATAAATTACTTGTTGGAATCATTGAATGTTTTATACATTGTTTAAAAATACCTTTTGATGTGTTGTACTGGATGAAAAATTGAATGAATTACTATAAAATGGGAACCCTTGTAGAAGGATTTTTCAATATGGGTTATCATATAGGTGGGGTCTATGTTTGGGGTAGTAAAGCATTGTGAAGATAGGTATGAAGATTCTGACATGGAGGGCCTCCTACATTTATTGTATATTAATTTTATGGGTTTCATATACATCTTTTAGATGGTCGAGTGATAATTTCTGATCAACCCTGATTAGATGGTTTGGTACCAAAAGAATTTCTTAGAGGCTAGGTGGGTAGTGCCAGAGGATGGAATAATTTAGGGAACATAGTTGTTTTTATCCCATGGAGATTCACAATACACTATATAGTTGTTCGGAACTGAGTATGGCCATGGATCACTCTTGGGATGTTTAGGAAATTCAAATTGTATTCTATTTATATTTTCATGATTATTTTTATTCTACTCTTGGTTTTCAATTTATAATCCTTTTTAGTTTTTATCATGGTTCTTTATCACTTTTTTTTTATTTCAGTGTTCATTTTTGTTATAAAGTGGTAATTTTATTATGAAATGGAAATGTGGCATGATTTTTTTTGAAAAAAAGGAATGTAATGGTTGATCCACTAAAATTTATAAACCCAATTTTTATAATAGTTTAAAATGAGTGATTTGGGATTATTCTTTGGGGAATGAAACATATGGATTCTATGGTGGTTTCACATTATTCTATTAACATCACAACTTAATGTTTCCTTTTGGTGTCAGTAGACCCAAACAGTTTTATAGGATCAACATATTGACCTAGTTTTCTCATTTTAGGCAAGATCTTGGAGTGGTTTGTTCATTTGTATGGTGGTGACATCAGGGTCACATGGAGATCAAGTTGTCTATATTATGTTTGTAGTTTATATATTTTAGTTGTATTTTGTATGTAGACATGTTGAAGTATTTATTTATGATTAGAAGGTGGTTATTGTTGCATGGTATGTTTGATTTGATCCATTATTTGATCTTGATTTATTGGCCTCAATCATTCCCCCTGATTATCATTGATTCCAAACACTGGATGGCAGCCTATTGTGATTTAGATCACCATTTGATCTCTGCCACAGACCAGGTCGACTGTCGGGTTTGATGGAATCCTAGAATGGTTCAACAAATAATGGTATCAAAAGTTTCTCGTTGTTATTTTCTGTGTGAGGAAGTAAGATATTAGGAGTATCAGATCTCGATATGTAGGTAAAAAAAGTGCACCATGAATTGTACCTCATTCTAATCATTGAGTTACTAGGGGCAGTTATGGATTTTTTCCTTTTTCCATTGTTATGGATTAAGGAATGAAAACATAGGTGATATGGTGTTATGTAGTCATCTCACGTGAAGTAGTGAACTTTTTGGAGTCCAAGTGCATGGTTAAAGATCCTCAGAGTTGTTGTTTCCTACTTTGTGAATTCCCAACATCCATGTCCCCGGGATAGGTATGGCTACTAGTTACTCAACCTGATAGTTTGGCATGAGTTTGGTTTGTCCCAGTCTCATTTTATTTGTATAAAATTTTTATATGATAATGTTATTAAAATGGAAAAGTATTTAATTCCAAAATAATTGATTGGAAAATTATGATTTAAAGGAAAATATTTTAGAATAAAATATGGTTATTGTTTGGATTTGATGATGTATTTTTAAATTTGACCGTCGGAATTCATTATGATAGTTGACATATGTGTTGGTGTGTTTGTGAAACGTTTACATTGGGACATCTGGATTGAAATGAATTGACACATATGTGATAGTTCATGGGATTCCATGGATATATATTTGAAATAAATATCATTGACTTGTTTTTTTATTATAATATCGAAAGGATAAAATGAATTTGGAATTTGGTTTTTTGTTTCAGAATGTAGGTTTTTTAGTGGAAAGTGGATTTTTCATTCGGAAATGGTCTTGGAAGAAGACAGTTTTTGAAATCGAAATTGAAATGGGATTTTTGAAAGTAATAATTTTTGTATTTTTCATATGTTTTTAGGTTGTGAGCCTTTTTTTTGGATAAAGATGTTCCTTCCAATTATGTTTTGGTTTGATGTTGTTTATTGTATTTGTGATTTTCCTGTTATTCAGAATATGCTGTCTATAAAGTGCCTCGATGTTTCAAATGAGTCATGACTAGTTTTAATATATCTTGAGTATTTATTGTCCTTCAATTTGATCATTGATCTCTAGAGGAGGTGGAGTTTCATGAATATGTCATGTGTGTCTTCATATTTATTTTGGAAAATCATGATGTTGTAAGAGTTCGAGTTGTTCTAGGATGATTTGAAGTTCCATCCATGGATCAATGGGAGTTGTTTTCCCCACCATTGATTTAATTTAGGATGAATAAGAACATGTTTAATTCCATGTGATTATAATTATATATACATTAGGATATGAAGATGAAGGAGTAAGAGATCATGAATGCTCAGTAAGGCTAGTGGATAGTGAGGGCCTACGTTGACCACATCAATGAGATTGTCTCCATTTATCAAGAGGGTATGTCGCATGACCTTTTGGAGTATACTATGATCATTCATGGTCTTTGTAATGAGGTCAAGGATAAATTCATCTCTTTCTTGGTTCTTCGTTTCTTGAAGTTTTTGGATGAATCATTTTTGTTCAATTTTGTTTCCATGAATTAATGCGGTTGGAAAATTGGTATCACTTATCACTCATGAGGGTTCCCAATAAAGATTGGGTCTACTAGAAGTACATATTATTTATATTATACCATGATGGATATGGCCCCCAATCATTGGACCACTCGATCATGAGTTTCCAGTGTGGACGATTTAGGAATTCGATGCCATCCGGTCGTAATCATCTAAAAGATATTCCATCATTTTGGGTGTTTGGGTCATCTGGTGAAGTTTTGTTAGATGTGTTTCTCCAGGAATTATCCTCGATCATAGGATATAAATGCTTGATAGTGAGCAAGGAGATGATTTAGTCACCATGAATCTATCTAGAAACCTCAAAGGGAAGCTCAACCCAGTGAGAAGACATCGGGGGTGTGTGATACCTTGTCCATGTTTTGTTACTCAAGTTGGGGTGCAAGAGTTTAAATTAATTTTTTATGTACTTTATACTTTTTGGTGTTAATATTTCTATTGTAAAAGTGTGATGAAATTTTTATTTTGTAATTGGAGTAGTGGTGTTTATCTAAAAATTACTCTCTAAATCTTTTGTTTTTATTTGAGTGTGTTTAACCATTAAATAGGTTGGTCTGGGTATTTTTTGTTCTCGTTTGTAAGTGGTTGTGTTTTCTGAGATTGATGGTTTATAATTTCCATTTTTTGGATGGTTCTGGTTTCAAATGTGAGATTTCCCCATTTTTTGGGTGTCTGGTGTGGGTGGGTAGTCATTTTTTTTGTGGGGGGGGGGGTGTTTCGTCCGTCATTTAAATGGTGTTTAAGTCAGATGGGTTGTGAGTTCTTATTTATTTTTTCCCCATTATGGGTTTCATGTCAATGTCATAGTGGAATTGTTTTTATTTTAATGCTCTTGTGCTATTTGAGTTTGTGTAGTGGGGAGAACCGTCTAATGTTCTCCCCCATTATTGTTCTATGGTTTCTTAGTTATTTTTCATGTCTTATTTGTGGATCTAAATTTCACTCTAGGATTCATGGTTTACTTCAGTTTTGATTAGGAATAGAATTGAGTTTTGGTTATCTTTTGGTAGTGTGACTTGGTGGGGTGGGGGGGGTAAGTGTTATGGTGGGTATAATTTTCATACCCACAATTTCGATACTCATATATCTTATTCTTTTCTTAAGATAAAGTCTTATCAGTTGTGGTTCAAGTTGAGTCTCGACTAAAATTTTCAAATTTTTGAATGTTGGGGTAAATTTTAGCATGTTAATAGGCACCGTATGATTAGTGGAAACATTGTGGAATGTCCTAAAATTGGAAAAAATATACTACAATGTTTTCTTCATGATAATACAAACCATTCGGGTTGGTCATGTGATTGGTTTCTTCCTGGATATTGGATACTTCATGGTTGGCACATTGCTTGGTAAACTGTGCATCCAAAATATGTGATTGTCCCAGATCATTAAAATTAAAATAAAAAATTTCTACCCTCTCCACCATTGTAACATAAATCAGACCCCTGCCTTTATTTTGATGCATGAAGGTAACCCCCGATACCATTATATTTAGCACCTCTTCTTCCACTGATCCATCATTGAATTCCCAATGTCAGTTTTTTAGGGTTTTACCCTTTTTCCACTCATCAATTTATCATATTTATAAATATTGGGTTTTCATTTTAATGAACCATCTTTTTCAAACTATTGATGTTAGGGATGATGTGTTGTTATATTGTCATTATGTTTTGGGTGTGCGGTTTGATCTCTGGGTTGTATTCTTCACCCTGTAATTGTTTTGTCTCATTCGTATGCCATTGTGGTATGTTTTCTTCATATATTTACATTTAGTTACATTTAGTGCATGTGTTACATAAATTAATTTTTAAACATGATTTTCGTATTTATATTTCCCATTATTAGTTTATTTTCTAGTTCTCTTGATGTTCAAATTTTTTAAAATTTGTTATTCTAAGTGATTTGTGAAATATTATTATGTAAATGTGATATTTAGTTATTTGTTGAAATGATGTGTTTTACCTTAAAAAGTAATTTTGTGATTTGAAAATTTTCTAGACTTATTTATGTCATAATAACACAATTGGATTGTGGGTTTCGTATTTATTGTGAAAATTGGTAATTTTGTATGGAATGACTGGTTGGGTTGGTTAGAAAACATGTGATGTTTCTTAAACATGGGGTTTGGAGAATATCATTAATACTGATAGTGTAACATTAGATATGGAAACATGCAATGTGTTCTTAGGATTTACACATCCATGGGCACATAATTGATAATGTCCATGTTTATCTTAAAACCCAAATTACAAAACACATCCCACTCATCTTTCTCTATATTTTAAACTCTCATTACTTCACCAAATACCTATTTATCTCATCTGAATTTAATATGGTATTAATGTTTATGATTAAATTTATTGTGTGTTTGTAATTTTTGTAAAGTTGATTGGTTTCTAAATGATATGGAATCCCATTAAGAATCATTATGTGCATTTTTTTAATTTCATCGTTTCCTTGAAATAATGTTGGATTTGGAATATATGGTCATTTTACATTGCACTATTGAATATGGCTATTTTTATTGATTTTGAAAAAAAAATTAGTATATTTGATAGATATTTGAGTTGATGGATTTTAACAATGAATTGGAACCTATTTCCATCTTGGAAATGAAATGTGTTTCTGAAAGTGTAAACGCACAGTTGGCATCATTGAAAATATTGATCAATTATTTATAAGACTATGTAATGTGATGGATCATTTGGATCATTGATTGACATATTTTATGAGGGGACCCCATATTGAGGTATTTCCATTTCTCAGTTATCGTACATGTGATGTTAATGTTTGGGGTTGGAAAGTGCAGTGATGGGAGGTAATGTGAGCCATGTATGTGAGGTACTCCTACTTACATAGTATATTATTACCATTGGTCTCCAAAGAAACTTTATAGGGTTGAGTGATTATTAATGATCAACCTGATTATATGGTTGAATACCCCCATGATTTACTAAGAGGAATGATGGGTTTTGTGACTACATTGTCTAGTTTAGGGTGTCTATTTGGTTATAGAAGTTGGAATTTCTCCAAAAATAGATTAGTGGTTACAAACCATGTAATTCCAAGGATCTCTGTAGGGGGTTTATGAATTGCCCATGGGTTTCTCAATATTTTTTTATTTATCTGATTCTATTGAATTCTTTTTTATACATCTTGTTTGTTAACATCATGTTTTTACATCTCCATATTTATAATTTTGTTTGGATTTTGGTCATAAATTTATAATTTTTTTTAAAATTGGAATATGGCCTCTGTTTTTTTGACAAAGGGAAAGCTAGCATTGTTCCTTATAAATTTCAAAAAAATAGTTTTAAAAGTGTTTCAAAATACTATTTTTGGACTATTTTCCGGAAAATATACATATAAAGAAAGTCGTGTTTGCCTAATGTGTTGTTAACCTCACACCTTATATATTTCATTCATAGTTGGTGGACCCAAACTGTTTCATAGGTTCAGCTTCATGTTCATGTTTTTGTGTTTCAGATGGCTCTTGGAGTAGTTAGGTCTTATGGATGGTGGTGACCTCGAGTTCACATTGGTATTGAGTTACCTATGTTCTGGTTGTATTTTATATATTTTAGTTTTAGTTTTTATCTATAATTTTTTTTATTAATGATCAATTTGTGGCTATTGGTGTGTTCTCTGTTTGATTGGTTAATTAATTTGATCAATTTTTATGGCATAAATCATTCCATTTGGATTATCTTGGATGCACGTCACTAGTTTCCATCCCATGGGGATCTAGAAGGCACTTCATGTCATTCCACAGACTGGGTTAGATGTTGGGTTGGATGACATCCTGGCCTAGTTCATGGAAGATGGGGTAATTATAGAGTGTTATAAATGGATTTGTTTATGGGAAATATGCCATTTAGAGGTTAGATCGTTTGATGAAATCATTTGTTGGATGTTAATCATTGTTATCTTATCGTAGTATGTGATGTATTCAAGGGTGAACAACTATGACATAAGAAATTACATTCCCTAATTATCTGGTGTAAAGAAATGGGTTTTTACAAGACATCTAATTGAAGTTGTACAAGAAAATAGGTAGACACCTATTAATGAATCCTAAATCATTTATTATTTTTTATTTCATGGAATTGGATAGGCTTTGGGTTGATGATGAACCATGAATAAATAAGAATCATTATACTAAATTATAATTTTAGTATTATAATAAGATTTTAATTTTTAATATGTGGATCTAGGTTTATGTCCCCTTATCGATATTTCGGAAGGTGTTTAGCTGGATGTCCCTACAAATTGATTCATTGTTGGGATCGATGAGTAAGAAACACAGTGAGTGATACTTGTAGAGTTCAGTACAAAAATACATATATATATATATAATAGATATCCATATTAAATTATGTGATAGAGGATTGGTACAAGGAATGGGAGACTGATTTTAGTTTGACATAGTCTTTGAGGGGTTAGTGGGTTACAATTCTAACAATAATGCAGAACATGGAACCTTAAAAATGATGGTTCTTGATTCAAAGTTATTTTTTATACTCATGTGATTCAACTATAAGGATCCCAAATTTTTTCTTGTCCATGTTTCTTTTTCAAGGGACAATGGGGGCCAATTGGTAGGATATGCTAAATATTAAATAATATTTTTAGATAGAGGCGAGTTACGATTTTTTTAAAATAAATTCTAATACACTTTTCACTAGTTACAAGATGATGAGGATAGGGTGAGTATTTTGGGAGAGGGTATATGTTTGTGGATCCATTATCATGTTACTCTAGTTTAACTAGTGATATATTTCAAAGTATCTGAAAGGGAATAATTTATTGAGAGGATGGCTTTCAAGAATAGATCATTGAGTTTTTGGATTTATCTTGATTCCCAATGTAATAGTGTTTTCATACAAGGTACCTGATTTCCTAGGTAAAGGTATTTATTGATAGTTAAATTAGTTCCCCACCCTCTTCAACCTCTTTAATTAGGTTTAGTGTCTTTATTTCCCCATCCAACGAATTTTATGTTTTTTATTATGGATTGCCAACACATTAGCAGTGGGAGTACCAATACTTTCCTTGAATGTAGTGTATAGATAGTTGTACACTTTACTATCCTCTCATATTTTTGTATAAACACAGGCAGTATCCATAGTGTTATCTTACATATGTTCAGTTGATGGTAGAAAATAAATTCAAATTAAACTATTTTTATTCTACTAATTTTTAGACACTATTGTTTTTCTATTTCGGTGTTTGTCATCAGGGAAGGATAATCCATGGAGATGTTCATGGATGAACGAATGATCTAGAGTTTCTCCCTATATTATTTCCAAATATCATTAATTGTTCCATTTTCATGTTTTCCACATATATCCATGAATTTTTTGACTATAGAGTAACACAATACATTTTTTTAAAACCCTGCTATGTGATATATTAATTGAGTTATAAATTCATCTAGTTATCTTTACATCAAACAAATAATTTGGAGTTCGAGCCAATTATGTTGATTTGTGAAGAGAATATGAGATATTTATAGGGTAAAAAACGTATGGATAGTGTTTCTATGTTAATAGATACATCTATAAAATATAATAATCATCATGTAATACTATTAATCATTTTAGGATACCATATAATTATTTATTAGGAATGATGACTTCTACAATGTTGAAGGAGATTATATCATGGTTGTCGGTGAGAGTGACCCTCATATGGGCTAGAGGTTTTCCTAGTTATTGTATTCCATGAATAATGAAATCAGGCTAAGTTTATTAAATGATTAGTTGATAAATTTTCCCTTGGTTGTGTTAGAGTACCAAAATGGGATTTCAAAATTGATTTTAATATACCAATGTAGGCCAACACATAATGAAACCCAAATTTTTGTATCATAATGACTGATGTTCATTAATGATTACCATGATATTGAGATAGGAAGAATGGTATCATAAAATGATACTTTGGAAATATTTAACACTTTAGAAAATTTTTGATAAGATATAATAAAATTGGTATATCACTACTAATATCGGAGATAAATCATATGTCAAAAAACTATATAATCCTACAAAATTAGTATGAAATCGTAAAAAAATAAAAAAGGTTATTAACAAGTATCATGATGTAACCATTAGCTCTACATCCTTATGAACATGATTAAACACCGTATCAACTAACCAGATAAGATACAGTATCTAGGAAACTCAATATAATATATATCCACGAGCATCTATTATTTATTTTTAACAATGTTTTTTTAATTAAATTAAATGGAATAAATTTATTTATAAAAAAGCTTCAGTTTTATTATCAAACTCATTATATTTCATTTAAATCCATTTATATTATTATAAATGACCATTATGACATGTCACATATCCAATGGAATAAATAGATGAATGGTAATGTTTTATGGCATTATTAAAAACAACAACATCAATTAGGAAAGTAAAAATAGAAATAAATAGGCATGTAATGTATCCATGAATATCTAAAGGAATATAATTATAATAAAGACTAAATGACTATGAAAAACCTGATACACTATTATGAAAATTTAAATCCTATGGTCCATGAACATATTCCCATAAAAAAGGATACCGACTAAAAATAATTGCATCAACTAAACCTTTCATCATGAGTGAAAAATCAAATAGTTCAATATTATATCTAGTTTTCCCATGTCTCCAAATGTGTTATTTCATAACCATTATGTTTATGAAAAATAAACACATGTTTCAAAGAATAATTCAATCCAAAACCATTTCAAATCCATTCCCACATTTTAAAAAATATATTTCATTTATTGATGTCAAAAAGTATCATGATAGAAGACCACTATAATTTTAAATCCACTTTTGGAACCCTTGTATAGAACAATTTTTTAATTACATGTTTTCAAATAAATTCTCTATTGTAATTTATATTTTATAAGATAAATATCATGGAGAATTTCAATATTAAATTTCATAAAAAAAATCTGGTGAAATTATCACGTGAAATATAAGATCTTCATTAGATAAACCTTATTATATAGACATCAACATCATGAATTAAGAAAATTGTGTTCTTTTATTATCTATTGTTGAAAAGGAATTATATTAGATCCAAAATCATTGAGTTTCACCCATAATGGGTCCATTCATATTTCTATATTGATTCTTCATCATTTTGTATAGTAATATAATAATGAATGTCACTACAGTGATCCTCAATTGAGATAAATCATGTTAGGACCATAATGGTATGATTAGGGGATCTAAAATGAAATATCCAAAAATATTAAAAAAAACCTTCAATAAAACAACATTCCCAAAATAAATACCATATTTTCAATGTAATTTTTATACATTAATGACTTTTAAATCCATCACTGGACAACTAATTCCATTTAATAGAATGTTGGTGGATGATTGTTTCCATCAACTACTTACAAAATTTATACCATCCTATGTATATTTTCAAATTCAATAAAACAACTAAAAATTTATCTTTATAATTTTTGTTTCATACAAGGGTGTGATAATTTCCCCTACCATAAATTATTTTTGTATCAATAAATAATCTATTTCAGAAAAGGGAAAATATATATGGCTATTAATTAATTATTAAGGCCTCCCACTATATTTCCTTATAGTGTTCTCTAAAACAATGAAATATCATAATAGAAAATGTTATTTTTTTTCATGGAACACCATTTACTATCATTCTTATATGGTTATATGTATTTTAACCATTGAAGTGTTGAGTTCCATCTCATATTCATCTCATTCAATCACATTTCAAGGATCTTTTTGATTCTAGTTCTTTTGTGTATCATAGAAAACATTATAGATATATGTCATATAAGTATATATTTTTACATATTTTCAATCCTTTTCCAGTCACCCGTCAATTTAATGTTGTCCAAGATAATGATGTCTAAATTACCATGATTCCCAAAATGTAAAAGTCCCAAATGAGGTTAAACATCTAGAAACCCATTATCACCCACCTCAAGGTTAGGATGAAATTGGATGTTGATTGAAATATGATATCCGAAAATTATGAGATATTACCACGATTTTCCAAATCAAAATCAATATATCATTAATTTCCAAAATCATTAATCGATCGAACCAATAAAAATTCTACATATTCAACATAATAAAGAGTGAATCTGAAATTCATCTTAAAAAATACCTAAAATTGAAATAATAGAAATGGATTCTATATAACTATTTTGTAGGTAAAAATCAGTGATAAAAACTATTTTTTCCCAACCTAATAATTTCAAGAATTAAGAAATTGGCATTTACTCTCATATAATGGATTGATTACTAAGTCTATGAATCCATTAATAGATGATAAGTTATTCCCATATTTAAATAATAACCATTAAATATTTGAAATCCACTCTTGAACTAATATGAAATGTGAGGGTCTCCATAGGATATAATAGTAGATGACATTTCCTAAACTATAACAACCTAATACATAAAGAGTAACCCATAGGTATGCTATAATTATTAACTCCCTCTTTTTTTGGAAATGTTTATATTTCATGATTTGAATAGGAATAAACATTATAATATCCATAAAACATGGATTATGATGTATATCAGTAATAAATCCCCAAAAAAATCCTCCAAAAATCAAAACCAAAATGGTGAAAGGTAGTAATAAAAAAGAATTCATCTGGTGTTCACCCATAATTACTTGATCCTTGTGGAAATAAGATAAAAAATACAACAAATCGGTCATCTAAATTATTAACACATGTAAAGAAATATAGAGTCATGGTTTATCTTGGATTATCCATGGTTCCTCAACCAAAATGTTTTGTTACAATTACCCCACAATTCATTCCTCTATTTTATCAGAATGAAATACATCCCTTAGAAGAAAAAATCTCCATTGGAAGTCTAAGACCACGAATATAATGTCTCCCCATAAGAATGATTCCTATGAAATAACTGGCATTCCACATCGATAGCATGTAAAATTACAATTTTATAATCCATATTTAATCTATATTGATAATCATATACAAAAACCTATCTGGCATTACTCCACCATCCATGTTCATATCAGTGAAAATCCCATCATATGCCACTCTCATGACGATTTAGTTAGTAAACGAGTTGGTATTTTCCTTATCGATGTGTCTAGTACTATATTCCCATTACAAAGGGTGTATAAAATTTGAATATAAAATTTTTCCAAGTTCCCTACACATCATCTCAATCTCATTTTGAGTTCCATTATAGTGAAGATAAAAATCTGACTCATATAGTTAATATGCAATGAGTGTCGCTCGTAGAAGAGGTATTGGTTCCCTGTCTTAAAAACACGGAAAACTAATTCCAATTAAATATAATTAATTGGATAGTTATTTTTATGAGGGTTTAACAAATGAGATTCATATAATAATATATATAACCCTTTAACGATCACATAACGCAAACCCATAGTTGACGTGTCATTGTAAACATCAAAACTAATACCCATGTTATGAAGAATCATAACTAGTGATGAAGTAAACCCCACAATCATCACATTGAAATATATGTGGAAATAATATAAGGCCCTGTTTTTTTATTAGTTATTTTTTTTGTATAAATATAACCTCATCAATATCATCTATTACATGCAACACCGAGTTTTATCAAACTGCATTATATATTTAAAATTATTATACAAAAATGAAAATTATAATCTAAACATTAAACAAAATGATATAAATACTAATAAATGATTTTAAAAAAATGTACTGGTTTTATAAGAATAAAAAACATTAATAAAAAAGTAATTAGTTTTCTACAGAGTCACCATATGTTTTAAAAATACTATTTTGTAAAAATAATTGTTTTTTATTTCTTTTTTGGATGTATTTAAAAATTAATTTTTTTTAATTTTACATAAAAATAATATACAATAAAACATATTTTTTAAACACAATGTTAAAATAATTTTGCTTTTAAATTTTTTTAATTTTTCAAAACACAGTACCTTTTTAGTGAATAGTAAAAAATAAATGTTTTTATTGAAAACTAATTTTATAATTAAATAATGTATATGTTATATTTTTCTAAATAAAGGGTTTAAAATTAAAATTACATCAATTATATATCAATTAATAAAATTAATTTCATATTTATTTTTTTTCATGAATAATATTCATATAAAAACTTGTTACAGTTTATATCATTTTTTTTAAAACCCACTTTCAAGAAACGTCTTCATAATTAAATTTAAAATAAATTATGAAACTTATATGAATGAACTATATAAAAAATATTAAATATATATTAATAGTATAATTTTTTATATCTAATTAGGTTAATTAAATTTTTTTACAATAATCTTTAGTAAAATAGTTAAAAATGTTTACCACATTAATGTTAAATATTGGTTTAACAGTGGTTAAACTAAAATGATATCAGTTTAAAATGACATAAATATTTTAGAAAACCCATTAAATGGATATATTTCTATATTTTATATTGTATTGTATATTGTGGACCAGTTTAGATCCGTTTGGAATGTGAAAATTTGGTTAGAAAATTTTTCAAAAGATATAATGTCTACCACAAGCCTAACATATAAATGGAAACCCTCACTCATATGCCCCTCACACATCAACAATCTTATGGTTATTCCATGAACTAAAGACATAACATCTATAATTCCTTAATACCATCCTATTTTACTTATGTTTTTTTGTAAATATATATTGTGATGCCTTTTGGGGGAACAAAAAATAAATTTCCTGAGAAAAGTTAATTTAATAGCATGGATTTCATCGAAAGGTATGTTTCTGTTTAAATTTCAGTTAAGTCCCATATTTTGGATAAATATTTTTTTCCCATATTCAAGTGTAGACTCGAGGTTTTTTCGGGGGTTCTGATGTGAAAGAGGATAAAAGGGGGTTTTTGGAAATGTGTCATGGTTTGTGTAGACCGTGTAGAAATCCTAGAAACCATTTTAGTGGGACTACTTTTGGATAGCAGCATCTGCATAGTTTTTCATACCATGCGGGTAAATTATGGGGTCTAGAAACATTTTAAAAAATTACTAAAAATCAATTAATGGGTTTTTATGATCTAATAAGGATTTTACTCATTCTCCCCTATTACAATCCTATGAATGAACTAACTCTCCCAAGACCTTACAAGGGTGATTCTACTTCAATCATAGGCTATTTGGGTTGCTGTAGTTTTTGAAATTTAGATCATGTTAAGGGTAAATCCCTCATTTATTCTTTTCTTGATTAGGGTTGGTATCTTTCATATATCTCCATCTGAAGTGCTAAAACCTTTCTCTTCCACTATGATCTAGGTTGAGGATTCAAATGTGTGTTGAATCAGGATTAATGTCCTTGATTGAGGGTGTGCTCAACAACAGATTCATGGTAGGGGGTCTACAAATTATATCCCTTAGTAGTTGGGTAGAATTGTGCATGTAGGGTCATTATTATTTCCTACTTTTGGTGAGTTCTAGGTTACATTGGCCTAATGTGATTTATTAGGGGTCTAAACAATTAATTGAACCCCTCTTGATCCCCATGGGATGAAAAGAGGGTGACATAACCAAAATAGAGTCATCCATGGGGTGTGTTGGCCCTTTCGATAGGGATAACAGATATATAAGGTGTGAAATTGACAGATGATTATGTAGAGACATAGCATGTAGGCTAATTGGGATAGGTAATGGGTTATAATGGATGGTGACATGTTTTTCCAGAAGTAGATATTGGATAAGAAATTTTCCATTTATTTTTAAATTTCTTAAATTGGATTAATTGGAATATGATAACAAATAATGATTACATTTGAATATGATTAGTGACCTAGGCATGGGAAATGGGAATTGGGGATAAAGGTATAAGACATATAAATTTTTAATGTTTGAATGGATTGAGCCTTAATTTTAATTGTCTATTTATTTATATTGTTGTGTTATTGGAAATGATATTGGATATGATGATTGTGATGCAATTAATTGTGTAAAATGACAAATAATCATGTACACATAGCTTGATAGAGTGGGGTATCGACTTCAGGTTCTACACCCACTGAATGAGTTGGACCGGGGTTCTTGGTCCACCCCTAAATACAAAGGTTTGGGAATGAGGGAAAGTTCTTTTCCCCTAAAGGTTTCATTCAACCCATTCTAAGGCTTCGAGGTGATGATTATGATTTCTTCATAATGTGATTCCTTGTGAGATATGACATGATGTAATTCCCATATGTTGAGATCATTGAACATGACTAATCCATTGAACATATGGAAAAGGTAGATTATATCATGGAGTGTCAATGTAGTGAACGTTGATCCAATGGTATTATAATTTATAAGAAAATAGTCGAGACTAGCCTATTGAACTATTTATATTTATTTTTCTATTATTTATCACTTTCGTGCATAATCAAATTTTGTGAGAAATTTTTTCGACGCCATTGATGGTGGCCTACTGAGTTATACTCATAGCCTAGTCATGCCTCCATTGGGTACCTGGGAAGATTTCATGCATGCAGGTGTGGGAAATCATATTGGTATTATGTTATGGAGTTGAGTTAGACATGGGACATGTATGGGCGAGGTTATATACATGGAGCCCAGATAATTTTGGGGATCCTATATTTTGTATCCTTTTTGGAGTTTTGTTCACTTGGTGCTATAGATTTTCATGTCATAGTTACATTTGTATATGGTTATACTCAATTTTAGAATTGGTTATATATGCATGTTATTTATTGTTCGATTTTTCCCACTATTTAAAATATTTTTTTGATGTGGGTTACTCTAGTAGAGATGGTATACTCTCCCCACATATCTTATTATACCATCATTACTATTAAAAAACCTATAGCATATAGGAATATGTGCATGAGCTCATGTGGCGACCCAGCTCGGGGAACCGGTTTAGTGTCTTCCGTGTGGGGGGTGTTACAAAGTGGTGTCAAAGGAGTTCTTTTCAAATTAATACTATTTGGGGATGGTATGCAAGATGTTAGAAAAGTGTCGGACTAAGGGAATGAGCTTGATCTTGGAAGTATCTATCCCATGTACAGGGAAAAACCCAAGACACCCATGGAGGGGATTTTTTTCTTGTTATGTGTTGTTATATTTGATGTCATTCCACCAATGGGTGATGCCCTTGGATTTTGAATTGATGGTTTTGTGATATTTCTCTAATAGCTAGAAGGTAATGAGGTTGTGCATTCATGAATCATTCCAGGAACTTGTGTAGGTAAGTGACTTACATCATGATATGCACACACATGGGATAAGTGTGAGGTATATTAATGTTAGGATGTTTTTGTTCTCATATAATTAATAAAACTTATGCCTAAAAAGATGGTATGAATGGATAAGAAGGTACGTTAAAATTTCATGTAGTAATTAAAAAATGGTTCCTAATAATGAAATAAAAGTAGATTAACCTATCATAAGTGTATCTTGAGATATGGAAATGGTTTTGAATTGGTGTAAGAGATAATTATTTTAATTGTGTAAATTATAAACTTGTGTTATCCATGGCCTTAGGAGGGATGGATAAGGGTAGTGATCCAGTTGTGAGTGGGCACGTCTGGGTAGTGTATGTGAAATAGTTTGGTTTTGGAATGTGATGATCCTACCTATATGTATTTTTTCCCTTTCATAACAGTGTTATGGTTGAGTTATAATGCTCATGTTTGGCATTATAATGAAATTCCACCTCAAAGACCTGTACTGGTTGGGAGACATTAGGATGCATCCATGAATTCTACTATAGTAGTGGAGAAGGATAATTTGGTGATCCTCTAATAGAAGGAAGAGATGTTCTTTGAGAACATCATTCATTTTATATAGATGATGAAATGAGACCCAGGGAATATTGCACCGAGTATGTTTGAGATGACAAGGGAGTTTTAACTACAGCACCCGCCAACAATTACCAGAGAGGGTGGGATAGAAGTAGTAGAGTTTGGGATAGAGTCCCTCCAAAAAAATTCTTGACCATCTAGATAAACCATTCGAGAAGCGAGTCATGTTGGGAGCATATATGATAAGGGTTCAGAAAAAAACATATATGGAACATCATGGCCCAAATATAGTGGTTTGAAGGAATGATGTAGAAGGATTTTTTGTAGATGTTCCTTGAGAAATTCTACTTAGAATCCCTAATTCATGATAAGGATGTGGATTTTATGTGGTTAACTCAAGGGAAAATGTCGGTAATGGACTATGCTATAAATTTCACCAATCTGAGATGTTTTATTCCAATATCGATAGGATATGAGGTAGCCACAGAGAAATGATTCTAGTATGGGATGAGACAAGAAATCATGCGTGAGGTGATTATCCTTCATCTAAAAAGGCTTGATGAATTTGTGGAACAAGCCCTCATCTCTGAGGGGAACCATAAGGGAGATCAAGGTTGTGAACTTGTGGCACAATCTAGGAGGGTATGTGGAGAAGCTTCTAAAATTATAAATCACCATTGTGCGAATCATACATAGTGTTCAAGCATGCAAAGTAGCCAGAAGATTGGGTCAGCATCTCAAGGCAGTAACCCAGTCTTCTGTTATCATTGTGGAAGGCCGGGACACAAATGTGACCACTGTCACTGCCCATGCTTGAGAGCCAAGTGTGATGTAGGATAGGACAGGTATAAAGGTTCTGTAAGATCCTGCAACAATGAGGTAATGATAGATGTCAGAGACAGATGTTGAGTATAGGATGGGTGTTTATAACCTCATATTTGGCAGGCGGTTGGATCTCTACAAGTCATACTGGTGGGGTTGGTGGATGTGGAACTGTGAGGCAAGATCATCCTTACCAACAGGATAGTATGGTGCATGGTACTCTGGCCGAATCCCATTGTGGAGGGGCATGTCATCTCTATATAATTACTACGACACCTAAATGTGGTTTGTAAGGACCATATAATGTTTGATGTATTATTCTCTAAACTTCCATGATTTTCAATTCTTTTTTTGATACAGGTGCTACATATTCCTTTTTTCTACATAGTTGGTAACTGTTTTGGGATTAACTATGGAGACTACATGTGGGGTAATGTCGCTTGATACACTTCTAGGAGTATGAGTCAAAGACATCTGGCAATGTACGGTTTATGCTCTAGAGGTTTGTGGATATCATTTTTTGTGGTATTTTTTTCATAGAAAGTTCTAGTTTTGAGCTAATCATGATTATAGATAGGTTGGTGTTATATCATGCACATATCATCTATTACAAATATCGGATAATATTTACATCTCTCAATGGTATCACTTCTGTCTTTTGTGGTGTGTGGGATAATTTAGTGGACCACATATGGTTGTTACACCAATAATTGGGAGAACACACAGACAAAGTGGCATGACTAGTGTTAGATGATGAGGATAATCGGAAGCCAATCTTCCATTTTTTGTGGAGCAATTTCTGGATGTCTTCCCTAAGTACATCTTGGGGTTACCACCAAAGAGATATTCTTAGTTTATGATCAAAGTATTTCTAGGAGTAGAGCTAGTTTCCATTACACCCTAAAGGATGGCGCTCTCAAAGCTCCATGAACTAAAGGTTTTATTAGAAGAATTGGAATGAAATGGGTTTATACATCCTATTACATCACCTTGGGTATATCATGTGTTGTTTTCTGAGAAGTCTGTATGATAACTGAGGCTTTGTGTCAATTATAGTATGTTAATCTAGATGACGGTTAAGAGCGGATACCCTCTTCCTTGAATCGAAGCCTGGTTTGATCAACATAGTGGTACCTTGGTGTTTTTCAAAACCTATTTGAGATCAGGGTACAGTTAGTTGAGGGTGATACCTTCTAACATACCAAAATTAGATTTTCAATACAGGTACGTGTTATATGAATTTATGGTGATGTCTTTTGGATAATGTAACGAACCAACTTTGTTCATGGCCTTGATGAACTAGATATTCAACCCATATCTAGATTAGTTTGTAGTTATCATAATTGATGACTTCATGTTTTACTCGTGAACTCATGACGATCATGCCAAACATCCTAACATCATCTTGAGTATTCTTAGATAGAATAGTCTATATGCCAAGCTGTCAAAGTGTTAATTTTGTATTGATGATGTGGAATTTCTAGAAAACATCATTTCTAAGTCATGAGTTTCAGTGGATCCAGAAGAGATTCAGGTTGTTTTGTCTTGGGAGAAGCCCAATAATTTCATAGATGTTCATAGTTTTCGGTATTTTCTTGGTTATTTGTGAATGTTTATTATAGATTTTTATCTCACTTGGAAGCACTGCTCATTTTCCAAACATAGGAGGGGGTTATTTTAGATTTGTCAGCGGCTTGTGATAATGATTTTTAGGAGCAGAAAACGTCGTTGGCTACCACACTAATTATGATATTTCCTGAACATGGTAATAAGTACACGTTATTCTATGATGCTTCTAGTTTTGGACACAGGTAGAGTAAATGATGGATTATTTGTTTATAGAAGACATTTTTAAAGCTTGTGTTCTAGAAATTGATGGTTTGTGGGAGAAACCCTTTTCTCATGTTTGTTTTTCATAAAATAATACTTTTCAGGATACAATTTAGAAGGAACCATTTTAAAAAATCTATTGGAGCCCATTTAGATATACTTTCTTTAGATAGAGGTTGTGGAGTCTGATCTGTTAGGACCAAGACTTATGAATGAGACATCAGAGAAGCTTCATTTGAATCAAAAGTTAATGAAGAAATATCAAATTAAGATAAACTCAAATTAAGATTGAAGTCATATTATCTTGATTTCATGGTGGATTATAGTGTGTTTCTTCGTGTGTCACCAAGGATGGGTCACCGTTGTATTCTAAAGTAGGGAAAGTTTTCACCATGAAATGTGGGGCCATTGAGACTGTGAAGATGGTGAGACCCATGGCATACTAATTGGATCTTCTAGAATGGTATAGTTGGTTGAATGACATTTTCAATTTTTCAAAACTCTAACAGTATTACCCCAATCTGTCTCATTTGTTACATGCCGATGATGTCGAGCGTAAATATGATGTGCCATTTGAGGAGAACCCAGTTTGTATTTTGGATCGTAGCATTATGGTTTTGTAGGGAAACTTTTTAGCTTTAGTTCATGTTCTATTGTGGCATGGAAATGTTTAGGAGGATCCATTAAAGAAGGAATCTTATCTCTGGGCCTAGTGGCCCAATATCTTTTCTTCTGGAACTTAGTGATGCTCGATAAGAGTGGCTTGAGGATGAGATTTTATAAGGTTGGGAGGTTGTAAGATCCTAGTATTCACCGATTGGTATGTTCATGTATATATTCTAGTTAAGTCCAATATTTTTGTCAAATAAGTGTTATCCCATGTTCATGAGAAGACGCGGGGGTGTTTTGGGGGTTCAGGACATAATGAAGAAAAAATGTTTTTTGGGCATGTCGAAACATTTTTGCACGGTTAGCACAAACTTGGATGAAATCACAAAAACTATATGACGGGGGATGATTTTGGATTGTATCATCCATAAATTCTTCTTATGGTTTAGAAAAAATGCAGTCGAGAAAAATATTTAAAAAAATACCATAAATCTATTACGGTGTTTTTATGTTCCACTCGATATTTTCCTCCCTCTACCATATTGCAACCCTAGGATTGAACCAAAGCTCCCAAGATCTCCAAAGGGTTATTCTCCTTAAATAATAGACCATTTGGATTTATGTTAGTTGCGAATCTGTGATATGTGTAAGACTAAATCCTTATTTTATTTCGTTTCCCTTTTAGGGTAGGTATCTTTGTTATATCTTCATTCGAAGATCTAAAATCATTCATTTACAATGACATTCTAGATGAGGCTACATATGTGAATTGAATCAGGATCTGTGGCCTAGATTATTAGTACATTCACAAACATATTCAAGGTATGTGTTCTACACGTTATATCCCGTGGTTTTTCTGTAGATTTGTGCATGCATGGGCTTTATTCTTGCCCTCTTTTGATGAGTTTTTGGTACCATTGGTATGATGTAATGTATTGGGTGTATAAACAACCAATTGAACACCTCCGGATCCCCATGGAATGAAATGAGGTAGACGTTACTATAATAGGGCCACCCATGTGGTGTTCCGACCCTTATGACAAGTAAAACAAAAATATAATGTGTGAAATTGACACATAATAATGTAGAGACTTAGTGAGTAGACTAATTAGTCTTGGAAATGAGTTATAATGTGTAGTGAAATTTTTTTATAGAGTGTCTAAAGGCTAAGGTAATGTTGGTTAACATTTAAATTGGTTAAATGGGATTAATGTGAATATGTGAGGGAATACTTTTTACACTTGAATATACTTAGTGTGATGGGCATGGGAAATGGGAAATGGTTTATAGAGGTAATTAATATAAATTATTAATTTTTTAATAGATTGAGGCTTAATGTTTATTCCTTATTTATTTACATTGTTGTGATATTGTTAATGATATTGGCTATGCTTGTTGTGATATGTTCAATTGTGTTGGATGATAAATATTCATGTTCCCCTGGCATGGTAGAGTGGGGTATCAAATTGTGGTTCTACACACATAGTTTAAGTTGGACCGATGATCTAGATCCACCCAATAATTCATGGGTTAGGGAAGGGGAGGAACTTCCATTCCCCTAATGGATACATTCCACCCAGACTAAGGCTTCGATGTGAGGATTGTGAGGTTGTTATAATGTGATGGAAAGTGAGATATGACATGATTTAATTCCCATATGTTGTGAACATTTAACATTCCTAATACATTAAACACATGAAAAAGGTAAATTAAACCATTGAGTGTCTAAGTAGTGAAGTTGGATTAAACGGTTGTATAATTTAGAGAATCCTAGTCTAGACTAGCCTATTGAGTTATTTACCTTTAATTTCAAAAATTTATCACTTTCATGCACTATATACTTTCTCTGAATATTTTGTAAAAAACTTTGGTGGTGGCCGATTGAGGTATACTCACACCCTTCTTGGGCTACCATTGGGTCCCCAATCAGATTTCATGCATGCTGGTTAGGGTAAGGTCAATGACATTATTCTAGAGAGTTTAGTTGGACATGGGACATGTACAGGAGAGGTTCTAGACATGTATTCCAGACCATTTTCATGATCCATAATTGTTTCTTCCATTTTGTATTTTGTTACATGACACTATAGTGTGGAATTACATAATTACAGTTGTTTGTGGTTGTACTTGGTTTTGGAATCGTTATTTATCCATGTAATTGATTATTCACTTTTTCTGTTATTTAAACTATTTTCTAATGTGGCTTACTCTAGTAGAGATGGTATAGTCTCCCTATATATCATAATAGATTTTTTACTCTAGTTGGAAACCTTGTGCATATGGGTAGGGGTGCATGAGGTAATGTGGCTACCTGGCTCAGGGCACCTGTTTTGGGGCATCCAAGTCGTGGAAATTACATAAAACACCCCTAACCAAGCATTTTATTTTATTTCCTTCTCTGCCTACTTCAATTTTATTTAATACATGATGATATAATAATATGATTATCTGTCATATAATGATATGTAATTTTTAGGACAATTCCATACAACCATTTCCTCTTATATCAAATGGGTTATGAAATTGGTATAATTGTGTACATATGACTTCCACATTGCGAACTACTGTTACTTGTTTTCAATAAACACATATCAAGACTAAAATAATGATTATTTTGATATATTTTATTTATTTATTATATTGGTATACATTTCAAATTATTTTATCACATATAATTTCTAACTTTTCATTTTCTGATAATATGATAATGATTATTGAGTGTACAACGGACAGTGACTACATGAAGCAGTTTGATTTCTTCATGCGTAACATGGAAGGGAATCTGGAGAGATTTAAATAAAATATTTGATATATATGAAATTAAATTAATTCTATAATTTTAATATATTATTTGCAATTCATTATTCTAATATGCTAAGAAAACAAAAACAATAGTATTGCATATGTATGGACAACCATCTATGTGAATAGTGTATTTTATTTTATATATCTATATCATATTAATTAATAGATAAATTATATAAATTATATAAATTATTTTTATATAATTATTACAATTTACTTTATGATGGTACCATGATCAATGATTAAGGACCAAAAATTACAACTCAAATCATCCATAAAAAACAATGCAGTTTGTGCCCAAAATGTGAAATTAACATGGAATTGTTAAAAACTCGTCATAAAAGGTTATAATATAATAATATATTGTATGATATATATAAGTATGGTTCAGTAATATATTTGTAATAAATTATATTTTATATACATGATTATTTAACATGTATGACGGAGCTCATGACTAATGGAGTGGAATTTTAATCTAACTTTTTTACTTCTATGATACACATTCCATATTCACAAAATATGTATATTTTTATTGTATATAATTTCTATGAATTTACATTAGGAATATTATATTGATTTTTTTATATTTAAATATCCTATTCCGGAACTCTCTACCATGAGGTATGTAGCTCAAAAGATAAAAAATTAGTAAGATATTTTTATCCTCATTTTCAATCATTGATGTAATATTATATTATAATATTTCAATGTTATTTTAAAATAAAATTATTTTGAAAATATTTTATGATTTTAATTTTTTTAAAATATATAATGAAATTTTAATCATGAAATGTTTATTGAGATTAAGATTCGTCTTTTATATGTTTTCAAGTATATTTAAAATGGAAAGGGTTTCCAAAATATTTTATAAAAATTTTATTTTAAAAAAAATATATGAAATTTTATTTAACACTAGAAATCATCCTATTGATCATTAAAAAAAATTCACATCTAATATGACATCCTTTCACAATTATTATGGTATAATAGGGGAATGATCTAATTTTACCACTATTATTCATTCATAGGATGTTTTATGTTTATGAAGACAGTATGTTTCTGAATCATTTTAATCATCCATGGCTAATGACAAGAAAAATATAATTGGAAACCAGGTTATTTTCACAGCTTATGTTATAATGAATTGATTAAATGATAATGAATCATGAATCATTTTCATATGTTATGATATGATGAATTGTTTATGAAACCCATTTCATTTAATGGGTTGGATAATTATGAATAATTCATGATCAAGTGGAATACATTAATATTATTTTTATTATATGATAGGGTGGATCTATAACAACCAAGATTATATAAATGATATTTGTCTCTATAAATAATTTAGTGTAATAATATATTATATAAAATTATACAAATACATAATATAAGGAAATAAACAAAAAAAGTATTAATAAATATTGTTATATTAATTAACAATGAATATAGTAAAATTTACAAACATTAATACTAGACAAAAAATATAACATAGAAAAGCTAAAATGGTAAAATATGGATCACCCCAGTCTACTAGAATAATCTCTTCCTCTGCCAACTGTTTTGAGAAGAAGATAACTAATAATAAACTAATATGTAAAATAGTAAATTTAAATATACCTCCTTGAGGATAATTGAAGAGAATATTTAATTAATGAATTTATTGGTGTTTATTGAATATAATGAGGTTGTCAGAATTGTAATGTGACACTTGGATTAGTAGTATAATCATTGAAAATGGTAAAAAAAAATTGAATAGTAATTTTCAAAAAAAAATAATAAATTCCGATATGAAATCTATTTTTCAGGATTAATTTATTGAAGATAAAATTTTAATATATGAAAAAAAATATCATGATTTAAAAAATCTAATAAAATATAAGCAGATTTTTAATAAACTATATTTTTATGTATTTCATAAATGTGCATAATTTTCTATTTAATATTAAAAATGAATATTTTTATTAAATGAATATAATTTTTGATTTAATATTGTCAAAATTATCCATGGGTGATTTGTTTTTATTTTATAAGATACATTAATTTTTTACTAAATAATAAAAATACTGTTTTTCACATTACTCATGTACCTTAAATTTAATAATTAAAGATTTAATGATGAACTATTAATTTCAATATGTTTAGGTTCATCGATGATATAATTAGTATCATAATGTATTCATTAAAATACAATTATACAAATTTCTAATCCTAAAAAATAGCTTTTAATCATCTAAATTCAAAACCGATTCCTTAAAATATTAGTTTAACTTTTTTCCAATTACCCGTTTAATAAGTTTATAAATTTGAATTATAAAAGAGATTTAATTTATTAAATGTATTTTAATATATTTATATATTATTTATATATTAATAAAATCTGTTTTACATTTTTTACCCTGGATAAAATATTTTATTCTAAATATAACCTTTTCCTCAAGTATAAATAACCCATATCCCTTCAAATTGAAAACCAATCCTCACACCCTTTCCAAATACAAATATATGAATAAATCCTCCCACTCTTAACCTTTATAATAATTATGGACATTATTTATAGTTCTAACTCCAATAAACCACAGAGTTATAGTGTCTAACAAGAGAATCTACCCCATGTAGATATTATGTCTCTATTAACGTTCCCCTATTTTCTTATTATATTTCATTTTTTTGGAATTATATTCAAAACCATATAATATAAATTTAAATATTAATTATGTTAAAATTATATTAATTATTATAACATATAGCATTAATCATATTTGTGACAAATATAAATGTCACTCCTCCCTTTACAGCTTTTTAAAAACCTCTCGGTAATGGTTGCTAACCAAATACGGAGACATTTCAATGTCAATACATATTAACATCATCAAGTTTGGATATTATAAAAAATATAAAATATATAGACATGTAATTATATGTATTATAGCTTCATTAATTGAAAATTTTAATTTAAAAATAACATTTAACTAAAATAGAGAAATTGATGTGAAACAAGAATGTTTTATGAAAAACATGATATAAAAAATGAATGAAATTATACAATGAAAATTATGTAATATAATAAAATGATGATAATAGAAAAATATTTATATTAATTATTATAATTTAATTTTTTATCAATGTCTTAAAAATATAAAATTATTATACATGAGGTTCAAATTGCAATGAAATAAATCGAGAATTATGGTAAGGGGATTCTCAAACACAACTCATATTCCGTGGGCAATTTCTCGTTCTTGTTGTATTTTGTAAGAATAATCATGTAATATCCATTAAATATCAGTCCACTCTTAATAGGATTTATTTTCATTGATATAAATTTTTCCATCATTATTTTTGGAAAAATTAAAATATTTTCCCAAAGAACACAGCTTTCCAAAATGCATATTTGACTTATATGATGTAATTTCTTCTTCACCCAATAATAATGAATCATATTAAAAATATTATATTACCATTTTTTATTTAGGAACCCCATGTTTATTCATGAAATTATGCAATAAAATCCATATGAAAACTATTTAATTCCAAGGGATATTTCATGATTATGATTGTCTTATATTCTTTGTGTAATACTTGATAATTTTGATATTATGATGTTCCTGGTGGATCCAAAGTGATATATACCCTCAATGGATTGGGTAATATGATGTATCTCATGAGATAATGTGTATTATGTGTGAACATGATGCTAGATATGTTCACAATATGATGTTATTATTATGCACATATGTTATGCATGAACATGATGGTATCTTTGTTCACAACTATGTTAGACATTTGAACAGTATAACATGATGTATATTTTTAATTCTTATGCATATTCCATGATGTGATAAAAAGATTTAATATTACTTTTTATATTGATCCTATGAATATAATAAGATGATGATGGTTATGGTCACCAATATAATATTTATTCATGTTTATTTTCTATCATATAACATGGTTATTATCTCACCAAATTCATTTATGTATATACAAAGTTGATTAATTGAACTAAATAAAACATGAGGTACACTATGAATACATAGAAGATTGAATTAAATAACATTTATGTTCTATTCAACAATTTTAGTGTATGAGCCTAATACTCCTAAGACGCAAATCCTTTGGTTCCCCGATTTGTAATGCTATTATGTTGGTTGTCATTAAATGATGTAATAGTTACTTAATAAAAATTAGGGTCTCTATAGTTGGTATTATATAATTGTTTAGTAAATTTTGGAATTATCATTAGATAACATTTGTAAAACCCATTAGGATTAGTCAATAATCATGAAAACATGAAATAGGCATTGTTTTTTTGAAAAAATGATGAATATAGAAATCTAATAAGATATACAAATAGTGTTAATTATCGGAAAGAAAAAAAATATTTTTTTATAATTTTTTAACATAAATTTAGTTCAAAACTTTTCTATTTTTAGAAAATGGTATGAACCACGAAAAACTGGGAAAACAACTCATATGAGAGACAATGAAACAATTTTCCAAACAACATTCCCAATTTCATGGGAGGTAGAGTTCAAAATATTCTTGAAATTATTACCCAGTTGTATAAGGATATAAATAATAACCCACACAATGTTGAAATTCCACCACCAACCATGAAGGATCATACTTAAATTTAGTCTTTTATACAGAAACATCCCCCAATGTTTAGTGGATCATCCTATCAACATGTCGTAGAACATTTAGTTAACTCACTATAGATTATTATTTCATGGACACATACTTCAAATAATGTTATGGTGACTCCATCTATCTATAATTTTGATGGAGGGTCCGATCAATGGTGGGAATTGACTAAGAACACCATGGTGAATATTTAAATAGAAAAAATGGAGTTAAAATTCTTATAAAAAAACATTCATACCATATATTTCCCTCACACTTTGAAAAAATATTCAAATAGAATTACATGACTAAATCGAAAGGAATGTGAATAATTCATGGAATAAAAATAACACATTTTTCAAATTTAAAGACACACCTTAGGTTTTTTTATCCACAGTTATATAAAAATAGAAATATTTATAAGTTGTTTATAACCACCACTTTAAAATTCTCTATCTTTCTAAAGAATTGGGAGTTGGGATGATTTTTCACGATATTATCTCAAGGTTGATATGGAGTTAATATAATGGTCCAATGGTTATGGTTATATGAAGAGAATCATGGAGTTTCAAGCAAGTGGGTCAAATGAAAAAGAAGGAACGTGGATCAAACATCCCACATATCAAAAATTTGGGAAGAAACAGCATAGAAATTTCTTAATAAGGGAGGGTTAATGCTTCATGTTTGGAATAAAATTCCACCAACCTATTTAATGTCAATAAGACATCATAAATCTATAAACATGATGGATGAAAGGAAGGATCTTCTTAATTAACCATCTATGGTTAAATTCTTCAAATATAGAGAGAAAGGTAACAATATAAGCCATTGCACTAAACCATGGGTCCTTGAGTGTGATCAGCATAAGCAACCACCAATTCCAAAAAGGGAAATTGAAATAGTATTCCATCACTACTTCTAATGTGAAACATGAAAATGATTTCGTATAAGGTATACATCATATTTGCTCAATAATGGTACAATTTTTATTTGATTATGGTTGTACACATTCCTCTGCATAATATATGTTCTTTATTACTATTTAATCGAAGCCCTAACAACAAGGAGTAGAGAAATCTATAAAAATTAATAGTGGTAGCACTACAAAAAAATTTGTTTTTTCCAACATGAGTATATCTGTTGGTAAAAGATCATTTTCTATTTGTAAAACGTTTTACCAACAAAATGTTTCTTATCACTAAATTATTGGTAAAACATATGTCTCTAAATGTTATTGCGACATGTAAAATGATTCTATCGCAATTATAATTATACAAACAGATAATATATATGTTGGTAAAATTGTTTAGCAAAAGATTAATACGACTACTATATTTGTTGGTAATATTATTAAAATTTATAAACAATATCAACAATTTTTATCTGTTCATAAATGATACTCTAAATGTTGGTATTCCAATGTTTATTCTAAAAATTTTATATTATATTTATAATATAATTATATATAGTATATTATTATATTTTTTATATAATAATAATAAAAAATTACTTATATAAAACACCCAAAAAAGAATTTAAAAAAACATGCAACAATATAATTTAAATAAATATTAAAATTTTATGAAAAGGAAAAGCTCCAGGAAACATAATACAAACATGTTTAAACATATTTAAACACTAAGAGACTTTACATGAAATTCAATGAAACTTCGTCTGCAATCTATTTCTCACAAACATCATATATCACTATCGTGGAATCCTCATAACTACACATTATCTATTAACTACTGTAGTGGATCATGACCTGCAAAAATTCATTGTCATCTCTTTGACCAAAACGGACCACCCATTTATTCATGAAGCAGCAATTTTCCTTGATCCATCAACTTTAGACATGCACCTCCCCGCTCCCTTCACATTAGACATGCACCATCATGAGCAGCATTCTACAAAAAAATAATTCGAAAATAGTTTTCATTTAAATGCATGATAGAAAAATAATAATAGGTGATGTAAAACTATAAACCATTGATCACAATAAGAGGATAATCAAACCAGTGGAAATGATAAGAATAAGATAATCTAACTGAATACCAAAACAACCGTAAAATTATTCATCCCGGCCACAAAAAAATATATAATGAATACCAAAACAATTTCCAAAACATGTGATATAAAAATAACCAATGAACACAACAATAGAAAAATGACTAGAATGAGAATAAAACTTATATGATGATTAGTATTCCCTGTGATTCAATCCACAAGAGGTCTTCCACCAGAGGCAAGCAAAAACCATGGAGGAAGAAGCCAAAGCATGATATTATGAGTAAATTAGAAAACACCAAGACAAGTGACAAAACTGTTAAAAAGAATCCCGGCCCATAGAGGCAATGTGAAGTGGCGTACAATGAGGCTCGACAGAAGAAATTATTCCAGGGGGAGCGAGGCTATTACCAGGAAAATTAAAATTCTAATGTGTTGTATAATGCATCCAAGAATGTGTTGATGAGAATTCAAACATTGTTGAAGTGCACTACAGTATAGGTTGATGTTTCACCTTACAATAACTAGTATCTCATAAACTATGGAGTTGAAATTTTTGGCAAAAAAAGGGTGCTGCTGCCAGGAACGAAGAGGAAGGTGATGCTGCTACAATGGAATTTAAGAAGAGTACCCATGTCCTAAAAAAGCTTGAGAAACATCAATAGGATCGCAATCTTGAACAGCATATTGAGGAACAATTTGCAGGCGACCGCTAGTTAGCTTCCATCATCACAACCTATTCAATGCGGCCATGCTAGTGGGTATATCATTGAGGGAAAAGATATGGATTCCTACATCATGAAGATACTGAGGAATAAGGGGAAGGGAGTTGTTTAAATCATGTTAAAAATATAGTCATTTTATAGTCAGATATGAATTCTTTAGCTTACTGGCATTATATCAGACTTTGTTATCTTCTAAATTGAAAATCATGGTTCCTTGAGAAAATGTCTAAACAACATACCTGTTGATTTTGGAGGTTACCATGATCAATTTTGATTCCTTGTTGATGTTGAACTAGAACTGATGGCTGCAAAAAAAATTACAAGTGACAGCATTAATAGGCGATATCCAATGACCAGAACTAATGTAAATAAAAACACATGATATAAATATAAGAATAAGATTATCTAACATGTGACAACAAACCATTTAGAACAAAGGGAGATAACCAAATAAAATAGTTGTCTAATTGGTCCCAAGGATGGGAATAGTCATCATAAGAGGTCGTCAGCCTATTTAATAATGCAGTAATGAATAGCTAGAATTTACCTTGACTCACAGATTGAGAACACATGGAATTAATAATTGTTAACTTTTAGCTTCCAAGCCCTCAAATTTTCTTCATTCATTGAACAAATTAACATCATGAACATGTTTCCATTTCACCCTCGCTTAGAAACCTCTTATTCATGTTTCTTGTCCATAATTATCTTTATTCAATTTCAACAATAATTTGGTTAAGTAGACCATGTCAGATTCACCTCCTAAACAACATACCAATTCAACATCATACAAATTTGGAATTAACAACATGTTAATACTTTTAAAACATCATCAGCTTCAAGCATCTAGATTCAGGATCTAGTGCATCCATTTTTTAAAGGAGACTCGTACATGTAAATATTTCATGGATATGGTCGTAAGTTAAGTTGTGGATCAGAGAGAACCCATTATCTTGACTTCTTGTACATACCATAGGCCATAGAAACCATTTCCATGTCTCCAATGACACCAATGGAAGCCAGAACCTCACCCTATCCCAAGGTTTCATGAAAACCCAACACTGATGCTACCCCTTTATGTGTCATTCAATTATTGTAGCATGGTGACTCACTACCACCAAGGAAACACAACCTTCCTTCAAAGCGTTCTCTTTAATTTCTATCATGTGTTTCTTCAATGTTGTTCTACCTTTTACTACACCTTCGCCACCTCCTTCATTAGGAAAATCACCAATCTTCCCTGCCAGATCCATTCTATAATCGCCCCCTTCCCAATATTCTTATCTAGAAATACATTGACATCACTAGGACACACATAGACATAACATGGACCTGTAATCTTTCCATCCTTATCTTGACTGAATATAATCATGATTACATCATTCTTGTGACCACTAATGTGTGAGTAAGAACTAATTTACACCTAATCTTTTAATCCTATAACGTCAATTTCAGTTTTGAATTTCTCTATAAGAACTAGTCCACAAAGGCCACAATACTAATCTTGATTAACATGGGCACACACAAACACATGTGAACCGATCAACACATCATGAACCAAGGGATATTCACATGAGCCCCCAAAAACTGATCCTAAAAATCAAATTCTATTGATTGCAACACAAGAAAATGAAATACTAGCTCTTCCTTGTCTCAAAAGCGATGAAAAAATTGACCAATTCAAATCTCCAGATTACTAGAATCTTTCACGGGATAGATGACTACTGATGGTGGTGACCAACAACATAAAACAAGAATGTGAACCCCACTAATTTTCCAGTCTCCATTCATAGCCGTCAGATATAATAAACCACCATGAACATGACAACCTGAACCTCCTTAGATGAGACCCAAAATTTCCAATATCTCGTGGCCTCCTAGCTCACTAGTAAGAGAGATCTTCGGAACCAGTTTGAACTTCCCTACATGTAGCAGCTCTATGACCAAGACCTATTTGAACTAGATCAGCTATTCTGCAATACCCATATTCATATTTAAAAAATCATATGCGAAACATCACCTTCTCCACAACAAATTATCCCCGAATCAATAAGAACAACCATCCCATACTATTTCTCTAGATCAGCAATTGAAAAAAAACATTAGTGCCATTGATCCCCGTCTTCGTAGAAGAAAACGAAAAATCTTCAACACAAGCCATCTCACACAACATCAAACTCAGAACAAACAAAAAATGAAATATGAAGTTATTCCAAGCAATGAAAATTCTTCCTTTGAACATCAATGAACAAGCGATGAAAATAAACCACAGACACTTGGATGAATTCTTACAAGAATTAAAAATAAAATCATTTACCACTGATCTAAACCATAAAAAAGATAGAGAAGACACCTCTTCGATCGTGTCCTGGATATAATCGATTCTAAGGTTATTGGAATCTCCATAGAGGCATGGAGCTTCATGTCTTTTCTGCTGATGGAAATCACAGAGGCAACACTGGTCCTTTGTGCTTTGTATTTACCCTTCAGGAACACCTTCATCATTGTCAGGGGGACGAGAACACAACCAGACGTTGTTGGAAAAGGCTGACACCAAGGCTGGTCTTCCGCCGTTCGCGCCCCAGTAATTCGTTTTAGGTTTTGAGGGGGTATCGAATTGGGGATGATTTTCCGGTAATTAGATGAGGTGTGAGATTTTATTTTATATTAATTTAATAAATATAATAAATAACTACATATAATATAAAAATATTTAATTTTTTCAATATATATATAATTCATATGCCTCCATTTTTTTAATTTTAAAATTTAGAGTTGGTATTTCTTTTGAATCATTTATTAATAAATGTATATTATATATATTATTTCATAAAACATTATTAAATTTTTAATATTATAATTCAATGTATAAATATGTGTTTTTATCAAAAAAATATGTCTTAGAAGTAAGTAAATAATAAATAAATATTAATTAATTATTAAATGATTTATTATTATTGGATAATTTTTACAACATATTTTTCTAATGTAAATTTTTTGTTAGTTATAATAATTCATATAATAAATTTATTTGTTGGTAAAACAATTGTGGGTATTTATATTATAATACAACAGATTTGATTGTTAAAATAAAATGTGTTGGTATTGAGCGATTAATACCAACAAATATAGTTGATGGTAAAGACAATTGTCAGTACCAAAAAATAATACCGACAAGATTTTATATCTGTTGGAAACACTCATTTTTACCAACAGATATGTTATCTGTCATTGAATTACTGTTGGTATAAGTTTTTATTTTTGTAGTGCATAATCCTAGAAACCCATTTTTTTGGAGTATTCTTCTACAATATTTTATGAGAATATGCTTCCTATGAATTTTGAGATACTTCTTTTGGTGGAATTCAATGCTATACTGAGAATGGATTCAGTCTCATTATATAGAAAACATATCTCCAATTAAGAAAAGGGAGTCTATTTTATTCATTTGAAACATCCAATGTTCCTCTTGAAATTTAAGGAAGATCATGAATCTCCTAAGGAAAATCTATCATTTTTCGGGTGTTGATACCATGTGGATAATGATATATTTCCCAAATGGTTGAGTCAATTGAAGGTATCATACAAGAGAAAATCCTTATTATTTGGGAATACGCTAATGAATTTCTCAATGAGTTACCCAAACATCCCCCAGATCATTATGTAGAGTTCTCAATACTACATATACACACAACAACTCCAATATCAAAATGACCATATGGCATAGAGCCAGTCAAACTAGAAGAGTCAAAGAAGATGTAGTAAGATACTTTGGGAAAGGCTTCATATTCCCTAGTTTTGGGGTGTGTTGGTGGTCTTTATCAATAATAATGATGGATCAATGTTTCTTTTTTGATTATTGAACACTCAACAAGATCACTATAAAGAAAAAGTATCCTCTTACAAGGAACAATGACTTGTTTGATCAACATTAAGGATATCAATACTTCACAATGGTGGATCCACATTCTAAATATCATCAACTAATGGTGAGGAATTAATATATTAGGAAGACATATGTTCGTACTGGTTATGGGCACTAGGATTTTATAGTGATTTCTTTATGACATACTAATACCCCTTAAATATTCAATGGTTTTATGAATGGATCCATTATATAAAACCTAAAAATATTTGTGGAAGAGTTTATATATGATATTCTGATTTACTCCTATTCAAATAAAGAACAGGATGATTATATAAGAATTTTGTAGGAGACATTATTGAATGATTAAATGTACACTAAATTCATAATGTGTGAAAATTGGATTATTCATGTTTCATTCATAGAGATGAACCTGATTAAATATATATGTTCAGAGCTATTCAAGAAATATGATAGCTCAATTAACTACCATTCGGGAACGGTGAACAAGATATATGATCCTCCAAGAAGAAATTAACCTGTAAATCTATCCAGGATTCAGATTTAGATAGACCTTATCATTTTGGACATGTAAAGTCTAAATTTTCAATTCATAATGATGGGGAATACATTCTATATTTCTCAATTTTTTTCACAACCATCTAACAGAGATATTATTATGGAGGTCCAAAGGTGTTATATGAACCTAAAAAATAATGTGAAATTAGTAAAGGAATATAAGATACAAGAGTTCCATATCGATGATAAATGTGTGATAAGGTTTGGAAATATGATTTGTGTTCCAT
The DNA here is from genome assembly GCA_963277665.1 of Viscum album. Taxonomy (NCBI): domain Eukaryota; kingdom Viridiplantae; phylum Streptophyta; class Magnoliopsida; order Santalales; family Viscaceae; genus Viscum; species Viscum album. The sequence goes on along the minus strand of OY728137.1, from coordinate 462,017,030 downwards.
CATTACCGGGGATAAAGCATGACATATTGGATAATGAATATAACTCACCTTTCAATATCCATCCAAGAAGTAATAAGAGGTTACATGATCTTCATGGGATCATCTAGTGAGAAAATAAGATGAAGGATATTATGGAATATATCTCATGGTGATTGGTATTATAGAACATTAAATAATAAAAATATAAGTCCAAAGTGATGATGAAACCATTATCTATACCCATGTAAAAATTGAGGAATGTCCTTGTCTATATTTTCATGGGTCTCTTAATTACAACCAAAGAATACAATGTTATATAGGTTTTGGTGGTTTGAATTTATAAGACGTTTCATATTATGTCAATTAAAGGATATTTCACACATTAAAAAACATCCATGATATATGTGTCAGATGTGGTGTGGCTGTATGGGGTTCCAATTTTGATCATCTTTATTCATGGTCCATGGATATCATCGAAATTATGGTTTATTATCCACATTAATTGAGTACTGAATTAAATTTCAGGACTACCTATCATCCCCAAACAAATGAAAAATATTAAATAACTATTTATATTCTTGAGGAAATGATAAGAGACAACCCAATTGAATTTAGAGGAGGATGAGATCATCATATCTCATTGGTTTAGTTCTCATACAATAACATATTCTACTATAGTAATCAGATGGATTGATAAGAAACTCATAATGGGAAGGGATGTAATCTCAAACATGTTTGGATGAAGTTATTGAATGAAAAAAATAGACCTAACCTTGTCAAAGATATGATAGAAAAATATCAAACCATCCAACAAAATATAATATTATCCCAGAGTCATCCATATAGCTATACATATAATGATCAAAAGGACGTATAGTTTGATATTGGTAAAAAATGTTTTAATTCAAATATTACCATATTATAGATTAATTAGGGTTGTAAAGGGAATCATAGTGCAATGTACATTGGGTCCTTTGAGATAATTAATTTCATGGGAGGAATGTCCCATCATTTTGGATTTTTACTAGGTAACTCTAGTGTTCATGAAATTTCTACTTATTAGTTTGGAAAATTCACATAATTGATCCATCACATTTAATGAATCCAAAGGTTGTAAAAGTTGAGATTGACCTCTCATATAAATAGGATTTAGTGAAGTTATTTAACCTTAGAGAAAATGTTCTATAATACATGACCAATCTACATTTTAAATCATTTTGGAAGAACCACACATATGAAGAGGTGACATTAGAACTTGAAGAAATGATGAAACATAAGTACCGTCAATTATTCTCAACTATGATTAGATAAATAAATTTTATGTTAATTTTTTTTAAAGAGGGAATAGTTTATCAACCCCGATATTATAAATTATATCTTTCTCTTGAAATAAATTATTTTCATTATAAGTCACAGACCCCTAAAGCATGGGGCTGGTGAATTATTTTATGAAATTTTCATAATTACATGGAATCATGTCTCAAAGGAACAATCAGTTTAGTGGGTTTGGAAAGCGATATACCATACATGATACCCATAATACACTATTAAATAGAAAATAAAAACATTATACATAATAAAAATAAATAAACAATATCCTTGATACTCATTTAATTTATTCCACTTCATAACCTATTGAAAAGAATCTTGAAAAAGTGCGATAAAATAATTAGTAAGTGTATGTAAACTGGGAGAAATAATGAATAAATGAGAATAAATTGATTTGTAATGGTAGGTAACTTATAACACATTTCATTCTGATAACTTGATTAGTAATTATCAATATAGATGGGTTTGAAACTAAAAACAAATTTTATTTAATAAATGACATGAATAATAAATTCATCCATTGGATATGTCAACGCAAAATCACATGGAAAAATAATAACTACAGATAAATGATGAAAATTCATAATTATTGGTCACCAAGTTTTCTAGGTACACAGAAACATTCCCATTAATGACTTTTATAATATAGTTTAGCATATCAGGTAAAAACCCATCTAATTTGGCTAACTAAGTTGTCTCATCAGACTAATGATGCATCAAGGGTCTATCTATAACAAGGCCCCAAATGTTTCATACATTACCAAATAATTACTAATATATCAAATAATATATTTAATAATGTACAATGTATCTTATCAAATATATTTAATTTATAAAACATATAAATTTATTTATAATTCCCCATTTAATAAAATAACTATCAAATTGAACATAGTATGTAAAATGATATATGGTTTTGGAAATAATAATATCAATTTCATGAAAATATAAATTTTTATGAAATGTGTAATATAACAAAAACATGATACTAAATAAAGTGATTTTTTCATGATAATGCTAAAAATCACAAAAAAAAAGTGAAATTATAAAGTTGACCATTAAACAAAATGATGAGGAAAATATACTTTAAGCTTTTCAAAGTGTCCCATACCGCAGTGAAAATTGAAAATTATTATTACCAAAAGGGAGTAAAATTAAATCTAATTTTAGGATACCATAGTGATAAAAGGATTCATGCTATATTATATCAAAATGGGAAGTATATACACCGCACAAAAGAAGTTTGCGGTGAATATGAAATTAACCTCACAAATGTAAAAAGTTAGATGAAAATCTAATTCCTTGCATGTAATTTTGGGTGAAAATCCTTTAACATAGTGTAGAATGGTATCAATATTGTTAATAACTTTTTACTAAACCATATTAGTATTTATTATTTTATATATTATAAGGTTATAATATATTATTTACTATTTATTTACATTATTTCATATTTTTACAATGTTGTGTGTTAATTTCTTAGTTACTAGAGTATGTTTTGACAAAAACATGTTGTTACTATTAAATAGCTATTGATTTCTTAGTCTAAAAATTAATATCCAGGATTTAGTTATCATATATGTTTATAATATTTTTTATTATAACAATCCATAAAATTTAGAGATAAGAAATGAAATGAATGATTCATCGAGACAATTGGTCATACGTACGCAAGAATTCTATTTCCTTTTATTTTTCAAATTAAATGAGTGAAAATTTCATTATGCATATGTATCTTATAAATAAAATATAATATTAATCTCCAATATGTCACATATTTTTATTAATATCATCCTTAATATGTTCTATGACGAGTCTGAAATAATCTTATCGCTTTAAGGAGGTTGTAGTCCTTACTTCCACAAATGATGTTATTGTATTTATTGAAAATGGAAAGTATAAAGGCTTATGTTATAAAATAATTAAATAATAACAAATACTTAATAAATATCTTATCTAAAATATATAAACAATGTTTTCATCATAATTTATACCATGAGAGGTGGTAATAAATTGAACAACTTCACTTTGGGAGTAGACAATTCTCAATACATAAGAATAGAAAGTTCATTACCCATTAGAAGGAAGTGTGTGTCAGTTCTGGTATAACTCATAACATAGAAAATTCATAGTCTATTTAGGAAATATTTTTATATAATCATTGAATAATAATATTTTATGGGGTTGAGAATGAAAATAAAACAAAAGATCTCGAGGAAAGATTGTACCTCTTCTTTGGGAAAGTTTTGTACGTTTACAACAATGGAAATCCATAGATTGATTTTTGAAACATTCTAGTCTTATATTATAATTAGATTTAAATTTTGGATCTTTTTTGAAAAATAGTTTTTGATCCAATGTGTGTTAAGAGTAGAGAGGAAGTAGTAGGATAGGATTTCTTTTTTTATGTTGGTAAGTGACGCTCTTGTAATTTTTTTTAAAGGGAATTCCACCCACATTTCTCCAATTGATAGTGGGTCTAATAATAGTCCAAATATGAGAAAATGAATTATTGTGTCAAAATATTGTCTTGAAATTTTATTTGGACATTTTCCTTGGTCATTCAGGCGATTAATAGTATGGTTTAGTCCTTTATTAAGCTTAATTTTACTATAATCGTTGTACATAATTTTTATCACATTCACTAATATTTTTTATACAAAATTAAATTAACCTTATTTTCAAATATATAATATTATTATTCAAAATATTTAATTGATTTTACCAAATTCCAATCACATATGTGTCTGAAATTAATTTAAATTTAATCTAGTCGATGAGACGACAATACAAGTTCCTAACATAAATACTTCAATCATTTTCTAAGTTTTAATATTAAATTACTAATTTAAATTGATTCCATTGACGGAAACTGTATTAATTGACAAAAAATTGTGTTAATTAATCTGTAGATACTATTTAAAATATAATTTACCCATATAAATAAATTAGATGACAAACAAATTTTGAATTTCATCTATTTTTTCCATATTCGTTAAAAATGAAACAACACAAGAATATTCTAAAAATTCATCCTGACCTAATTTATGATTTTCTCAAATATAAAGATTATTTTAAAATTTAAATTTTATAAATGATCTAAAAACTTTATTTCTAATTGGTTGTTCATTTAACGGAAGTCAAATTTTCTTTATAAAAATATTATTTTTTATACATAAAATTGAGTACGTTCTTATCTTATATCTATAAAGTCTGTTGGATGAATATAAAACTATGTATGAATAAATATATAATATATGATACATATATATTTCATTAGTATATTAAAAAAATATTAATAAATCAAATTTATTTAGTTAAATCACATTTGGGTGTGTTAAAATATATATTTATACAAACATTTCGATTATATTCATTTGGTTTCTATAATCATTTATAATTAACTGGAAAAAAAATATTTAAACAATATAATTTCATAAATTAGATAATTCTGTTAATTAACACTAATTAAGAATTTAGTTTATATCCTATAATAATAAATAATAATTTATTAAAAAATTTATTGTTCTTTGGTAAAACTCGGTGTTGCTGGTTATGCAATCCATTAAAGGAAATAATTATTGTGTGTGATGAAAACTAACTAAGTATCATGTATATTGAAAGATAGATCATGGATTTAATTTATTTAAAATTTTAAATATATTAAAATATCTTAGGTTATTGCATTCTCTTAGGTTTTTGTAACGCCCCGACCCCAGTTACCCAGAGTCGGTGCATTATTACATACCATTGTCATGATCAAAGGAAAGATCAAATCTCGAAAGACCGATTAGTTTAGAAGCCTTGGAAACACTAGATATTTTCATAAAGTTTTACATTAAATCATAAAAATGAACACTACAACAACATAGAATCCATAGTCCACACTCTTATCCCCTCATACTATCCCTCAACGTCATTCATAATTTACTTCTTCACATCCTGGGAAAAATAAAACATAGAAAAGGGGTGAGCTCAAATGCCTAGTAAGGATAACAATATAGAGGAAACTTTCATAAATAAGAATAAAAATTTAAGGCAATGTATAACTAAAACAAAAGCCTTTTAAAATTGAACATAAACATATTATGGAAAAAATAAAATGAAATAATGCCATTTACGTATTCACATGGATATTCTACTAATCTAATAATCACATGCAATATCAATAACCACTTTCATAATTATGGAATGCATAATTACAGACTATCATAACCACATAGCCAAGGCTTCGTGCCAAGACTACAAATAAGATTTTTCCAAGGCCTTGTGACAAGACACTAGTTTGTCTCATGAGAACTATCGGTGCATCGAGTAGCTATAGCGGGCTCCACCCATCACATATTAAGTCCAATGCATTCCCATATGAAAAGGTTTAAACATAACATAAACATTCGTATTAAAACTAGCATACGAAATGTAAATACTTCATCCATAAACCATGAATAGTAAAAAAATAACACATCCATAGTCAAACATATCACACATCCTTCAATATAATATACAAGTTTTTCATCATAATAAATAAACTTTAAATAATCATAAAATCCATCAAAGGCTGTTGACATACATGAAATCAAAACTATTTGTGAGAAATATCCCTTTTTTTGAAATCATTTAAAGTCACATTATTATAAAATAAAACATTTACTTTGAAAATTTTCTTATAAGCTTGTAAGGGAAGCTTCGAAGATTTTATAATGGCAGAAAATATCCGCACCCGCCGTATAAGTTAAAAAACATTCTTACCTTAATTCTGTCGAAAAGGTTAAAAAGGACCTTGTTTGGAAAACGACAGAAATATTCCTTTATAAACTTTTTATAAAAATTCAAAAAGGGTATAAATGAATTTATAACATAGTCTTTAAAATAAAAAAAACATTTGAAAAACATTTTTAAGAAACATGGATGTGGATGACAAAGAAATCCCAATAGATTATTGTGTATAAAAAACCTCAGATAATGACGAGATTGAGAAATAAACCCTTAACTTTGTATTTTTCCTTTGTTGGGGTAGGTTAACCTCCTTTATAATGGTTAAATAATTATTATTAAATTATACAAGAATAAAATACATTATTATGTTATCAAATATGATCTTTTGACATTGCTTTGTTAATAATATCTTAGTATTATCGTCGTTTCCGGTGTTAACTAACTCGTTTTATTTTATATGTTTTGTTACGTAAGACATGTTTTTAATGGATAGGTTGTATCTTATTAATATCCATAATGATATCAAGTCCTTAAAAATTATTTTTAAATCATAAAATGATAATTATACTTGAATGGATATGATGTAGAATGAATCTCATCGCGTTCGTGGAGACGGTAGTCCGTATGTACGCACGAGCGACAATATCATTATTTTGATATTAAAATAATATATAATTGGATGGTATATAATATATAAAGAATTATTATCATTTTATATTTATTATTTACATGAATTAAAAATCATTATTATACCCATCCAAATAATAATATATTGAATAACAATTACACCACGACCTGGAGATGGTAAGCCGTACGTACGCATGTATACTGACATGTCATTCAAAGCATGGATAGAATACTGAATATGGTTGTACCATATTTATAATAATATTACAATATATAGGATATGTTGGACTCATTATTTTTTAATGGGAAAAACAAAGAAAGAAGAAGTTGAAGAAGAAATGAATTTCAAAAAGTGTGGTGAAAATATTACCTCTTCTTCGGGTTCATCATTTTAATTTGATCAAAAGGGCTCCATAGAATGGCTTTATGACTAAATTAATGCCTCTAGGTTGTATAGAGGGATGTTTATAGAGTATTTGGGTAGATTTCGGCCGAGCTAAATGGCTTTGAAGGTGTGAATTAATGATAAGGGGGAGTGCCCTTTTATAAGAGGGGTGATGGGCATCTTTGGAAAAGCTATAAATATTATTTTATAATAAATTCATATTCGGTTAATAATGGATCCAAAATTGGTTTATTTAAAGTTTTAGGTGGGTATGGGTCGAAAACCAATCAACCAGTAGAATTTAGATATGTTTGGGTCATTATATTAACCTTATCTTTTAGTTTTAACTCCTAGTTTATTAGTTTTACACTTACCATGTCACTTTGTATTTCTATATTATATAGTCAATAAACATACTATATACCTCTAAGAGACCCCCATGTGGTCCATTAATGATACTCCTTTCATTATATAAGTCTCTTGGCAGAACCTTAGATTTTTAGGAATTGAATATCAATTAATAATATAATATTATTTTTAAAAACTCTTTTATGTCAATTTTGACACTATTTGGAAAATTGATTTTTGTAAAAATCATAACATTTTGATTACTTCAGAAAAAGGTTAATTAAATCCATCCTGACATGTCATATTATCTTAGAAAATTAGTTTAATTCATAAAAAGTCTCAAATTATATTTATTTTGGTATTTATAATATCAATTATTTTAATTTTTCACTATTATGGTAATTACTTCATCATCATTGTGTCATAAATAAATTATATTATTTATTGTCTAAAAATTATAAATAAACTATAATTATGTAGTAATTATTTTTATCTTTCTAATGAATATTTATAATAGAATTTATCTTATGTTTAACCCTATATTAAAAATGTTTTAGTAAATAAACATTGATTTTAACTCTTTTAAATCTTCTTTGAATTAAATAATAATAAATGTCCTAATATAATACAAGTGGACATAAATGATAAAATTTTATTCCTAAGGTTTATTTTGGTCGAGATACACTTTTCCAATAGAATTAGGACATGTGTTAGGGTAATATTAATATCATTTTTACCCTTAATTGCCCTATTTACTTTTAACCGTGGTAAATAAAAGTAAAAAGCTATTATTCACCAAAAATTATTTTCATCGCATTGAATAAAATTTTACTCTTTGATATTAACCATGTCTCTCAAATTTCCGAAATTCCACTCACAGAAGTGGTAAAATCAAGTTTTATGAAAACTTCAGTTTTTTAACTACCACTTAGTGGTTTCACTATTCATCAAAAAATGAAGTTTTTCAGAAAAATACCCAAAATTCACCCTAGGCTAATTTCGAAATTCTGAATCCAAAAATTATGTCCATTTTGAAAAATAAAATTTATAAATTTCAAAATGTGGTCATTACTATTCATAACGGCTAGTTTGATTGGTTATGGTGTGTTAGAACTTAATGTTGCGTACAACACATGATATTGAATTATTCAAAGAGAAGCGTACCAAAGAAGCTTGGGGTGTTACATTCTCCCCTCCTTCAAATAATTTCATCCTCGAACGTTCTAGAATACTAATGCATGAAAAGACTCGGATGGTTCTTCATCATAAGTTCCTCGGGTTCCCACGTTGCCTCTTCCATCTTATGGTTTCTCCACAAGAATTTTACCAGACGAGTCGTTCGGTTTCTCAGTACATGTTATCTCGTATGAAGAATCATGAAGGTCTCTTCGCAATAAGACAGATCGGGTTCCAGTTCTAATTCATCATAGGTGAGTACATGCGTTGGGTCAGGCATGTATTTCATCAATAGTGATACGTGGAACACATCGTGAACTTTGGAGAGACTTGGCGGCATTGCCAAATGGTATGCTACAGCCCCAATTCGTTCTAGAATTTAGAAAGGTCTGATGTACCTGGGACTCAATTTACCTTTCATACCAAAATGTATGACTCCCTTCCATGGAGATACCTTCAGGAAAACATGATAACCGACTTGAAATTCCAAATCCTTCCTTTGAATATCAGCATAGCTCTTCTGCCTACATTGAGCAGTTTTGATATGGTTTTGCATTACCTTCACCTTTTCCATCTATTCCTCCACCAGTTCTGGGCCTACATGTTTTCTTTCACCAACATCATCCCAACAGGTTGGTGTGCGACATCTCTTACCGTATAACTTTTCATATGGTGCCATATGAATACTCGAATGGAAGCTATTGTTATAGGAAAATTCTACCATAGGTAAATATTGATCCCACATACCCTGAAAGTCCGGTGAGCAGGATGTCAACATGTCTACTACGTTTTGAATAGTAGGTTTTGATTGTCCATCTGTTTGAGGGTGGTAGGCAGTGCTCAAATGAATTTTAGTATCCAAGGCTTTCTGAAGACTTTTCCAGAATCTTGAAGTAAAATTGGGATCACGACCAGAAACAATCTTAGGGGTACTCCATGAAGTCTCACAACTTCATTAATATATAGTCTTTCTAGACTTTCAAATGGAAAATCTTCCCTTATAGCAAGAAAATGTGCTGACTTGGTAAGATAATCAACAATGACCCATATTGCATCGTTCCTTCTAGGATTCTTTGGTAGCCCCATGACAAAGTCCATCGTAATATTGTCCCATTTCAACTCTAGTATGGGAAGAGGTTGCATGACTCCTCCATGTTGTTTCCATCCAGATTTCACTTATTGACATACCCTACATCTTGACACAAAATCAGCAATATCCCTCTTCATGTTGTCCCACGAAAAATGTTCCTTCAAATCTCTATACATTTTGGTTCTCCCAGGGTGTATAGAGAAATTGGAACTATGAGCATCAACCAGAAATTCCCTTTTTGAATCTGGTATATTGAGTACACAAAGCCTCTTCCCGAATTTAAAAAATCCTTCTTCATACAAAAATTCTCTCAATCTCCCATCATTCAAAGCTTCTATCTTCTTTTCAAATTCTTCATCATCGGTCAGAGAACACTTAACCCTTTCTAGTAAAGATGGTTTGTCAACCATTTGAAAAAGAATTGATGTTTCAACTTCCCTGGTTATTCCCATGTCTATCTTCACTAGATTCATGAATATTGGATACCTTTTAATTCTCATATTGTTCAAAACTCCATGATCTTTTCCACTCAAAGCATCTGCCACCTTGTTTGCTTTCCCCAGGTGGTAGTGTATCTTACAATCATAATCCTTGAGTAATAAAACCATCTCTTTTGCCTCATGTTGAGTTCTTTTTTTGAGAAAATATACTTCAAACTCTTGTGATCAGTATAAATCTCGCATTTTTTACCATGGAGGCAGTTCCTCCATATCTTCAAAGAAACGATCACAACTGCTAACATGAGATCATGAGTAGGATAGTTTTTTTCATGAATTTCCAACGGTCGTGATGTATAGGAAATAACCCTGTCATTCTGCATAAGGACACAACCAAGCCCATTCTTCGATGCAACACTATAAATAACGAACCCATCATTCCCCGATGGTAGAGTAGATTTAAGATCATTGACTAATCTTCTCTTCAGTTCTTCTAAACATTTTTCACACTCTTTTTTCCAAACTTATTTAACCCCTTTATGTGTGATCTTTGTTAATGGGTTAGCCAACCGGGAAAATTAGGATGAAATGTCGATAATAACCTTCCAAACCAATAAAACTACGTACCTCAGTTATACTTGTCGGTGTAGGGAATTCTTGGATTGCCTTGGTCATAGAAGGATCAACAAAGATTCCATATTTAGAGACAATATGGACAAGAAAATAAATCTCCTGAAGCCATAATTCACACATGCTAAACTTCCCATATAATTCATGTCTTCCCAGAGTCTTCAGGATAATGCGCAAGTGATTTCATGATCTTCATAGATTTTAGAGTATACCTAGATATCATCAATAAATACCACCACATATTCATCGAGATATTCCTTGAAAACTCTATTCATCAGATCGATGAATACAGAGGGTGCATTTGTCAATCCAAAAGGCATTACTGTAAACTCGTAATTCCCATACCTGGTTTGAAATGCTGTCTTCGGAATGTCTTCATTCTTCACACACAACTGATGGTATCCAAATCGAATGTCAATCTTTGAAAAGTATTGATCTCCATGAATTTAGTCAAATAAATCATCAATGCATGGTAGGGGATACTTGTTCTTTGTTGTTATAGCATTGATCTCCATGTAGTCGATACATAACCTCATAGATCCATCTTTATTTAAAAAAAGAATAGGGGCTCCCCATGGGGAAACACTAGGGAGAATAAATCCCTTATTACTCAATTCCTATAGTTGTTTATTTAGTGCAACTAATTCTACAGTGGCCATTATATAAGGGTTCTTCGATATAGGCCTTGATCCAGGAATTAAATCAATGGAAAACTCAACTTCTCATTCTGGAGGATGTCCAGATAATTCTTCCGGAAACCCATCTACATATTCTTTCACAATAGGTACATCCTCTATTTGAACATTCCTCTCCTCACCCACTATAATTTCATCCTCTTCCTCCCCAATAATTGAATTTAGTTGAGCTACTGGGGGTGGGTCTAGATAAGAATTAGGTGGTGACTATTCTGCTCTAAAGATAAGGTGTTCCTTATCATCATCATCAAATATCATAAACGCCTTCTTATTACAATAAATCATCGCATCATTTTCCAAAACCAGTCCATAACAAGGATTATATAAAACTCAATCATATGTATGACGATGAGATCAGCAGATAAAAAACATTTATGTGATCTAATGGGGACTGATTCACAAAACGTTGTTGCAATGATACTTCCCGTAGGAGTTTTAACTGACAACTCCCTTTTTAAATCAAATTGGAAATATCTAATTTTCTTAGAAAACTGGGAAGATATGAAACAATGCGATGATCCATAATCAAATAATTCATTTTCTAAACGTGAGGAAACCATTAATTTACCTGCCACCACTTCATTCGTAGTTTCTACCTCAGCAGTAGTGATAGCATAAGCTTGGCCTTGATCCCTCATCCTTTTATGAGGTAAGTTCCCCTGACGCTTAAGACATTCATTTGCATAATTTCCCATCTCCCTGCAATTGTAGCATTGGACGTCAGTAGCTTCCTTCTTCACCTTGAAATCACAAGATTGGTGGCCTTTTTCACCACACTTATAACAGACTCTCGTTCCTTTTAAGCAAGTAATGGGGTGTTTCTTCCCACATTTACTTCAAGATTGATATTCAAACTTTCCCTTCTTCCCCTTATTTCCATTCCCAGATTAATAAGAAGATCTCCTCTTCTCTTGCTTTACTTTAAAGTCATAAGACTTAGAGAATTCCTTTTCTATATTGATAGCACATGAGACAATGTCTTCGTACGACGAGAAGGATTGTGAGACTAATGCTCGATGGAGAAATAGTTTTAACCCATCAAAGAAATGATGAATCTTAATTATTGGGTTACATATATAATCTCCAGAATACCTTGCTAACCTTGTAAAGTTAGCATCATACTTTGCGACATTCTCATCCTCCTTTTGTCTAAAACTCTAAAATTGCCTTTCCATATCTGCTCGATGGTCACGAGGAAAGTATTTTTCTAAGAACAGATCTTTGAACTCCCTCCATTCCATATTTGATACTTCATCAACTTCCTTCATGTTTTGAATCAATGACCACCATTGATCAGCATCTCCAGCGAGGCGGTAAACTGCCACGATAACTTTTTCCCTTTCACTACTTCCCAAAGCCTGAAATATGTTCTCTAGGGAACTTATCCATTGCTCAGCTACTAATGGATTTGTACTCCCCTTGAATGTTGGTTGTTTCTTCCTCATGAAGCGATCTAACATTGATCCTCCATATTGTGGATCAGGGTTATCTATAAGGGTAAGGTAATTATACATAACCTGAGTGAGTTGTCCTAATATAGTGATTAGTTGATCAGCACCAGTATCATCACCAGTTCCACTATAATTATCTTGAGAAGGAGGGAAATCCCTACATGGAGTGCGTGCATTGATACAGTTTCCATTCCTTCCACTAGGCGCCATTTCTAAACAATGGAATATAATATATTAGTTTATGAATAAAAATACATAATTCCATACTTGTAAAACAGTTAACATAAATAGAACTATTTATGGATATAATCCATAATCATAAAAATGTGTTCTTTGAAGTGTTATATACTCATAAACCCTTCATAATTATTTTTAAAGAAAATGAGAGTTATCCTAAGCATATCTCCTGGGAGTGTTGTAACCAAGAGTGCAGCAAGGCCCGTTGTCGTGCACCAGTTCCCATTCGAGTCTAGCTCAAAGCGGTGTTTTTGGGTTTTACCCCTAGGTAAATTTTCACCAGAGCCGCCTCAACCTGCTCGTATCTAGGCATGGATGTGTTTCTTGGAATACTCACAAAATCTCTACAATACCAAAATTCTATGATGTTCTTCTATACTAATCCTCAAAGTCCATCTTAGGTCTATGTGCTCTAATCAGAGTTTATCTAAATCTAGATTCCAAGGTTTGTACTAAACATACTCTGATACCAACTATAACGCCCCGACCCCAGTTACCCAGAGTCGGTGCATTATTACAAAACATTGTCATGATCACAAGAAAGATCAAATATCGAAAGACCAATTAGTTTAGTATCCTTGGAAACACTAGGTATATTCATAATGTTTTAAATTACATCATAAAAATGAAAAATACAACAACATAGAATCTATAGTGCACACTCTTATCCTCTCATACTATCCCTGCAGGTCATTAATAATTTACTTCTTTACATCCTAAGAAAAATAAAACTTAGATAACGGGTGAGCTCAAATTCCCAGTAAGGATAATAATATAGCGGAAAAATTTGAAAAATAAGAATAAACATTTAAGGAAATGTATAACTAAAACAACGGCCTTTTAAAATCGAACTTCAACATAGTATGAAAAAAATTAAATGAAATAATTCCATTTAATTATTCACATGGATATTCTACTAATCGAATAATCACATGAAATATCAACAACCACTTTCATAATGATGGAATGCATAATGCTGGACTATCATAACCCCATTGCCATGGCCTCATTCCCAGACTACAAATAAGATTTTTCCAAGGCCTTGTGCCAAACACTAGTTTTTCTCATGAGACCTACCGATGCATCGAGGAGCTATAACAGGCTCGACCCATCACATATTAAGTCCAATGCATTCCCATATAAAAAGGTTTAAAAAGAACATAAACATTTGTATTAAAAATAGCATACAAAATGTAAATAATTCATCCATAAACCATGAATGGTATAAAAATAACACATCCACAGTCAAACATATCACAAAACCTTCAATACAATATATATGTTTTGTATCATAATAAATCAACTTCAAATAAGCGTAAAATCCATCAAGGGCTATTGACATAGATGAAATCAAAACTATTTGAGAGAAATATCCCTTTTTATAAAATTATTTAAAAGACACATAATTATAAAATAAAACATTTACTTTGAAAATTTTCTTATAAGATTGTAAGGGAAGATTAAAAGATTTTATAATGGTGGAAAATAGCTGCACCCACTGTATATGTTAAAAAAACATTCTTACCTTAATTCTGTCAAAAAGGTTAAAAAGGACCTTGTTTGGAAAATGACCGAAAGATTCCTTTATAAAATTATTATAAAAAGACAAAATGTTATAAATGAATTTACACCATAGTCTTTAAAATAGTAAGAATGATTTGAAATACATTTTTAAGAAACATGGATGTGGATGATAAAGAAATCCCAGTGGATTATTACGTATAAACAACCTCGGATAATGAAGAGATTGCGAAATAAACCCTTACATTGTGCTTTTACTTGGTTGGGGTAGGTTAAACTCCTTTATAATGGTGAAATAATTGTTATTAAATTATACAAGAATCATATACATTATTATGTTATCATATATGATCTTTTAACATTTCATTGTTAATAATATCTTAGTATTATCGTCGTTTCGGGTGTTAACTTTCTCGTTTTATTTTATATGTTTTGTTACGTAAGCCATGTTTTTCATGGATAGGTTGTATCTTATTAATATCCAAAATGATATAAAGTCCTTAAAAATTATTTTCAAATCATCAAATGATATTTATACTTGAATGGATATGATGGAGAATGAATCTCATCGCATTTGTGGAGACGGTAGTCCGTTCGTACGCACGAGAGACAATATAATTCTTTTGATATTAAAATAATATATAATTGGATGGTATATCATATATACAGAATCATACCCATGTTTTATTTATAATTTAAATGAATTAAAAATCATTATTATACACATCCAAATAATAATATATTGAATAACAATTACACCAGAACGTGGAGACGGTAAGCCGTATGTACGCACGTATGGTGACATGTCATTCAAATGATGGATAGAATACTGAATATGGTTGTACCATATTTATAATAATATTATAGTATATAGGAGATATTGGATTAACTAATTTATAATGGGAAAGACAAAGAAAGAAGAAGTTGAAGAAAAAATGAATTTGAAAAAGGGTGGTGAAATCATTACCACTTATTCGGGTTCTTCGTTTTGATTTGATCAAAAGGGCTCCATAGGATGGCTTTCTGACTAAAGGACGGCCTATAGGTTGTATTGAGGGAAGTTGAGAGAGTATTTGGGCAGATTTTGGCCTATCCAAATGGCTTTTATGGTGTGAATTAATGAGAAGGGTGAGTGTCCTTTTATAAGAGGGGTGAGGGCACTTTGGAAAAGATAGAAATATTATTTTATAATAAATTAATATTCGGTTTATAATGGCTCCAAAGTGTATTATTTATAGTTTAAGGTGGGGATGGGTGGAAAACCACTCAACCAATAGAATTTAGACAGGTTTGGTTTATTATATTAACCTTATCTTTTAGTTTTAACTCTTGGTTAATTAGTTTGACACTTACCATGTCACAATGTATTTTTATATTATATAGTTAATAAACATACTATATACCTCCAAGAGACCCCCCAAGTGTTCCTTTAATGATACCCCTATCATGATATAAGTCTCTTGGATGAGCCTTATATTTTTAGTAATTGATTATCAATTAATAATATAATATTTGTTTTAAAACCTCTTTTATGTCAATTTTGACACTATTTGGAAAATTGATTTTTGTGAAAATCATAACAGAATTATTACTTCGAAAAAAGTTAATTAAATCAATCCTAACATTTCATATTAACCTATAAAATTAGTGTAATTAATAAAAAGTCTTCAATTATATTTATTTTGATATTTATAATATCAATTGTTTTAATTTTTCACTATTATGGTAATTACTGCCTCATCATTGAGTCATAAATATATTACATTATTTATTGTCTAAAAATTATAAATAAACAATAATTATTTAGGAATTCTCTTTACCTTTATAATGAATATTTATAACCGAATTTATCTTATGTGTAACCCTATATTAAGAATGTTTTAGTAAATAAACATTGATTTTAACTCTTTTAACTCTTATTTGAATTAAATAATAATAAATGTCCTAATCTAATCCAAGTGTACCTAAATGATAATATATTATTCCTAAGGTAGTTTTTGGTCGAGATACACTTGTTCAATAGAATTAGGACATGTGTTAGGGTAATATTAATATCATTTGTACCTTTAATTACCCTATTTACTTTTAACCGTGGTAAATAAAAGTAAATAGTTACTATTCACCAAAAATTATTTTCATCTAATTGAACCACATTTTACTCCTTGATATTAACCGTGTTTCTCGGATTTTCGAAATTTCACTCACAGAAGCGGTAAAATTAAGTTTTATGAAAAAATCAATTTTTTAACTACCACTTAGTGGTTTCACTATTCATAAAAATTTGATGTTTTTCATAAAAATACAAAAAATTCACCCTAGTATAATTTTGATATTCCAAATCCAAAAATGAAGTCCATTTTGAAAAATAAAATTTATAAATTTCAAAAATTGGGTATTACTATTTATAACGGCTAGTTTGATTGGTTGTGGAGTGTTAGAACTCAATGTTGCGTACTACACATGCTATTGCATTATTCAAAGAGAAGCGTACCATAAAATCTTGGGGTGTTACATTCTTGGTGATTCATATGATATACACTATTAATTAAAATGTTAAATATTTAGAATTCTGGGGTGTTACATTCTCCAGCCATAATTAAATTGAGTCCCTCAAATTTAATCTTTATATTAATAATAAATTTATGGATATTGGAAGATTTATTGTTTCTAAAAAAACCAACAACATAAATATGGTTAATAACAACTCTTTTTAATAAAAGTTTAAGAAAATTATAATGGTCACGTAATCAGGATCCCTATAAAGAGAATATAGGTGGGATTTGTAAACATATATAGAAAACAAAATTATAATAATAATTACTTGATGTATAGTTCTTTATAAAATTCCATAGTAAATTTATATGGGTAGAAAACCATAAACCATATATGAGAATAAAGGTCATTGTTTTCAGAAAAAAAGTTGGAAATAGGATTATATTTGTGTTTCAAGACTATTTTTTTGGAGAAAGAAAATTTTCACTCTATAGGAATATATGTATGTATATAATTTTATATCATAAACTTAATTTTATCAATTGGTTGTTCCTAATACTATTTCCACTAATTTTCTTATCACAGGTTCCACGATGTGATGAAGTAATAAAAAAATCTCTAAAACCTTTTCTAAATATAAATATAAACAAATTAATAAGATGTCATCATTTCTATATGACTATGGTACAACACTATAAAAGGAAGGTAACTAAATTTTCAAAATGAATTTATCATTTTCCATCAATAAACATGAAATACCACTTTAATCATCACATACCAAACATGATAATATCATTATAACATGAATTTACATAAAACCTTATTGAAAACATTCATTCTAATTATTACTAAAATATAACATAGATTATTGGATCAATTCAATAAATCTTAAAAATAATTTAAATTCTATCAATGATTGAATAAACCACTTTATAAATCCTTACTCTGTTCCATAGTATATTTAACTTATCTAATTTACATTGTGAAAACATAAAATTTCATTATCAAAATATCATTATCTAAATATTAAAAACATATTAATGGTTATTATTCAATCAACCATTTGTTTTCTAAAAACATTTATAGAAGAATTTTAGATGGTTCTAATCCTTATAAAAAATCCTCAATGAAAAATTATTTCAGTACAATCCATATATATTACAAAAATCATATGTTGGGAACATCATAAAATAAATTTACGACATATTTCATATATCTAAATACGGATATACCTTTATTATTCCACTTCAATTTTGTTAATAAAAAATGCATGACATTGATCCCTTATTTTTTTCACAGGTGTATCACCTGGAATCTTGGGGAATTCATTTGGGTAGTGTCCCATCTCCTTGAAATTATAACATTCAGTGGTATATTTTTAGTTCCTTTATTTGAATTATTTTTCCTTTGGTCCGTTTTCCACACATATATAAAAAACAAAAAATAATTAAGTCATTTAAAACGCTAATTATTTCCACAATTATCATATGTTGGAAAACCATTCCTTCCATTTTTACTTTTTTATTCATTACATAATTCACGGTACTCAGATGTCCTATTATTGTTTAATATTCTGTTGAATATACTAAATATTGAAAATTATTTCTTTATATTGATATAAAATAAAACCATTTCATCAAATGAGGAAAACATTTGGGAGATGAGTTCCCTTTAGATATATGGATTAATAAAATCAATGATGTGGTCATTCATGCACTCTTGGGTTTGTTTGAAACCCATAACATATCATACAAACCATGTAAATGAAGATTCATAATCTGTAACACTTTTCATATCCTTTTGATTTAAACCATTAATTTTTATCATTATATCAGTTTGCTAATCATGGGGAATGTATTTATCAAAGAATTTATCTGTAAAATTTTTCCATGCCATGAGTTATATTTCTTATTTCTCCCTAATATTCGGGATAAAAAACCACCATTTATCTACACAAATATCAATTAAATTTAATTCATGTGCAACCTTTTTCAATTCAACAAATCCAATTTCCATTATCATCTTCTCAAAAGACTTAATCCATTTCTCCGCCACAATTAGGTCAATAAACCAACATAATAATTGGGGCATATATCACATAATGTCATACAACATTATAAAATCTCACTATGGAATAGGTTCCTCCATCTGTGAGAGGTTATGTGTCCTAAACTGATTAAGTCAGCCAAATATTTCCATAAAATTCTCACTCCTAATTCAAGCTATATAGGTCACTTCAATAGGGATGTGTCAACATTTTCCATGAGTACAGATTCCATTATTCCTTCTATGATCCATTCTTA
This sequence comes from Viscum album, assembly GCA_963277665.1. Taxonomy (NCBI): domain Eukaryota; kingdom Viridiplantae; phylum Streptophyta; class Magnoliopsida; order Santalales; family Viscaceae; genus Viscum; species Viscum album. The sequence goes on along the minus strand of OY728137.1, from coordinate 461,997,613 downwards.
TAAAATTGCATATATTTTATTAGATTAAAACATTATTTCACATAATTTATAATCGAAAAAATATTTAAATACTAATCTTAAATGGAATTTTTTTTTACTTAATGAATCTCATAATAATAAACAAGGTTTATTTGGGGATATCATTACTTTCAAATAAATCAAAATGGATTGTAATGAAAACATGAATTATCCTATGAGTATACTCTTGGAGTGTCAATCCAGGTGTGCAGTAAGGCGTGTTGTACTGTATCTGATTACAATGAGTTAGTCTCGACCCATATTGTTGGAGTTGTAACTCCTATGCACATATGCTCCCAAACCACGTCTACATGAAGTATCCACATACTAAAATATTTCTTGGAATACCCAAATAATATCTATATTAAAAGAATCATGTATGTTATTCTTCATATATCTTTAATTTCATTATTGGGGTTATGTTCCTAAATATATGTTCTCTAAATGTAGTTTCAAATGTTTCTACAATACTTCCTTGCATATAATCTATTACTCCCTAACAAAATTATCCAAATGTTGGTGCATTAAATTTTTTTCATTAGAATGATTACATGTAATCAAATCCCAATGGAATAATGCATTAATTATTTTTGGAAAACCTGATTACATATATGATACCAATAATACATTGGTAAATAGAAAAAAACATGATACAGAATAAAATAAAATAAATATCATCATTGAAACGCATTCAAAGGATTCATATCCATAACATTAGGAATGGAAACGTAATAATGGTGAGCTGAAATTCTCTATAAGGTAATGTAAAGTATAATTAATAATGAATCAATGAGAATAACTGAACATTGAATTGAAAATAACTCATTTATAATTCCATTAAAATAAATAGATAAGTAAATATAAATATTATAGTTATGAAAAAACAAACATATTCCATTTAATCAATGAAAATAATATTAAATGCATACATAGATATGTCCGTGAGAAATATCAGGGATAAATAATAATTGAAGTAAAATGAGGGAAATTCTAAATTGTTGGACTCCATGATTCCAAGGTATATACAATGAATACCATCATGAACTTTCACAATATTTTTTAGAATATCTGGTAAAACCATATCTAATTTGTCCAACAAGTTTGTCACATGAAACTACCAATGCATCAAGGGGATATATACGAGCCCCAAGTATGTCATAAAAATCAATAGAAGTCAAAATATATTAAATAATAGATTTAATGATTTACAATTGGCATTATAAAATTTCTGTATTGAATAAAATATATGAATATATCAATAATTCCCCATTTAATCAAATAACTGTCAATGTGACCAATGAATATATAATAGAATATGGTCTAGAAAATAATTATTAACATTTTAATAAAATATGGATATTTGTGACATATTTTGTAACACCCCGAAATTTTATGAAAAATATTATTTTAATTTCATTGATATATTGTGTTGTATGCTAGACCAAAATTAGCTTTTAGCATACGCAACACCGTATTAGCTTGCATGATACGCAACACTATTCTTTTATCATGTTTCACACAATTTCAGGTTTGTTTTATAGTAGTTATTCTGTGAAACATTGAGTGTATATATATATATATACAATGTAAAAATGAAATATGGTTGGATTTTGTTATATTCAACAAAAAAGCAGTCTTGCACTACACGCAACCTTGACTTGGCTTGCATTACATGCAATCACAACCTTCCTCAATAGCGTGTGTTGTACGCAATACAGTGTTTCACTAAACAACGATATATGGTTATAATATTATTATAAACTAGATTTTATGAATATTAGTAAATAAAATTTTAATTATATGAAATCATAATTCATCTTACACATTTTATAGAACATGGTCTAAGAAAAAAATAATTTTTTTGGACAAAATATGTATTTTAAAAAAAATGCAGTTTTTCTGCCTTTTGATGGTGCACCCATTTTAAATATAATTTTTGACATGTTTATAATTTAAATTTTAAAAAATAAAATTCTTCTATAGAATCAGGATATAAAAATTTGCATTGGATCAAGTTTTTATATTTTTCTGATAACTTTCATAATTTAATGAATAGTAAAAACACGTTATATTTTAATTAAAAACAACTTTTTTCATTGTAATAATTTATATGGTAAAATTATAATATTAAATGGTTTTAATTTATTAATAGAATATATTTTTACCATTTAATATAATTTATGTCATTAGCACTAGTTTTACATTGAATTATAGGTAAAATCATTTCAATCTTTTGCAATGTTTTATCTTTTAAAAATCATTTTCTTAACAACGAGATTAATTTTAAATTAATTTATGCAATTTCTGTGTATTGAATTTAGAAAAATGGATTCCATATTTGGAATAATTTGTTCCAAATAATGTTAATAGACTACTTTTTTTTGGGCATTATGAATAGTAACTACGGTAAATTATATTTACCATATTAAAAGGTAAATCTGGTAATTAAGGGTAAATATAATATTATAAAATTTCCCTAAAACCCTTATTAATATAATTGGATGATTATATTTTGTCCTAAGGAATATTTGGGTCGAAATGGAATCCATTGGAACCCACTTTGAAGTGATTAAAACCTTTAGATTATTTTATTTAAAGGAAAGTGAAATATGTCTCACTAAACTTTAATAATTAATGAATTTTTAATATATGATTATATAGAATATAAATTCTGTTATAAATACTCATTTGAAAGATAATGTTTTTTTGTTTATCAGGGTTATTTATTTATAATTTTTAAGATATATTTAATTACCTTAATAGCTTATACATTAATGATACAGAAATTATTTATTTAGTGAGAAATAAGTAATATAGTTTTTATTGAAATTATAATACCTATTAAAAGACTCACAAACCTGACCAAAACTTATTTTTACGGTATATATACATCATAAACATCCAATGACCGAATATATGACCGTTTTTAGTCTTATAAAAGTGATTATTACACTTATATTATATTATTTTAAATGATGTCAAAGTTGTGACCTTCATAATTTAATAAATATAACATTTTAAAAGATGGGTTTTCTAGAATATAAATCCAACTAAAAGTATTATTAAGAAATTTATAAGAATTATTTTCATCCTAGTATTTAATTTTTAATTTTTATGCAACAAATAAATATATTTAATAATTATACAAAAATGTTGTAGAAATTATTTTATTAAGAAATGTATCAAATAAATGGTTTTAAAAATAGTAAAATAAATATTATATGAACTATTTAATGTGGTCAAATAATTTTATAGATGAATATAAAATGTTAGTAACCTATTAAATATTTTATTTAGAATATATCCTCTGTTTTGAGTTTATTTAATTTTAAATAAATGAATAGTATCAAAATTGACACTATTGTTATTTTATAAAAATAACATATTATTAAATTGTTTTAAAATAACAAAAATATTTAAAAATTATTAATTGAAACTAATATAGTCGAAAATATTATAAAGTATCCAATTATGTAGAATTAACAACACATAAGTGATTATTTATAACCATTTAAAATTTAGAATTTTATTACCACAAATAAAATAAAATAGATTAAATAAGGATAAATAAAAATGATAAGGTTTAAAATAAATTCAAACCATGTCTAAATTTGATTGGTTGATGCGATTAGAACCCTATATCATCTAATATTCGAATTGAGTAATTTTGGAAGTTTTTATGTGGGGTTTGAATTTATATTAAACTAATATTGTTGAGGATTCCAAAGGTGCCCCTCTCCTCCCTTATAAATGGGAACCTCCTCCATCTCCTCCACACACCATTTTGAGCCTTGAAGCTCGTCCAACACCAGCCCATTTAACTTATCCACTTCCCTAGAAACCTTATTGAGGTACTGGTCTTCTCAAAAGACCCACTCTAGTGCCCTAAGAGGAAGTTCAAAGGAGGCACTTCGAGGAAGAGGTAATACCTTCTACCGATTCTTTCAAGTTTCTTTCTTCTTATACTTCCTCTTCTTTAGTGGTTTCAATACAAAGTAATAACATAACTATCCCTCATATACTTATATTTATTATAAATATGAAACAAACACATTTCTCCTTCTATCCATCCTACGGAAAACGAAATCACGGCGCGTGCATACGTACGGACTACCGTCTCCACGAATGCGATAAGATTCATTTCTTCATGTTAAACATTCATGAATGATTATAAAGTCTATATAATGAATAATAATTAAATATATGACATAATATTTCTACTTTATTTATGTATATATATATGTATGACATCTATTTAATTCCATTCAATTCAATAAGGAAACGAAAACAGTGTTCATGCGTACGTAAGGCCTACAGTCTCCATGAACGGTGTATCTCATTCCACTTATCAATCTATCATATATATGTATATGATGGATATTTATTATATATAAATCACGTTTTACATTCTGAAATTAATTAAATCAGGATATAAGTAATAATATCAAGAACAACAAGTTGAAACATGTACGATAAATGAAACGATTTAACCCAAAACGCTGCTTTAACATTGATTTACAAAAGAACGGGTAATATAATGTCATAAGTGAACCATATATGATATCATAACAATAAATATGATTATTTATTAATTCAATGAAATTATTTAAATCATTATACATGTGTATAGGATACGTACGAAGCATATCAAACCTAAGGTAAGGGATAACTATTCCAATCTCGCTCTTATCCGAGATTGTTTATTCGTAAGTATTTACTACGGTATTTGTTATCACCAATTTCCCTATTTTTTAAAAAAAAATCATGTATGTTTAATGGACTTTTTACCCATTTTATAATTTTACCACATGTTATAAAAGGAATCTTACTTTTTTATACCACACAATGAACTTTTTGACCTTTCTGAAAAAAGTACGAGGAGAATGTTTTTTCACTTATACGGCATGAATGGATTTTTACGGTTTCATAACGCCTTATTTTCATGAAGCTTATTCTACAAGCTTTAATGAATATTTTCAACAAAATCCTATTTTTTTAAAATTGAATGGAATTTTGTGAAAAGATAATGATTTTCAAGAAGAAAGTATATTTTCCCCATAAATTCATTTCAAGTGCTTTATGAAAACCATTTTCCATCTAAGATGACATTATTTCATATGTATATGTTTCAAGTATAATGTCTCAATGATTTATATGCTTTCAATTTTATTATGATGAAATGACATCCATTTTTTTATATGTATTATGTAACGATGGAATGATGTTTATGAAACCCAATTTATTATTTGGGTTATGATAAATGATTTATGATTGTTTTGTGGCACACGTAAAAATGATTTAAATATGAGATGGTTGGGACCTATATATCCCTACAATTAATTAGTTAATGATTAATATCTCATGAGACAGACATGGCTGGAATGGTAAGTTAATCTGGTTCAGCGATACAGGACTGGAACGAGGAGTGAACTCGATTCAAAAAGGGAATTTTTCCACTAAGATGGACTTGGTAGAAATGCCTTGGCTACTATTGAAATCATAACAACTGATGAATGGTTTAAAAAATTACTTGTTTTATTCCCATTCTATTTTAACATGATTGATGTTCTGTTATGATCTATTCCTTACGTAATGCCTTGTTTTATGTCATTTCTCAAGATCTTGATGATTAAACATTATGTTCATGTTTTTAAGTTCAAATTTATATGGATTGTTTTATATTCTCTATGATTACACTTACTGATCATTTGAGCTCACCCTTTTTATTTTTTCTTCTCCCCTAGGATTAAAATAAAGGTTTTAGGTAATGAAACAAAAAGTGGAATATTTTTATGGGAGATGTGGAAGATCTTTCAACAAGATTAAGAGTTTATATTAAAAGTTTCCAAAGATACTAAACTATTATGGTCATTGAGTGTCGGTTTTTGTTATGTATTAAGTATTCCGCAAATGTATTGTAAAGTCCATGTACGTCATGTTTTGGGCCTCTACAGTTGGAATCCGAGGAAAGGTTTAGTCAGCCATTGGAAACAAGGATGAGAAAACATTACTGAGATCCCTAGAGATATTTCTAAGGTATGTCTATGGATGTCCTCAAGGTTAAGTATACATATAGGTTAGAGTCCTAAAATTATGTTAAAGATCATGAATAGCCTAGGGTGAACCTAACGTGTCATGGATTAAATAATTTTTTATAAGTTAGACATCCCATAAGTGACTTTTTATGATTATGTGGTTCCTCGTTATTTTAACTGTTTCTTACACTATGGTTTCTGGTCTTAGTCAATGGAGGGAACGAGAAGAGATTCAATTAAAATTGCTTCCAATGGAAAAATTGGTGACTATGATCAATGATATTATGTAACGTATGAAGAGAAAGATATCATGACTATGAAAAATCAGTCATCTCCATATATGATTAACAAGGAGAACTTTAGTTGTATTCCTAAGTCATCAAATAAGAGGATGATGGAATTTTATGCATGTTTTCATGGGTAGGAGCATAGACAAATGAATATTGATATTTCTAAATAAGGTAAGATGAACCTTGAGGAATACCTCAAATGGAGGGGAAGATGTTATATATGTGGAGAAAAGGGTCATTGAGTGACAGACTATTATGGGGTCTAATGTCTTCTCTGTGGAGAACATGGGCATTACCCGACTCAATGCCCTGACCTAAGAAGTTACTTCTAAATCAAGGAAGGACTTATTCCATGACAATCAATGAAGAAGATGTATTGAATTGTTTCTGAAATGGTATTCAAGAATAATTTTGTTGAGGTACTGTTATGGTATATTGGAATATCTATATATTGGTCCATTGTGGTTTTCTGTAAGAATATGGCATCAGTAACCATGAAAAATGATTGAAATATTTTTGGAAAGCTGATGAAATGCACACAATGAAGCGATAAGGAGAAAATAATATGTCTAATAGTAATCGTGATCTCATGACTAATATAAGGACAAAGTGATGTCATGGTTTGAGTATATAGAAATTTTGGGATTTTGGTATGTGGAAAGATTTACCTTTTGACAAAATTCATGATTTCACGATGGTTCTATGATAATTTATGTTTCAATAGAATACATGATTATGGTATTCACATGATTGTAATGTGACCAACAAGATATATGATGAAAAAATGATGGTAATCACATGCTTGGTTGATGAAATTTCTTATAATAATTTTATTTATACTATAAGATTGGAAATAATTTTTTTCGATAAGCCTAATGGGTGGAATGGACATCATATAGTATTGGGTAAGGATATAACTGTTTATTTCTGAAATGTTATGATAGTATAGTTTTAGAAAAAAGACAACCTGCAGAACGGGCGACAACCCATCGTGTCGGACAAGGCTGTGGGAATCGAACCCACAACCAAAGTGCGACAGGCCTTTAACGCCTACCACTGGCCTATAGGAACTCCCTAAATAGTAGAAACTAGTTTTATTTTATTAATTGGTATGATAGATTAAGTATAAGTCCATTTTTTTGGAACCATATATGATTAATCTCCCCCTATGATGGAATTATATATATAACTTTTTCTAACCCAATGTTTGAGACAGATGCAATGAACTATCATTCTATCGCATGATATGCTAACACTTTAGGAATAAGAAATTCAACTTCATTTCCTTAAGAGATGAAGTGGAAATTGTTCAAGGCACTAAAAACAGTAAGATTGTGCCAAAATTGTATAATTATTCCTTTTAATTCATCAAATTTAGGGAAATGATCTTGAAAACCCAAAATGTTGTCCATGTGTCCTCATATCCGATGAATCTGATGGTACCTTCGATCATCAAAAAATTATGGCTTGGTGATTGTTGGATTTTTCATAGCCATGTTCTCTACCACTTTCCATCAGAACATGATGGTTAGATTTATCTTTCATATCCATATTAACACCTATGTTCTCCTATGTGGAAACCTAGTGATTAGTTAATTTGGATAACTATTACGTTTCATACTTTAGTTTTTAAAGATAAGTTTTTGTATTCCTTTTTACGATGTGGATTTCTATTTAATAAACTTTCAAGTAGTAAACCATTTATAACCCCGACGAATTTCGAGGGCGAAATTTATTTTAAGGGGGGTAGAATGTAACACCCCGAGATTTTATGAAAAATATTATTTTAATTTAATTGATGTATTATGTTGTACGCTACACCAAAATTATCTTGTACTATATGCAACACCGTATTAGCTTTTAGTATATGCAACACTATTCTTGGATCGTGTTACAGACAATTTCAAGTTTGTTTGGTAGTAGTTATTCTACGCAATATTGAGTATGTATATATATATATATATTAAATGTATAAATGAAACATGGTTGGATTTTGTTATACGCAACAACAAAGGAGTCTTTCACTACGCGCAACCCTAACTTGGATTGCATTACATGCAATCACAACCTTCCTCAATAGCGTTTGTTGTACGCAATACTGGGTTTCACTAAACAACGATATATGGTTATAATATTATTATAAACTAGATGTTAGGAATAGTAGTAAATAAATTTTGAATTTTATGACATTATAATTTATCTTACACATTTTATTGAACATGGTATGAGAACAAAATTAATTTTTTCGGATAAAATAAGTATTTTTCAAAAAATGCAGTTTCGCCGCCTTTTGATGGCACACCCATTTTATATATAATTTTTGACAAGTTTATAAGTTATGTTTTACAAAATAAACTTCTTCTACTGAATCAAGATAAAAAAATTTAAATTGGATAATGTTTTGATATTTTTCTGATAACTTTCATATTTTAATGAATAGTAAAAACATGCTATTTTTAATTAAAAACAAATTTTTTCATCATAATAATTTATATAGTTAAATTATAATATTGAATTGTTTTAGAGTATTAATATAATATATTTTTACCATTTAATATAATTTATTTCATTAGAATTGATTTTACATTGAATTCATAGGTAAAATCATTTCAATCTTTTGCAGTGTTTGAACTTTTAAAACTCGTTTTATTAACAATGGGAATAATTTTAAATTAATTTCTTAAAAGATTGTGTATTTAATTTATAAAAATGGATTCCATATTTGGAATAAATGGGTCCAAATTACGTTAATAGGCTAATTTTTATTTTTGGGTATTATGAATAGTAACTACGGGAAATTTTATTTAACATAGTAAAATGTAAATCGGGTAATTAATGGTAAATGTAATATTATAAAATTACCCTAACAATTGTATTAATATAATTAAATGCTTATATTTCGTCCAAAGGAATATTTGGATCGAAATGGAATCCATTAGAACCCACTTGGAGGTGATTAAGACCTTTAGTTTATTTTATTTAATGAAAACTGAAATATGTCTAACTCAACTTTAATACTTAATGTATTTTTAATATAAGTTTATACAGAATATAAATTCACTTATAAATACTTATATGAAAGATAAAACTTTTTTCATTATCATGGTAATTTATTTATAATTTTTTAGAGATATTTAATTACATTAATAGCTTATACATTAATGATGGAGAAATTATTTATTTAGTGAAAAATAAGAAATATATTTTTATTGAATAATAATACCCATTAAAATACTCAAAAACCCGAGAAAAACATCTTGGTAGTGAATATATACAACATAATCCTCCAATTACCAAATATATAACCGTTTTGAGTTTTATAAAATTGATTATGACACTTATATTATTTTATTTTAAATGATGTCAAAGTTGTCACATTCATAATTTAATAAATATAACATTTTAAAAGATGGGTGTCTTAGAATATAAATCCTACTAAAAGTATTATTATAAAATCTATAAGATTTATCTTTATCCTAGTATTTTATTTTTACTTTTTATGAAACCAATAAGTATATTTAATAATTATACAAAAATGTTGTAGAAATTATTTTATTAATAAAAGTATCAAATAAATGGTTTTACAAATACTAAAATAAATATCATATGAACTATTTGATGTGCTCAACTAATTTTATAGATGAAACTGACATGTTATAAACCTATTAAATATTTTAGTTCAAATATATCATTTATGTGTATTTTATTTAATTTCAAATAAATGAATAGTGTCAAAATTGACACAATTGTTATTTTATAAACATAACATATTATTAAATTGTTTAAAAATAACAAAAATATTTAAAAATTATAAATTGAAATTTATATAGTCGAATATGTTATAAATTTTCCATTTATGGAAAATTAACAACACATAAGTGATTATTTATAACCATTTAAAATTGATAATTTTATAACCACAAATAAAATTTAATAGATTAAATAATGATAAATCAAAATGATAAGGTTTAAAATAAAATAATACCATTTCTAAATTTGATTGGTTGATGATATTAAAACCCTATCTCATATAATATTATAATTTTTTCATTTTGGGTGGTTTTTATGGGGGGTTTCAATTTATATTAAACTAATATTTTTGAGGATTCCAAAGGTGCCACTCTCCTCCCTTATAAAAGGGAACCTCCTCCCTCTCCTCCTCACAACATTTTAAACCTTGAAGCTCGGCCAAACCCTAACCATTTCACTTCCCCACTACCCTAGAAACCTTATAAAGGTATTGGACTTCTCAAAAGACCAACTCTAGTGCCCTAAGAGGAAGTTCAAAGGAGGCACTTCGAGGAAGAGGTAATACCTTCTACCGATTCTTTCAAGTTACTTTCTTCTTCTACATCCTTTTCTTTAGTGGTATCATTATGAAGTAATAACCTAAGTATCCCTCATATACTGATATGTTATTATAAATATGAAACAAAATCATTTCACCTTCTATCCATCCTACAGAAAACGAAATCACCGCGCGTGCGTACGTACGGACTACCGTCTCCACGAATGCGATAAGATTCATTCTTCATGTTAACCATTCATGAATGATTATAAAGTCTATATAGTGAATAATAATGAAATATATGACCTTATAATTCTTCTGGATTTATATATATATGTATTACATCTATTTAATTCCATTCAATTCAATAAGGAAATTAAAACAATGTTCATGCGTACGTACGGCCTACCGTCTCTATGAACAGTGAATTTCATTCCATTTATCAATGTAATATATATATGTATATTCTGGATATTTATTATATATAAATAATGTTTTAAATTCTTAAATAATTTAAATCAGGATATAATTAATAATATCCAGATAAACAAGTCGAAACACGTACGATTAATGAAACGATTTTAACCACAACGCTGTTTTAACATGGATTCACAAAAGAACGGGTAATATAAAGTAATAAGTGAACCGTATATGATATCATAATAATGAATATGATTCTTTAATATGTCAATGACACTATTTAAATCATTATAAAGGATTTTTGGATACGTATGAAACATATCAGACCTAAGGTAAGGGATAACTATTCCAATCTCGGTCTTATCCGAGATTGTTTATTCGCAAGTATTTACTGGGGTTTTTGTTTTCATCCATGTACCTATTTTCTAAAAATGTTTTCATGTATGTTTAATGGCCTTTTTACCCATTTTTTTAATTTTACCACATTTTATGAAAGGAATCTTACTTTTGTTTACCACACGAGGAACTTTTTGACTTTTTCGACAAACGTTCGAGGAGAATGGTTTTTTAACTTATACAGCATGAACGGATTTTTACGGTTTCATAACACCTTATTTTCATGACGCTTACTCTACAATATTTAATAAATATTTTCAACAAAATCATTTTCTTTTAAAATTGAATGGAATTTTATGAAAAGAAAATTATTTTCAAGAAGAAATGATATTTTCCCCAAGAATTCATTTCATGTGCTTTATCAAAACCATTTTCCATCTAAGATGACATTATTTCATATGTGTATTTTTCAACTATAATGTCTCTATGATTTATATGGTTTCAATTTTCTTATGATGAAATGACATCCATTTGTTTTATATGGATTTTTTAATGATGGAATGATGTTTATGAAACCCAATTTATTATTTGGGTTATGATGAATGATTTATGATTGTTTTTTGGCACACCTAACAATGATTTTAAAATGAGATGGGTGGGACATATATCTCCCTCTAGTGCATTGGGTAAATATTTATATCTCAGGATATAGACATGAATGGAATGGTAAGTTAATGTGGTTCAGTGATACAGGACTGGAACGAGGAGTGAACTCGATTCAGAAAGGGACTTTGTCCACTAAGGTGGACTTGGCAGAAATTCCTTGGCTACTATGGACATCATAACAAGCTCTGAATGGTTTCCACAATTTCAAGTTTTATTCCCATTCTATTTTATCATGATTTATGTTCCACTATGATCTATTCCTTACGTGCTGCCATGTTTTATGTCATTCCTAAAGATCTTGAGGATTAAACATTATGTTCATGTTTTTTAGTTAAAATGTATATGGATTGTTTTATTTTCTCCATGCTTACCCTTACTGAGAATTTGAGCTCACCCTTTTTATTTTTTCTTTTCCCCAAGGATTAAAAAAAAGTTTTAGATAAAGAAAAAAAAGGGGAAGATCGTTATGGGAGATGTCGAAGATCTTTCAACATGATTAAGAGTTTATATTCCATGTTTCCAAAGACACTAAACTATAATGGTCCTTGAGTGTTGGTTTTTGTTATGTCTTAATTATTCCTAAAATGTATTGTAAAGTCCATTTATGTCATTTTTTGGGCCTCTACAGTTGGAATCATAGGAAAGGTTTAGTCAACCATTGGAAACTGGGATGAGAAAACATTAGTGAGATCTCTAGAGATATTTCTAAGGTATGTCTACGGATGTCCCTAAGGTTAAGTATACGTATAGGTTAAAGTCCTAAAATTATGTTGACGATCATGAATAAACTAGGGTGAACCTATGGTGTCATGGATTAAATAATTTTTGATATGTTAGAAATCCCATAAGTGACTTTTTATGATTATGTGGTTCCTCGTTATTTTAACTGTTTCTTACACTATGGTCTCTGGTCTTAGTCAATGGAGGGAACGAGAAGGAATTCAATTAACATTGATTCCAATGGACATATTGGTGACTATGATCAATGAAATTATGTAATGTCTGAAGAGAAAGATATCATGATTATGTCGACTCAGCCATCTCGATATATGTTTAACAAGGAGAACATTAGTTGTATTCCTAAGTCATCAAATAAGAGGAAGATGGAATTTTATGCATGTTTTCATGGGTAGGAGCTTAGACAAAAGAATATTGAGATTTCTAAAGAAGGGAAGAAGAACCATGAGGAATACGTAAAATGGAGGGGAAGATGTTATATATGTGGAGAAAAGGGTCATTGAGTGACAGACTGTTATAGAGTCCATTGTATTCTCTGCGGAGAACATGGGAATTACCCGACTCAATGCCCTGACCTAAGAAGTTTCTTCTAAATCAAGGAAGGAGTTATTCCATTAAAATCATTGAAGAGGATGTATTGATGTTTTTTTAAATGGTATTCAAGAATTATGTTGTTAAGGACTTTTATGGTATATTGGAATATCTATGTATTGGTCCATTGTGGTTTTCAATAAGAATATGGCATCAGTAACCATGAAAAGTGATTGAAATATTTTTGGAAAGCAGATGAAATGCGCATAATGAATGGATAAGGATAAAATAATATGTATAATAGTAATCATGAGCTCGTGACTAATATAAGGACAAAGTGATATCATGGTTTGAGTATATAGAAATTTTGGGATTTTGGTATGTGGAAAGAGTTACCTTTTGAAAACATTCATCATTTCACTATAGTTCTATGATAAGTTATGTTTCAAGAGAATACATGATTATGGTATTCACATGATTGTAATGTGACCAAAAAGATATATGAGGGATAAATGATGGTAATCACAAGCTTGGTTGATGACATTTCTTGAAATAATTTTCTTTATACTTTAATATTGGACATAAGTATTTTCGATAAGCCTAAAGGGTGAAATGGAAATCATATAGTATTGGTTAAGGATATGTCTTTTTATTTCTGAAATGTTATGACAGTATAGTTTTAGAAAAAGGACAAACTGCATAACATGCGACAACCCATCGTGTCGTACAAGGTTGTGGGAATCGAACCCACAACCGAAGTGCAAAAGGCCTTTATCGCCTACCACTGGCCTACAAGAAGTCCCTGGTGAGTAGAAACTAGTTTTATTTTATTATGAAGTACGTTAGATGAAGTATAAGTCCATTTTTTTGAACCATATACGATTAATCTCCCCATAAGATGGAATTATGTATATAAGATTTGCTAAACTTATGTTTGAGAAAGATGGAATGACCTATCATTCTATCGCATGATCTGATAACACTTCATGAATAAGAAATTGAACTTAATTTTTTTAAGAGATGAAATGGAAATTTTTCAAGGCACGAACAACAGTAATATTGTGCCAAAATCGTGTATGTATTCATTTTAATTCATTAAATTTAGGGAAATGATCTTGAAAACCCAAAATGTTTTCCAAGTTCCCTCATATCTGATAAATCTGATGGTACCTTAGATCACCACAAATTTATGGCTTGGTGATTTTTGGATTTTTCATTGGAATGTTCTCTACCACTCTCCACCAGAACATGATTGTTAGATTTATCTTTCATATCCATATTTACACTTATGTTATCTTATGTGGAAACCCAGTGATTAGTTAATTTCGGTAACTGTTATGTTTCATACTTTAGTTTTTAAAGATAAGTTTTGGTATTCCTTTTTATGATGTAGATTTCTATTTAAGAAACATTCAAGTCATAAACCATTTATAACCCCGACGAATTTGGAGGGAGAAATTCATTTTAAGGGGGTAGAATGTGACACCCCGAGATTTTATGAAAAATATTATTTTAATTTCATTGATGTCTTATGTTGTACGCTACACAAAAATTATCTTGTACTATACACAACACCGTATTAGCTTTTAGTATAAGCTACACTGTTCTTGGATTGTGTTACACACAATTTCAAGTTTGTTTGGTAGTAGTTATTCTATGAAACATTGAGTGTGTGTCTATATATATATATATATATATATTCAATGTATAAATGAAATGTGGTTGGATTTTGTTATACGCAACAACAAAGGAATCTTGCACTACACGCAACCCTGACTTGGCTTGCATTACACGCAATCACATCCTTCCCCGATAGCGTTTGTTGTACGCAATACCGGGTTTCACTAAACAATGATATATGGTTATAATATTATTATAAGTTAGACGTTATGAATAACAGTAAATAAATTTTGAATTTTATGACATTATAATTCGTCTTACACATTTTATAGAACATGGTATGACAACAAAATTAATTTTTTGGATAAAATAAGTATTTTTCAAAAAATGAATTTTCACCGCCTTTTGATGGCGCACCCATTTTAAATATAATTTTTCACAAGTTTATAAGTTAAATTTTACAAAATAAACTTCTTCTATTGAATCAGGATATAATAAATTACATTGGATAATGTTTTGATATTATTCTGATAACTTTCATATTTTAATGAATAGTAAAAACATGCTATATTTTAATTAAAAACAACTTTTTTCATCGTAATAATTTATTTGGATAAATAATAATATTGAATTGTTTTAAAGTATGAATAGAATATATTTGTACCATTTAATATAATGTATGTCATTAGCATTGATTTTACATTGAATTCATAGGTAAAATCATATCAACCTTTTGCAATGTTTGAACTTTTAAAACTCGTTTTCTTAACAATGAGAATAATTATAAATTAATTTATGAAAATTTTGTGTATTGAATTTAGAAAAATGGATTCCATATTTGGAATCAGTGGCTCAAAATTATGTTAATAGGCTACTTTTTTATTTTTGGGTATTATGAATAGTAACTACTATAAATTTTATTTACCATAGTAAAAGGTAAATTGGGTAATTAATGGTAAATGTAATATTATAAAATTACCCAAACACTTGTCTTAATATAATTGGATGCTTATATTTCGTCCAAAGTCATATTTGGTTCGAAATGGAATCCATTGGAACCCACTTGGAGGTGATTAAGACCTTTAGTTTATTTTATTTAATGGAAAGTGAAATATGTCTCACTCAACTTTAATAATTAAAGTATTTTTAATATAAGTTTATACAGAATATAAATATGGTTATAAATACTCATGTAAAATATAAAATGTTTTTCTTGATAATGGGGATTTATTTATAATTTTCAAGAAATATATAATTACCTTAACATCTTATAAATTAATGATGGAGAAGTAATTTATTTAGTGGAGAATAAGTAATATAGTTTTTAATGAATTAATAATAAACATTAAAAGACTCAAAAACCTGACCAAAACATATTGGTAATGTATATATACACCATAACCATCCAATTACCTAATATATGAACGTTTTGAGTCTTATAAACGTGATTATGACACTTATATTCTTTTATTTTAAATGATGTCAAAGTTGTCACCTTCATAATTTAATAAATATAACATTTTGAAAGACGGGTGTTTTGGAATATAAATCCCACTAAAAGTATTATTATAAAATCTATAAGATTTATCTTCTTCCTAGTATTTTAGTTTTTTTTATCAAACAAATAAGTATATTTAATAATTATACAAAAATGTTGTAGAAATTATTTTATTAATAAATATATCAAATAAATGGTTGTACAAATAGTAAAATAAATATTATATGACCTATTTAATGTGATCATATAATTTTGTAGATTCATATGACATGATATAAACCTATTAAATATTTTAGTTCTAATATATCCTCTATGTGGAGTTTATTTAATTTCAAATAAATGAATAGTGTCAAAATTGACACTATTGTTATTTTATAAAAATAACATATTATTAAATTGTTTAAAAATCACAAAAATATTTAAAAATTATAAATTGAAATTTATATAGTCTAAAATATTATAAAGTATCCAATTATGGAAAATTAACAACACATAAGTGATTATTTATAACCATATAAAATTTAGAATTTTATTACCACAAATAAAATTAAATAGATTAAATAAAGATAAATCAAAATGATAAGGTTTAAAATAAAATCAAAACATTTCTAAATTTGATTGTATGATTATATTAAAACCCTATCTCATCTAATATTATAATTGTGTAATTTTTTGTGGTTTTAATTTGGTGTTTGAATTTATATTAAACTAATATTTTTTAGGATTCCAAAGGTGCCCCTCTCCTCCCTTATAAAAGGGAACCTATTCTCTCTCCTCCTCACACCATTGTGATCCTTGAAGCTCGGCCAAAACCTATCCATTTCACTTGCCAACTTCCCTAGAAAACTTATAAAGGTATTGGTTTTTTCAAAAGACCAACTCTAGTGCCATAAGAGGAAATTCAAAGGAGGCACTTCGAGGAAGAGGTAATACCTTCTACCGATTCTTTCAAGTTACATTCTTCTTCTAATTCCTCTTATTTAGTGGTCTCATTATGAAGTAATAACATAAGTATCCCTCATATACTGATATTTTATTATAAATATGAAAAAAACCCATAAAAATTTTCTATCCATCCTATGGAAAATGAAATCACCGTGCGTGCGTATGTACGGACTACCGTCTCCACAAATGCGATAAGATTCATTCTTCATGTTAACCATTCATGAATGATTATAATGTATATATAATTAATAATAATAAAATATTTGACATAATAATGCTATTTGATATATATATATATATATATGTATGTATGTATGAAATCTATTTAATTCCATTAAATTCAATAAGGAAATGAAATCAATGTTCATGCGTACGTACGGCCTACCGTCTCCATGAACGGTGTATTTCATTACATTATTCAATATAATATATATATGTATGTATATGCTGGATATTTATTATATATAAATAATGTTTTAAATTCCAAAATAATTTAAATCGGGATATAATTAATAATATCCAGATAAACAAGTTGAAACACGTACGATAAATGAAACAATTTTACCGAAAACGCTGCTTTAACGTGGATTTAAAAACAAACGGGTAATATAAAGTCATAAGTGAACCATATATGATATCATAACAATGAATATGATTCATTAATATGTCAATGACATTATTTTAATCATTATACAAGAAGTTCTAATACGTACGAAACATATCAGACCTAAGGTAAGGGATAAATATTCCAATCTCTCTCTTATCCGAGATTGTTTATTCGTAAGTATTTACTGGTATTTTTGTTTTCATCCATGTCCCTCTTTTCTAAAAATGTTTTCATGTATGTTTAATGTACCTTTTACCCATTTTTGAATTTTATCACATGTTATGAAAGGAATCTTACTTTTTTTACCACACGAGGAAATTTTTGACTTTTCCGACAAAAATTCGAGGAAAATGTTTTTTTAACTTATACAGAATGAACGGATTTTTACGATTTCATAATTCCTTATTCTCATGAATCTTAATATACATGATTTCATGACTATTTTCAACAAAATCCTTTTTAAAAAAAATTGAATTGCATTTTGTGAAAAGAAAATGATTTTCAAGATGAAAGGATATTTTCCCCAAGAATTCATTTCAGGTGCTTTATCAAAACCAATTTTCATTTAAGATGACATTATTTCATATGTGTATGTTTCAAGTATAATGTCTTTATGATTTATATGGTTTCACTTTCCTTATGATGAAATTATATCCATTTGTTTTATATGGATTATGTTATGATGGAATGATGTTTATGAAACCAAAATTATTCTTTGGGATATGATGAATGATTTATGATTGTTTTGTGGAATACGTAAGAATGATTTCAATATGAGATGTCTGGGAACTATATCTCCCTCTAATGCATTGGGTAAAGATTTATATCTAATGATATAGACTTGGCTGGAATGGTAAGTTAATATGGCTCAGTGATACAGGACTGGAATGAGGAGAGAACTCGATTCAGAATGGGACTTTGTCCCCTAAGATGGTCTTCGCAGAAATGCCTTGGCAACTATGGAAATCATAACAAGTGATGAATGGTTTTCATAACTACAAGTTTTATTCCGATGCTATTTTATCATGATTGATGTTATATTATAATCTATTACTTATTTATTGCCATGTTTTATGTCATTTCTCAAGATCTTGATGTTTAAACAATATTTTCATGTTTTTAAGTTCAAATGTATATGGTTTGTTTTATTTTCTCCATGGTTACCCTTACTCAGCATTTGAGCTCACCCTTTTTATGTTTTCTTTTCCCCTAGGATTAAAAGAAAGGTTTTTGGTAAGGAAACAAAAAGTAGAAGATCGTTATGGGAGATGTCGAAGATCTTTCAACGTGATTAAGAGTTTATATTCCAATTTTCTGAAGACACTAAACTATTATGGTCATTGACCGTTGGTTTTTGTTATGTATTAACTATTCTGTAGATTTATTGTAAAGTCCATGTACGTCACGTTTTGGGCCTATACATATTTAATATTAAATAAAAAATATTATAATGAAATTTTTTATTGCAAGATAATGTTAACAGTCAAAAAAGGAAGGCCAGACTATAAAGTTAATGATTAAACAGGTTCTTGAGGAAAATAATCATTAAACATTCCAATGTGTCTGATACAACATTGGAAAATTTAAATAATAATCCCCATGTGGGAATATAATTAAATAATGGTTTTGGATAACATGATAAAAAAAGGTTTAATGATATAATATATCAAAATGATCTGTAGATAAATCACAAAAAATAAATAAGTGGTTAATATGACATTTATCTAACTGATGTAAATTATGTGATGAAAATCCATTTACATGCTATTCCTTTTGGTAGATCATACATTAACATCATTTATAATGGTTTTAAGAGTTTTGATTAATTATTATAGGACCAAATTAAGATTTATTATATTATATGTGACAGTCATATAATAACTTATTACCCATTTGTTAATATTAATTCATTACTTTCACCACATCATGTGTAATTTTCATAGTTTTGTGAGTAATTGTGGAATTTTTACATATTGTTCCTATTAATTATATATTTATTTCATCATATAAATTGTTTCAAACAATATATAATTATAATATATATTAATTACATTTTTATTTAAAATAATCTACTACATTTTTAGATAAGTAATGAAATGGTCCTTCATAGAGATAGTAAGCCATATGTATACATGAATGCTACTTTCATTTATTTGTCATATTCAAAGAGGGACAAGTAAATGACACACATATATATATTATACATCCCATAAAATATTATTTTCCAATATTATATATAGTTTTATTAAAATCAACCATAGTATTTTCTGTTAATATATTGAATATATCACATCGCTCTAATTAGGCAATAGTCCATACTTCCACAAATGATGTTATCATATTAACAAAAAATGTAATGTATAAAGTATTTTGTTATAAAACAAGCTCATAATACTAAATAAATTATAAATATAATATATATCACATATATATATATATTACATCATAATTTTCACCATCAGAGGTGATAAAATAAAAATGAACAACACTGCTCCCTATGGCGGTAGTTCTCCGTAAACAAGAATGGTGTGTTTGTTATGCATTAGATGGATGTGTGCGTAATTATAAGTATAAGAAATAACATATAAACATAATAATATATTTTTTATAATTATTTTGTTATATAATCATTGATAATGATATTTAATATTGTGGATAATTTAAAAATACTAAAGTGTTGGTGGAATGATTTTACCTCTTCTTTTGGTAACTCCTTTAGGACCTCAATAAAGGGATACCTTGGAAGTTTTTATTAAACAAATATAGGATTTTATGATTTTATGAGGTGTTTTTAGGATCTATTGGGGTAGATCGTGGTTGATCCAATGTTTTTTGAGAGTTGTGAGGGATTGAGATGAAAGAATTCATTTTTATAGTGGAGGAGTGACACTCTTGAAATTTTTTGAAATTAGAATTCCACCAACATTTTTTCAATTAATATTGGATCCAATAATGAAACCATGTTAATAGAAATTATTATTTGATAAAAATATTTTCATCCATTGGATTTTTTAATATGTTTTCAAGCCATTTTGGCCTTTAATATTATGGTTTAGTTCGTTGTTAAGCTTAATATCACCTTAATCGTTATAATTAATTTCAATAGATTTCAATAATATTTTAGTAAAAAAATAATTTTAACATATTATATATTAAAAATTATTAATATTAATAATACTTAGGGTTTATTAACAAATTCAAATCATAGTTTGGGAATAAATTATTTTATATTTAATCCCACAGACGAGATGACAATGCAGATTTCTAATGTAAAAATGATCAAAAGATTCCTTAGTTTTGGTATTAATAATTAATGTGAATGTGATAACAATTATGTGAATTGGATTAAATGATAATGATTCCTCTAATTCAACATTAAAAAATTAAAATATAATTAAACCTAATTAAAAAATTAGACTGGAAAGCATTTTTGAATTAAAATTATTTTCTTTCACTATACATTAAAAATAAAACATCTTATAAAAATAAAAGAATTCATCCTAACCTAATGATCATTCTCCCCTTTTAAATATAAATTTTATTTTGAAATATAATATTTATAAATGATCCAAACATTTTATTGTAAACATCTTCTCTATAAAAAGGTGATACAACCACATATATAAAAATATTAGTTTTTATGCATAAAATTGAGTTTCTTCTTTTCTTATGAATATCAAATGTATTGGATTAATATATAAAATATTTTTTTGAAGATATAAAATATGTATTTATTTAATATAATTAACAAATAGTATTTATTTCAATTTATTATGGTAAACCACCATTTGGTGGATAAAATCAGATTTTTATAAAAAGATTTAATGTAACACCCCATGATTTTTCAAATAAATATTAAATCGAATGAATGAAACACAAAGTATCTAAAAATCACCATTTTTTTATATTCAATCATGTAATCATAATTTTTTCACATTTGAAATTTGAATTTCGAAAGACATACATACAATGTTGCATTCAGTATGATATTTACTCACTAATAAGACAAACATTACTTTTTTTGAATATTAACATAAAAATATTAATATTGATATGAATAGTAATATGGTCCTTATGAATATTAAATGAGTTAATATTTTATTGTCTTTTGGTTATTAAATAATGAGATGATGATTAATTTTACAAGGTGATATAAAATGAATTATAGTTTTAGAATTGTTATTTTTCAAATAAATAATGATATTATTTTAAAAGATAATTACTAATATTTTCCAAATTATTTTCAAAAATATGAGTTCCCTATTGAGTTATAAAGACCAAAAAATGGTTAATGGTGAATTTTTAGGAATTTTCCGAAATACTAAAATATTTTATGAACAGTTAAATACACTAAATTACCATATATATATATATTAAAAGTTTAATTAACAATTCCTAAAATCATAGATGATGTAAGAAAACATTTTTTGAATTCACATGAACTTATTAAATTCATGGGTCACAAGATCAACACTATTGGTTTTCTGGACAGAAATAATAAAATAATGAATAAAATATTTACAAATCACCCCTCTCTTCGATTATACCCCCCCTCACTCTCAATTTTATTCACCCCCTTAAGGCCTTTTTCCATGCATAAATTATACTAAAATATCATCCCAATCACCTCCCCCATGTACATGAGCATTTGGTCTCATAAAAGGACAAAAATGTTTCACTTAATAAGGCTCTTAAGGAATATTACTTCTATAGGAAAATTCCTCTTTTAATTTCTTTTATTTTAAGATCGTTTATTTTCATTTTCATTTATCACATCCTTTCAACCAAATATAGAGATGACTCTAGTACCTTTCAAGTATTATAATTTTGTTTTCATCATCTCTTATTTCCCCTTCGTTTACACCATAAATGAAAACACCATTTGAGATGTGTTAATCTATCACATTCAAGGACGATATGTATTAAATTACAATTTACATCGTCAATTATGTTCCTGAAACCATTTTTAGGACTTTAAAAGACTGTAATATATTTTTAGAACTTATTTTGGGTTCTAAAACCCTTTTTTACCCAAGATATTAATTTATAAAACAAAAATAGTTTGTTGTGATCAAGAACCGCCAATTATCTCAAACATTTGTCATTAAAGTTTTATATAATGATTCATCTTCACCCCCAAAAACAAAATGAATTTTATAACCATTTAATCTCATGTTTGTTCAATAATAACATGCATCTTCTATTTTGGGCAACCATTATCATTATAAATGTTTCTCCATATATGAATATAATTAAAGAGATTATGGAAAACCAAGAAGAAAACACTCACAAATAGTGAAATTGGATCTCTCAACCAATTAAATGGCCTTGAATGGACCTAATAATTTTATGATTAAAAAATTAAATTTAGGAGAGGATATGTAAAAGTAAATTCATGAACTTACATTTTATTTTTCAGGTCATTAATATCCTATGATGAACACCAACAAACATAAGTTAAAGGTTTCCTACTTGAACCCACATTTTTATTTGGGTTACTCTTATACTCTACTCATATCAATTAAATAAGTATTTACACATATTTACTTATCATATATTATTATATTTTTTCATATATTTATTCCAATGAAAATAATAGTTTAATATATCGGGGATTATTTGTTTTAAAAGGATTTTTCAAAAAATACTCCCAAAATACAGCCAGATTCAAGGGAATTTCTCATTTTCATACCTATTTTCAAGGTCAATAAATATTATATTTCATGATACTGTTATATTTATAAAATCACCCATTTTATTATGAATATATTATTTTACTTGAATTTGGGTTTTATACAATGATTTTTTTTCTAAAATAACACTTCTTTTCAAATTAAAGGAATATTTATTTCAAGAATTGCTTAATAATTTTTAAAGAGTATCTTCATTTTATTGAACACACATGTTGATTCTTATGTATTTATGGGATAAATATTTAATGATATCATATACCATATTTAATTTTCTGTTTTATGAATATTTTGATTATGGATATGGTATCTTAATAACTTTCAGCAATTTACTCTGAATGGTTAGTGTTTATGCTTAATGTTTAAGAAAACCTAATTACATTTCATATGTTAGATTCAATATGAATTTATATGTGGTTTTTATTTATCCCAATTCATATGAAAAATGCATTGGACTTAGTATGTGTGGAGTGTGGCCTAATACATCCCCTCAGTGCATCGATAGAATCCCGATACTAACTATGGTATTGCATGAGGCCTTGACAAAATAGATATTTATAATCTTGGAACGAGGCCTTTACAATATGGTAATGATGTCTTGCATTATGTATTCCCACATTATGAAACAAACAATTAATTGTTAATGTGGTTATTAGAAAAGTTGAATACCCATGATTTTGTTTTATTATGTCATTAATTATTCAACACCTATTCCTGCACAATTATGTTCATACTTTTTTATAGGAATGTGTTTTTAAGTTATTCACTATGCCTATTGTTTATGTTTATGATATCTTCAACTATATTTCATTCCATTACTAATCATTTGAGTTCACCCATTTCTTATGTTTCATTTTTCATAGGACATGAAGAGGTATAGTATGAATGACAAGCAGAAATATCATAGGACTTATGGATGTTGTAAAAGTAGTTTCTATGTGGAATTTATTTTACTATTATACTATTGAAAATATGTATGTATTATTTTTCAATTAATTTAAACTACCAAGTCCATAACAATTCATATTCCTTGTTTGTATTCCAATATAATAAAACAAGGCACTAGCTCTTGGTTACTGGGGTCGGGTCCTTAAATTTGGTATCATAGTACGTTTAGTAGAAAACAAGGGAACTGGATTTAGAAAACATAGATTAAGGAACCAAACCCTATGATAGTCTTTGAGGATAAAAATATATTAACTTCCTAGAATTTTTTATATGGAATAGGTTTTTTGGATATTTCTGTAAAATAAATCCCCGTCTAGATACTATAAGTGGACGTGGTTTGGGAACAGATGTACCTAGCATTAAAAACACTGACATTGAATTTCGGACATGACATATGGTATCCTATTAGAAAAAATAGGCCTTACTATACACCTATATTTACACTCATGGGTGATATGCTTAAAATTATTCACATTTCTTTTATAATCTGTTATGATGGATTTAAATTTAAATTTTTCTTCAATGAAACTATTTTTGTGAATATGGGATTACCCATGTATAGTATTTCAATGTTTTCAAATTAATTTTTTATATTAAGATTATATATTATGATTCATAACCTAATCTATCATATGTCATTATCATGAAATGTAGCCAATTTGAATAAATAGATATAGCTTGAACATTCATATCCCATGTAGGGATTTCCCTTGAATGCAATATAATGATGTTTGTACTGGAA
This sequence comes from Viscum album, assembly GCA_963277665.1. Lineage (NCBI taxonomy): Eukaryota > Viridiplantae > Streptophyta > Magnoliopsida > Santalales > Viscaceae > Viscum > Viscum album. The sequence continues at coordinate 461,972,241 of OY728137.1, read as the reverse complement.
CTATGAATGGTGGTGAGAAACTTATAAATATACTGGAAAAACTAACAGAGGTTATGAATTATAACCATACACATATGAAGCATCATGATCCTCAACGTGTTGGATCTATGTTGGATCACTTTATGTGACAACAATGCCCATCATTAAATAGGACTACAAACCCATTTTCAGCTAGGCAGTGGATAAGTTCCCTGTAGAAGATATTTCTATCTTTGGGATCTAACAAAAGATAGAAGGTTGTCATGGAAATTTGTTACCAGTCAGGAGATGTAGATCAATGGTGGTCATTAATCCAAAATGTAAAGGAGGAGAATGATATAGAAGAAATTTAATGGATGGATTTAAATGTAATATTCCAAGAAAAAATATTTTCCCTATGAACAACAAGAGGATATAGAAATTAAGTTCTTGAATATGAGGTAAGAGGATGAAAATATTTCCACATATGAGAAAACATTACTAGGATATAAAGATATGCCCCAGAATACATTCGTAATTCAAGGTGAAAAATTGATCAATTCTTTGATGGTTTAAAACAAATCATTCGAAGGGATCTAGTCTTCCCATGTTTCTCATCAAATGAAGATATAGTCACATGTTCAATAAAAAAGAAAAATGTATTTTCTTTATCTTATGAATTTAAAGGAAAGCAGGAGAAGAAGTTGTCTACCAAAAATTTCAGAATTGGAATTAATGAAATTGGGATGAATGGAAGAGTTGAACGTCCATCCTATAGTAATTGTGGGAAGAAAGAACCAGGCACTTGCTTGAAGGGAATGAGTGACTATTAAAAGTGTGAAGAAAAAGGAAGCCTATCTCAAGATATTAAGGGGAAAAAATAATCTACCAATGTTCTATTCAACAATTTCTCAGATATGGGATATTATGCACATTAATTTCTTAAGATTCAGGGAAAAATTCCCCAATGAAGGCCAAGGGAGAAATCCCAAGAAAATTTAGTCACAACTATTGAGGTTGAAGTTACTACTGATGTGGTGATATGTACATTAATAATTTCCCTGAACTTATCCAATGAATTATTTGATTTTGGATCATCAAATTATTTCATAACTTCCTAGTATTAAATGAAAATTAGATATTTTTAATTTTATTTAATAATGGAGTTTTCCGTCAAAACTCTTAAGGGAATTTTCATTTCATCAAATTTATGTCAGGATGTTCCCATTATAAAATAAAAAAGATCTTTATCTAGTAATTTAATTATTCTACACATGATTAACTTTAAAATAATACTCTGTATGGATCAGATTTTGAACCATGATTTGAAAACTTATTTCAAGAAGAATGAGGATAAAATTTTTGAGAACAGTGTTGAATCCGTTATATGTAGAGCAGAAGCATCCCCCACTGATTTTTATCTAGATCCACCACCAGTAGATCTATTGAATTCATTTATTAGGGAGGAAGGGAATGAAATAACTATGGGTGAGTAAAAGAATGTTCAAAAATAGAATATACCAATTATGAAATAATATGTGGATTTCCTTCCTAATAATTAACCTTGATATCCTCCAAAGTGGTTAATTGAGTTTTCCATTGACTTAAATCTTTATTTATGTCCCATATCAAATAACCCTTATTGAATGGAAATAGTGGAATTACTGAAAATAGAGAAACAACAAGAGTAAATTATAGATAAAGTATTTATTTTCTGTAATGTTTCTCTATGTGGAGCTCATATTATTCTTGTAAAGAATAATGATGGATCTATGAAGTTATATATATACTACAGGGAGATCAATGCTATAAAAATAATGAAAATGTATCCCCTACCTTATATTTATGATTTATTTGATCCAATTGAGAGAGTCCAATATTTTTTGATGATTGATCTTCAATTTAAATATCATCATTTAAATGTGAGGAAAGAAGATATTTCAAGGAAAATATTTCAAACTAGGTATGGGAATTACTAGTTTTCGGTAATTCTTTTTGGACTGACTAGCTCCCCATCTATTGTCATGGATCTATTGAATAGAGTTTTCAAGGAAACTTTTGATAACATTGCGGTGGTTTTTTTTGATGATATCATGGTATAATCCAAAAGCTACAAAGGTTATCAAAATCACATGCGCACTATTCTAAAGACTCTTAGAAGAAATGAATTATCTGGGAACTTTCGAAATTATGATTATTTTGATAATTCTGTTTTCATTTTGGACACATTTTATATAAGGATGGAATATCTATTGATCATGTTGAGGCAAAGTCCATGCACGAATAGAATTCTCCAACAAACGTAACTTAGGTAGGACGATTTATTGGTATATAAAGATATTATTAGTGTTTAATTCAAAAGATGACCCATTGAGTCAACCCAATGACCAAGCATACTTCAAATGGGGTTATGTTTATTTGGAAAAAATAATTTCAGGACATTTTCAAAGAATTGAAAAGGATATTTTTGAATGCTTTGATCCTAACACTACCATCAGGGAATGATGGGATTGTGATCTGTAATGATGCATCATATAAAGGACTTGGATGTGTCATTATATTGAATTAGTGATTTATTACATATGCATCAAGGATGTTATGAATTCATGAAAAAAAATATTCTACTCATGACCGTGAGTGTTTTTTATGATAGTTTCTTTAAAAATATGGAAAATCAATCTCTATGGTGAAATATGTGAGATATATTCAGATCACAAGAGTTTGAAGTATATCTACTCAGATAAATAACTCAACAAGAGGAAATGATGATGGCTAGAAGTACACATGGATTATGATGGATCAATACACTACCACCCCGAAAAGACAAACAAGGTAGATGATGCATTGAGCTGGAAGGATCATGGAGTTTTTAAAAAGGAGGACTAAAAGGGATCATGTATTCATGTATATAATAATGATGGACATGAGGTAGGTGATGCCTTGAGCCGGAAGGATCATGGAGTTTTTAAAATAGAGGACTGAAAGGGACATTGTATTCATGTATCTAATAAGGATGGGCATGGAAATTATTAGAAAAGATGAAACCACATTACTTTCACAATTGGATTCCAATCAATCATTATTTTAAGTGATTATAATCTATATTCCTAATGATGAGAAACATCCAAAGAAAATTAGTACTGTGAATGATGGGAAGTAGGCTGACGTTATATGTCAAGAAGGAATTTTGTAATTTGGGAAGATGTTATGTGTTACCTCTATACTAGTGCTAAAAAGGAAGTTATTTTACAATTACCATTGCTCAAATTTCACTATACACACTGGTTTCACTAAAGTGTATAGTTATTTGTAGGAATATTTTTCATGGGACCACAATAAGTAGAAATTTCTGATTATGTATCAGGATGTTAACTCTTTCAACAAGTAAAGTCTGGAAGACAACATCTTAGAAAATTCATGCAACCTATACCTATTATTACATTGAAATGGGAAAACATCACTATAGATTTTGTCACTAGATTACCCAAAACTCTAAGAAATAATGATGCAATATGGGTAATAGTTGACCGACATACGAAATCTAGAAATCTACTCACTATAAAGGATGATTTTCCAATGGAGTTCCTAGAATGACTCTATATCAATGAAGTTGTGAGACTTCCGGGAGAACCTCTATCATTTTTGGTTGATCATGATCCATGATTTATATAGAAATTATGGAAAGGTCTTTAGAATGATTTGGATAATAAGCTTCGTCTGACTCTTTCTTATCATCCTCAAACTGATAGGAAATCCAAAAGGACGTTCCAAACTCTAGAAGACAAGTTGAGAACCTTCTCGCTCAATATTCAAGGATTGTGGGATAATTATTTACCATTGGTGGAGTTTTCCTACAATTATAGTTTCCAGTCCATTATTCAAATGGAACTATATGAATCATTGTTTGGGATGACATGTCATAGACCAAGGTATTGGGATGAATTTGGTGAAAGGAAACTAGTGGGCCTAGAGCATGTTGAGGAAAAATAGTGAAGGTGAAGGCTAATAAATTTCATGTCAAAGTAGCACAAATAATACAAAAAAACTATGATGATAATCAAATGAAGGATTTGGAATTCTATGTGATAGATCACATTTTCTTGAAAGTATCTCTATGGATGGGTGTTATATGATTTGGGAAGAAATGGAAAATGGGACCTTGGTACATTTGATCTTTTTAAATTCAATAGATAATTGGATATGTTGATTATCGTTTCGCTAGGCCACCAACCCTGTCAAAAGTACACAATGGGTTCCATGTCTCATTACTGAAAACTTTAATTCCAAAACCAATGCATGTCCTCACTCTTTAGGGTATTGAATTCAAACCTTACCAATCATACGATTAAGATCCTATCAGGATTCATGACACTAAAGAAAAAATGTTAACGAATCTGATGACATCACTGGTTCAGATAATATGGAAAAATAAAAAAGTCGAACAGGAAAAATTGGATCTTAAAGAGCTTATGATGAAGAACAACATTAATATTTTGTGAGGTAAAATTATAGTTATTTTGAGAATGAAATTTTTGTAAGGATGGGATAATGTAGCAACCCGTGATTTTGAAAATAAATTTCATATTGAATGTATGAATCACATATCCCTTAAAAACACTACTTTGTTATAACCTATATAGTATACCTAACATTTCCACCTCTCGGTTTTGAATTTCTAATAACCAACAAACCCAGTTGCGATGAGAAATATATTTAGAGTATGAAAAGTTAAATAAAACTTTTAGTTGAAAGTATTAGACGCAAATGAATACTAAAATTAATTGTAATAGGACCCTTAATAATAGTAAATAAATTATTATTTTTTAGTCTTATAGTTATAATACAATGTGATATTGATTAATTGTTCAAAGTGATATAAAACAAATAATAGTTTTACCATTGTGATTTTTCCAATAAATTATATTTTATTTCCAAATTTAAATTATTAATATTTATAAATTTATCTTCAAAAATGGCGTTTATTTTTGAAATAAACGCTTTGAAAAATGGTTTGGGTGAATTTTTTGGATTTTTCATAAATACTCATATTTATTATAAATAGTAAAACACGGTAAATTACCGTATATTTATAGTTAAATTCACAATTTCTAGAATTATTGGTGATTTATTCACAAATGTTTCATACTAAAATAAACTTATTACTATTATGGGTCACATTAATCAACACTATTGGTCGTCTTGATGGAAATAATAAAATAACGAATAAAATATTCACAAATCACCCTTCTCCAACACAATAAAAGAACCCCACACCCCCTCTTCTATTCACTACCTTAGGAATTTTTCCATTTCTAAATTATTCTAAAATATCCTCCCAATTCCTCCCCTACGTCCAACAGCAATTGGTCTCATAAAAAGACCAAATTCCTCCCCTAAAGATGCTCTCAATGACGATTAATTCAAGAGGTAAATTCATCTTTTCATATATTTTATTTTATGTTTTATTTCTTTTCCATTCCACATATCATTTAATCCAAATATTGTGTTGACTTTAGTACCATACATTTACTATAATTCTATTTTGATAAAGTAATAATTCATCAACATCTGTCATTTTCCCTTCTTTTATACTATAAATGAAAATACCATCTGAGAAGTAGAAACCCTGTTTTTTCAATGATTGACATTAGAATATTTCAACATATATTTCAAAATCTTGTTAATAACACAACATGAAATTCTGATGCCATGTGTGCCCAAGATAAATTATAAAAAAATATTAAGTGATTTTGTACTATTCATGAAACGGAAACGGGATATCTCTTAAAGGGTTTATTATATCATAAATCTGAGACAACAATTGGGTCTGGATTGTTGTGTTTACCTGAGGTGCGACATAAAATATTTTGATGTGAGATGATATGACCCCTCCCTCATAAGAAGTAAGTAAATGGATACATTTACATATTAATTCATTCATTTTAATTACTAATGTAAAAAACCTAAATTTTGATGTAATTTTTTTTAAATATGGAAATTTTACGAGTCTGTAAAAATTGACAACACACGATTCTGAGGTCCGGAGTGCCCAGAAAAAATTTTTGAACATTAGTTCAGGTACGTTCAGTAAACATGTAAGTGGGTTTTCGTAAATTATGAACCACTTCTCGGAATTGAATTCTGAGAGCACTGTTGAACTCACTGCGTTGGTATTCACATAAGAAGTGTTTCACCTCGATGATAGTTGGTCGAGGGTGAATGTTAGTTTTTGGGTTTTTCGTGTAAGAATAATATAAAAATAATAGAGTATGACATTTTTATTTTTATTTCCAACATCCTTATGTGGGTTGGGAGGTGGGGTCCACTGAAACTAAACCTCCTTGTGGAAGTTGAAGTGTGGGGTCCACCAGACCTTAACCTCTCAAGAGAGGTTATGGTGGTCAGGACCATTCAAACCATAACCTCCCAAGAAAGGTTATAGTGGTGGGGACTACCTGGTATTAATTCCCCTTTAATTGAGAGATACTCTCAACCCCCCTCATTAACGTAGAGGAGCCTTTGACTTCTTCCACATTAATTGTGCCAATTCACTTACCTTTAACTATGCTGACAAAGTTAATTGTCTTGAACCATTTTTAATTTAAGTAACAATGCCGATTGAATTTAGGAAGGTTCCTAATAAATAAACCGTCATAAATTCCATGATCGTTGCCTACCTTTTCCCCCTCTCTTATATATATAGATCTTGGGAGGTGGATTTGGGACGACTTCACCAAGCGACGAAGCACTGGTAAAGTGACGTGACACCCTACACATAGAGGATTACGCTCTCCAACGAAGAACACTTTCTCCAACAAAGAACACACTCCCCAATGAAAAACTCTCCACCCACAAAGAACGCCATACTCCTTAAACCTTCTTCCTCGAGACTTCTTCTGACATGGGATGTCCTCATCTATCGATAATCGACGTTCGTACTTCTTCCCTCACCAACATCAACGAACGAGGTAGGGGTTTAAGGCTGTTTTATTATCACTTCATAAGTACACCACTTCTTTTTTTTGTGGGGGGTTTGATGTGATTTGTTCTTGTGAACTTCTTTCTACCCCTCTAAGGTGGAGAGTGTGGCCAAAACTAATGTGGACTTTCCTCTTCGCAACCCTTGTGTAGATTAGTGGTGTTCTTCGAAATGGAGGAAGGCGAAGAAGGAGACAAAGGAAACGACGCCGCCACCCCCGGCCTCCACGAGCAGCACCGCCCCCGCGGCTCCCCGACCACCCGGCGGAACCGGCCCTATGCTGCCACCGGCGAACTGGCCCCGAACTGCACCGTGCCCTGACCACCCCAGCTGCTCCGTCTTCCCAGCTAAACCGTCCCCGTTCGTGCCCCCCGCTAGCCAAACTGGCTCGGGTCGCGCTGCCCCGGCCACCTGGTCGAGCCGCGCCCCCACGACCCTCTGAGCCGAATCGGACTCGCGTCCTGAGCCGAGCCTCCCTCGCGGTGCCCTTCGGGCCGATACGCCTATGCGGCGCCCTCTGGGCTGAACCTCCCCCACACTGACCTGCGGCCGGTCTACGCCCTCGCGGCGGATCCGCACCCTCATGGCTCTCTACGGCCCCTCGGGGCCTGCTGGGCTGGGCCCAACAGGCTGGGCCAGACCCAACGGGTCTGTCTAGGTCAACCCAAACTGGGTCGGACTGACTGGGTTGGACCGGACCTGGGCCCACTACGATCCAGTTACACTCCTTCGACCATATCACTAGTATCGGACGTCTGTTTGAAAAACAGTCAGTGGATCTAGAATTCATGGAGTGAGACAGTCCTTTTGAGTATACCCTACCAGTGTTTTGGGTATTATTGATGTACGGTCAGGTTGGATCGAGCAAAAATAAAACCTGACCACTGGGACTAAAAGGCTAATAACTCACAAAATATGCATTCATTTGATGTGTCATCTATTGCGTTAAGACCACTATGATGTTGCGAACCATTGAGATACTTATTCGCGGTACATTGTGATAGTTGGAGGATCAAATGGTAGCTCATGGAGCAGATCCTCTTGGAGACGAGCGAGCATAGTGAGAAGACCTAGTACCTGGATGAGACCTGATGACTTCTGACCATTTCAACTCATAGTGACTCGACTAGCCCAGTGGGGAGCACCTTGGTGTTGCGGCAGACCCATAGTGCGGAGCACCTTGGAGTCGCAACTGACCCATGGTATAGAACATAAGAAGTACCTCAACAAGCTACGAGGGGGAGCATGCTTGGTGATGCAACAGACCCACGGGGGAGAGCATGCTTGGGGATGCGGAAGATCCATAATACATGACAAGAGGAGTACCTCAGAATTCCAATGTTAGTGTGAAGCATGCTTGGTGTCGAGGCATGGCCAGTGTACTCGATAGAGGAGGAGTTCCCTAGTAGCTATGGTTTTGACAATGTGATGGGGGGTGTTACTTGATACTACCCTTAGAATAAAATCCTTGATTGAGCTAAGTCAGGTTTTCTGTGTATTCCTCATGATTGAGATGGATAAATTGATAACTTAGGTATAAGTATGGGAATATACCTAAGTAGGGTTATCTATTGATTTCATTATTTATGGTTTATACTTGGTAGATTTTCTGAGACCTTAAGGCTCCCAAGTTCTCTACTGAGTATCGTTATACTCACCCCTAAATGGGTTATGCCCACACATTGTTGTGTTGGATGCAAGGGATGGACAACACTGATTGAGGCTGAGAGTACTAGGACTGGATGGTACCCAAAGGTGGACCTTACGACGAGTCGGAACATAGAGGAGATAGACAGACGTGGAGTGTAGAGGAGGTGATCTGTACCTACCCATCAGGTAGGAACTTCATAGGATGATCCAGTAGCCATCTTCCCTTATATTTTACTTTTATTGAATCATTTATGTACTTGTACTTTCCAATTGGGCTTGTATTCTAGCCACTTTTTATTTCCACACTATTTTGTTATACAATTTACTTAGTGATTCATATCCAGTTGTGATCTTTCTTGTGTGGGTGTTTACAGGTTATAAAGTAAATACTTTCCATGTTTTAGGGAATGAAGCCTTTGGTACTAGTTGTTTTCCCTTGGCCTATGGAAGGCATGCATTGGTTAGTCACGGAACGAGACCCGAGGGATGGGTCAGGACAAATTGGCATCAAAGGATTTGGTTCTACTGCAGAACATAGCATTTTGATATTTTTTGTGAAGAAATGGTTTTATGTGTAGTGAGTCTGGCTTTTAGTTCCTGGAGTCCAGTGTTGGTGCAGAGAATGACGTATCCATACATCAGGACCCTGACTTCTGATTTCCAACTCAGTGCATGAAAAGACGGATTGCATGTGTGTTTTCAAAAGTATTATTTAAGTCAGATCACTAGGTCAGGTCACCAGGTATAACTTTTAACCATATTTTACCCTTTTCATTTCCGGAAGCCTCCATGTAGACAGCCGGCTAATGTTCTGATAGTTGTATGCAATGATATCCCACCAAGCGATGTGGCCTTGCTGCTGGGCCCATATCCAGTGGAGGCTCCTGCGGTACCACTCCTCATTGGGCCACCGATTCCACTAGCCACATCAGCAGACGGTGCATGCCACATGAGCGTGTTTCATGAGTTTTAGCAACAGAGGCTACCCAGGTTTAGGGGTGAAACGGACCCATAGGCGGCTGAGGATTAGATGGAGGCTATGGTGAGAGTTTTTAGACTGGTAGGGACACCAGCAGACCTCATGATGATTCTTTTTTCTAGTTGTATACAGTTAGAAGCGGGTTGATTGTGGATCTGGATTCTCCAGGCCCATGATGAGGTGATGCTTCTCTGGGTAGACTTCGAGAGTCTATTTCGGGCAGAGTTTGTTCTAGTGACTCTTCACCTTGTGTGAATTCAAGAGCAACTTCATCTTCATCAGGGCAACATGACTATAGCTCAGTACTCATCGAGGGTCGTAGACCTCTCATGCTACTCCACCAATATAGTGTAGGAACCATTCATCAAATCTGTGACCATTGAGTAGGGACTCATGTGGGAGATCAGGGCTTCGGTAATCCCACTAAGCATCCCAACGTAGGTAGGGGTGTAAGAGAGAGCCCTCCTAGTGGATATTTTCCTTGCTGAGTAGTCTCTAGTAGCGAGATCCACCAACATTCATCATGCAGCAGATTCGTCTGTAGATGGCATCAAACAGACATCATAGAGGTCCAAGAGGACCAGACCTACAGGTGGATGACCGCATGACTTAGGATTGGTTATGAGGGGCACCCAAAGCGGAGACAGAAAGTCTAGTAGAGGGAAGTTTTTCACATGTGGCGGGTTGGGTCACATGGTTCATGACTGTCCAAACTACCGTACGGATGATCATCAGACAGTCGAAGGACCTCCCAAGTAGAGATTTAGGTCCGACCGGGGAGGTCTGCAGGGAGCAGGCGGACATGGCAGAGAAGCTGGTCGTTCAGCTGTTGGTGGGAAACAATTTTATTTTTTACTGCCACCACCGCTAGGAGGTCCACCCCGACCTGAGGGAGTAGGTGGATAGGGGAGATTTCAACACTAGGCAGCTGATGCATACGATCACGGCGCTACGAAGATGATATGAGGTATGGTCTACGTCTATTCCACCATAGATGTGGTACTTATAGACAAGGGTTCCAGTCACTCTTTCATTTCCACAGCCCTCACTTGGAACGTAGATATTCCGACGGAGCGTTTGGCTCGATCATTATGTCCAGAGACTCCAACGGGAGTAGATTCGACGATTAAGCACTAGTGTCGACAGTGTGATCTTACTCTATGACGTGAGAGCTTCAGCAGGGATCTCCTAGAAGCGGCATCGAGGACATACGACATAATCTTGGATATGGAATTGTTATCTACAGTCCATGCTCAAATTGACTGTATTTGGTGCAAAGTGTGGTGTGTCCATACGGATGGGACTAGGTATATCTCCACTGGTGAGAAGGGAGCCTTTGTAGCACATTATGGACATTCTCGGAGAAGATTGGATCTGATCACACATCAGTTGGATAGAATTACCCTCAGAGCTGTTGATATGGAGAGTCAGAGTTATCCTGTTGTGGTGGACCAGTACACGGATGATTTCCCTGATGATGTCCCAGGTCTAACTCCTTGTAGAATGGTTGAATTTTACATTGACTTGTATCCTATGATGACAAGGATATCTACACTAGCGTATAGAATGGCTCCTGTAGAGCTTCGTGAGATGTGGGTACATCTAGAGGACTTTTGAAAGGAAGGGAGTCATCTGGCTCGGGGTTTCTCCCTAGGAAGCCCTGATTCTATTCACTAATGAGGTGAGGCGTCGTGGTCACTATCGGAGCCTGAACCAGGTGACTATGAAGAACAAGTAACCACTGCCAAGGAAGAAAACCTCTTTGATTAGATTAAGGGATCACAATGGTTCTCAAAGACAGACCTCAGATCAGCCTATCACCAGCCTAGACTTTGAGACAAGGATGTTAGTTAGATGACTTTCAGATTTCGGTATGGCCACTACAAGTTCTTGGATATTCCATTAGGAATATCCAATGCCCCAGAAGGGTTTATGGGACTCATGAACAGGGTATTTTAGCAATACCTTAATTTGTTTGTCGTAGTCTTCATCGACGACGTTATGATCTACTTGACTACTGAGGAGGAGCATGCCTATCATTTTCAGGTAGTGCATGACACACTATGAGAGCATCGAAATTTTAATAAGATCTTGAAGTTCCAGTTATGGATCCGAGATGTTAAATTTTTGGGTCATGTCATATTGGACAATGGAGTTTTAGTAGATCTTGAAAATATTGATGTGGTACTTGTTTGGGAGCCCCCAAGGAGTGTGATGGAGGTACAGAGTTTTCTGGGTTTGGCTAGATATTACTGGAGATTTTTTCCCGACTTATCCAGAGTTGTAGAACCAATTTCATCCATGAAAAGTAATGGGAAATCCTTCATTTGGTCAGAGAAATGCCAGCGGAGTTTTCAGGTGCTGAGGAAGAGGCTGACTAGTTCCCCCATCCTAAGGCTTCCAAAGGAAGGCATAGGGTAAATATTTTACTATGACGCATCTAGGACTGGACTAGAATGTGTCCTGATGTAGGAGAGAGTAATGAACACATATGGTTCTTGACAGCTAGGACATCATGAGCAAAACTATGCTACCTATGACCTAGAGTTAGCAGCAGTGGTCTTCGCCATGAAGATGTGGAGACACTATCTGATGGGAGAAATTTTTATAGTGTACTCTGATAACAAGATTCGAAGGTATATCTTTTCTCAGAAGGACTTGAACCAGAGATAGGGACGTTGGATTGAGTTCTTCCAGGAATATTACTTCAAGATAGTCTATAACCTGGGGAAGGGGAACTTTGTTTCAGATGCACTCCGCAGGAGATTAGTTATGTAGATTCTAGGCGAGGCGATGATGCAGGTAGCCTCTTTGTAGATATCCTTTGTGGATCGAGATGGAGCAGCTTTTATTCAGTCTCTTATAGTAACTCCCCACATCATCAATGAGTCTAGGAGGCGTAGCATGGGGACACTGACTGTAAGACACCACATGCTCCGATATCCACAAGACAATAACCTGATTGATTTTCTGACGGTGGGGAGAAGGTCATCCTCTTCAGAGGACGTATCATGGTACAGTTGTAACTTCAGGAGGAATTTTTGAGGGGGTTCCACACATCCCCTCTAGAATTACATCCATGAGTGGAAATGAAGTACCAAGACCTCCGAAGACAGCACTAGTGGTCGGGAATGAAGAAATTAGTTGCAATGTTTTTTCTCGATGCCTCACTTGTCAGCAAGTGAAGGAAGATCATCAGGTACCCACATGCTTGGTTCTTCCATTAGAGGTCCCATAGTAGAAGTGGGATGGAATATCTTGAAACTTTGTGAAAAAATCAATGTACTTCTCGGGTTCATGACTCTATCTGGGTGATTTCCAATCGACTCACCAAATCGGACCACTTTATACTATTCATAGAGAATAGTTTAGTAGATAGAGTGGGATTCCTCTATGTAAAGAAGATTTTGCGGCTACTTGGAGTACCTTCGATGACAGTCACCAATCGTGATGTACATTTTACTTCCCGGTCATGGAAGGCATTATAGGTGTTTTTCAGGTTACAACTTCTTTTGATTAACACCTTCCATCCTCAGATGGATGGTCAGATTGACCAAACCATTCAGACCCTCAAGGACATATTGTGTGCTTCTGTCTTCGACTTCGGTCGCAACTGGGAGGATCACTTGACTTTCGGGGATTTTGCGTACGATAATAGATTTCACTCCACTATTGAGATGGAATATATTGAGGTGTTATATGGATGACCATCCAGAGCACCCTTATGTTGGACTACCCCATAGGAGTCAGCACCTGTGGGGCCAGTGATGGTACGAGCTTCCACAGAGAAGATGCAGATCATCTAGTAGCGGATGAAGACTGCAAAAAGCAAGAAAAAGTCACATACTGATAGATGATGGAGACCTCTTGAGTTCGACGATGGAGACCACGTCTTTCTATGGGCATCACCTTGATGAGGTTTTAGGAGATTTAGCTAAGGCAGCAAGTTATCTATGATATTCATCGGACCTTTTCGGGTCCTCAGCAGAGTTGGAGAGGTGGAATACTTCTTAGCTCTTCCACCTCAATTGCACTGGGTGCATGATGTCTTCCATGTATCCCAACATAGGAGATATATGCATGACCCTTCTCACATCATGAACTAATCTGAGCTAGACATTAATGATGGGGCCACTTTTATAGAGGTTATAGTAGAGATTGATGATCAATAGGAGAAGGTCCTTTGTGGAAGATCTTTTCCTCTTGTGCGCATTTGCTGGTAGCATAGGAACCTCCAGGAAAACACATGGGAGTGGGGGGCTCAAATGTGTGTTCAGTACCCCCACTGTTTCACATAGTTTTAGTTATGGCTAATAGGGATATTAATCCTGAGGTGGGGAGAATGTAACAACCCAATATTTCCGTGTTAAATTTTTTTAAAAATATATGGGTAGTTTACGAGTCTGTGAAAATTGACGGTGCGTGATTCCAAGGCCCAGAGTGCCCCAAAGGCATTTTTGAACATTATTTTGGGTACATTCAGTAAACGTGCGAGCGGGTTTCTATAAAATATGAACTGGTGCTCAAAATTAAAATCTGGGGGCACCATTGAAATCACAGCGCCAGTATTCATTTAATAAGACTTTCACCTCGACGACAGCTAGTCGAGGGTGAAAGCTAGTTTATGGGTATTTCTTGTAAGAATAAACTAAAAATAAAAGTGTATGAATTTTTTATTTTTATTTTCAACACCCATTTAGTTTTTGGGAGTGGGGTCCATAGGAACTAAACCTCCATGTGGAAGTTGAGGTGTGGGGACCACCATACCTTAACCTCCCATGAGAGGTTATGGTGGTGGGGACCACCCGAACCATAACAACATATGAGAGGTTATGGTGGTGGGGACCACCCGAGATTAAACAAAACCATTAATTGAGAGAAACTCTCAACCCCGCTCATTAATGTAGAGGAGCCTCTTGACTTCCTCCACATTAATTGTGCCAATGCACATACCTTTAATTGTGCCATCTTATGTAATTGGATTTACCCCTTTTTAATTTAAGTAACAATGTCGTTGGAATTTATGAAGGTTTCTAATAAATGAAACGTCATAATTCCACGATTTTTGCCTACATATCCCCCCTCTCTTATATATATGGTGCTTGGGAGGAGGATTTGGGATGGATTCACCAAAAGACAAAACGATGGTAAAGTGACGTGACACCCAACACTTGGAGGATTAAGCTCTCCAATGAAGAACACGTTCTCCAAAAAAGAACACACTCCCCAACGAAGGACGCTCCACCAACGAAGAATGTCGAACTCCTTCAACATTGTTTCTTAGAACATCTTCCAACGTGGGAGGTCCTCCTCTATGGCGAATCAACGTATGTACTTCTTCCTGCGTCAATTTCATCGAAAGAGGTAGGTGTTTAATGTTGTTTGATTATTCCTTCACAAGTACACCCATTATTTTATTTTGTGGGGGGGGAGGGGGTTAACGTGCTTTGTCCTAGTGATCCTCTTGCTAAAACACTAAAGTGGAGATTTCGGGCCAAACTGACATGAACCATCTTCACTGTATCCCTTGGGTTTATTTGCGGTGTTCATTGAAATGGAGGAAGGTGATTAAGAAAACGGTGCCACCCCTTGTGGTCTCCGTGACCCGCACCACCCTCGTGGTGCCCCGACCTCCCAGAAGAACCGGCCCTGTGCTGCTGCCATCCATACCATACCCGAGCCGCACCACGCCCGGGCTGCACCTTCCACCGGCCTGCCATCCCGCCTGCTTCGGCCACCTGGCCGAACTGGCCTCGGTTGTGCCACGTGCTGGCTGAACCGGCCCAGCTCGTGCCACAAATGCTCCTGGGCCGAGCCATCCTGCGTCGCACCCCTACGGCCCTCCGAACCGATCCATCCCCATGCCCTAGGCTAGGCCGCCTGTGCGGCACCCTCTGATCCAAACCGCCCTCGCGCTGACCCGCTGACGATCCATGCCCTCGTGGCAGGTCCGTGCCCTCACGACCCTCTGCCGCCCCTCATGGACGGCTGGGACTGGGCCCAGCGAGTCGCACCTGACCCAATGCGAATGGCCGTGTGAAACCAAACCGGGTCAGGCCAGACTGGGTCAGTCCGGGTAGGTCCGACCAAGACAGACCAGACCTGGGCCCACTACGATCCACTTACGCTCCTTCGTCTATATATTTCGCACCAGACATCCATTTGGCGAAACGTCCATGGTGCAGGAATTCTTGGAGTGAGACAGTCCTTTGGAGTATACTCTGCTGGTGTTTTGGGTATAGTTGAGGTACAGTCAGGTTGGATCGAGTATGAATCCAACAGAGCCCCCAAGACAAAAAGTCTAATAACTCACAGACCAGGCGTCCGTTTGATGCATCGTCTATTGCATTGAGAACCCAATGACGTGACAGAACATTGAGATACA
Source organism: Viscum album (assembly GCA_963277665.1). Taxonomy (NCBI): domain Eukaryota; kingdom Viridiplantae; phylum Streptophyta; class Magnoliopsida; order Santalales; family Viscaceae; genus Viscum; species Viscum album. The sequence continues at coordinate 461,956,290 of OY728137.1, read as the reverse complement.
TCTTCATAGGACTTCATGATAGTTTAGAGTATCGACCCATATCTCATGGACCAGATCCTTCCTGAGATGAGTGAGCATAGTGTGGAGACCAAGTAGCTGGGTAGGACCTTACGAATGCTGACCGTTTTGACATGGAGTGACTCAACTAGCCCAGTGGGGAGCACCTCGGTGTCACGGCAGACCCACAGTGGGGAGTGCCTTAGTGTCGCATCAGACCCACGGTACTAAACATGGGGAGTACCTCAACATTCTACGAGGTGGAGCGCACATGGTGATGCGGCAGACCCACAGTGGGGAGCGCGCTTGGAGACGCAGAAGATCCATAGTACTTGACAGGAGGAGTACATCAGCAGTCCAAGGTTAGTGGGAAGCACTCTTGGTGTCACGGTATGACCACTGTACTCGATAGTTGAGGAGTTCTCTAGTAGTTGAGATTCTGACAATATGACTGGGGATGTTACTTGATACTACCCATAGAATAGAATCCTAGTTAGACTGGAGTCAGTTTTACTATGTTTTCTTCATAATTGAGATGGATCGTTTGATAACTTATGTATATGTATCGAAATATACCTATGTAGGGTTATATGTCAATTTTATTCATTTTGGTTTATCCTTGGTGAATTTTGTGAGCCCTTGAGGGTCTCGGGGTCCCTACTGAGTATCGTTATTTTTACCCCTGCATGGGATATTCCCGCACCTTGTGGTGTTGGTTGCAGCTGACAGACAACGCTGACTAAGGATGAGAGTACTAAGACTGAATTGTTACCAGAAGTGGACTTTACAACGAGTCAGTACATGGAGGATACAGAAGAATATGGAGTGAAGAGGAGGTGATATATACCTACCCTGTAGGAAGGAACCCCATATGACCATCCAATAGTTGTCTTCCCTTATCTTTCAGTTTTGTTGTATCATTGTTGTAGTTGTGCATTCTTGTTGGGCTTGTATTCCCACACATTTTTCTTTGGGCAATATTTTTATATATATTTTACAATGTGTTTCAAATCCATCTGTGTGATTTCTTGGGTGTATGTTTATAGGTTATAAAGGCAATTCCTTCCCAGTTTTAGGGAATTACGCCTTTGGTGCTAGTCGCAAGCCCCTGGCCTATAGAAGGTGGGATTGGGGTAGTCACTGCTCAAGCCCTGGGGGACCGGTCATGTCAACTCAAATGTGAATAACTCTAAAAAAACACCCAAAACAGTAATACTGGTCAACGTTTGAGTTCAGAGTGTGCATTTTCCCTACGAGGGTTATAATCTTTGTCGGAATATAGCGTTTGTGAGAAATGTCGCTTAGGGGAAAATCATTATTTTCAAATAAACACTTACTGATTTTTCCCTAACATTATTTTCGAATAACATTCGAATGAAGTCTCGGGATGTAAATATGAGACCTTCCTTAAGTTCCAAATGGAGAGTTTTACACTGGAGTGATATAAAATTTGTGGGCACTGTGGTTTTGGAATTAGTGGTCATTGAAATAGTTTCAGTGTATTTATATAAATTCACATAAGAATTAGAAATAAGAGTATCACCTAATTCCCTTTATCTCTCCTCTCACCCTCTATCTCCCACTCTCTCTTAATCGGTCGTTGGATTTATTTGTTGTTCTTCGTCGGATCGATGAGCGAACACTGCTAGATCGAAGCTGGAGTGTTGACAACAACTAAAGGGATGATCGAGGAAAGATTATTGTTAACTTTGGCAAATTCATTGATTTCTAGAATTTTTGTCAAATACGTCATTTAAAATTTTATAATCGAAGAATATGGAAGATGAAAAAATGAACACGACCATCGTCTGAGCCCAGTTATAAATCCAATTATTTAGTATTCATCATCCAAAATGTTAGACATGCCAAAAAATTTATGTATTGGCTAGTGAGGGCGGTGTTGTGTTGATCCCGCCCCGAGGATCCCGAATCTGCCTTTGAATTCGAAATCGGACCTCTGGAGAGGTTGTGGTTGACCGCAGAAAGGACCACCAGAGCATTCCGGTTGGCATGGGCTGGTAGTAGTAGTGAGCGCAACAGACGCATTGTGTCGTGCGGCAGAGCAGAGGAAGATGGGGTTGGTGGTCAGGTAGTGTAAAATGAGATGGAGTGGCTAGGAGAGCGGCACTCAGGTGAGGCTAGGGGAGGTTGAGTAGAAGAGAGACAACAGCTTCGACACATTTGAGCAGGGCGAGGCCATGGAATTAGGTGGATATTGCGGAATTGGGCGTATCTACACGGTGTCGGCATGAAGGTGGCATAGTGGCTATATCATGTTGCGCACATGTGGGATCCTCGAGGCGCTGACCTAGGGGGAGGTAGGAGGAGGACCCACCTTCTGAAAGTCCTTGGTTCCCAAAAAAAGACTGGCCACCATTGTCGGTCTGTTCAAGAGGAATGGGCCATGTGACCCGGTGGAGGTGGAGCGGGGTGGACCCACAACTAGAGTGGCTGGGATTGTTCGTCATAGATTGGCCCCTTTGCGTTCATAGGGGCACAAATTCTATACAACGATTTCATTTGACATTCCATCTTTGACCATGGTTCTGAAATCCTCAAGACAAATATTTTGAAATGGGTTTCCTTGATTTTGAGTTCTTTACTAGAAGGTCGGTGGCTGAAAAAATTATTTTTAATAATAATAAAATATTTATTATTATGTGTAATGGGAATATCTCTTTAATAGGATGTCTGTTTGATAGGACATTAGAGGATCTATGACATTATATTTGAGGAGGTTCTTCTAACTTTGGTTCAGAATATTTTCACATTGGTTTTTTCACTCAGTGTCCTGAAATCCTAACAGTTAATAATAATAATTTAATTATTATTATTATATCGAGATTCGTGTATCAGAATTACCTCTTGTTTGGGTTTTCTGATTGACTCTCATTCAGTGGAAGCGTTACTCCACTCCTTGTACATACTTTTTGAGATTCATTCTAATGTATTCTGGTTTGGGACACGGTGTGGGCCCATTAGGCTGGGTTTTCACATTTTACGGTGAAATGCTACTTTTTTATCGACATCTCACTGGGGTGTTTGAGCATTCATTTCTAAGATTTGTTTAAGAAGGGATGGCATGGGTGTAATCCGCATGATGTGTGTTGGGATTGAGGTGCAGGCCCCACAGGGCACAATTTGCGTAAGACACTGGGAGATGTAGCTTCTACATTAGGACTCTGTTTTGGGCGATTGAGTAGACGATCTTGCATATTATTTCTCATGGATCGTAATGGAGTGATCTATTAGATTGTATAGATCCTTATTCACAATATCTTTTAAATGTTGAAACATGAAAGGAATATTAGTGGAAGGTACTGTTGATCTATTTGAATAGAATCCACACCACTGGTCAGCTCCAACTCTTGTGAGAGTGGAGAAGATGTGTGAAGAGATACAGTGGATATTCTGGGACCATTCGACAAGGTGTGTCGGCTAATATATGGTTCTAACCCTCCAGCTTAGGGATGAGTGTCGTGCGCTCGTTGGCTTTCAGAGTAATGTGACGTGTTCTCTAGGAGTACCTTTAAATGTCTAGTGGTACTTTTTCATCCGTTTCGGACCATAAATGGTTAGGTACCTGGCTAGGTAACGATGAGGTGTACCATGTGGTGTGGACCCCACATGTTCAGCGTGACACAAAAAATATTCTACCTCTCATATCTCCTTCTTTTAAAATCAAAATGTGGGATGGGAGTAGCCTATCCAGAGTGTTTCTCTACGTATGATGTAATGGTGACCTCCGTAATGTCTTTCAACATATTATCTGATATGTTCTGAGTTTGGTGCCTTTATGAGGTGTGGCATGATGATGACTGTGATTGAAGTGATATTTTCATAATCACTAGTGAAATATTATCTTGCCCTCTTGGGAAAATGGGTAGTGGAATTCGCCATTTACTTTTTTTGGCTAATGCTATATTGTAGCTATATAGTGGTGTTCGTCGGTTACTCTTTTGGGTTAACCCTCCAACGAGGATGGAAATGGAGTTTTCCGGTAACTCATTCAGGGCTTACCCTCTTGTTAAACTATGCAGTGACGTTCACTGGTTACTCATTTAGGGCTTACCCTCTAACGTAGCTGGGCAGTGAAAATTTTTCGGTTACACTTTGGTGCATAGCTTCTATATGGGTTAGGAAGTTGCATTTTCTAGTGAGTTTTATATGAATATACTCCAACAGGGTTGGATAGTGGATTCACAACATCGTTACACAATCTCTTGACTGTGTGAAATAGTTAAGAGACATGTTTAAAATGACATTATAGTCTTAAGAATGAGGGGATCTTTTACCATGAAGACGGTTCCTTGTGACGAGACCTAAAACTGTACAAGAAAGATAGAACAACCCATTGCAGATAGTATTAATGTATGACGAATGATCCTCTATTACTTTCAAATCAAGAAAAATGTGAGGGATGCTAGGCATCGATGGATTTTACATCTAGGATTATTGGCGTCCCTTTTTCTAGGCTGAGCTAGCGAAATAAAGATGTCCTTACTCTCTCATTTGGGTTCCTTTAGATGAGCATATATATATATATATATTATTTTAGTACCCACTCCTTGGGCTTTGGTTACTCTCTATCAATGATAGGGAATGATACATGAGTTATGCCATGTGGTTTAAGTGTCTAGCTTATCATGGTACGACAAGTCTATTCTCCTACTATAGATAGTGAAGACTTGATGAAAATTTCATCTTCTCCCCATTTCTATCTCCTCTTGTTTGGATGATCTTACTTCACTTATTTGGGGGGTTTAACAATACTCTTATATTGTACCTAGTTCAATATAATGCTTCCCTCTTCATTACCATTCTTGTAGCTACCTTGAGCGTTCATGGCATCCTACTGAGTATTTCTATACTCACACATAAAAGGGATTTTCCCACACTCGATGTGCCCTTGTAGACAGCAGACATGATGATCTTGAAATCAAAGGATCATAGGGATACAGGGTGATTGGACCGCATGAGGTGGTCATAGATTGGGATCCAAGAGAAGGGTTGTCTCAGTTGTTTTACTTTTCCACCGGTTGTTTGGTTGGGGCACTTTTCTGGTCTGAAATGTATTTTTCCCCTTCCCCTTTCAGTTTAATCTTCTGCACTTTTACTAAATAGAGTTAGATATGTATTTTTGGTTTATATATAGCAGTGGTGTATCTTTTTTTCATTTATCTTTTCAATTTTTCATTGATTTGGCTGTGGGTGTGTGTAGGTTCATAGGAAAATTCCTCCCCAGTTTAATTTTGCCTTCAGTGCTTGTCTCCATCCCCTGATCTATAGAGTTGGATTTGGAGTATTTTTGGCTTGAGCCCCGTTATGGGTCAAGTCATGAAAGGTGGCGTTAAAGGTGGTTAGTTCCTTGGTATGTTTTTCGAACGATCCTTAAGAAAAATTAGTTGGATTTTAGTGTAATTGTGTCAATTTGTATTGAGAGAAGCTCTCAGTCCAAGAAGTCCAATGATGGTGCGGTAGCCGATGTAGCCCTTCCCCAGGACCCTGATTACCCGCTTGTTGACTTGGCATACTGTGACACTTGTTGTGGGGAACAATGGTACATGCATTATATTTGATTGATTCTTTTATTGTCCTTCTTGAGTCTTCTCCCCATCGTTTTTGATATATATATATATATATATGCTCATTTGAATACAGTACTCCTTGATCAGATTCAGGATGCTTCCACGATGATATACAGTTAGGATACAAGCTCCGGTTCGTGGTGATGATTCTATGACCAACGATGTCTCAGTTCAAGATTCATTATATAGTTTCCCTTTCTCCAGGTGGACAGGACGCAACACCTCCACCTATTGAGTAAAATTTAATACTACAATCAAAGGATGAAGACGAGTGTATGATGAGGGCTCTATGTGAGTTCCATCATTAGAGACTACGGATTTTCTACCGTTATCCACACCCTCAAGAATTGATGGGGTGGATAGAGTCATTGGTTAACCTCTTAAGGTGTGTTTGGACACCGACATGTTAGATTATGGATTTGAATGCCATTCATTTTCGAAGGAGCAGTTTGGAGTAGGTAGAGCCAGGTTACTCAGATGCACTATGAGTCGGTACTCTCATGGGATGACTTCTAGTTTCTCTTTAGTGAGATGTATTACCCCTCTGGATTATGCTCCATATTATTTCTAACGCAAAAAAAGCTTCAGTGCGGAGTGACAATAGTGGATAAGTACACGACTAGGTTCGCAGACATTACCCAGTACACATTGGACGTGGTCCAGAATGGAAATTTCTAGGCACAAAAGATTGATTTGGGGCTCGGTATAAGAGATTAATTCTAGCATAGGCCCTTGTGCATCGTCACCCATCTCAGGGTGTCAGAGCAGGCACTTCTGTTAGAGAAATTTCAGTCAACGGGGTGCCAGATGGCTGGTTTTGATAGTGGGAACAACTGAGTAGGGACATCTCCTACAGCTAGTAGATGACACATGGCAGGGCCTCGACACAAGAGGCCTCCCCTTGATAAGACTCATGCAAATGTTTTGGGACAACGTAGAGCACCTAGATAGACCAGGGATGACTAGTGTTATGCTTGTGATGGGCGAGGTCACGTGGCGTGAGACTACCTGACTTGATGTGTTGCATTTTCCATGTAGTTTGTAGATGTGCAGCCATGATAGAGGCAGTTTTGTGGTGAATGATCTCTGTGGTGAGGATAGGGTAGTCCCCGGGGAGGTGTTGTTGTCATAATAACAAGAAGAATAGTTGGAGGCGGACGATGTTTCTAGGTCCCTCCACCACCATTTGACGGCCCATGTCAGGCTCAGGGTGTTGGTGGTCAAGGTTTCTAGAAGATACGTGCTATGGATGTCTATAATCATGATGTACATGATATGATAAGAGGTTTGATGTTTTTATTTTTCTACCTTTTTCTGTATAACTAGTTAGACACTACGTGAGGTACTCTATTATTCCAACTCCTTGTTCGTAGAGTTACCGTGGTTGACACGTGGTGTTGGTGAAACCACGTGTCTGTGTTGTTTGATGTTGCAACAGTGATGTGTTTTTGTGATCAGATAAAAACTGTGAGTGAGAGTCAGTACCTCACATAGTGGATAGTACCGATGTGTGGAGGATGAGTCCCTCTGACATGTGTGTTCCTGGTGGGGTTGTGCAATGAAGTGTCGGAGCAGGTATTGGATTTTCAAGTGGAGTCTTACTATTTGACCTCCCTATCCGTGAGGTTACACTAGTGGGTTTGGAAGAGTACATTCTTTGGGGATCAATATCCTTCCAAGAGGGAAAAATATGTGCAGGGTATTCCATGTGCTCTCCGTGTCTAGTCACTTTTGGTTGGGTGATTTTTCACACACCTTGTTCGTTGGTACCTTGTTTGATCAGTGTCAATATTGATAATGTTATCAAGTAAATGTCTAGGGGATGTAAACCCCATAAATAGAACTATGCAGCACACTATGTTGTGATGGTAATTGTAGACTTTTACTTGAGAATGTAGAGACACTATCTTCTGAGAGAGAGCTTTGTGGATTGATCACACCACAAGTCTTACAGGTGTGTCTTCACCAAGAGAGACATGAACCTGAGATGGCATTACTGGTTGATATTCCTGCAATTCTATGACTTCATTGTAGTCTATGCATCGTAATGTGGTTGTGCTGTAGCACATTCCGTTAGTAGAGAGTCCTAGTATTTCTAGGTGGGGGATGTTTCATAGCATTTAGCTTCCCTGTTGTTGATCTTATTGGAGGTGTATGGTAAAACATTTCATCATTCAATGGTTTTGACTATTTATCTTATCGAAAGTGTAAGAGAGTCTCAATTGTGATTCATTGACTATAAAATCTTATGTGACCAGATATCCAATGGTGTTTCACCAGGGGAATATTTTTAAAGAAGGAATCACAATACCATGTTCTAGGAACAAACCATGATTCCTATCATGACGTGGAATATAAAGATTCATCCAGGGAAGTCCCCCAAGTTACTTCAGGACATTCATTATCATGCAAGAGACAGTGAGGATTCCTACTTCCTTTCCCTACACTCCTAGTAGTAGGATCAGATTCAGAACGTCTTCCACATGTCACATGTGATGAGATATGTGTGAGTTTCTTAGCCTGGCATCAAAATTATATGACCTTATGAGTACAGACAATCCCATTGGATAGGTTGTTGTGGATGTGTTGTGTGGTGAAGGTTTTCTTGGGGGCGGGAGAGCCCGGTGTGAGAACAGTATCCTATGTTTTTTTTCATTGGTTTTATTTTTGGGGATTAAAAGAATGGAAGAAGGAATGATGAGAAGACCCATTTTTTCGGCGTAAGACTTTGGAATATTTATACATATATCTACTGAGCTAGGTGGTGAGAGGGTGTGCAATTCTAATGCCTGGTGTGCCTGGAATAAATTATACAAAAATATTATGTGCATTTGTACTATTCAAAAAACAAAAATGGGAAATCTCTTAAATAGTCGATCAGATCAGAAATATGAGACCACATTTGGGTCTAAAATGTGATGATTACCCTCGGTGTGAAATAAGTAATGTGGGAATTGGATTTTCGTACCCCTCACTCATAAGTTACAAGTAAATGGATGAATTGATTTATTAATTCATTCATTTAAAAGCTCAAATATATACAAATATCATATGGAAACTATAATCAGAAATATGAGTCCACGGTTGAGTTCCGAACATGTTGTTTTCCCTAGGAGGGGTATAATCTTTGTCAGCACATGGCTGATATGAGAAAATTCACCTAGGGGAAAATTGTCATTTTGGAATAACAAATTAGTGATTTTTTTCCCTTGCATTCTTTTTTAATGACTTTCATACGATGTCTTGGAATGCAAATCAAATACTTTCATTGAGTTCGAAATGGATCATTTTACATAGACATGATATAAAATGAGTGGGCACAGAGGTTTCAGAATCAGTGACCATCGACAGAGTTTTATAGTTTTTATATATTTTCATCTAAGAGTTGGAAATAAAGGAATGACCATTATTACCATTCTCTCTCTCCTCTCTCTCTCTATCTCCCACTCTCTCTCAACCATTCTTTGGAGTTCTTATATGTTAATCTATGGATCAAGGAGTGAACTCCGCCAGATTGATGTGGGATTGTAGCGAGCATATCACCAATGAAAAATTGGAAGATCGAGGTATGGTTCTTGTTAATTTTCCCACCATCGTTGATTTATTGAGTTTTCATCAAATTTTTCATTTAAAATTTGATAATTTGATAATAAGGATGATGGATAAACGAACATAAATATCCTATGAGCCCTGTTCTAAATCTCGTTCTTGAGCATTATTTTTCCAAAATGTTGGACGCACCAACACCATGACAGATTGATGAGAGAGGGGCGGCCCTTTGATGTTCCGGCGCTGAGGATGCCAAATCTACCATTGGATTCGAAATCGGACCTCTAGATAGGTTTATGTGGTCCATGGAATGTACCAATTGAGCATTTCTTCCACCGGTGGGTGGTATCAGTCATGAGCAGACTGCAGTGGTGTGTCGCACAACAGATTATAGGAAGATAGGTCTGGGGCTCATGCAGTGTGCGGAATGCCGGAGCAGCCGGGAGCACAACGCTCATGAAAGGCCAGGGAGTGGTTGAGCGGAGGAGTGACTGTGACTTCGGCACTATGCAGCTAGGTAAGTTCGAGGATTCCAATGGAGACTGTGAAGTTGAGCGGAGTGGGTCGGGGCCGATGAAAACACGACGTAGTGTCTTCGGCCTGTCATACTCTGGTGGGAGCCCTTAGACGCTAACCTCGAGGAGTGGTAGGTGCAAGACCTTCCTTCTTCAGTTCCGTAGTGAACGCAGAGACACCATCCACCATGGAAGTTCTATTCAAGAAAACCGGGCCATGTGGCCTAGTGGAGGTAGAGGAGGCCAGACCCGCGGATGGGCTAGTCGGGATAGCCCGGTCCATTTGGGCCCCTATTCGTTAAAGGAAAACATCTTCTAAATGGCTATTCCATTTGAGGTTTTCTATGTTTCCACATGTCCGACTCATCAAGACAGACATTTTGAATTGGGTTTCATGGATTTTTTTCTCTTTTCCTGAAGGAGGGTAGCTCAAAACATTCTTTTTAGTAATTATAAAATATCGATTATTATTTTTAATGGGCTTATATCTTGTATTGGATGTCCATTGGACGAGAGGTTCGAGGCGCTGTGACCTCAGAGTTGAGGTGGTCCTTCCAATGTTGTATTGGGACCTTTTCGGTTAGGTTTCGTCACTCGGTGGAATGAAACACCTAATTTCTAATAATAATAAATTAATTATAGTTATTATTTTGTGATTCTTGTATCAGACCTAACTCCTTTTTGGGATGTCAGATTGATGTGCAGTGGAAATCACATGATCCTAGTACTTTTACGAAAAAAATTGACGCTTTCCGATGTGTTTGGGTTGGAGACATGGTGCGGGCCCCATAGGGCCTGGTTCGCATGTTTTACAGTGAAATGCCACTTTTTCACCCAATATCCATTTGGGGTGTTCGAGCACCCATTTCTAAGTTTTTTTTTCGGTACGGATCATAATTTCCCAATCTGAGTGATGTGTTTCGAGATCACGGTGTGGGCCCCACATTGCACTATTTGCGTATGACTATGGGAGATGTAGCTTCTATATCGAGAGTCAGTTTTGGATGAGTGAGTAGTCGATATTGTGTGTTTTATCAAAAGGATCATGAATGTGTGATCCATTTGGTTGTGTGGGGCCTTATTCACAATCTATTTTTAAAATTGGAAACATGATGTGAATATCAGTGGAAGATTCTTTTGACATCTAGGAAGAGAATCCAAAGCGTAGGTCAGCTCATACTCTTGTGAGAGAGGGGATGATGTGTGAAGTGAAACAGTCACTTTTTTGGGGTAGTTCGAGGAGGGGTGTTTGCTAATCTATGGTTCGGACCCTCTAACTTAGCGATAAGTGTCGTGCACTCATCAGCATTTGGACTAATGTGACATGTGCTCTTGGAGTACATTGACATGCGTAGTGGTACCTGTTCACCATTTTGGGACCAATAAATGGTTATGTACATGACCACATGATGGGGAGGGGTCACCTATTGCGTGGACCCTACACACACTGCGTACCACTACGAATCTTCTACCTCTCATATCTCTTTCCTCTAAACTCAGATTGTAGACTACGAGTACCCTATCTAGTGTGTTTCTCTGCATTCAACATGATGGTGCCCTACATTGTGTATTTTGTGATATGATGTGAGATTTTCCACGTGCGGTGCCTATCAGAGTTGATGATTGATGATGACAGTGATGGGATTATGGTTTTCAAAATCACCAGAGCAATCCCAGATTACCCTCTAGTGTAGATGGGCAGTGGCGTTCTCCATTTACTCTTTTACGATTGTCCTCTAGTGTAGTTGGGTAGTGGAATTATCTAGTTACTCTTTTCGGATTACCCTCTTGTGAGTATGGGCAGTGGCGTTCACCGGTTACTCTTTTAGGTCTTACCTTCATGCACAACTATGAAGTGGAATTCGTTGGATAATCTTTGAGTGTTGACCCTCTAGCGTAGCTTGGTAGTGGAGTTTTCCTGCTACTCTTTTGGGATTACCCTCCAGATGGGATGGCCAGTGGAATTTTCCAATGAAATTTGTAAGTATATCCACTATCATGACTAGATAGTGGATTCACGACGTCATGACATGATCTCCAAACAATGTTGTATAGTGACGAGAAGTGTTTGACGTGAATTTGGAATCTCAAGAGTGAAGGGATATTTTCCGAAAAAGATGCATCCCTTTGACATGACGTAAAATATTTGATGCGAGACAGAACAACCAATAGTGGATAGTATCAAGGTGTGGTGAATGAGCCCCTTTGACTTGCAGTTCAGGGAAGATGAGAGGGATGCTGGGTATCGATGGTTTTTACTTCTAAGACTATTGGATACTCTTTTTTTGGGCCGATCTAGTGATATGGAGATCCCATTACTCTCTCTTTTGGGATCCTTTATTTGGGCGCATATATATATATATATATCATATTGTAGTACCCACTCCGTGGTCATTGGTTACACTCTTTCCAGGAGAGACGAAGTCACGCATGATATGCCACGTGGTTTCCGTGTCCAGCTTCTCAATGTAGGATGAATCAACTCTCCTACTATAGGTTGCAATGACTTGACGATAACTACATCTTCTCACCATTTCTAGCTTCTCATGTTTTGTATGAGCTTACTTCACTTCATTGATGGGTTTAGCTACCCTCTTTTACTGTACCTTGTTCTTTTTATTTCTTCCCTCTTTAGTACCTTAATTTTTGCTACCTTGATCATTCGATGCATCCTTGTGAGAATTTTCATACTCCCCCCAACATTGGATTTGACCACACTCGATTTTCCATTGAAAATGTTGGAGAGGTTGATCATGAATTCAGCGGAGCATATGGATATGAGGTTCTTGGACCACATGCGGTGGTCGTATATTGGGATCCAAGAGTGGTGCTCCCTCACCTGTTTTACATTTCCCCTTGTTGTCGGGTTGTGGATGTTTTCTATTTGGGCGTTCATTTTTCCACTTCCACTTTCAGTTTTATTTTATGTATATGTACTGATTATAGATCGATTCATATTTTGGGTTCACATATAGAAGTGTTGTATCTATTTTTCCATTCGCTCTACATTTTTTCATTGAGTTTGTTGCTTGTGTGTTTAGAGGTTCATAATAAATGGCCTCCTTGTGTTTCTTGTGCCTTTGGTTCCAGTTACCTAAAAATGTACTATAGAGGTGTTCTTTGGGTAGTTGCGGCTCGAGCCCCGGTACAGGTCATGTCATGACACGAGATGTGTTAATTTATCACATTCAAGGATTACAGGCTTTGAATTTCTATTACCATCTTTCGTTATTCTCATGAAACCATTTTGATTATTGAAACAGAATATGATATATGTATTATAACCTGTTTAATGTTCTGGAATTCTTTTGTACCTATTATAGTAATTTACAAATCAAAATGATTTCATTGTGATCATGTACTGCCAATGAACCCAAAGAGTTGTCCTTAAGGTATTATGTAATGATTCATCTTCACTTCTAATAAGAAAATGAATTTCAAAAACCATGTAATCTTACGGTTGTTCACTAAAAACATTCACCTTATTTTTTGGACAACCATTATAATTCAAAATTCTTATCTTTACATGAATATAATTTAACCGATCATAAAAACCAATGAAGAAAACACTCCAAAACAATGAAATAGGATCTCTAAACCTACCAAAATCCCCTGAACAAAACTAATAAGGTTGTGATAAATTAATTAAATGTGGATGAGGTTTTGGATTCATTAATTAATAAACTTATATTTTTATTATTCAAGCCTTTAAGATCATGTTAGGAACACCAACAGACTTAATGAAATGGTTTTCTACTTAAATATCCATTTTCATTTCAGTTACTCAAAAGGTCTATTCAACTCAATTATATTCATATTTTTCCATATGTACATTCTATATACTCATTGATAATGTTATATATATGTGTACCAACATGAATCATAATTTCATTTATGGTTTGTTATATGTTTTATAAGGATCTTTTTCCACGTCGGTTGTGGCGCGGTGGTGAAGGTATGTGGCCAAAACACGCCTTTACTTGGGAGGTTCAGGGTTGAAATCCTAGGAGTCTGATTTCATAACGAGCCTCTCTCCTAGAATCCAACTATATTTCTTGTCATATATACTTGAATGGGCATAGAAAATTTGGCACATCCCACTTTTCTAACTAATCACTTTGATGAACCATTGCCAACAGGTCCATTAAACTTCTGGACACTCTTTTATCATAGTTGGAAATGACTCTTTCCCTGTATGGGGATCTACCTTCAGGAAGTGTCCTCTTGGTGGGGGAGGGGGACCACTTTTACGTGATTAGAAAATTCCAAACATTGATATTCTCTTTTTCCTAAGGATAATAAATGATCTTTTAAAAATTCTTCCTAGAATGCAGCCCGATTCATGTTATTTTCGCAAATGCTTACCTATTTTCAAAGGCACACTATATTATATTTTTTCCAAACAAATATCTCTATAATATCACAAATATTATTATAAAAATACTATATTACTTCACTTCTTGTTTTATATAATGATTGGTTTTCAAATTAACTCTTCTTTTCAAAGTAAAAGAGTATTTATATTAAGAATTACTCTATAATTTATAATGTCTATCCTCTTCATTTTATGAAACTCTTATTGATTCTAATGTATTAATGGGGCTAATATTTTATGATATACCATACCATACTTAATTTATTGTCTTATGATCTATTTGATTGTGGATATTCTAACTTAAACCCAATCACCAATTTACTCTGAATGGTTAGTGATTATGGTTAATGTTTTGGGAAAGTTATTTACATTTCATATATTAGAATAAATATTAGTTTATATGTTGTCAATTTTTATCCCTATTAATATGAGGATTTAATTGGACATATTATGGTCGGGTGGGGGATTCTATAACCCCCCAGTACATTAGTTGGTCTCATGAGAAAAACTATAGTCCTGGCACATTGCCTTAACAAAATGGATATTTATAGTATTGGAAAATGACCTTGAGGGTACGTTTATGATGTCCCTCATTTTTAATTCCCTAATTATAAAACTTCTCATTGATAATTAAGGTGGTTATTATACTAGTAGAATATATATGATTATGTTTTAGGATGTAATTATTTATTCATCTCTTATTACTTCCATATTATGTTCATGTTCAATGTTTTTAAAGCAATGTGTTTTTTAACTAATTCCCCATGTCGGTGGTTTATGTTTATAATATCGTACACTATGTTTCATACCTTTACTGAGCATTTAATATCAAGCATTTATTATATTTCACTTTTCCCTAGACATGAAGAGGTATATTATGAATGAGATACATAAATAACCTTGGAGTTATGGATGACATCAATGAGGTTTCTATGTTGTATTTATTTTCAAGTTTTATTTTTTTAACTCATGTGTGTATTAGTTTCCAAAGCTGCTATACAATTTGGCCCTTCGCGGAGTATATTCCTTGTTTATATGCCAATGTAAGTAAAAAACGCACCATCTCCGAGAAGCTGTGTTCAAGTCCGCACATTTTTATTATATTCATTTAGTTTCTATATTAAATTTTTAATAATTGGTAAAAAATGATTTGAAATTTATATTTTCATAATTTAGTTAATATTTTTCATTACTAATAATTTAATGAATATTTTTCATCCCATTACGTTAAATAATATTTTTTAAATAATATTTTTTTATAAAACTCAGTTTTGCATCTAATGCATGCCATTGAAGAAACTATTTGTTGTGTGTGATGCACACTAACAAAATATCATGTAAATTTCAATATATGTGATAGATTTAATTTATTTAAAATACTAATTATATGTTCATGTCTTAGTGTATTACATTCTCTAATGCGCTTGGTGATGTGTATGACATATGCAATCTACAATATTGTTCTTTTTTAGAATTTTAGGGATTTATAGTTTCATTATATTATTTTATATTATACACATAGAAAATATAGATAATCCACTGAATAAGTTATCAATATATAATTTTACATTAATCATCAATAAAATAATTACAAACATTTGAACAGAAATAATTTAAATTAGAAAAGTTAAATTAAGAAAATATGAGTCACTCTATTGTAACATCCCAAGTAAGTAATGAATAATAGATATTTTTATCTATGTCTATTAATTATTAAGATAGTTTTATAGAGGCTTAAAATGAAAATAAATACAATCTTATGGATGGAATACACTAATATTCTTAAAAGATTGTTTTACTGCCTTTTGATGGAAAACCATTTTCGAATCTATATTTTGATAATTTTATAAACTATGTTTGTCAAAATAAACTTATCCTTTTTGATTGGGACATCAAAATTTACCTTGTGTGAATTTTTGGTATTTTTCTGACAATGTTCATTTTTTAATGAATAGTGAAAAATACTGCATTTTACATCAAAACAGCTTTTTAAATTAATTTATTTATATGATTAGATTATGTTTTTAATTGGTTATGAAGTGAAATTAGAATATATTTTTACCATTTTATCCAATGGTGGTCATTGGAATCAATTTCACTTTGAAATTAGACTTAAAGTGGTGTCAATCTTTTGATAGTTATTGTTTTGTAAAAACACGCTATTTGCTCTGGCAGCGGGAATGAATTATTAAATTAATTAATGTGACTTATATGATTTGAATTTTTGTAAAATAGACTTCAGTTTTTAATTTGGAATATCAAATATAGCTTAGGGTGAATTTTTGGTAATTTTCTGAAAAACTTCAATTTTTGATGAATAGTGAATCCACTAAATGGTAATCAAGCAAACTGATTTTTCAGTTAAATGAAAGTTTACCACTAATGTGTATTGAATTTTGAAAATACTACATACATGGTTGTCATTAATATGTAAAATGTGGTTCAATGAGATTATAATAATTTTTGGTGAATAGTAACTTATTAAGTTCTTAATCGCGATTAGTGGTAATTAGGGTAGTTTAAGGTATAAATAATGCTTTAATAATTGGAAATGACCTAGACACATGTCCCAACCTTATTGGTTGTGTCATGGCCGACCAAGAAAATCCATGGGTCAACTTTTGGACCCCATGGAGACACTTTGGTTTGGAAATGACATAAATAACTTTTTATTAAATGTTAAAGTAAAAATGACACAAACATAATATGTTTTACGAAAACAATTTTTACATGGGGTTATAAATATCAGATATTTGATTATAAATAGTCATTGGAAAGCTACAAATATTTCCTACATCATAGTATTTTTTTTATGATTTTTAGACATTAAATAAAATTAATTATTTATGACATAATCATGATGAAGCGATGACATCATTATTTGACGATTTAAATAAAATGGAAAGATAATGTAAAATCTATAAACTACACATGTCCAAAACTTAATGGATGAGTGGATTTCGAAGCGTTATCACCTTATCCACGAATTATATCAATGTGGGACCTTTTGAAACCGAAACACATTTTCAAATAAATTAATATTTCTTTACTTTCCAAAAGTGCCCCTCCTCTCCTCTTATAAAAGGCCCCCACCTCTACCTCATTCCACACACACCTCAAGCCTTTGGCTCAGCCAACCCCTGCCCATTTACTCTCTCCACATACCTCTCCTCATCCTAGAGGATTCCCTTTGGGTAGAATCCTTTCAAAGGAAGCCTTTAGGCTCAAATCAAAAGGAGTTACACTTTTAAAGGTAATTCATTCTCTCATGTTCATTTGTTTTATTTTGCTTCTCCAACCCCATAAACTCTTTTTATTTATTTCTTTTGTAACAAAACCAGTATATTCAATATACTAGGATGTTTTTATAAGATCTATTTGAGCTACACTCGCACACAACTACATCAAATGGTTAAAGAACATACGGTTTCTGTGGATGGCGAAATTCTGCCTCCCGAAATGATGATTGTTCAATACTAATTTAACACCTTCAATGGTGGCCATTATGATGTCACTATTTTTATATATGATATATAATATGTTTATGTTTTCCTTAAGCTTCTGTTTTTTTCATTTTGGGAATACCTTTATGGTTCCCATTATGGGTAAACACGATATCTTCATTTTAGGAAGTGCGGACTACCGCCCCCTCAAAGTGACTTGATTCGTTAAATACCATATGTGGGACATATAAAGTATGGAACTATGATATTATATATGATATTATACTGGAATTATAATATACCTTTATATCATTATGATTCCATTCTATAAAATATGAAATAGAAATGAAAGTAGCGTTCATGCGTACGTACGGCTTACCGTCTCCATGAACGGTGCATTTCATTTCTTACCTCTAAATGATTATGCAATATTATAAATGCATGTATGTACTGGATATATATGACATATATGATATCTACATAATGAATACAATTCTTTATATAATGAAACTTTGACCAAATTAACAACATGTAAGTGTAAGAAGTCTATTTTTGACTTAAGAGCCAAATACCGACAAAATGAACATTATTAACTTAACTGATTACATGATGTTCATA
Source organism: Viscum album (assembly GCA_963277665.1). NCBI lineage: Eukaryota > Viridiplantae > Streptophyta > Magnoliopsida > Santalales > Viscaceae > Viscum > Viscum album. Next base: position 461,938,205 of record OY728137.1, on the reverse strand, counting down.
ACATGGTATAAAAGGAATAATGATCTTGAAAAAGATTCATAATAAAGTAGAGATTAACTCAAGTTTATTATTCAGGAGATTAAAGAACGGTCGGGTCAAGTCGGATACGAGGTATGGGACTTCGTCTCAATCTCCTTTCATTGAGGCATATTTTTTTTATACACAACCTTCTTTTATACGGTGTATAATCCCCTTTTACTTTGATGTTTATTCAAAAGTAATCTTTTTTATACGAAGCGTTTACTAAACGACAAAAGGGAATGTTTTTGTCGTACGTATGCGGCGACAACGACTTCTCCGCCGTCGTGACCGTTATTTGAGTTTCGGCTTCCTCTACATGCAATACCTTCTTTTTAAAAGAAAAATAAATACCATGTTTTACTTTTCTTTTATTTTAGTATTAAAAATGGTTTTCATAATGTTTTTATATCAATGTGTTGTATTGATATCTCGTGATTGAAATGTGGAAATTTTATGTTACCTTTATGCATGTTTTATGTGATATGATTATGTTATGGTTCTTGGGAATTATTATGAAGACGGGTGGTTCTGTGATAAACTAAGGGCGGGTGAGCCCGTTATAGCTCTCCAATGCATTGGGTAACGCGAAGGAGTGAAACGTTAAGGTTTCTCCGAAGAGATTTTAGGGAATATACTGTGATGTGTATTCCAAACGTAACAAAGAGGGTTACTCCCTACGTAAGAATGTTATGAATGCCTCAAGTTACCTTTATGTATTATGATTTCTATGATTTATTCATGATTTTATGAGGTATGATAAAGTGCCTATGTTTTATGGGTAAAGTATGATTTCATTCTTATGTATATATGAACTCATGTTTCCCTTCCATGTTTTTTATAACCCATACTAAGTTTTTATGCTCATCTCAAGTTTTTGAAATGTTTTTCACAGGTCAAGGGAAAGGTACATGATAAGATGATAGAGTCAAGGATGTGTCAAAAAATAATCCATGTTTTTTTTAAATGTGTTCCATTGATTGGAATGAAGAATACTATCTTTATGTAACCACTTTGGTTATATGTGGAATGTAATGCAAGTTTTATGATCTAATTCTCTAAAACTCTAAACCTGAAAAGATCCTCAACGTGTAATCTTGTAATAACTCAAGATTAAGTATGGTTTAAGGCTGGGGCCTTATAGTTGGTATCAAAGGTTGGTTTAGATAACTTTAGGAGTTATAATTCTATTAAATGATTATCCAAAAATATTTTTTTTTCGAAATGATATAGCATTTAAAGATTACCATGTTTCTTCATCTAAGACATGTTTGTTCAGATAGGTTTTCCGTAGAGGAACATGTCAGTGGTGGAACATTTCATGAGGCATCATCCACCATCATTCAGAAGATCATCTGACCATGTGCTAGCTGAAGGGTGGATTAAAGCACTGGAGAATATTTTTTATGTCATGGGGTGTTCAGACAGTCAAAATGTTAGTCTTTCTATTTACCGTTTGGAGGGTGAAGCAGATCAGTGGTGGTCTATGGTTAAAAATATCAGGTACGCCGATGAGATTGATGCTCTTGACTGAGATGAATTCAAAGGTATGTTTCTTGAGAAGTATTTTCCTAAGGCTGTTCGACTTAGGATGGAAAAGCAATTCTTGGAATTGAGGCAAGAGGAAGACTCAGTGGATGCCTATGAAGAAAGGTTCACTCTATTGGCAAGGTGTGCTCCAAATTTTATCCGGGACCTTGATAGTAAAATAAATCGTTTTTACTCAGGATTAAAGCCAAAATATCGAAGGGCATTAGCTTCTCGTGAGTTTAAAATTTATGAAAAGCTTGTTCGATGTGCTGAGAAGGTGGAAATGGAGTTTGTCGATGACCAAGTGTTCTATAACAACCAGCAGAAGAAGAGACCAAGGTGGCAGGAGAAAGGTAAGAATTCTTCAAAAAAGTCTGATGGTAAGAGAACTAAGTTTCCAGTTTGTGATAAATGTGGCAAAAGGCATGCTGGGGAATGTCTTCTGAATTCTAGAAAGTGCTACCGATGTGGTAAGATGGGATATAAGGCTCGTGATTGCACTGAAAAGGATCAAGGTGAAGGTAAGAACAAATTTTATTTACAGTTAGTGAAATGTTATAAGTGCAATGAGATGGGTCACTATGCAAACGAGTGTCCGACAAAGAGCTTAAGTGATGGGAAGCAGTTACACTACAAGCAGAAAGGGGTCGTGAAATCCTTTGCAACTACTTCAGAAGATGTCAGGCCATCAAATGAAGTTGTATCAGGTACTTTGTTTGTTTTTTCAGATTATGCCAGTGTGTTGTTTGATTCAGGGTCTACACATTCTTTCATCTCTGAAAACTTTTCTAGTAAAATGGGAATACAATCTCAAGAAATGACTCCTGAACTTTTGGTAAAAACACCTGGGGGGAATGTTGAGGCAAAAAGAATTTATAAGAATCTTCCTATCCTTATCTGTGGAAAGAACCTACTTGCAAACCTCATTGTTCTACCTCTAGTAGTGTTTGATGTTATCCTGGGTATGGATTTGCTCTCTATTTACCATGCTAAGATTGACTGAAGAGCTAAAGAAGTTTCTTTTCAGAAAGACTTTCAGTTTGTTTAGAAGAATGAACCCTTACTTTTGATAACATATCAAGAGGCTGAGAAACTTGTGAAAGATGGAAATGAATGTTACCTTGCACACGTCGTTGAAAATAAAGGAACTGTTCAGATTAATGATGTGCCAGTGGTAAATGAGTATCCTGATGTTTTCCCTGATGAGTTGCCTGGAATAATACAAGATCAGGAAGTTGAGTTTACTGTTGACTTAGTTCCTGATGCTAAGCCAATTTCAAAACCCCCTTATCGAATGGCACAAATTGAACTTTTAGAGTTGAAGGAGCAATTCTATGATTTATTAGAGAAAGGTTTCATTAGACCTAGCACATCACCATGGGGTGCTCCTGTTTTATTTGTTAAAAAGAAAGATGTTTCTATGAGACTTTGCATTGATTATAGAGCCTTGAATAATATCACTGTTAAGAACAAATATCCTTTGCCTCATATCGATGATTTGTTTGATCAGCTCCAGGGAGCTCAGTTTTTTTCAAAGATTGACTTGAGATCGGGGTACCATCAGCTGAAGGTAAAGGAGGCAGATATTCATAAGACCGCGTTTCGTACGAGATATGGACATTATGAATTTTTAGTAATGCCTTTTGGGCTAACCAATGCACCTGCTATATTCATGGACTTAATGAATATAATTTTCCATGAGTTCTTGGATAAGTTTGTGGTGGTTTTCATTGATGATATTTTGGTGTTTTTTAAAAGTAAAGAGGAGCATGAAAAACATTTAAGGGTTATCTTGCAAACCTTAAAAGAAAAGAAAGTGTATGGGAAATTCAGGAAGTGTGAGTTTTGGTTGCAACAAATTTCTTTCCTTGGTCACATTGTTTCTAAAGACGGAATAGATGTTGATCCTGCAAAAACAAAATTTGTGGAAGAATGGAAAAGACCCACAAATGTAACCGATATTCGTAGCTTTCTTTGTTTGGCGGGCTATTACCGAAGGTTTGTTAGAAATTTTTCACGGTTATCTAGTCCAATGACTAAGCTAACTCGGAAGGGTGTTAAGTTTATCTGGACAAAAGAATGTGATAATTTTTTTCAGGAATTAAAAAGAAGATTGGTGAATGCTCCAGGTTTGACACTACCTTCCAGGAATGGTGAGTTTGTTATATACAGTGATGCTTCATTGAAAGGACTTGTTTGCGTCCTAATGCAGAATGATCAGGTAATTGCTTATGCTTCACGGCAGTTGAAAACTCATGAGGTAAATTACCCTACACATGATTTGGAATTAGCTGTTTTTGTTTTTGCTTTAAAAATTTGGAGGCATCATTTGTATGGTGTAAAGTGTGAAATATATACCGATCACAAAAGTTTAAAGTATATATTCACTCAGAAAGAGTTAAACATGAGACAAAGGATATGGCTGGAATTAATCAAAGATTATGATTGTACAATTCATTACCATCCGGGAAAAGCAAATAAAGTGGCTGATGCTTTGAGTCGAAAAAGTAATTCTTCATTAACAATGTTGCGTTTGGAACATGATCCTTTGCTTAACGATTTGATGAACATTGGCATAGAAGTTGTTGGTGCAGGAAGTCCTTCTGTTTTGTTTCAGGTATCAGTGAGATCTTCTCTATCATATAGAATGAAGCAAGCACAGAATCAAGACAGTGAGTTGCAGAAAAAGGTAGAGCTGGTTCAGAAAGGTAAGTTGCCTGAATTCAACATTGATAGTGATTGTGTTTTGAGATTTGGGAAGAGATTGTGTGTGCCTTGTGATTCACAGTTGAAGAGAGAGTTGTTGTGTGAAGCTCATAGTTCTCCGTTTTCAGTTCATCCGGGCAGTACTAAGATGTATAGAGATCTGCGGGAGTATTACTGGTGGGATGGAATGAAAAGAGATATTGCTGATTTTACTGTGAAGTGTTTGACTTGTCAGCAGGTTAAAGAAGAGCGGCAGTTACCGAAGGGGATGCTTCAGCCTTTACCAGTGCCAGAGTGGAAATGGGAGAATATATCCATGAACTTTGTTGTTGGATTACCGAAGACATCTCGAGGTAATAATGCAATCTGGGTTATTGTTGATCGCTTGACCAAATCTTCTCATTTCCTTGCTATACGAGATACTTTCTCTCTTGATCAACATTCCCATTTATATCTTAAAGAGATAGTCAGGTTACATGGAGTTCCTCTCTCCATTGTATCGGATCGTGATCCCAGGTTTACTTCTAACTTTTGGAAAGGCCTTCAGAAGTCGTTGGGTACTGAATTAAATTTTAGTACAGCTTTTCATCCTCAATCAGATGGGGAGTCAGAACGAAAAATTCAGACATTGGAGGATATGCTACGAGCTTGTTCTATGGATTATCAGGGAAGTTGGGAGCAACATCTTTCTTTGGTTGAGTTTTCTTATAATAACAGTTTTCATTCCAGTATACAGATGGCACCATTTGAGGCATTATATGGGAAGCGGTGTCGAACTCCGGCATTTTGGAATGAAGTGGGATGAAAGGAAGCTGATGGGACCAAAATTGGTAGAAGAGATGGCAGAAAAAGATCAGTTGATTCAGAAACACATGAGAACAGCTCAGAGCAGGCAGAAGAGTTATGCGGATAACCGGAGGAAAGATCTATCTTTCGAGGTAGGTGATCATGTTTTTCTCAAGGTTTCTCCTTGGAAAAGCGTGATGAGATTTGGTAAGAAAGGAAAGCTAAGTCCAAGGTTCATTGGACCATACGAAATTTTGGAGAGAGTTGGATCAGTTTCATAACGAGTGGCTTTACCTCCGAGTTTATCTCAGGTACACAATGTTTTTCACGTTTCGATGTTGAGAAAGTATATGCCAGATCCATCTCATGTTTTGAGCCCAGAGGTAGTTCAGCTGGAAGAAAACCTATCTTATGAGGAACATGCAGTCCAGATTCTTGACCACAGGGAGCAAGTGTTACGGAATAAGGTGATTCATCAGGTAAAGGTTTTGTGGAAAAACCACATGATTGAAGAGGCAACATGGGAATCTGAAAATGCAATAAGGGATAAGTACCCCTATTTATTCGATAAGTAAATAAATTGCGGGGACACAATTTTCTAAAGGGGGGAAGGATGTAACATCCCATGTAAGTAATGAATAATAGATATTTTTATCTATGTCTATTAATTATTAAGATAGTGTTATAGAGGCTTAAAATGAAAATAAATACAATCTTATGCATGGAATACACTAATATTCTTAAAACATTGTTTTACTTCCTTTTGATGGCAAAACATTTTTGAATCTATATTTTGACAATTTTATAAACTATTTTTGTCAAAATAAACTTATCCTTTATGATTGGGACATCAAAATTTACCTTGTGTGAATTTTTGGTATTTTTCTGACAATGTTCATTTTTTAATGAATAGTGAAAAATACTGCATTTTACATCAAAACTTCTTTTTAATCTAATTTATTTATATGAATAGATTATGTTTTGAATCGGTTTTGAAGTTAAATTAGAATATATTTTTACCATTTTATCCAATGGTCGTCATTGGAATCAATTTCACTTTGAAATTAGACTTAAACTGGTGTCAATATTTTGATACTTATTGTTTCGTAAAAACACGCTATTTTCTCTAGCAGCGGGAATTAATTATTAAATTAATTAATGTGACTTATATGATTTGAATTTTGTAAAATAGAATTCATTTTTGAATTTGGAATATCAAATATAGCTTAGGGTGAATTTTTGGTAATTTTCTGAAAAACATCAATTTTTGATGAATATTGAAACCACTAAGTGGTAATCAAGCAAACTGATTTTTCAGTTAAATGAAATTTTACCACTAATGTGTATTTAATTTTGAAAATCCGACATACATGGTTGTCATTAATAAGTAAAATGTGGTTCAATGAGATTATAATAATTTTTTTTGAATAGTAACTTATTAAGTTCTTAATCGCGATTATTCGTAATTAGGGTAGTTTAAGGTATAAATAATGATTTAATAATAGGAAATGACATAGACACATGTCCCAACCTTATTTTTTGTGTCATGGCCGACCAATACAAGCCATGGGTCAACTTGGGGACCCCATGGAGACACTTTGGTTTGGAAATGACATAAATAACTTTTTATTAAATGTTAAAGTAAAAATGACACAAACATAATATTTTTTACGAAAACAATTTTTACATGGGGTTATAAAGATCAGATATTTGATTATAAATAGTAATTGTAAATCCTACAAGATTTCCTACATCATAGTATTTTTTTTATGATTTTTAGACATTAAATAAATTAACTTATTTATGACATAATCATGATGCAGCGATGACATCATTATTTGACGATTTAAATAAAATGGAAAGATAATATAAAATCTATAAGCTACACATGCCCAAAACTTATTGGATGAGTGGATTTCGAAGACTTATCACCATATCCATGAATTATATCAATGTGGGACCTTTTGAAACCGAAACACATTTTCAAATAAAGTATTATTTCTTTACTTTCCAAAAGTGCCCCTCCTCTCCTCTTATAAAAGGCCCCCACCTCTACCTCATTTCACACACACCTCAAGCCTTTGGCTCGGCCAACCCCTGCCCATTTACTCTCTCCACATCCCTCTCCTCATCCTAGAGGATTCCCTTTGGGCATAATCCTTTCAAAGGAAGCCTTTAGGATCAAATCAAAAGGAGTTACACTTTTAAAGTTAATTCATTCTCTCATGTTCATTTGTTTTATTTTGCTTCTCCAACCCCCTAAACTCTTTTTATTTACTTCTTTTGTAACAAAAACAGTATATTAAATATACTAGGATGTTGTTGTAAGATTTATTTGAGCTACACTCTCACACAACTACATCAAATGGTTAAAGAACATACGGTTTCCGTGGATGGAGAAATTATGCCTCCCGAAACGATGATTGTTCCATACTCATTTAACACCTTCAAAGGTGTCCATTATAATGTAACTATTTTTATATATGATATATAATATGTTTATGTTTTCCTTAGGCTTCTGTTTTTTTCATTTTGGGCATACCTTTATGGTTCCCATTATGGGTAAACACGATATCTTCATTTTAGGAAGTGCGGACTACCGCCCCCTCAAAGTGATTTGATTCATTAAATACCATATGTGGGACATATAAAGGATGTAAATATGATATTATATATGATATTATACTGGCATTATAATATACCTTTATATCATTATGATTCCATTCTATAAAATACGAAATAGAAATGAAAGTAGCATCCATGCGTACGTACGGCTTACCGTCTCCATGAACGGTGCATTTCATTTCTTACCTCTAAATGATAATGTAATATTATAAATGCATGTATGTACTGGATATATATGACATATATGATATATACATCATGAATACGATTCTGTATATAATGAACCTTTGACCAAATTAACAACATGTAAGTGTAAGAAGTCTATTTTTGACTTAAGAACCAAATACCGACAAAATGAACATTATTAACTTAACTGATTACATGATGTTCATAACATGGTATAAAAGGAATAATGAACATGAAAAAGATTCATAAGAAAGTAGATATTAACTCAAGTTTATTATTCAGGAGATTAAAGAACGGTCGGGTCAAGTCGGATACGAGGTATGGGACTTCGTCTCAATCTCCTTTCATTGAGGCATATTTTGTTTTATACACAACCTTATTTTATACGGTGTATAAACCCCTTTGAATTTTACGTTTATTCAAAAGGAATCTTTTTTATACAAAGCGTTTACTAAACAAAAAAAGGGATTTTTTTTGTCGTACGTATGCGGCGACAACGACTTCTCCACCGTCGTGACCGTTATTTGAGTTTTGGCTTCCTCTACAAGCCATACCTTCTTTTTAAAAGAAAAATAAATACCATGTTTTAATTTTCTTTTATTATAGTATTGAAAATGGTTTTCATAATGTTTTTATATCAATGTTTTGTATTGAAATCTCGTGATTGAAATGTGGAAATTTTATGTTACCTTTATGCATGTTTTATGTGATATGATTATGTTATGGTTCTTGGGCATTATTATGAAGACGGGTGGTTCCATGATAAAATAAGGGTGTGTGATCCCATTATAGCTCTCCAATGCATTGGGTAACGCGAAGGAGTGAAACATTAAGGTTTCTCCGAAGAGATTTTAGGGAATATATTGTGATGGGTATTCCAAACGTAACCAAGAGGGTTACTCCCTACGTAAGAATGTTATGAATGCCTCAAGTTACCTTTATGTCTTATGATTTCTATGATTTATTCATGATTTTATGAGGTATGTTAAAGTGCCTATGTTTTATGGGTAAAGTATGATTTCATTCTTATGTATATATGAACTCATGTTTCCTTTCCATGTTTTTTTATAACCCATACTGAGTTTTTATGCTCATCCCAAGTTTTTGAAATGTTTTTCACAGGTCAAGGGAAAGGTACATGATAAGACGATAGAGTCAAGGATGTGTCAAGAAATAATCCATGTTTTTTTTAAATGTGTTCCATTGATGGGAATGAAGAATACTATCTTTATGTAACCACTTTGTTTATATGTGGAATGTAATGCATGTTTTATGATCTAATTCTCTATAACTCTAAAACTGAAAAGATCCTCAACGTGTAATCTTATAATAACTCAAGATTAAGTATGGTTTAAGGCTAGGGCCTTATACTAATTTAGTAGAATCATCACCCTAACAAAAAACACTATAGATAAAGATAATTTTTTTAGTAAATAATGAGACATAATAGAAAATGGAAGAATATAAATTTGAGAGGAATTGTTAGGATTATTTAATAAAATAAAAGAGTGTTATTTATAAAATGAATTGTGACTTTTAAATTTTATTGCAACTGGTTGAATAATAACCTGACCATTTGAAATAATAATTGGACCATTAAAATAGTAACTTTACCACAAATAATTATATTTGGATATTAATAAATGTTATCATTATTTATTTTTTAAAACACAAATTTTATAACTAAAAAAATAAATATCATGATTGAAGAACTAAAATAAGATAATTTTTTTAATAAAATGTATTTTAAATTATTTCATAAAAGAAATATTTTTATATTATTATTTATAATTAAAATTTCTATAATTTTATTTTGATAAAAATAATATAATTTTTGAAATCATCATGTTGAAATTTTCTTTCTGTGATGTTTTGGATATTTTATGAAATATTTCATTTTTTTATGAATAATAAAAATACAATTTTTACCTTAATTGATTTAACATAAATTGCAGAATTCATGATGTATTGATGATCTCATCTTTTATAGAACATGAATTTCGGAAATTATATATTTAATTTGATAAATTATACATTAAAATAAAATTGTCATAATTTATAAGCCAAAAGACAACATTCTTAAACCTAAAGCCAAAATTTATTCCATAAAATATGAAATTTCTCTTTATTTATACAATTCCATTTTAATATGTTAATTATGTAAAATATTAAATGGTATTTAGACTCATACAAACATTATATTATATTTATTTAACATTTATATAGTAAAAAATGAACTATTAATTGTTTTCTTTTTATATGATTTCCTATTCAAATTTATATTCTAAAAATACTTCTTTCCTCAAGTATAAATATCCCCCTCCCTTCCATATAAAACAACTACCTAATATATTAAAGATGAATGATCTTCCCAAAATCTTCCTATAATGCCCCATATTTTAATTAGGTAAATTATTGATCATTCCAAACCCAATCACCATGGGTGTTATAGTACTATGCAAGAGTAGCTACAGTGAGGAGAGATTATGTCTCTATTTAATATTCCCTCTATTTTCATTATATTTATTTTACCCCAATAAATAACAAAACCAAATATAGTAAAATTAATTATGAATTATTTTAAAATTATATAAATTTTGATAATCTACCAAAATTTTCATATTTGTGACAAAGTAAAAATTTTATACATCCCGTTCTTACCCTCTTGACAACATCCTCTTAAAGGCTAGTTTACCTAATATAGTGAAATATCCATGAAAACCCTTATAAATACCATAATGAATCAATATTATTTGATATAGAATATATTTAAAATATAATTATATTTATTATAATATTATGGGAATAATTTTTTTATATTATAAATTATATCGATTAAAAATAGTGAAATCTGAAGAAAATGAGAAATTTTTAAGAAATAAAAAGTATCAAAATTCATCAATTTCACAAAAGAAAAAAATTAAATTTAATCTACTGATTACAATTGATAATTTTTTTTATAAATGAATACTTTTCACATATGGATCAATTTTTTATTAATCTTAATTGTGTTATTTAGGTGGCAGGAAAAGCAGTGAAATGAAGTTAGAATTAATGAAATGGGACTCTCGAATTTGACTCTTATTCCTCAGGTTATCGGTCATTATTTAATTATATTATATAAATTCTACTATAATTATCCTAAAATATCATATCACTATTCTTAAATTTTTTTTTCTGAGTATATACATGATTCCTACTTTACATTCTGATAAATAAAAATATTTTATAAAAGAATTCTTCTTTCCCAAATACATCTACAAATTCTCTTGAGTTTTTTCTTATTCATACATGATTAATTTTTCCTATTAAATCAATTTTTTAAAATTTATCATATGGAAAACCAAATAATATTTATGAAATTTTGTTTTATTAAATCATAATGAAAATTATTCTTTTTAAGAATTATTTCATGATTACGATTGATATATGTTTTATATGGAATGCATGATTATGTAAATATTATGATGTGATGGGTGGCCCTGGAATTATTATACCTATAATGAATTTGGTAAAAATATTTATCTTAAGGGATAATGTGTATTATGCAAAAAAATGATTATAATGTTTTTCCAAACAATGTGTGGTATTTTACCACTATGTCATGATTTTTTATTTTTATGAATTGCCACATTAATTTTCTTTATCACCCAATTCACTCATGATTTTGATGATGATACAATTATCATGATATGATGGTGATGTTTATTACCACACATTTTATATATATTCATGTCTCTTTTCCATCATATTATTGGTCATTTAGATAACCCCATTCATTGATTTATATCATCAGGTGATTAGTCATACTAAAAAGAACACATGGATATAATGAATATAGAGATAGAGCAATTAACTAATATTTGTGCATTATTTTTTAAATTATTTTTATGGTCCTAATTTTACTATGATACTAAACCATCAGATCATGGATTTTTAATGTTATTATGTTTTTCCCTTAAATTGATGTAACAGTTTTGTATGTAAAATTAGAATCAATCTATGACATATATATCTCTCTAATGCATAGGGTGATGGTTATATATTTCTTGGGTAATACATGATAACAATAATGAGTGATCATATATTAGTATGTGAAATTTTCTTCAATGTTTGTATTATGAGTGAAATATGAAAACAATGATGGTTTGTGGAGTGAAAACAATCCACTATCAAAGCCTTGGATGTGAGATATCACTACCATGTAAATAATATTATATTCTTATGTGTGTTTCAAAATTCCTTATCTTATGTCAATTATATGTTCTCATATATCAAGTTAATTTATTTCCTTATAATTCAAGACTTATGAACTAGTAATATTTGTGCCATGATTCAACAATATGATATGTTTTATTTCGGGTATTCTATTAAAATTTTATTCACATGTTATCCTACACTTACTCTCTTGTTATTATTAGATATATCCCTTGCTTACAATTTTTGAGTACATAGTCTCCCCCTTTATTATGTTTTTAGTCCCAATGTTATGTAAAAATGCCTTATATATGATTTGTTTATGAAGTGTTATTGTAATGATGAACTTAGTGGGAGATGATATATTTCACCTATTACATAGTAGTTTATGATTCCATGATTCCAAAAGTAGTATACATTTTTGTGCCTATGATGTGTGATTGTATAATGTAAAAAATATTCATCTAAATAAAATAATATAAATTTAATAAAATTCACTTTCACAGTAGTTGGTATTTTTGGATATGATAAATTATCCCTTGTAAAATAAGACGAGAAATCATTAGTGTGATCGATATTGACATGTATACATATAAGACTAAGGATTAATCAATGTACATGAAAATGTCCAAGAATATTTGTATATGGTAAATTGAGTAGTTTTTTTTGGAAATGATATTGATATTTTATTATACAAGTTTAGTTTTCTCTTGAACCAATGTAATTATGGTAAAAAACTCTGAAAATTGAAAATTCATATAGACTCAATCATCACTTATTTCCTGAAAATTAGAATTGTGGCACACATGGCCTCACTATCCTCTGTGATTTGTGTTGTAAATACAAAAACACATTATATACCATCATGAAGGATTTTTATTTAATATAAAATTGAATGAAAAAAGGAAAACCTATGGGTTTTTAGATTAAAAAGATGTTTTGATGAATTTGACATCCAATAAGTGATTTTTCATTATTAAGTTGTTTCCCAATATGATTATTTTTTAGGAAACTATGCAGTTTTCTTTTCCAAAAAATTATGAAACACAAAATAAATATTATAATTCTATGTGTGATAAAAAATGAAATGATTTATTTTATATAGCTAACGGTTATGGTATATTAAATAGAAAATTTTATTTCTATGGTCAAGAATCATTTTTCAAATAATAATCATATAGAAAATCCAAATGGTTAAGAATGGAATATTGTTATATTGAGGCTATCATGAGGAAAAATCCACCATATGTTAGGGGATCAACTTACCACAAAATTTATACAAAATAGATCAGTTCCAATAAAATGATATTTTCCACTCCCCAGTTTTTCAAACACAAAATGGATACGTTAGTTTTCCATCATTTGGATGTAAACTTGAATCACTGGTAGAACTCACCGATAATACAATGGAACATGATGATATTGGACATATGGATTTAGATGAGTTCAAGAAATTATTCATCAATATATAGATTCCATGTATTATTTTAATGATGATCAAGAAGGAGTTTTTTGAGAATTGGAAAAAGGATGATGAATATATTGGTACCAATGAGTCACATTATTACTCATATGTCTGTTAGGCTTCTAGTATTATCATACAACATGAATGTAATTTTGAAAGATTCTTTAGTGGCTAAAAACAATGTATCTAAATGGAATTTCCCATAACTGACAACATTATCTCTAAATATATTGTTTAATGTGCTTCCAAGGACCAAATAAGGGATGTATTTTTGTTTCATTAAAATATTTTTGATCTGAATTTAAGAATGGAATTAAAAAGGAAATATACAAACTATAGATAGAAGAAGATGAGATTAACTTTATGCTTGTTGTTTGTAATGAAACATGGATTAAATTTTCAAAATGGTACTAGTAAATATTTTATGTGTGTAAGGGATGATCATTAGGAAATTGGATTCTAGAATGATGGGAAGAAGTTAACTAAAGATGCAAATAGAATTAAATATCCACAGAATTCACAAACATGACTCATGTGTTTCAAATAAAATTTTTATGGTAATTGTGCTCATTAGGGCCCAAATCTATAGGGTAATGGGGATGATCAACATCAGAAATATATTTATTTTGGATAAAATGAAAAATATCATGGATTCACTATTTTAAATTATGGGTTCCACATGAATGTGGTGAAAGGTCCACATACCATCCAACCAAGAACAACTATTATATTATTTGAATATTGATCTACACATTCAATCATATTTAATGAAATTAATATGGGTATCAATATACCACCCAAATTATTAGATGTATAATTATATGTTAATGAACCTAATGGTATGATGGTCACATTTAAAGTAAATTATTCTACCTAGGTTCATGTTTGTGAGAATTGTATTCCAAACAAATCATGTCATTCCTCCTCTGGCTGAATTTCTTATTTTTATAGACATGTTTTGGATTTCTAAAAATGAAATAGGAATAAATTTCTAAGGAATTGAGGTAACATTTTATATTCCTATGCAACATATGATCTTTTGTTAGTTTGATTATTAATATGAAATGAAGATGAAATTCAAGTCTATATTATGGGATTTGAATCTTGTTCATAGGGGAATTTACTTCAAATGGTATTGGAAAAATAAAAAATCAATGATACCCCATTTTTGGTAGTTTTTTGATATATTAATATATTATATAATCATCCTTCCACCAATCTAGAAGCTATATTCTTAATATAACTCTTACATAGTACCATGCCTATTTTGAAGACTTCATATAGAATGGAACCGATTTAGTTGCAGGAATTGAAATAACACTACCGAAGAACCCTATAAAGGGATTCAATTGGAATTTTTTTCCCTGGGATTCACTACTATTTTTAATGAATAATAAAGAATTTATTTGAATATGCATTTATTATCAGGAGCTAAAGTATATCACGATCAAGAATAAGTATCCTCTACCCAGTATTGATGACATATTTGATCACACTCATTGATATCTATAATTCTATATTATTTAAAATCAATATAAAAATCGTAAATTGAGGGTAAATATGGAGATTACTAACAAAACAAATCCAAACATATAACCCAAAAAAATTATATTTGGAACATCATTTTTTATATTGTTTGTGACATGTAAAAAACTTGTGTAGAACTGAATTTAACAACTTAAGCCATTACTATAAATCAAATCTCACAAATAATTTATATTAAATTAACACTTAATTTATCTTTCATTTCACAAAACATAATTTTAATATTTATATACAACTAACGCTTAGTTTAGCTTGTGTTACCCACAACACTGATTATAAAAAAAATCAGAAATCATATTAAAATGTTATTTTTTTTAATGGTTAAAAATATGATATTTAGTTTGATAGTATTATTAGAATTAAATAAATTATGAAAATTGATGTTTTAAAAATATAAGTAAAATCATTGGTTACTAAATATTTATAAGTGAAAATAAAAACCAATTAAATGTAATGATTTTTTTGTAAAGTAAAAATATATTTATGCTAATAATGGAGTTTTATCATAAAAATGAAATTATTTTTTAATAGTTAATCATCATAATAATATTAACATATTACATATTCAACCATGTTTTTGACATTCACCCAACAGATTTTAGTTGTATAATATAATAAAAAATCCATATTCATACATAAAAATGCTATATTTTTCTAAAGGAAAATTGTCTACCTTTTAATGGTGAACATGTTTTAAATAAAAAATATGAAACGATTATAAATTTTACATTAGAATATAATTTTTTTATTTGAAATATTAATATCAATATTATCATATGAATACTTTTTTGGATATTTATAAAATGATACATTTTTTATGAAATATGAAAAATAAAGATTTGAAATTGAAAAATTTGTTTTTTTTGAATAATTATCAAAGTAAAAGTAAATTTAAAATTAATTTTAAAATAAAAATAGATCAATTTTATATTAATAAATAAAAATTTGGTAAATATAAACGATTTAATGTACATTTTTGATATAAAATCATTTCAAGATTTTTTATATTTCACTTTACATACTTGTTTTCTCATTATGAAAATGAGAATAATTTAAAATTAGTTTTTTAAATTTTCTATATTTAATTGTAAAAAATTGATTCTTTGTTAGGAATAAAAAAAATTTAATTTGTAATAACTTCAAATTATTTTCTTACCATAATGAGTGGTGAAAACTATTCCAAAAAATTATTGTGACTAAGGAAAGACATGTTTTTATAGTGCTTATACATTGAATATGAGGTATAAAAATAACCCAATACTATCCAAATACCCATTTGACCTTTATATATTAAAAAAGCAACTTATTGGATCGAATTTGGACAATTATTGGATCATTTTTATAGGTAATATTTTTGTTCCATCTATATATGTCTTCAAAATAACATTCGCATCCACCCCTACCACCACATATAAATGGCATGCCCCACTATTCTCCATTCATCACCATAAAAAAATTTGGATTAGAAAATACCTAAGAAAATAAATCTCTATAATCATTCCACTGATCTTATAATCATTATATTTGGTATTTAACCAATATAGTAAGGATTTAGGTATATCCTATAGAGGATATATATTGGAAAGATAATGTTCTTCATAATGATTTTTTTATTTTATTTCTTTATACACCTCCTTCAATTTGTTTAATAAAATGATTATATAATAACCAATTTATATTTACTATAATTTTATGTCGTAATGATATGTTTATGACCTAAAACATCACACAATTTCATAAAATGGGTTATGAAATCATCATTCATGTATTCAGGTAAAACCCACCTCAGGAACTGATGTCATTAGTGTTTCAATTAAAACCATTGAAAGTTATTAATAATGATGGATTAAAAGATTATTTAAAATATTTTGTGAAAAAATTCCTCATGAAGTCATCTCAATATTTTTTGGGTTTGATTGTGTTTGTGGATGAAAACAGATGAAAGTGAATGAGAATAATCTATATTTCCCAGAATTTGGTTTTTAAAGGTGTGCAGGAATTTAGAAAAATACGATAACCGTGTACCTCAAAACGTGGTCTGCATACTATGTCCATGAATGGTTTGCAGCCACGTACTAAGCAATAGGAATGTTATACAGAGCGACGAAAATAGAATGCAAAATGGTTTAAATTTTATAGATTGAGGTACGTGGGAGGCTTGGAGGGTTTAAGAATGGTCTTCTATGTAGAAATAGATTCAACACAAGGACCACATACGAATAATGGTTCGTGTATGGATTTTGGTCTGTGGTACCAGATGTGGTATACTGTAAATGTGGTGATGTGTTAAGGTTTGTGTAAATTATGGACTAGAGTATTTTTTGAATGTTATTTCCTATATAAGGATTTTTATACACACTGATTAGAGTGAGAGAAAATATCATTAGGGAACATATTTTTACTATAGGAATTTGTCGATGTCCGATGGTAGTTCTTGCAAAAGCAATTATGGCGATGTTTTATACGAGGAATTGAAGCCGACAAAGGGAGAAGTGGTTTGTGTGGGACCATTCTACAAAGGGATGTGGTTGAAATTGATGTAATTACAGAAATGGTGTTAGCAAGAAACTATATCCCCCCAAGGAAATGGAATGTGAAGAAATAAGGCTTGGTAAATGGGGTAGGAATCTCTAGGATGTGAAAGAAAGAAGTTTGCAGGTGGATCGTAAAGGAATAGGTAGTCCACAGATAAAGAATAGTATGCAGATATAGGATATCTTATAGATTTTATTTGTAGAATTGGTTCTTAGAGGAGGTTTACAAAGTCAGTACGTAGATCCATTATGTGATAGCGAAGGAAGAGGCAGTCCGAGAATGGAGGTTGGTTTGTAGATGCGGAAATGGTACATGGAATAGGTACTCCCCATTGGAAACCCGCTACACAGTATGTGAGAAGAGTTGTTTGATCATGGAACACTTTAAAAATATTGATGATGCTTCAAATCAATTTTTGAAATTATTTTTCGGTATATAATTCTACCCATGAAGGTGGAAACCATCTCTGAGTGAAAAAGGTATTTCAACAGAGCATTTACATAATGTTGTGGATGTAGAAATTAATCAAAAAGAAAGGATCTATATGTCCATTAACTAGGTTCAACAAATATGTTTATAAAATTTGAGTGTATTCCATTCCAATAGGATTGAGAGAAGGAAGAGGAATCTGTTGACCCTTTCCACCGGTAGTGAGCTAGAGAAAGAATAAATGTGAGTAAACTATGGTAATGCAGTGACAAGACTCTAAACCCTGTAATAGAACTGAGGCTATGTATAGAAGATCGAGCCTAAACATTGCACTAATTATTGGTAGTAACCCTTAATGAATTCTGTACATATGCACAACTCCATTTTATTCTCCTTGGATACATCCCAGTTATTGTGAACCAAGTAAAAATTGAGTTGTACAATGGATTATTGAAATTATATTCATAAAATGCAAAGGGAATGAGGGAGAATAGATTTTTTCTTCATGATGAAACAAGATCTGATTGAGAAGAAGATTTAATCTATCATATCCTAATTCAACCCTCTCCCCCTCTAGGTATTTGACCTAGTGGACCTAAAAATTGTGATCAAACCAGAAATATGAATGTTTGTGGTTCTCTCTCAGAAGAAGAAATGTAGGTGGTCAAATTAAATGTATTTCCAACATTAGATGAAAATAAATTTCAACTATGGAATAATCAGATATAGAACTACTTCTGTCCATTTGTAATGGATGTCTTCATAGCATCTATGCATGGAATATCATATGACATCAATAGTGGATCTTTGTTAGAAGATGAAATAAGGGAACTAGATACTAATTCTAAAAGGATAAATTTTTTAGATGGATCCCTATAAATTGTAATTTATATGAAGGGGATGTCCTATAAAACATCACATGTTATGTGGGAACAATTATTGAACATTTATGATGGTGACTCTGTTGTCCGAGAATCCAATGTGCAGGTTCTATCGAACAAGTATGGGGATCTCAGAATGGACCCCAATGAAAATATTTAGGATTTCATCAACATGGTATATATTATAGTAGAGGACATGTGTGGTTTTTGAGAAGTCATTGATGATAGACATATTGTGAAACCTGTCTTAAGAAAACAACCAATGTGGATCAATCCAATTGTTATAGTATTTTATGATCAAGACAAGAAATATATGACACTAGATATCCTATAAAGTACCCTTGTAGCATATGAAATGATAAATTTTGATAATTATGTAGTTGAAAAATGTATATCCTATGAAGTGGAATTAAAGGCCATGATGAATTCCACTTTTGACAATAGTCTTAAGGAGGACATTTTGGATGGTGTCAAGTTATTTCAATCCTCAGATTTGAAAAGGGTAAAAGGGGAGGTCAAAGATAAAAATCCATTTTCATGCCCTTGATGCATAATGATTGAGAATTTTCAGTTCAAAGTCCTAATACGTTTATAGATTAGAATTAATATAATCAAGAAATTTCCCAAAAAGAAGTATTCAAAAAATGACAAAGTTACGAGATTTAAAAATACAATGTTCTTAAAAAAGAATCTAATTTCAAAAGAAGATGAATGTTTAGATGAATCTAGGGTAGATGAGTTAGACAATAGCGAGGATCACAAACTAGATGTTTTGGTAGAAGTATTAAAAAATTCTTTAACAATAGATTAATGTTGTAATGACGAAGAAGAAATTGAAGGAATTGTTGATCTTCATGATGAATTCGAAGCTACTCTCAAAGAGATATATATTTTGAGATCGAAAAAAAGAAGGATAACAATGTTGTTCATGATGCCAAACTCAATATTAATTAGTAAGAAGATTATGATTTAGAGCAAAATTTTGATATTTAATAAATGAGGTCTTCAATTCCAAGAAGCTCAGAAAAGGTGGTTGAGTAATAACTCAAAAGTAAGGAGAAGAAAAATGGAAATCGATAGTTTGACTGAAACAAGAAAAGTTCAAATCAAACATATTGATGAATTAAAAGGGGAAGTCGTCAGTCTGTGATGAACCATTAAAGATCTTGATAAACTGGTAACTATCGGTTTGAAATCAAAAATGAAGATCATAAAAAATCGAGAAGATTGAATTTGAGTATAGTTCTCCAACAGAAGAGAAGAAAAAATCATCTAGGAATGATAAGGTTGGTATAGGGCTTGATCTAAAACAGAATGTTGTTATGGTTGAAGTCACACAACAATCCCAAAATCTATTATTGAAGAATAATTTGGGAACGAAGCATAATCATAATATTCAAATAAGACAAGGTACAACTAGTGGTGTAACATTTCCACAAAATAATGTCCCTTGCATATGATGTTATTGTTATTGTAAGATGGGACACTATCGATATGTATGTTCCTTAACAAAGAGGTACCAAAGGGAATAAGACCAATAATGGTGGTCTTGTAGAGATCAATATTCTAGGTCATCATTTGATGGTCTTTGTTTGAGCTGTAAAGACTCGTACATATGGTAAGTTATTGCAAATCAACAATGAAAATAAATCTTCCAAGGTAGACTGAATATTTTCATAAGAAGTAGCCAAATGTATCATCAAAAGACATCCAAATTCAAAAATCAAAATGAAGCTCTACAAGTTGAAGATGGTCCATCATATATCGAGGAAGATGAAGATTATATTTCCATGATGGTTATGAAATTAAACACTTGGTCGGAAAGAAAAGTATTGAGTAGGATGTTATTATAGATATTTGATTTAAGGCATCAGGTCTCCCTGGGATATGGATCATTGATAGTGGGTGGACTTCCTATATAATGTGAAATATGGATCTAGTGACCAAAATTAGGTATGATAAAGAAGGTATCATTATTAATGGTAATGATGAGGGCCTGAAAATTATTCATTCCAAAAAATTAAGGTTTGGAGGAAAAGACACGAGACGATCAGATGTCTTTGTTGTTGAAGGGGTTAGTTAAATTTTTTCTGTGTCAGTGAAATGTGTAACTTTGGGAATGCCATATGTTCTTCCAAAAAATTATGTATCATTATGATAATGGATGGTTCTATTTTGTTTCAATTAAATCATACAAAATGGAATGTCTACCTATAGAGTGGATAATAATATATGTTATTTCTATCCAAGGATTAATAAAACATGTTATGGCATAATCATCATGGCCACATAAGAATAACATCCTTAGATGATTTGGTGATATAAGATGCTTCTTGAAATCTACATAGATTTTTTTGTGATAATACTCATATGTTTGACTCCTTCCAATAGTGAGAAATCATTCAAAATACATATAAACAAATGGAGGAAGTGTCAACAAGATTTCATCAGTTGGTGCATTGTAATAACTGGGGGCCAAATTCTCCAAGGCTATTGATTGGACGATATATTATCTTCACATCATTTATGATTATAGTAGAATGGATTGGGTTTCAATAATCAGAAACAAATATAATATGTTAGTTTCATTACTAGATATCGATAGGAATGTGAAATGTTGTTTGGTATAAAAATATGGATGATTTGAATAGATAATGAAATAGAGTTCAAAAATAGCCAAGTGGAGGAGTATCTAGAGAGATATGGGATATGAAATCATGTTTCAGTGGTAAGAATTCTATAGTAGAATGGAGTAGTTGGGAGAAGAAATCAAGTTTCATCAACATGGTTAGAAAAATTTTCATTGAGGAAGACCTTCTTGAGAAAGTTTCGAAATAAGTAGTTATGACAGCAGTCTTCACATCAAATGGAGATCTACTATATTCAAAAGAGGAGATGTCTAAATAAATGTTATGTTATAGAATTAATCCATCATTGAATTAAATTCGAGTCTTTAGAACTAAATGTATAATTCTCAATATGGATAATAACATGATGTTTGAATCCTATGGGGATGATGGGATATTTCATAGATATTCAAATAAAATAAAATGAGATAAAGTTATTTAATAATTGTCTAGGAAAGATAGTTGAAATTCATTCTCTGACTATAGTTGATAATGAATATAATGTAAAGAAAATATAGGATTAGACTCAAGAGGATAATGACGAAGATATGAGCAGGCCAAGAGATGCTATAGCTCAAGAGGTTGATTCACAAGAAGACTCGGATGATGAGCATAAATCAGTATCCTCCTGAAAGACCGTAAAAAAGATCATTAATTGATAGGAAGAACATAATTGGTGATCATACAACACCAGTTCAGATATGGAGAATGAAGAATATACAATAAGGATAATACATATCATACGTGGAACCCAAATGTTTTGATGATGCAACTGGATATCAGAATTAGGTTTAATCTATGAATGAATAGCTTGACCATTTTGAAAAGAATCAATCATGGGAGATTGATTCAAGACTAGTAGAAAATAATTTCCTTGGAAAAAATGGTTCTTTTTCACCAAAATTAATGAATATTAAGTTGTGATACGAAATACAGATTTACTTTTGTGAGAAGGGTACCTCAAAATAGATGGTATAGACATTGTGGAAACATTTTCACCTATTAAGAAGATATAAAAATCAGAATAATATTTGTCACAATGGTGCAAAGAAAGATCATGGTGTTCTAGATGGATATCATGTTTTCATTTCTAAATGGAGTATGGGAATAATTAGTTTACATTGAGAAGTTAGACGGTTTTCTCATTCATGAATATGATAATAGAGTTCGTTTTCTATATATAACATTATACGGTTTGAATCAAGCACCAAGAGCATCATAATAAAGGCTTGACCAGCTTTCGAAGAAACTCTATTTCCACTGAGGTAAATTTGATTACAATGTATATTTCAACAATGGTAGTAATCAAAGGATGATGGTGCTAGTTTATATTGATGACATAATCTTTGGTGGATCTGATGATTCATAATGCATATTGTTTTCCAAATTCATGAAAATTGAGTGTGAAATGTTAATGATTGGTGAACTGATATTTTTCATTGGTTTTCTGGTAACTCAAGGAAAGAATAGAACATTCATTTCTCAATCTAAAAATACAAAAGATGTTTTGAGAAGTTTTGGAATGGATAACTCAAAATATTTGAAGACATTGATTTCTACTTTGTTGAATCTATCATGGTATGACGAAGGCTCAGTAGTTAATATCAAAAAATACATAAAAATCATTGTAAGTATACTTTACCTGACAAAGAAAGGGCCTAGTATAATATTTTCAACATTCCATGTAGCGAGATATCAAAGTAATACTTAAGAGGTCTGCATGATTGTGGTGAATAGAATACATCAATATATCATGGGCACAATGGATTTTGGTTTTATGTGTAATTAATATTTTCATCTATATTTTTTGGTATATAGAGAATCCTATTGAGCCGTATCCACAGTTAATTCGAAATCAAGGCCTGAAGGTGCTTTCTAGCTTGTTGGATTGTGTATTCATTGGTAGAGAATGAAACAAGATTTTATTTCATTATGAACTTTAAAGACGAGTCCATTGAGGAAAATATATCATTAACAACGTTACTGTGGATAAAACACAATCCTATTGATATCAGAGTTGACGAGAAGTCTCCAATCAGAATCCATTGTCATAATTCAAGTGCTATAAATCTGAGAAAAAAACTAATGCATCCCTCAGGGAAAAAAAATTTAAATCAAATATCATTTTATCAACGAGATGGTGGATCATGGGATCATGATGTTGGAGTATTTTCCAACATAACAACCTATTTATGATGTTCATATAATGGCCTTACCCAATGTTGTTTTTGAAAGGCATCAACAAGCTATGTGAGTCCAGTCAACTCCCCGCACTTGATGAAGTGTGTACGTTGGACCCCATCACCCCGATGTTAGATGTGTTTTTTCATAATGTACAGATATGTGTTCCATACCATATTTCAGAAAAACATGAACTATCCTTTGGGATCGTTGACAAAGGGGGATAAAGTATGACTATTGTAGGCAGGGAAAAGACATGGGGAGAATTGTTTAAGTGGAGCAGTGAGATATGGGATTTGAAGTCAAAGATGAGACGAAGCTGTGAAATATGGGGAGTACTAAATCTAATAATGTTACATGTGATTGATCAATGATTATTAATCATGATATCTTGGATTGGTGATGAAATAATTTGACTGTTTTTAAGAGTTAGTGTCAAGAATGATGTTATTCCTTAATGAATATTGTCTAATACTCTTTTTCTCAAGACGAGCAATTATAATGTAGGGAAAAATATTAATTGGGTAAATATTTGATCTCTATCTTAATCAAATGAAAAAAAAAATTTATTGAATAGAAAATAATTTAAAATAAGTATCAAAATGAAAATATTTGTTATGGGAAAAGTTTTCAACAAAACCAAAGGTGTAGATTGTTTGGAAAAAATCCCTTATGGTGTCTTGTCTGTATGTTTTGGGTATGATTGTGTTTGTTGATAAAGCCAGATGACTACGGTACGCAAGAGGCATGGAGATTCTAGGAAGGTTCAACCCTATAAGAAGTGATATATTTTTAAAAATGGAAATAAAAAATTGTTCATAGAAGGATTTCAGTCCATGGGTAAAGAAGCTATACGGGGTGAACGCGGTGATGCATTGAATATTTGGTAATTCATGGATTATCAAATTTTTCGAGTATCATAGCATGTATAAGGATTGTAAATACCACTGATTAGAGTGAGAGAGAATATCATTAGATAACATCTATTTCCTCTAGGAATTCGGTGATTTGAGAAGTTATAACTCACATAATAAATTTTGGAGATGGTTCATGCGAGGCACTAAAGCCCACAAAGGGGTTTGTATTTCATGGAGGATGATTCTGCAAAGGGAATTAGTTCGTGTAGAAGGGATTCTTCTCATGTGTTGGCAAGAAACTATATCCCATAGTGGATACGATATGAATTTGAAGAAGGATCGGTACACTGAGGAGGATTCTCCAATACGCGAAATAAGTCTACCGGAGGATTTTAGAAGAAGATGTTGTCTGTAGAGGGAGAACAGTCCACAGAAATAGGGTAGTTTTAAAGACTATTTGTGTAAGTGGTACTTAGAGGATGTCTGCAGAGTCATTATGTGGAGGTGGCATGCAATAGTATGTGTTCTGGTAGTCTGCGAATGGAGGGCAGTTTACAAAAGTGTCAATGGTACACGAAAGAGGTTTTCCACCTAAAAACATGTTGGATAGTACACGAGAGGATTAGTGGGTTTGAGAAACACTCTTTGAAGCATGAGAAAGATTCCAATCATCTTTCAAAAAATTATCTGGTATCTAATAGTACTCTATAAGGTGGACTTTATATGCGGGTGAAATGGGACTTCAATAGAAAATGTAAATAAAGATGACGTTGTAGGAATTCAATGAAATGGAGGGACATATGTCTCCATAAACTATGTTAACCTAAATTTTTATAAACAGAGATTGGATTCCATTAAAAGAGCATAGAGTGATGGATGAGGATGATGATGACACTTTCCAGAGGTTGTGATCCAAAGAAGGATGAATATTGATTGACCCTTGGGTATGAAGTGGGAAGACCCTCAACAATGTAAAGGTAGTGATCTTGGGTTGAGAAGATCTAGATGAAACATTGTACTCATTATTGTAATTGATCATTAGTAAATTTGGAACATCGGAACACCTCCAATGTATAGTCCTTTGACATAGCAAAGTGTGGATGAACCATGTAAAAATTTTTGTGTCTCATGCATGATTTGTATTCTATTCATACTTTGCAATGGGAACGTGAGGGAATAATTTTTTGTAATGATTAAACCCGATTTTAGGCGGAGGATAATTAAATATTTCATACCTTGAATAAACCCCCCCCCCTCTAAGTATTCAACCTAGTGGACCTAAAAAATATATGTGATATATATATATATTTTTATTATTATTTCTAAATTATTATATCAATCACACAATAATGATTTTTAATATTTGGGAATACGATAAAGTTGCTCCGATGTATAGAAGACTGCCACTTCGCGATGTGATGTGATTTGTTCATGCTTTACATCGAATGTATTAAGGATTGTTTTTGTAAAAATATGTGATATATATTAAATAAAATTTAATATGTAATTATTGTAACATCCATGGTATCTAGAGAATAATTTATTTTTCAAATTTATTAGTATTCAAGAATTAAATAATTCATGTTATTATGTTATGTAATTCATAAAATAAATAATTTATTATATTGTTATATTTACAAGATTACAAGGTCATTTTTTTATGAATTATGTTTTTTGTTTGTTCTCAATATACCTTTAATGAGTGATCTTCTCAAGGAATTTTTTTTATGATTGTAAGTATTCATGTTTTCTAATTATGTTCTAGTTCATGTGAAGTGTTTATAATGATGTTTGGGAACCATATCTCCCTCTAATGTTTTGTGTTTGTTAATGATGGAGGTCGGTCATATGGTCACTATAAGTCTAATTGGGATTGTAACAATATAAGGTAGCTGTGAGGGTTTCATTATAAGGTAGTTTTGTGGGTTACATTGTAAGGATTCCGTGAGGGGTTCAAATCATAAGGAAGCCAGAAGAGCTAAATTATTTATTCTATAATGATCCCAATTATCTTTATAGTGTTATTATTTGTTTTATGGAAATATCCCTTTTCAAAATGTATCATTATGAAACATTATGGGTGATAAGTATGTATTTTTTTATATGATTTAATATGTTTAAAACCATTCATAGAATAATTGTTTTGCTCATAATTTTCATGTCCCTTAATGAGATTTTTTGGTCATCCTATGTTATAAAATGTTTTTAAAAGGATTTAAGGATGGGTAAGAGAAAATAATATACCAAGTTCAATGTATGGATAATTTTAATGAAAATATTTAATTTCTTATTAAAAAATATTTTATTATGGAGGAAATGTGTATTGTTTTAGTAGTACCCACATTGTATTCATCTGGGTTGATATGTATGAATTATGTCTGAATGTTCTAAATCTAAAAACATAAAATATAATCAGGAATGTAATAATGGGAAATATTATAGAATTTACTATATTTTGTAATTTTTAGTGTTGAGTTCTTATAATTATAATTTGTATATATATATATATATATATCATTTATTTTTTATTCATTCAAAATGAAATGGAAATAGAAACAATGTTCAAGGGTATGTACGATCTACCATCTACATGAATATGGTATTTCATTTCATATAATTAAATGATATGGATAACTCTACGTAAGCAGACATTGAATATATATGAAATTTATATCACCATTTATGTTTTGGAAACTTTGAAGTCATGATCTAAGTAATAGTAACAATAAAATAAGATGTTAAAACACACTGGAAAAGTATGGAAGTCTACATCAAGAACAATCTAAATAATAAATGATCATCAATCAACTAGTGATAATATGTTATAAAACTATAATATATTATATAATAAATATTAATATTTATATGTTATAAGTAAAAAATATGAAAATAATAATTATACAATAGGTCAAAATTCATTCAACCAACAGAAATCATAAGGTAAGGTATTAAATCTCAAATTCATTTTATTGTGGAATATTTTAATTTTATACCCCCAGTTTTGTTTAGATAGTGTATATATTTTACCTTTGATATGTAATTTATTGAATAGTTCTATTTTTATGGTATTTTATATTTAAATTTTAGTTCTATAATATATGAATGTTTTAATTATGGTTTACCAAGTGGTATAGAATTTCATAACTCATTTTCTTTTAATTTTGTTATATTACATCCTCGATATAATTAATATTCTAATATTTTATATGTAATTAATATTGAAATTATATTTTTTATTTACTAATATTATAAGTTTTTTTTAAATTTGATACACATAATTGATTAATGGGATGATTCTCTCTTCAATGTTATGATCATTGTAATGGTTTACTTCACGAAATCATTTTATTCATTATTCTTTATCGTTGGATTTCCAATGAAGGTGTTATTTTTATCATTATTTTATTAGTCCATTAATTTTATTATATACTAGATGTTGATTATTATTTTCATGTATTAGTCTTATTTTCATATCATTGGTAAATAAAATGTTTTAGAGTTTTTTTAAAAAATATCTGGGGTCATATCTCTCTTTGGTTAGAAACATGTTTTCCCCCAAAACCATGTTTTCTAAAAATCATTTCAAAATTGTTTTATCTGTTTAAAAAACTCACATTGAAAAGAATATATTCATTAATATCTTTTTGAATAATCTTTTAATTATATTTATATTCATCAATGTCCATAAAAATATCTTCTTATACTAATGTATGTATATTTAATTGATACAATCTTTAATATTCCTTTGGATGATCTTTGATCACTTTGACATGGGAAAGTATTGAAATTAACTTCCATGATTCATTTTTTTCATTAAAATCACCTTTATTTATTTACTTTCATATGGAAAATAAATTAATTCTAAGTATCTATAATATTGATCTTTGATATATTTATTTACAAAACGTTTAACATTTTTTACCACTACTGGAAATGCAGGATTTCCCAACGGTTTAGAACTGTTGGGAAAAGCTGCAGAACAGTTGGTATATGTTATACCAATGGTTCTGTAAACCATTGGGAAGTAAGCTGCTGGGAAAAGTTTTTCCCAACGGTTTACAGTGAACCGTTGGGATAGGGTGCTGAAAAATTACCCTATCCCAACGGTTCTGGAAAACCGTTGGGAAATATTTTTCCCAACGGTTTACAACCGTTGGGATACAATGCACAAAATTATCATGTTTCTCCCAATGGTTTGTCAATCCAGTGAAAAAAACACATCATATCCTCTTTGCCAACAGATTAGAACCGTTGGGAAAAGTGTATTACAAACGGTTCTATGAACCGTTGGTAAAACAGTACCTACACATTCTATGCCAACGGTTTTGAACCGTTGGCATAGCCTCTGCTGGGTAAATTTCACAGCAGCTCTGCTATTTACCCAGCACCTCTCCAATTTGACCACCGGCTCTCCAATTTGCCCACCAGGTCTCATTTTGTGTGTTCCCTCTCATTTAAAATCCAATTATTGTACCTGCAATAAACTAACACATACATATAGAATTATTGTACCTCCAATAACCAACTAACACTTACATATAGAGAACAAATTCATACACATTTAACATATAATGGTGGAACTATACATATCCATAATTAAATTAAAATTTATATTGTAATTATAAACATACACAATTCATTTAGAATTCAATTTAAAATTTATATGACAATTATATGTGGAATCTGGAAGTCAATTCATAATTTGATCGGTTTTTTGTATACCATATATTCTTACATGAAATAATGTCCATTTTAAACATAATACATACACCTGGAGAGCTACCGGCCACACCCTGCCTCGGATTGAGGCAGGGTGGACTCGTACACATCACATATGACCCATGGATCGTTGTGCTAATGTATCGACACAATCCGGATGCGTTTGGTTGGTTTTCCGTATGCCAGTAGATGTTTTTCAATTAAAATGACGTACTTTTGAAACAAAAGGAAGACACTTTGAGTGGTTCTGGCCACACCGCGCCTCGGATTGTGGGGGCGTTGACTTGTACACGTCACATATGACCCGTGGATCATTCTTCTAAAGTTTAAAAGGAAACCAAAAGCGTTTGGTTGGATTTCCGTATGTACTTAAATTATTGTCCATTTTAAGCAAAAGACAGACACTTTGAGTAGTGGCGGCCACACCGTGCCTCGGATTGAGGCGGTGTTGACTCGTACACGTCTCATATGACCCATGGATCATTTTTCTAAAGTATCGACACAATCCGAATGTGTTTGGTCTGTTTTCCTTATGCCAATTGATGTATTTCACTTCAAATTATATCCTTCTAAAACAGAAGATGGACACTTTATGTGGTGGAGGCCACACCGTGCCTTGGATTGATGTGGGGTTGACTCGTACAGGTCACATATGGCCCATGGATCATTTTTCAAATGTATCGACACAATCCAAATGTGTTTGGTCAGTTTTCCGTATGCTAGTTGATGTTTTTCAATTAAAATGACGTACTTTTGAAACAAAAGGCAGACACTTTGAGTGGTTCTGGCCACACCGTGCCTCGGACAGAGACAGCGTTGACTCGTACATGTCACATATGACCCATGGATCGTTCTCCTAAAGTTTCAATGGAATCCGAATGCGTTTGGTCGGTTTTACGTATGTACTTAAATTGTTGTCCATTTTAAGCAAAAGAGAGCCACTTAGAGTGATTCCGGCCACACCATGCCTCAAATTCATGCGGGGTTGATTCATACACATCACATATGACCCATGGATCATTTTTCTAAAGTATCGACACAATCCAAATGCGTTTGGTTGGTTTTCTGTATGCCAGTTAATGTTTTTCACTTCAAAAGACGTCCTTTTGAAACAGAAGACAGACACTTTGAGTGGTGGCAGCCACACCGCGCCTCGAATTGAGACGAAGGTGACTCGTACACGTCACATATGACCCATTGATCGTTTTTCTAATGTATCGACACAATCCGAATGCGTTTGGTCAGTTTTCTGTATTCCAGTTGCTGTTTTTTCAATTAAAATGATGTACTTTTGAAAAAAAAGGAAGACACTTTGAGTGGTGTCGGCCACACCGCACCTCGGATTGAGTCGGCATTGGCTCATACACGTCACATATTACCCATGGATCGTTCTCCTAAAGTTTCAATGGGAACCAAATGTGTTTGGTCGGTTTTCCGTATGTACTTAAATTGTTGTCAATGTTAAGCAAAAAGCAGAAACTTTGAGTGGTTGCGGCCACACCACGCCTCGTATTAAGGAGGAGATGACTCGTACACGTCACATATGACCCATGGATCGTTTTTCTAAATTATGGACACAATCTGAATGCGTTTGGTCAGTTTTCCTTATACCAGTTGATGTATTTCACTTCAAATTATGTCCTTTTGAAACTGAAGACAGGCACATTGAGTGGTGGCGGCCACACTGTGCCTCGGATTGAGGCGGGGTTGACTCGTACACGTCACATATGACCCAGGGATCGTTGTGCTAATGGATCGACACAATCTGAATGTGTTTGGTCAGTTTTCCATATGCCAGTTGATGTTTTTTCAATTAAAATGACGTGCTTTTGAAACAAAAGGCAGACACTTTGAGTGGTTCCGGCCACACCGCGGCTCGGATTGAGGCGGTGTTGACTCGTACACGTCACATATGACCAATGTATTGTTATCCTAAAGTTTCAATGGAAACCAAAAGCGTTTGGTCGATTATCTGTATGTACTTAAATTGTTGTCCATTTTAAATAAAAGAGAGATACTTAGACTGATTCCGGCCACACCGTGCCTCAGATTCAGGCGGGGTTGACTTGTACACATCACATATGACCCATAAGTCATTGTGCTAAAGTATAGACACAATCCGAGTGCATTTGGTCAGTTTTCCGTATGCCAGTTAATGTTTTTCACTTCAAATGACATCCTTTTAAACAAAAGACAGACACTTTGAGTGGTGGCGGCCACACCATGCCTCGGATTGAGGCGGGGTTGACTCGTACATGTCATATATGCCCAATGGGTCGTTGTGCTAATGTATCGACACAATCCGAATGCGTTTGGTCGGTTTTTCGTTTGCCAGTTTATGTTTTCCAATTAAAATGACGTTCTTTTGAAACAAAAGGCAGACACTTTTAGTGGTGCCGGCCACACCGCGCCTCGGATTGAGGCAGCGTTGACTCGTACACATCACATATGCCCATGGATCGTTCTCCTAAATTTTCAATGGAAAAAGAATGCATTTGGTCAGTTTTCCGTATGTACTTAAATTGTTGTCCATTTTAATCAAAAGACAGAAACTTTGAGTGGTGGTGGCCACTCCGCGCCTCAAATTGAGGAGGGGTTGACTCGTACACGTCACATATGACCCATGGGTCGTTGTGCTAAAGTATCGACATAATCCGAATGCATTTGGTCGGTTTTCCGTATGCCAGTTGATGTATTTCAAATCAAATTATGTCCTTTTGAAACAGAAGACATACACTTTGAGTGGTGGCGGCCACACCGTGCCTCAGATTGAGGCGAGGTTTACTCGTAAACGTCACATTTGACCCACGGATCATTTTTCTGATGTATCGACACAATCCAAATGCGTTTGGTTAGTTCTCCGTATGCCAGTTGATGTTTTTCAATTAAAATGACGTACTATTGAAATAGAAGGCAGAAACTTTGAGTGGTGCCGGCCACACCGCACCTCAGATTGAGGCGGCATTGACTCTTACACGTCCCATATGACCCATGGATCGTTCTCCTATAGTTTCAATGGAAACCAAATGCGTTTGGTCAGTTCTCTGTATGTACTTAAATTGTTTCCCATTTTGAGCAAAAGATATCCACTTAGAGTGATTCCGGCCACACCGTGCCACATATTCAGGCGGGGTTGATTCATACACATCACATATGACCCATGGATCATTGTGCTAATGTATAGACACAATACGAATGCGTTTGGTTGGTTTTCTTTATGCCAATTGATGTTTTTCACTTCAAATGATGTCCTTTTGAAACAAAAGACAGACACTTTGAGTGGTAGCGGCAACACTGCGCCTCAGATTGAGGCGGGGTTGACTTTTACATGTCAAATATAACTCATGGATTGTTGTGCTAATGTATCTACACAATCCGAATGCGTTTGGTTGGTTTTCCATATTCCAGTTGATGTTTTTCAATTAAAATGACATACTTTTGAAACAAAAGGCAGAAACTTTGAGTGGTTCCGGCCACACCACTCCTCGGATTGAGGCGGCATTGACTCGTACATGTCACATATGATCCATGGATCGTTCTACTAATGTTTCAATGGAAACCGATTTCGTTTGGTCGGTTTTCCGTATGTACTTAAATTGTGGTCCATTTTAAGGAAAAGACAGAAACATGGAGTGGTGGTGGCCACACCGCTCCTCAGATTGAGGCAGGGTTGACTCGTACACGTCACATAT
Organism: Viscum album; assembly: GCA_963277665.1. NCBI lineage: Eukaryota > Viridiplantae > Streptophyta > Magnoliopsida > Santalales > Viscaceae > Viscum > Viscum album. The sequence goes on along the minus strand of OY728137.1, from coordinate 461,905,226 downwards.
AACCCATGGATTGTTGTGCTAAAGTATCGAAACAATACGAATGCATTTGGTCATTTTTCCGTATGCCAGTTGATGTATTTCACTTCAAATTATGTCCTTTTGAAACAGAAGACATACACATTGAGTGGTGGTGGCCACACTGCGCCTCAGATTGAGGTGGGGTTGACTCATACATGTCACATATGACCCATGGATCGTTGTACTAATGTATTGACACAATCCGAATGCGTTTGGTCAGTTTTCCGTATGCCAGTTGATGTTTTTTAATTAAAATGACGTACTTTTGAAACAGAAGACAGACACTTTGAGTGGTGTCAGCCACACCGCACCTCGGATTGAGGCGGAGATTACTCATACACATCACATATGACCCATGGATCGTTCTACTAATGTTTCAATGGAAACCGAATGCGTTTGTTCGATTCATCGTATGTACCTAAATTGTTGTCCATTTTAAGCAAAAGAGAGCCACTTAGAGTGATTCCGGCCACACGGTGCCTCAGATTCAGGCGGGGTTGATTCGTACACGTCACATATGACCCTTGTATCATTGTGCTAAAGTATCGACGCAATCCAAATGCATTTTGTCGGTTTTCTGTATTCCAGTTGATGTTTTTCACTTCAAATGAAGTCCTTTTGAAACAAAAGAAAGACACTTTGAGTGGTGGCGGCCACACCGCGCCTCGGATTGAGGCGGGGTTGACTCTTACAAGTAAAATATGACCCATGGATCGTTGTGATAATGTATCAACACAGTCCGAATGCATTTGGTCGGTTTTACGTATTCAAGTTGATGTTTTTCAATTAAAATGACGTCCTTTTGAAACAAAAGGCAGGCACTTTGAGTGGTGGCGGCCACACCGCGCCTCGAGTTGAGGCAGGGTTGAGACGTACACGTCACATATGCCACATGGATCGTTGTGCTAATGTAACGACACATTCCGAATGTGTTTGGTTGGTTTTCCGTATGTACATAAAATGTTGTCCATTTTATGAGAATCTTCTGTGCGGGGGGTTGTTCGAGGTCCAAGGAAGAGGGTGGGGGGCTATCTGGGGGTACTGTCTGGGGTCTAGGGAGGAGGGTGGGGGGGGGGGGGTTGTGCAGGGGGCTGTCCGGGCGGGGGGGGGGGGGGGTGTTCGGGGGGTTGACCACGGTCCAGGGAGGAGGGTGGGGGCTGTGTGGGGGGCTGTCTGGGGGCTGTCTGTGGGGCTATTCAGGGGGCTGCCTGGGGTCCAAGGAGGTGGGTGGGGAAGCTGTCCGGGGGCTGTTCGGGGGTTGTCTGGGGGATGTCTGAGGCTGTTCGAGGGGTTTTCCGGGGTCCAAGGAAGAGGGTGGGGGAGCTGTATGGGGGGTTGTCTGGGGTTTGTCCGGGGTCCAGGGAGGAGGGTGGGTGGGGGGGGGGGGGGCTGTCTATGGGGCTGTCTGGGGGGCTGTCCGGCGGGGCTGTCTGGGGCCCAGGGAGGAGGGTGGGGGGTTGTCCAGGGTCCAAGAAGGAGGGGGGGTTCCCAAACACCCAACCACTAAAAGACAACAACATCCATAAAATTAGATAATATATAAAAATAACTAAACTCCAATACTATACTATGAGTCTAGATAAAACCAACAACTAGAATAGATTAAATATCAAATCTCAGTAATATCAGTCAAAAATATAATGGATCAACTTGTCCCATATCACCATCACCATCATCACCATCATCATCATCACCCTCATCCTCGTCCACATCATCTTCCTCGCCCTCACCCTCCTCCTCGTCCTCACCCTCCTCCTCTCCCTCGCCACTCGCCTCGCCCTCCTCCTCGCCCTCCTCTTCTACATCAGACTCCTCGCCATCATCATAGTCAAGCTCTACATCATTCTGAACACCACTAGAACTACCACCTTTTGCACCGTATATTGAACATATCAACGATATATACTCATAAAAAGCTGGGCTGGCCTCTGCTGGAAGTGTAGGACGTTGAACTTCAATAAATTTCAGAAACGCACTGTTTTCCCTAGCAGACTGTTCTGCCGTCTCTGTGGCCCTTTTCTCAGCCTGTTCTGCCTGTGCCCTAACTTGCTGCAGCTCGTTGTCACTACAGGTCGTTCCTGAGGATGGATAATACCTCGTCAGGGCTATCCTAGGTTGGCAGCGTACTCTACCAGAATGCTCCTCTCCCAACACCTGATGTAAGTATTCTGTTGGCCCAAAATTGTCTGGTTCTTGGGAATCGAGGACCTCTAAATCAGCCTGTTACAATTATAAATATATCATTTTGTTACAAAATAGGTATTAAAAAATAAATTCAATAGATTAAAACTTACAATTTTCTGCTGAGTCGCTTTGTTGACGGCACTTCCATCCTTTTTCTGTCTACTCGAGAAAAACAGTTTTTCTCAAGGCACGTGCCCTTCAATATATTGTATTTTCCTCTACAATTACATTGAAAACTAATGTTATATGAAAACTTTAGCAAACTATTAAATAATTGAAGAAACAAAAGAATGTGTAAGTCATAAAGAAAACTTATAAACTATTGTTATACCTACTTCCTCTCATGATTAGGCATCATAGTGCATCCCAGTGTGTGGAGGTGTTTTTTTTGCATCAATGTTCTTTTTATTTTTTCCAGATGATTCCTAAAATAAAATTCGAAAATGCAACTGATATTAGTAATGAAAAACATAAATGTTATTATTTAAATACCTCAAATGTTATTAATACCTTAAACTGGGCACTCGTCCAATGAGTAATCATTTGAAGATACTGCTCTATAGGACAATCATCCACCACTGGAACCGCCTCTAACTCAGTGCTAACTCTAGCAACCCAGCCAATATACAAATCATGATTATAGGCTCTCCAAACTCGCCTAAATCCTTTAGACGTTCCGATCGTGTACCCTCTCCATCGGGAAAATTAAATCGAAGCTGAAATCAAAATATTAATTCATATAAATACAAAATTAATTCATGGCATTAAATAGAACATATTTTATTACCCATATCTCTGCCCAAGCTCTATCCTTGTCCTCATGTGGAAAATGTCTCCACGATTGTGGGCTGACAGGAATGATGTCGGAGTATTTGGAAAGCGTTTCCAAAAAACTCCGACATTGCTGCCCTATTTTCTCAACCATTTGGTTGTCTTCATTATAATCCACAATAACTTGTGTGCGGCGGTTCCACACCGAACACATGCGTGTATTCCCCCGCACGCGCCTCCTGTTAGTAGATGTATCTGTCATGAAAAAAAACAAATTTTTTATCAAAACATGTTATAATGAAAATAAATATTTCTATAAAAATTTGTTAGGGTTGTATATATATACTTGTTCCAGTCTGATCGCTGAGTGCTACTGGATCCACAGAAACTAATGGAACAACCTATGGTGGAAAAGGAGTCGAAGATGATGGAATATAGAAGCTCAGAGAGACAGAAATAGAAGGAAAAGAAGATGGGACATCTATCTAACCGGATGCTGACTGAGGAGTGGGAATCATCATGGGATGTGAAAATGATGGGCCAGAAGATGCAGAAGGTAGCAAAAACCTAGGATGCCTAAATATCCCATGTGTCTCTAATGACACACTGGGATTATAATGTGGGAAGGATGACATGTCAGTGGGAGGAGCAGGGTCTAGTCGGGTACGGGCAGCTGCTCATCCACCTCTGGTACGAACCCTCCTCGTACCACCGACCTGAGTAGTAGGACCAGTACTAGGCTCCTCATCAAATAACTTTCAACGTATAGGTGGATCCTACAGAATTGTTTACAAAAAAATTAATCACATGAAATTATATATTATTGAATATATCAATTTGAAATAAATTACTCACTGTAGGCACTAATGGTGGAACGCCCATCTCTGTCATTTGACGATTGTTCTCCATCATTTTTTCCCTTTGTCTCTCTTCAATTGGCTTCATTTCCTGCTTTTTAAAACAAATATGTAATTAATTAGAAAAATAAAACTAATGTGTAACCCAAAAAACTAAATATATGAGGGAATAGGGGATTCATAGGTAATTTATCTATTAATTGTTTTAGAAGAGCATGAATGGATTTAATAAATCATACAATTTTTAATGTCCACCGAGTTAGAAATATTGTTTGACTATGTTTGAATACATTTCATTTCCAAATTAGAAAATGCAACTCAAATACAACTACAACCAATAAACATTGAAAATTCATATAATGGTCAATTAAGCTCTCAATTGTTTTAGAAGAGCTTGAATGGATTTAATAAATCATACAAGTTTTAATGTTCACCAAGTTAGAAATATTGTTTGAATATGTTTGAATACAGTTCAATTCCAAATTAGAAAATGCAATTCAAATAAAACTGCAACCAATAAACATTAAAAATTCACATAATGGTCAAGTCACATATCAATTTTTTTAGAAGAGCTTGAATGGATTTAATAAATCATATAAGGTGTAATGTTCACCAAGTTAGAAATATTGTTTGAGTATTTTTGAATATATTTCAATTCCAAATTAGAAAATGCAATTCAAATAAAACTGCAACCAATAAACATTGAAAATTCACATAATGGTCAAGTCAGCTAAAATATATTTGTGATCAATACTAAATCAATTTGAATATTACCAACCTTAACAACCCAACTTGAGGTAAACCAAAAGAATTGAGAAGATGGATTAATGATTCTATATATTTTCAACCACAACATCATGTTCACAATCAAATCTAACAATTGAGCTATTTGAGTGATCAAAAGAAATAAATGGATTGGTTCCAATGGCACTAGGGACACTGTCAATTCCATCATCACCATAATCAAAAATATGTCTTGGAATTACTTCAACTATGAAACCAAATTCAGGTCAAATTTGGTCTTTGACATAAAAAACTTGTTTATCCATTGATGCCAACACATATGGTTCTTCGGTAGCAAGAGTGTGATTCATATTAATTACTGAAAATCCACAATCATCAATAAATGTGACATGCCTCGTCATCAAATCAAACCAATGGCATTTCATCATTGTGACTCGTCCATGAGAGTAATAATCCAATATTATTATTTTCTCAACAACTCCATAATAACCCTCATTTTCAAATCACGGTCTACTATCTGATGCATTGGCATAACAATCTGTTGTGGCGGTAACCATAACACCATCATGTGTGTGTTATCATGTTCTTTTCTCGTTCAGTGGAAATAAATTTGTACCCATTGATAACAATTGTTTTACAGTCACGAACCACGATATTATGAAAAAAAGCCAAATCTCTTATTTCCTCAGAGATAGAGTCAACAGAAAAACTCAACACCTGTAATATAAATTACTATTAAAGTTAATTAAATATTGATATTATTATTTTAAACATTAATTTTTTTATACCTTCAATTTTAACCAAGCAGAAAACTCTGCTATGAAAAGTCTCTCTCCTTCTCAAAGATAAAGAACGATGCTTACTATTTATCATTGTTTTATATTACCTATAGATAAAAAAATAATTAATAGTTTAACAGATATATATGTAAGATATGCATAATCAATTTAGTTACCTCATATAGTCATCGAACAAATAACAGTTGAACAAAACTGTGGATGTGCCATCTCCTGCTGTTCATGCCTTAATGTCTTCAATATATATGATCAAGGAATTCCTCCTGTTTGAGGAAGTGATGGAAAACTGGGTTCAATTTGCTCATAGTGTTCTTCTTCATTTCTCCTTGGTCTGTTCAATCTTGTAGTAATATCAGTCAAATATATTGAGCAGAAATCCATACATTCTTGAGCCATGTAACCGTTCACGATAGAACCTTCGGGATGATTTATATTTCGAACATAAGACTTTAATGTGAACATATTTCATTCAGTTGGATACATCCATCGAAAAGAAAAAGGTCTCTGGGAATTATTTCAGTTGGAATATGGATAGTCAGATGCAACATGCATGTGAAAAATGATGGAGGAAATATTTTCATCCAACTCACACAAAATTAATGGGGAATCTGTCAACATTTTTTGCAAGAAATACATGGAAAAATTCTTAGCACAATGATCTCTAAAAAATGGCACAACCGAATAACAACCACCCTTACATTATTGGACAAAAGATGACGGATTGCTATTGGAAGAAACTCATGCAGTAGAACATGATAATCATGATTCTTCAAAGATTTTAGCATTAACTCTCTTCTGTTGACCCGTTTAGATATGTTGCTTGAATATCCATCAGGAACTCTAATAGTCTCTAATACATCCAAAAATTGATTTTTTCGTAGGTGTCATCACATAAGACTCACATAGAGTTGACATTTATTTTCACTGATACGCACAGGATGCAATTATGGTCTGATGCCCCAATCCACCATGTCACGCCGAGATCGTAAATCATCTTTTTCATCCCCTTGACATTTAGAAGAACCAAAAGAAACATTTCACATATATTCTTTTCAATATGATTACGTCTAAGAAATGACGTAAAAAATTGGTTAACCAATAAGGCAAATCAGAAAAGATACTCTTCTTCTTCCAATTGTAACAGGTTTCAGTGGAAACATTCTTTCTCTTTCCAGATTTCATTTGACCCTTCCCGAATGAAATACTGAATCTTTCAATTCATTAAGCATGTCAGTTCCATACATACGCATGAGGTGGATCATCGGTCTCTATTGTATTATCAAATCATCGACGATTCATTCTATATGTATGATCCCTTGTCAAGAATCGTGGATGTCCCATAAAACTGAAACTACAACGATGTTTCAGTTCTTATAGATCATGTATTCTTCATACAAATTGGACATGGCAGTTTTTTCCCTTTGTGCTCCATCCGGACAACATTCCATAAGCCAGAAATCATTGATCGTCCACATAAGCACAACACGCATCTGAAATATGTCTTTTAAACATGAATCGTATGTGCGCACACCCACATCCCAAAGAAGTTTAAAACTCTTTACTTAAAGGTTGCATGTATACATCAATATCAATCTCAGGACCAAAAGGACCAGATATGAGTATACTCATGAAAGTGAAAGGTTTTTTCATACACAACCATGGGGGAAGATTATAAATGTGTATAAAAAACTGGCCATGTGATGTGAAAAGTACGAATCTTCCCAATGAATTAAAACCGTCGCATGAAAGACCCATCCTCACATTACGCACGTCAACTGAAAAATCAGGATGTCAAGAATCAAATCTCTGCCATGCAAAATCCATCTGCAGGATGAACCAACTCATCATTATTCTTCATTCTCTCGGTATCATGCCACATCATTTTTATTGATATGTCATCAGACATAAGAAGATTCTGAAGTCTGGTGATAAATGGAAAGTGCCACATTACTTTTTGTGGAACACGGGATGGTGTTCCATCAGATTTTTGACTTCCAGCGGGATGTGTCACATTTTATACAATCATTTCATTCAGTGGTTTCCTCCCAGAATAAACTGCAATCTTTCGGGAAAGCCATGAATTTTGTTTCTTGAAAATCCAAGTTCCTCAACAAACTTCCATGCCATATAGTTGTTTAAGGGAATATCTGAATCATCAGGAAGTAAATCCTTCAAGAGGGTAATAATGTAATCGATTTCTCTATTAGAAATTCCATACATAGTTTTCGCATAAAAACAATCGGATTAAACATTCCATCTTTTTCATTTTACCGCTTTGTCGATATAACTGGATTCGTGTAAGCATCATTAAATTTTTTCACCCTATCAATATCATCATTTTCACTAGATTCATCAGCTTTCCTCATATCGAAGTCTTCTTGAGTCGAAATCCTTTCTTTTTCATGATGACGAATAAACGGAAAGTGATCATCCTAAAAAATTATCCATTCCAGTCCTTTCATTTCGATCATCACCAATTTGAGATTTCATTTTCTCCCCCATTGTGATACCACACAAAGTAGTTTTCTTGAACACCATTTTTTGTTATGTTGTAGATGACTTATTTACAGCTCAACCAAGGTCTACAACACAATTAGAACATGGGCAGTGTATGCGACCATTATCTAAAGCATTGTGAACTGCAAAATCTATAATTCTCACCAAATTGTTTTGAAAATCGCTTGATATCTGATCGGTTTCATACATCCAACTTCGGTACATTCTATAAAAAGAATTTATATAAGTCATGTTTTCATAAACAATTCAATATGATTGAACTTTAATAGAAAATATATTTAAGTAAACGATAAAGGAAGGAGTTTCTAGTTGATGTAGTGAACTATTAAAACAATGTAAAGATATACTAATTAATTCAGTTATGTGTGCCTAGATTTGAGGTGAGATATGTTTTGTAATTTTTTCATTTATCACATACCAAGAAGAAACCATAGACCTGATAAAACATTGTTCAAGATATTACATAGTGATGGCTTTTCATGAAAGATGCAGAATGTGTAATGAGAGTATTTTAAATAATGTATTGATTCTAACAAATGGAAATATGTGAAAAGTTAGTACATTTCATAACACCCAAAATAAAGTCCACAGAAAGTACCATATCACCCCACTAAAAAAATGGAAAACCACCTACCCCACTACCCCAACCATGTCAATTACCTAAATGAGGGCTTCTATGTCTGTATTTGGGAAGAGGTTGAAGGAGTCTAACCTAGAGGGGGGAGTTGCAGCCGATCATATGGAAGACTCAGGTTAGGGGTTCACCTACGTGGGGGATTCTGGAAATTAGGGGAAATGCAGAGTTATTTGTTTTGGTGTAATCGGGGGCGGGTTGTCCATGGGGGTGGAGGGGTTGTCCAGGTGGTACGGGGGTGTCCAGGGGGTGGGCGGGCTGTCCACGATGGTGACAGGGTTGTCTAGGGGGGAGGGTGTGTCCAGGGGGGTGAGGGGCTATCCACGGGGGTAGGGGGGCTTTCCAGGGTACAAGGTGTCCAGGGAGTGGGGGTGTACGGGGGGGGGGGGGGGGTGGGGGGGGAGTGTCCAGGGGGTGGGTGGGCTGTCCACGGGGTTGGGGGGCTATCCAGGGAGTATGGGGTGACCTGGGGGTGGGAAGGCCTTCAACGGGGGTGGAGGGGTTGTCCAGGGGGTACAAGGTGACTAGGGGTGGGCATACTTTCCACGAGGGTGGCAGGGCTATCCAGGGGGTAGGGGGTGTCCAGGGGGGTGGGCGAGCTCCACAGGGGTGTGACTGAGAGCTATGAGATTTAATTGTGTTACAAAATATGGGTGTT